>JACCHY010000002.1:7500000-8750000 GCA_018907195.1 Dolichoris vasculosae | reverse complement strand
CTATTTATATATTACTCAATTTTATGCAGATATGATTTTATGAATTTATAAAAAATGATATTAAATAAATAATAATAAAAGTATAATCTACATGTAAATTCATAATTTATTACGGGTGAATAAAAACAGAATCTTCAAATATCTTCTTATTTTTGCCTTTATACCTCTAATAAAAATTATTTTACAAACAACTTTTTTAAAAACTTGACAATTATTATTGAAAGATAAAAAAAATAGTCTTTTATTTATACAGTTTTATAGTAACTGCACTAGAAATTTTATTAGACTTAACATAATCAATCAAATAAAATTTTTACACTGCCTAAGTGTATTACTTTCAAGTTCTGCGACACTGTGCATTCTCGATCTTTTTTACAGTATCCCTTAGAACATTTTGCGTTCGCGCTTTTACCGACCCTCGAGATATTTCTATATGATCAAGCGTAGCACAATAAATACATTACAACAGAAATTTCATTTTCCCTCACTTGCGCGCTCGAGATCACGGAAAAAGTAATGAAAAATACGTTCTCCAACGTGCAGAGTCGTAAATAAATTCATAAATCTCCGCGGGGAATAAAATAAGCCATAAAGCGATATAATAATTTCATTGCCGTAAATGCTTTAATAAGGCGGAAGGACGACGCCTCCACGTTCCATTCCATTGTTCATATCAGCCGCTTCTTTTTTCCTCCGTCTTCAGTTTGTTTTCATTTTCTCTCTCGCTCTCTTTACTTACGCTACTTGTATTATTATACAATAAACAGCTCGGCATTAAAATGAGGCACTTTCACGCACGCGAGAACAATTAATCTTGACGTCAGTGAAGCTTAATTTATACGGCTATCGCGTAGTCGTTCGTCACTTGGCGTTCCGCTGCTATCTTCTTCTAGGGATACATCTCCCCAGGGGTACCGAAGAGATATAATTTATTTCTCGACGACAAACTCGCGGCTTTATCAACCCTTCAGCGCGGATTTCCTATCGCCTCGTCGTTGTCGTTGCCGCCGCCGCTGCTGCACCAGGCAAAAGCCCAGGGGTGCGTAGCTTAATTAGTTTTACGACTCCTTAATGCGAAATCGCCTTCCGCCGTTATCTATACCCGTTTTCCAATTTTCGCGCTCACCGTTGTACTTTACAGCTTTTATATGGCTTTTTAAATTGTGCCGAGCATCGATAATGGTTTATACGAGCGACGGCTCGCACCGTCGGATGTCTGATACCTCTCGATCCCTTACACGACGTTTCCATGCGTTGAAGATCTTTTGACTGGTGTTTACTGTATCATTTTTACGCTGGATTAATTCCTTCGTCTGTATACGCGTCGATGAAGTATCTTCCGAAGTAACATTTATTTTAATCAGTATTCATGGTTTTTATATGTTGTGAGTAAATTAAACAATTATTGATCGAAAATACCAATTGCAAACTTAATGCGTATAAAAAAAATTGTGAAATAAAGACGAATTTAAATTAATACCATTCAAATGAATAAAACTATTGAAATAACAAAGTAAACTATTGGTATCGAATCAAAAGATTTTTAAATTTTATTGAATGATATTTCTATTATAAATATTTATTTAAATTTTTTTTCAGTCGATAAGAAGTACGACTAATAATTAATCAATTATATTTAGAAGAAAAAAGAGACATAAAAAATTTAGAAACATTACAATTATCTTATATTTACTTACGACAATTATTTAAAATTTGTCTACATAACTCATAATTATTAACCTATCCAATTGAGTTAAAAATATCATAAAATTATAAAATTATTAAAGTTTAATTAAAATAATATAATTTGTTGTTTGTAAAATAAGAAAAAAATATATTACTTAAATTCGAATATAAAGTAATAGCTGAACGGTTAATTTTTTAAATAGCAAATTCAGTGTTGATTGAAAGTTTTTTTTTAAATCAGTTTTATGCCTTTTTTCGTTAAACTGATATTTCAAGAAAATTTATATTGCGACGATTGAAGAAAATATAAATTATTATATAAATTAAAAAATATATCACAAATTTATTATCAATCTGTGTCTATAAATAAAAATTAATACATTAAAATGTAAAAAAATGTCTTTTATTAAACATAGATATTCACTTCTAAAATATAATGAAATTTAATCTTATTTTTATTCATAATTGTTTTAAAATGAATTAATGATCGTGCATCATATTAATCCTAAATATTATATAATTTGAGATTTTTCTATACAATCCTTTAATAATTCATCGTTATTAAAAATAATTCTTATGATTAATATACTAAGACTTACATTTAATGTTTTTGTTATAAAAATAATCAACTGAAAAAAATATGGTGATACCAAAGGTTTTTTTATGGTTAGGCGAACATTCTAAAGGAACATAACAAGCAATGAACACATCTAAAACATCATTAGATATAATACGAAATAGAGCCAGGCTTCTAAACAATCGGCCATCTCGGGATTTAGTCGCGCTTATAATTCGTCTAACTACTAAAATTGAAGAAGAGCAAAAATTTTTTACAGCCGTTACTTTAACGAAAAGTCCGAGTACGGCATCCTAATGAGAGAAAGGCATAGAGAAAGATAGTAAAAGAGGAAGAGGGCTTAATCCGCTCGTAAAATATTTCCTAGTCTACGGAATTAACCGCCAAGGATCCAAATGAAGATATTAACTATCTGGTGTGCGTAGTAGGGCAAATATTTCTAATTGCGGACGCGGCTACCCCGTAAAATCTTTATTTGTGCAGTCAGTGAAACACGAGATGATCCAACGACGACTACACGGGTACACAATAATATCCCATATATTGGAAGCGGTGCGTGAACTCCTTTCCTTAGGCCGTGGATGAAAAAATCGAATGAATTGTACGTTGCGCGACTGAAATTTATATCAATTAAGAAGGTGTCACGTGTATCCCTAGCTTCTGCTTATTATTATTATTGATATTGTATTTCATAAAATTTTTACGGTTATACGCACTTAGTGCTATTATAGCTCGAATGATGCTACGAAATTAGATCCCGCGGTCGTTTGTGACAACACTAGTCGTTACGATTATTGTGAGTCATGAGCACCGTTTGACGACTCGGAACAATACGTGTTATTTATCAGAAAGAATGGAATTGTCGTAAATAATTTCCTTGGAATCCATAAAATTCCGAGGATTATGCGCTTTATAATACACGGATGTAATAAATGAATGCGCCAGTAAATTATTTATCGGAGCGGTGATGAGAATTGACAACGAATGAAGTTACCGTTCAAAACCAGACTTATCCAAGTAAAAGATAAAAAACAAGACGAAAACCGAAAAATTAACTCAGAAATGTTTTCCGTTAATGATTGAGAATGCGTTAGCGTGAAGGTGAGGTCATAAATCGTTTTTTTCACTGTCCACAGAAATATCGGAAGACCCGTGCGATATCAGTCCCGAGCTCGCATTTTTCTTGGAGTCGAAGAAGAGTGTCAGCTGTAACTTTTATCGGTTGTAAAGCTCGCGCACACGATATTATATGCCGAGCCCACGAGTAAATACACAGCCGTTCGCAGGCTTCACGGTGCGCAAGTAAAGCAGTCAAGGGATGGGAGACAAAAAGTCTTATCAGTCTAATACATTTTGTGTTTTATGGATACTCCAAACGGAAAGCCGTTATATAAGACGAAGGCGTGGCGTGGGGCAGACACAGCGCCGTCGGTCGAGGACGTCGATGTGCCTCGAGGAAATTTCACGCGGGATGCATTGCCTTGATATGAATTCGCTGCTACGAGGAAGATGCTGAGACCAGTTTCGAAAAAAACACAGTTATGAGTGAATGTTAGCTTTTAAGAGTCTAAAGTGGTATGTTAATAGATAAAGTCAAATGTGATAAGGAAATTTCTTCATAAGCGTGTAGGATTTTCTAAATTGACTACATCTATGGTATCTAACTAAAAAATTATTTTAAATTATGAAATTTATTGCTTAATGCATATTAAGTAAGAAATAATTATTAACGTACAAACAAAAATTTTGTTTCGGTAAAAATGATACCATTTAATACATAAATGCATACATTTGCCTTTTTTATTTTAATAAAATTATTATATTTTGTTTATTACTTAAAAATCGAATACTAAAACAACTTTATCGATTTGAATCTTCTATAATTTTTAGATTCTTAGCATTATTAATATATTTTAACAAAAACTAAAATTGAATTTTTGTATACAAGTTTTTTTTATATAATTTTGTATATTATAATATATTTTATAACTATTTCATTGCAATGAAGTATCGAAGTAAATGAATAAGATAGGAGCTAAAATTATTTTATTTTATTTTATTTCTTTAAATTTTTTATATACTTTTATACATCTAAAAATTTTTTATTTTATAAATTGTATCAGAATATTTGGAGCTATCATAGATTTTTATTATACAATTTACACTAGAATTGCACATAAATACTATGAATTATACTTATAACAAAATAATAGTGTATCGGCATATCTTGCCTAACTGAAATATATCGAACATTTTATGTTTCCTCAGTTAAAGAATAAAATCAACTCTATAATAATACAGTATCAGATACATTTCTGTAGTAAAAGTTGAATTTATAGAGTAACTGAAACCATCTTTTGAATCTTAGATACTACTGCATTACATTAAGTTAACTTCCACTTTAACTTAACTTTTTTTATTTTTTTGATAGAATTAAAAAGAACAAAAAATATATACATTTTCAAACTTTTTTAGCTTGAATATAAAATATTTATTATAAAAAAAATTTCTCCGAAAAGAAAATTAAATATATACGTAATTATGGCAATTTTTTATTTTATAATATTTAAAAGTCAAAATAAAAATTTATTTAATCTACTGATTTATTTATACAAATATTTATGTAAATATTAATTATTAAAATAATTAATTATTATTATTATTAATTATTAAGAGAAAGTAATCAAAAGGTCTTTTATTGAAAAATTATTCTAAACGTTTCGAATATTATAGTGAAGTTAAATTAAATTTTAATTCTACAATTTAATTAAATATTAATTTAAAATAAAATCAAACGATACTTGTCTTTCTGGATGGTTATTTTAATAAGCATCGATAGTCAAACTGCACGCGTGGTTTTAATCGTGCTGGTGAAAAAGTTCTGTTATTTCCTGACGTTTCTTTGAAATAAATTGTGAAAAAGTGCGCATATTGAATCTGTAATGGCGTAGAAAATTCTCTGAATAGTCTATTCTTGCAATCTGCGCGCCAGAACTTTTATGACAGGGCCCGACTGACTTGGACAGTCGACGCGTCTCCACACGGATTAAACTTATGAAACAGCCGGTCGCCTTTTCTTCGAAGATAGTTTGGAGACTATTTTTTTTCTTGTAAATACTTTTGCTCTCTTTTCTCTGACCCCCTTTCTGAGGAAAAATTAATAACATAGTTTTTTTAGTCTATGTCTAGACAAGATAACGCGAAAATAAAATTTCCAACCGGTCTCAAAGTTTTAGTATATTTTATCTGTAACACCTTCTTTTCGATCGAATATCTACTTTACGTTAAAATTTTATTTTAATCATAATATTTTGCTGACAATAGTAAATAAAATCAACATTAATATTTACCAGCTACGAGTTTTTGTATCACACATTTGAAACAAAGTACTTCAGCAAAAATTCTCTTACTCGAGTTCAAAATAAAAATATATTTATATAATGTCATTTTAAAGCAAATGTAAAATATTATAGAAAAAAATTTAATTACTTTTAGGCAAATGGTTCGTAACCATAAACAAAGATAGTGAATTAATCCTTGAGAGTTGAGTATTATTTTACGTGAACTAATAAAGTATGAGTTTGAGTGAATTAGATTCTTGAGAGCTTCTTCGATGAATCATGGAGATTCAATTCCTCGTCGTACGGTGAAAGGACGATGTGAGGTCTTCTGAGGTTTTGTGCACACTGACGTATCGTAAATTTTTACAGAATGCATCATTCGCAAGAGGTTACAGATTTCGTTTTAAATAAGTTTTATAAAATAACAGAAATTCAACGCTATGGAAAATTATGATATAAATAATACACAAATGAGCAGATTACTTTAAGTTTCGAAATAAAAGATTTACTTTGAAAATTTACATCTAATTCGATGCTTGTTGTTTTAATCGTTAATTTTATTTACAATACTGAATAATATTATTCTAGTTTAAATACATTTATATATATATATGTTTATATTCGATACAAATTTTCATTTTTTATCAGTATATTATTTACAACGATTTCAAGGTTTGAAACATTGTTGATAAAGTTGATTCAACTAGTATCAGAATATTTGATTGGTTTGGATAAGATAACGTTATATACATCATCTGTATATTTCAGGTTGCCAATCATAGAATGTAATGATGTACTAGAACTTTCGTCTTACAAGTGTCAGATTACATCGAGTTCAATGTCTACGTTTACTATAGTTTCCAAATTAGTTGTTATTTCACACCTTCGTATCTTGTTATTTTCAGTCCTGACATCGAGAATCTAGTAAATGTAGATATAATGTTTTATCTATTCTCAATAAAAATTAATATAAATTTATATTATTCTAAAATTAATAAATATTTATTAATAACAGAATACATTTTTAAAATACAATATAATTTCTCATTACTTTAAATTTCATCGTTGATTTATTTTTGAAAGAAGAATTTTTTTTTTAATGATTTAAAAAGATCTCACTGAAATAAAAAATATATTAATTTTTAATATTTAAAGAAATTTGTTAAAGATTAAAATCGCAGTTTTTTATTATTACTTTCAATAAATAATTAAATACAATTCTACTTAACATTTTTCAACACTTCGTATAAACATTCACAAAATGAAAATATGATTTTAAGAATACGTTTATATTTACGTCATCATTTTTCCAAGAATATCGACAAACAGAGTAGTTCGAAGTATATTCTAGACTAAAAAAATCATCAAATCAATCACCAAATTTTGACTTAGAAAACCTAAAATGAAAATCCGGAAGCCAAAAAAGATGAGCAGCAATTTAAAGTTATACAGCTAGTGTATGGGCAGACAAATGCCGTCATTTCATTTATTAGGCATCGCAGATTCACGCATATGTTGCATTCAGAGATTACAAAGAGGAACGAATGGAAAGGAATTCGTGCATAACATCGAATTCATGAATCTTAATCGGGTTTATCGCGCGACGTCACACATCGATCTGCACGAAATCTTCGTTTTAGGTTACTCTGCGATAAAATTGTCCGATTATATTATAATAACTCTTTCGTGGTCGGATGAATAAGGGATACTCTTTTTTTTATTATTATCTTCTTGAATACTAGTACAGACAGCGACTTGCGATTTGATCAGAGATTTACTTTATAAGATTGACAAATGTGACGTTTATCTGAAATAATATTTTATCGAAAAAATCTCTCTCATTTATTTATAAGTAAACTTCATTACAATGAGATTTTCCTAAATTACAGGTAATTTATTTGGATTTAGAAATTGATCAATTTTTATAACATAATAATTCTATAACATATGGAACTAAAATTTTTAGATACTTCTTATTTCTGTTTACTATTTTAAAAACAAATTTATATCGTATTTTATTATATCTACGTACTTTAATCAGCAAAACAACTAAATTATAGTCATTTATATTACTTTTTCCATAAGTGTCTTATATGTTTTTACTTCTTAAATTCTATTTTCTTTATTTTTATATTGAACAATAAAATTTTAATTTTTAGAAAGTAAATATTATTTTAGGACTACATTATGAAAACAATTTAAAAACAATATATTATTAACATTTACAATTATCATAGCACAATTTTTTTTTATAATAAATATCTTTGATATAATATTATATAAAATTTTACAAATTCATTATAAAATAACTTTAAAATTAATTGCATCATTAAATATGAAAATGAAGAGTAAAAAATAATATGTATATTTCATACAATCAATTGAAAATGGAATTATAAAATAAGTTAAAATGTAGTGCGTGTGCGAGTGTGTATATATGTGATTAAAGATGTATTTCTAAAGTCTTATTAGTATGACAAAAAATACTATTCTTCTTACACGTGTAATAAGATAATAAATGTAAGACCCAGTGATTTTCTTAGAATCACCACACTTATCGGATCCTATTCAATCTCGTATATATATATATAATATTAGACGATAAGTGCTACTTTCTTATTATGATAATACCAGTTTTTTAAACACACCTTTCTAACAGGAAAATATTATACAAATTCAATCAAACAATCATAAAGAAAACGAAACTTAACGTATGCAAATGCAAAAAGATAATAAAAACAGTTAAAGTATTGAAAAAGTAGTAGCAGTACTTACAAACCGGATTTCATTTCGCAGCCATTGTTATAAAACAACCAAAAAAGCGCGATGTACCTAAGAGCCTTTTTCGTGGAAAGATTTGTTCGTCATTGCCTTTGGTATAGTAGCACCAAGAAATGAGAATTACGAGGGCACGAGTAACACGAATTCTTGTAAACGTATCTATACACGAGCCCTGCTTGGTCACCGGTATTGCTGTCGTAACTTACGTACTGTCTTGTTAGCTGTAAGTATTCTTACTGCTAAGAGTTATTTCTTAATTATTTGGAAAAAAAGAATGACTAGAATTTTGCGAGATCATAAAAATTTTCAAGTAAAATTGGCGACTATAACAAATGCTCCACTTCTATTATTAGATGTTTCCACTTAAAGAAGAAAGTATAATCTCCTAAAAATAAATATATTTAAAAATCAGAGAAAATTATTGCAATGACGACTAAACTATCCAATAAATCTGAAAAAATAATTAATATTTATACACAGCTTCCTGAAATCTCTTTTATTTGAAATGAGTTTAAATGTTCTTTAATACCCTCGATTTGCTTTATAGATAGACAAACGTTCTTTTTTATCTCTGAGTATTTTACTTTTATTTATCTATAGACAATGTAAATACATTAATATCTTCCTTTACTACTCACCAACCTATAAATAGCTTTACTAGAAATCAAATTACTTCTAAGGTATTTACGTTTATATATAATAAAATATGTAAAAAAAAATTTTAAATACATAGTATATGTACTCTTTTTAACAAACTTAACAATAAAATGAATTAGGTTTCTAAATCGTTATTCGATCTAATTTATATAGCTATAATATTTTAAACAGTTTCAGTACGTTTGAAGATATTTTTTATATTTTTGATATTTTTTGCATTTAGGAATTGCGTTATTTACGAGTCCTTTTATGTTTTGATCACTTAATTACATTATTTAAAACTTTTATACCCGAAAATATAAATTATGTAAATATCGTATTTATTCTAATTCTGTCTTAGAAAATATATATTTAAAATACTGAGCCAAATTCATTATTTCTTAATTGAAATTAAAAAATTTAAGTATCAAATACTGATTTTAATAAATAGCTTATAAGAAAGTATAGAACTAAAACTTTTATTTATTTAATAAATTATATATATAATAAATAATTTTTTTTAAAATTAGGTATATATATTATTTCTTCATTCTTTTTAAAAAGGAATATATAATTTGAAGACGTTAAACAATATTTCCGAAAATATGTGATTCCAATGTAACGGGTACAAAGCATACAAGAAATCTCAAGTAAAATCAATCGATGAATCCAGTCTTCGATATTGATGTTTGACAACTCTGTTCGCTCTGATCGAGAGTCAATGGTAAATTTTCATGAGAAATATCGCGGATGTTGAGAAACTTGGTGTGTGCACATAGGTAAACTCCTTAATGGTGGTTCTCGAAACTACGGAACATTGCTTCTACTATCCAGGAGCACTCCCTCTATAGTATGTAAATTAAATTCCGCGTTCCGAATGTTCCATTGCTTTATTCAGCTAGCTGTGCTACTCGATGCTGACGCCATTGCTATTATTCGTGTTGTACTTCGTGGTAGCGGTTCAATGTAAACTGTACCAAAAGATTATATATCAAACGATCCTTACTTTTCACTTAACTTCTAAATAAATTGCGCGATTGTTTTCGTTATCATTATAAGGAATATATTATTTATTATGTTTATTAAATTTTAATCATATTCTGTTATGTGATTGCTTTCGCAACACCTGTATCTTCTATTTTTATTTAAACGTGAAATTCCAACATTATTGTGAGACAAATAAGCATAAACCACTTGATATTATTTTGAAGGATTTTCAAAGCTCGTTATTTACTTTACCTCAATTCCAAATGGTTAACTTTGTCAAAAATAATAATTAAAAATATATTTTAATAATTTTCACACAATTTATTTTAATCGATTTCTGCTTAAATAGGATTAATAATTTTATAATTGTATTGGATATATTTTTGCAATTTAGTATGTACTTTACTATATACATAATTTTATATCCCAAAATATTATAAGAGCTAATTTTGCGGTGATACATAATTTTCAGTCGAAAAATTATCAATGCTTAAATTATCTCAAATTTCAAAATTACAAATAAATGTCATTTGAGATAAAAAATTATTTACACTCAATTCGAAATTATTAATTTATATATATATGAATTATTTGTATATAGCTTCTAATACTGTCAATTTCACTTTAATATCTTGAAAGCAAATGGACATGCGTATTAAAATAAAAAATAGTTAGAAAATTTATTGGAGCTACAACTATTCATAAGTTTTATAAATATGATACTGAATCGAATTATTGAAATATTTAATTAATCAGTAGATAATAACATTGATTACAAAATGTTTATGTTTTAGAATAATATTTTCAAAATATTTTACTTTCCTTTTTATATTTTTTCTGGTTTATATTTTATACACGTATGTGTCTGATATATAAATATTAATCAATTTAATAAGAAATTTAAAAAACATAAATTTTTTTTTATTATTTAAAATTAAAAAATATTTATAAAATAATATAAAAATAATTATAATATTATATAAATTTAAGAATTTATATATTTAATTTTATAATTATTAACTTTTAAAAAAATATCATCTTAATAATGATTACTTTTTTTACATTACAATTATATGAACATATGATTAATTTACTTAATAACAATCCATATTAAAATTAAATTGTAATATTAAAGTCTATAATAAATACATTTTTTCTTTACTTAAATAAAGTCATTTGTTCGATCGAAGTTTATATCTGTTTCTTTTTCAATCAAATATAAATTCAATTTCAAATGATGATATATTTCAAATGAATTCTGGGAATACTATCATTAGTAAATAGTGATATTTTCTAGACTGAGATCCGTTATTTAAGATTGCATATTTATATACTCTCTCTAATATCCTTTAGAAATATCTTTTTCATATATTAATATTCAGTGAATGTTTTATTTTAATTGATTCATAAAAATATATTAACTTTCTGTGTCATATTTAAATTATGAATTTATTTGTGTAACTTTACGGAATAATAAGAATTAATTAATGTAATTTGGAATAATAAGCGGAATATAGAAATATTATAAATCATTAAACATAATAACTAATACATTTTATTTTTCATTCAACCGTGAGTAATACTTTTATGTAAATATTCGAAAATTGAGTATTGTTTTAGAATGTTAATAAGCAATTGATTGTAAAAATTATATATTTCGACGGACTTTTAACAAAATACATTAATTCTCCAATCGATAATTCAATGTAATTACAGATAACAATTATTACTCCAATGCTTCAAATGTGGCATCTTTGTGCATAACACAATAATATCCTAGTAGCAATAAACGAGGTTACATGTAATTGGCAGCCGCAATAACTGTATATCACTATACAAATGAAAGAAAAAAAGTGCAATATTCCTTTCATCTAAAAAACGCTCTGTTGTATAATCAAGCCGACGCAATAAGAAGACGGATATTCTCGAGAGCATCGTTCGGAGCGGTCCGCCCGCAAAAAAGTATACAGGCTTATTTGCGCTCGCGGTCTTTTTGCTCCCGAGCGATCCAATGGCAATCATTATATCGTGGCAACGTCCTCAGGATCATCGCATCCGCCGCGGCGTCAAATGCATACTGGCCGATTAGTTACGCGCGCGCGCGCCACAAGTCGCGATTGCTTCATCTCGCGAATGACCCCCTTATTCGTTCCCGCTCTTACTCGCCTATCACCGCGTTCGATGATCATTCGACGGAACACTACTACGGCCTTCTTTTTGCCTGAACACTGAACAACGCATTAACTTTTTACCGATAATCGTCGGCTGAAATCAGAAAACGAGGAAATCGAAAGACCGCGCGTGGATACCACTTAAATTATTGAGCAGATTGCCTGGAGACAAATATTCACTCGGCTTAAAACCGTGAGTTCGATTAGTGAAATGATCGAGGAATAAAGGGATCGGACGGCTATTGAGAACTGATAGCGATTGAGATAAAAGTTTTCAGAAACATTTGTTTTTTGTTAGCTGATACGAAATCCATATTGTTGTTTACTGATTATAATGTTCAAGTATCACTATAAAGTCTAAGCCGTTTAGTTATAATTGAATTAAAAATTATACTTTAAAAAATTTTTAATAATTTTTAGATTTTTCCACGGAACAAATACTTATAGTTTCTTATAGTTTCTTTATAGTTGAATATATTTATATATTCAAATATTTTAAATATATTATAAAACACTGTAAATAAAGTATTTGTAGAAAATACTTTATTTTTTATTTCAATTGTTAGTTTTTATATAAACTCAATTGTTTTTTTATACAATTTAATAAAATATATTCTAAATAGATATTTAATTATATTCTATTACGATCAGTTATTTTCTTTCGAGATTCTGCTTTTAAAATAATAACGTTATTCGATTAAACGTCAAAGATAATTAAATAATTTATTAAAATTCAATTTAAATAAATATATCGTATAAAGTAGCAAAAGATAAAAATAAATTTACTCAAATCATGTTTAATATTATTTTAGTTTTCTATTTAATTTTTCAGTTTAATTATATGAGCTATAGTTTTATAGTAATAATTTTTAAAAAATTACTAAAATTTGTTTTAATTTCAAATAATTCTTTTACAGTAATTTGTTATAATTTTAAGAAACGAAGTTGAAAAATATTTATAAAAAAGAATATAAAGATTTTTACTTATTTTTATAAAATAAAAAGTATAAATAAAATAATAGAACACTAAAATACTTTATTTTTATAATTATCGAATTTATTTCGAAGTACATATATGTCACTTTTTAAATACATGAATTTTATCTGAATATAAATTCCTCAAAAATAAATCGTATATTTGAAATTCAATAATATCAACAGTACTCTTTTCTATAGTACAAAGAATCTTTTCATTACAACTTTCTCTTCGCGCGAATTATTTTCTCTCGCTGACCTCATCAGTGCCTAGTAATATCAGGGAAAAATCGAGCGAGCAGGCAAGCAATCCATCAGCACGATATCTTGTAAAGAACATCCTATTGGATAAATCAAATAATACTTGAACTAGGGACACCTAAAAGGATATTCCGTCGACGCTAATGTTTCCGCGCAATGTACGTTATCTCAGATCTGCATGTCATTCGATCGAACACGTTGTGGACTCGCCATCACGGACGCTGAACCCTCGCATGCACGCGATTCACCAGAAGTCATTGCAGTTTTTGCAATCGTCCGTTACCAGGACCGCGCCCTTATTAGCGCGAGTAATCCGAGGAGTGGCACAAGCTACGACTAGTTATCGTAGCGAGGGAAGGAAAAACTGCGAGACTCTGAAGATGCTCCTTTTTCAATGTCGATGGAAAAATCATTCGAATCGAACAATATAGAGTTTCTACTCAAGTTGGTATGAATTGAATCTCGAAGGCGACCCAGAGCGCGATTTTTTTCTATATTTCTGAAATAATTCATGACAATCAAGGAAAAATTATCGATACTTGATAACCGCTTTAAGATATTATAGACAAAGCTAAAAATGTAGAAAAAATAATGTTTCTACAATACCTAAATCAGATAATTATTATAGACTTGTATAAATGATAAAATGCAATTTATGATCATTATGAAGAAAGATAAATTGTATCGAATATCCGACAAATATATTATTTTTCTGAAACAAACTTATCAAAAGAGGAAAATGTAATGTGTTATATATAACATACAATTTTTATCCATTATAAATGCATCTTTACATGGAAGAAGAAGCGCAAAGCTGCTTAATGAAAAACTAGAAAAATCTCTAGTCAAAATTCATTCTCATTCTGAAAATATGACTTATCTATCGTATCTTTATTTTGCGAAATAAGATGCGACCACGGCTAATCATTGCGCCATCTCTGGAATTAAAATATTTACGCGATGAACGTTTTATCAAGAGGCTGGCGCAAAAATGCGGACCATTCATGTCGAGCGGTCGAGAGGTCCATTAGAAACTCCGAAGCCAGAGGAAGAATAATTGGAATCGACGGCTACCGGGCGGTAATTGATACCGGGCGACTCTCTAATCGCCCGGAAAGCAACTGCAGGATCTCAGGCATTTCGCACTTTTGGCGAGTGACGACGTCGGGTCACCCGTTTGCGCGACGGTCGATATCCGGCCCCGTGGCGCCATACGAGATGGAACACCCCATTCGTGTATTATTCGTGCGACATCTCTCGCGGTGGCATCTCCTTCGACCTTTTCAAGAGAGTCTGGGAAATAGGATTTTTAATGAGGCGACAGGCACACAATTTCCTGCTCCTTTAACCCTTTATTTCTACATCTTTTATCTGTTCTTTTGCCCTCGATGAATTTTTTCCTGTACATCCCGTGTAACGGATTTTACCTACCCATTTCAAAATTAATTCATATAGTTTATACGGTCTTTATTGCTTAGTATAATTTCATGATATTATACTATAGGTATACTTTGTTGACACTATTTATGTATACATATGCATCCATGTATATATTTTTACATAACTTTATATATATACACATGTTTGACATTATTTATTTATCATGTTATTTTATCATTAATATTATCTAATTTTTTTTCTTATACTTTTTCGCTTTAATTTTTATTTCTTTTATTTGTAATTTAATATTTTATTACGAATCTTTAATACATATTATAATTCATTTCGTATAATAATATATATAATTTTAGTTACGTTTAATTTATTTTAGATATATTCAATAAAGAATATTATCATTCATTAAATATATTATTAAATTAAAAAATAATCGTCATATGTTTAATCAAAACTTATTTTTTTTTCTTAATTTGTTTCCGCACATAATATTTCTAATCGTAATACTCGAAAACTTCGAGAAATTCCTTAAGCATATTGTATATAATATTACATTATTAAAAAAAAACGATGAAGATTTAAAAAATTCAAAGTAATTTATAATAACTAAAAAAAACATTAAATTTAGTATATTACAATTCTTAATTAAATATTTTAAGTATAATTAAATTAAAATCGTAATGCTACAAAATATTTATATAAAAATAGTTCATACATACTCTTTTTATTCGTGCGAGAAATAAATTACAAAAAGTGGTAAATGACCGAACGGATGGAAAAAAGAATATACAGAAAGATCTTAATAATACTAAGAAAAAGTTGCGTATACAAATTAAAAAAGAAAAATGAAATAAAGAAAAGGCATTCGATCATCTTGATATGTATGTGTATTAGAGAATGAGAAAAAAGATAAGTAAGTTAATATAAGTTGTAACTTTGCAGTTAAAACACAATAATCGGTAAATATTAAATATTCATGGCTTTGCGTTGTGCAATAAATTATTATTTATATACAATCCGATGCTATCCTGTATCAAGTTTTTCATTCTAATGAAAATAATGGTAATAAAATTTAATTTTTTTTCCAAAAATAGGTCAATATCAGAGTGAAGGTAGGATCATGTGCTGATTAACTTTTAAGTAAAATAACGCAATCAATTTCCAATATAATCTTGTAAACTAATTATAAATATGCATTATAGTATAAAATTAAAAGATTAGAATTTATAACAAATATAAATAATTCAAATCAATATTTTATATATTTATTTATGAATTCATAAGTATAAAGTTAGTTTAAATTTCATTTTATTATTATTTATAAGAAACATTTTTATACAGTATTCTGATTATTTATATTGTACTATTGTACAATATACTACTACAAATTATTATTCAACCTATTATGTACTTAAATTTTTAAATATTGCATTATATCAATTATAATTTTTATAAGTTCTACATGTTTAACCTTTAAAATAATGTTTCAACATTTGATCTTTTGAAATTATATTGCAACAAGGTCTCCATTAAAAATTTTAATAAAGCTCCATTCTCACCCTCTCACGAGTAAAAGAAAAAATTAAAAACTCACTTCCACGCAGAAGCGACTAGAGAAGAATCTACAAGAAGAATCACGTCTAAATCTGAATAAGAAAGAAAAGTTCGGTCCTTGTCAATCAGTATCTCGTTCCGTTTCATCGGGATGCAGACACATGCACGAGCTAATCGGCGCGATGACGGGAGGCTAAACAGAGTGCAAAAGAGTATTGCTGACTCGTGCCTCTGTCTGGCCAACAATGGGGGCAGAAAACAAGGGCAGAGGCGCACATCAAAGCACCGGAAGTTATGGGTCGGCGAGGGAGTGAGATGGACATATACTTCGGGCGCATCCGGCACAGACTGATAATCATCCAAACGAAATACTTTGTAATCGTTAATTACGGCGCGCTTTCGCGTAGTCGCGTACTTTCGCGAAAGAGACTTGAAATGATTTTAATCCGGGGACGAGAACGGCGGTATTACTGAGTCAAAGAATTCAGGTGGTATTATTCGGTCGTGTCTAAGCGCGCTTCCGGACCATTAGGGAGAGTTCGTTCTTTTATTTTTCTGCCGTCGGTCCACCGACGATCGGATGGTATTATCTTTTTATTTTATTCTTTTTGTTTTCTCCGCTACATCATAAAGTGTGAGAGCCACGCGCGTCTCTTCTGTATCTTGTGATTTTGCCGCAGGTCGTGCGCAACTCGAGAGCCGTCACATATATAAACAGCAACTTTTTCTTTCTATTCCCACAACCCCCTTCGTTTGGCACTAATGCTTCCGTTTTAATTGAGGGGATGCCAAAGACTTTATCAGATCTAGGATAAAGCGATCGCACATCGATCGCTAAGGATTTTGATGAATCAAAAGCTATTGTTTTTCTAATTAGCAGCTGTGATGAAGATATTAGCTAACGAGAGATTTTCTGAAACTTTGATGTTTTTCACATCATCGTTTGGCGAAGTTATATTGCGCAAAGGTTCCTAATATACTCGTAAAGCGAGACCTCCAATAGGTAGAGTTTCAAACAACTTGATTTAGTATTGGTGGTCACTCTGAGATTGCTTTGATTTAAGTTTCCAACTAGCGAGTAATATACCTACGTCAAATAACTTGTCAAAGACATTGTTTCATTTAGTTTAATCGCTCGGAGAACTCTAACTCGCTTGCTCATGGTGTTAGATATTATTTTAATTTTGAACTAATAAAGTTTATTGCATCTAGTTTTATATAAAAATATAAGAATAAAACGTATATATTAATGTATTGAACTTTCACGAATTAAAAAAATTCTCATTTCACAAATTTATATTTTCTAACATTCTGCAATTTCTTAAATATATATAATCATTTTTCTATTATAAAATAAAGAATATTGTCTTATTTTTATATTTACTTAACAATAAAGTTAATAATAATTTATTAACTTTAGTAATATATAAATAAATTTTTACTACTTATATTTAATTAATTAATTTGTTTATTAGTAAATTTTAATATCAATAATTATATAATAAATATGACACTAATTTTTAAGCTATGTGTAACAATAAAACGAGAGTTGAAAGCAAAGTAGCGTAAAGAAATAATCTGATATATAAGATTAAAAAAAATCATAACATATGATATATTTAGAGTATTTATAAAGTTCAAAAACTATGTTGAAGTATTTTATACAGTTTTTCAATCAACAGAAATATCGTTATAGTAAAATTGATTGATCGAATCAATCGTCACTAAGCTTTAGTAGTTAGCGGTTAAATTGAACCACAGAATATAGAAAGTTGTAATCCTTTTCTGCTTTGACTAGTTCAATTAATTAGATTTCAATAATCAATATTAATAAAATAATTACTTTCGAAAAATACACAGTTTACATTTTCGTTTCTTAAATTTCATGAAAAAATACATATGTGTACATAATTTCTCTATATTATAGCAGACTTATGAAGATAGATACTGCATATCCTATTAAAAAGATTAAAAAATAATAATAAATCATAATTAATGTTATAATTTTGATAAAAACTCTCGCGTTTCAACTCTAAAAAATAAAGCCAGGGCTTTCGGTTTATATAAACTTTTGAACACATTTTCCCCCGATCTGTCTGTTGTGCACATAACGAAAAAAAGATGACAGTACTCTATTTTATAAACATGCAATAAGGCGATAGGAGAGAAAACGTCGAAAAAGGCGGCGTCGGCCGTAAACAAGACGACCGCTCAAAAATCGACTGGAAATAACGCTGCTCTATCTTTTTCTTTCTCCATTTTGCAGACAGTGGGGGTGAGATACGGTTTATCATTATTTAAATCATTCGGGGCGGCAATGTCACCTCAATCGTCGCCGGGGTGAAGAAACCTCAAATGAGGCGTTCACGTGAAACGGGATGCCTGCGGAGTAAGAAAGAAGTTTTTCCGTTTGCCGAGGCTCGCCACATCGGTTCGGGTGACGTCGTTCACGGGTAAATGAAGCGCGCGCGCGAAATGTCTCGAGTGCAGTGCGCAGCCGCATAACCAACCAGGGGAGAAGTGAATCCTCTAGATAAAAATTGATGTCTCGTGCGAGTATTTCGCTAAGAAAGAAAGGAAGCCTGTGCGACGCCGTCTCGTGCTTATACCGGAGCGTCGAAGAGAAATTGGATCAGCGTCTGCGGCTTGCTTTTTCTCCTCGACTCTTAAATAGAGCCGATGAAGTTCCTTTGCCTTGAGGACAATTGTCAAAAATACTGGAAAAAGTAATTGTCTCGTTTACTTAATATGTTGAGCGCAGAATGAGGAGTCTTTGAAATTCGGTTAAAATACTTTAAGTACTTGGATATAATTTAAAAAATTTATGAAGAGATACAAACATTTTTTTCGGAAAATATTTTTCCGTATACACGGAACATATACAGATTTCAGTTCAATCTGCATAAAAGTTGTATACCATCAAAATTTCGGATTCAAATTGAATCTTGAGATAAAACTTCAACTTTTCGATGTGCAAACTTTGGTAATGTATTTTAATACTGACTTTCATGCAACATTCAAATTTAGTACCAAAAACTTTAGCAGCATAGTCTTATGATTTTAAATTTCTTTTAACGTAAAGAATTTTTTCTAATGTTTCATTTCTTAAGATAAGAATAGGAGAAATTTTTTTATTTTATTTTTTAGTATTTATCTGATTTTCAAATTCTGCTATATTATAACACAAAGAAATAAATACGGATAAAGCGTTTTAAATCGTATTCAAGAAACGATTCCTTAATTGTGCTGACTAAATATTAAAAAAAAAAAATATTATTTTTAATCTTATAAAAAGTTTTTCGAGTCAATAAGCAATCAAGAAATGATTCTAACTTACGTTAATCGTGTATACACTGCAAATAAAAATCTATCGAATAATACAGTAAAATGAACGTTTCTACTTAATTTAACACGCATCAACGTAAATGCTCGGGATTTGAGATTGAGAAAGAAACTGCGCGATATTTTTATCAGTTTGCTACTCATCCCTCTATCGGAAACTCGATTTGTTCGTCATCGAGCCTTTCTTAATATGAAAAATCAACGCGCATCTCGAGATTCTTCCATTTGTATCCAGCAATCGTTTATAAACCAAATCGTCTCTCGTCTGAGAAAAGGAGAAATGGAGCGCGCTCCATCGCTGGACGAAGCGACAACTAGGAATACTTTATCACCCCGTCGTAACCCTGGATCAGCCGTTCGTTTAGCAATTAAACAGGCAACGTACACCGGATCGCGGAGTTAATGACGTGTCAGGCTCATAATAGGACATCATCGAGCAAGGTGTGCGCGCCTGCGCGTATAAAAGGCGCGCTCGCGAATAATCGGCTATTAAAATACAAACGGGGTCTGGATCACTCCGACGGCGGGCGAGACACGACGTTGATCCAGCTACTATTAGGGGCGCTACGATTAAATTTAATTATCAGATTTTACGATTATTCGGGCCACGACGGGTGGCAGTATGGTGCGAGCCTCGCGTAAAAGCGCCTGGACACAAACGTGAAAGAAGTTGTGGAGATGCGAGAAACGTGAATTTAAATTTCCGTTGGAGGTATTGGACTACGAGGGGCTAAAGCACGAGAGCGAAAGAGAGATAACTTCAATAAAATCATAAAAGACAGGCACCGCGCGCATAAGCAGAAACGTTCTGGTGCGCATCGTCGTATCGAATTTTCGTGTTCTGTTTTTTTATGTACGCGCACGTGCATATACTAGTCGTTAAGTTTTCAGTCTGCTGTCTACTAACGCCTTGTGCTTTTATGGAAGGAAAAAAAATGCATTAGCATTTTTACCATTCAAAGCAATATTTGGTGTGTTTCTATCTTTTTATGATTCAATGTGACGGTTTTCGATACCAATGGTGCTTCGTTATTTTTATAATCCCTTAAAACATACATTACTTTGTTTTTTAATTTGATTAAGAACGATTATAAGTGAATAGTAGAAAGTTCAATAATTCAAGGTACTTTAAATGTATTGTAGATCATTTAGAAATATTAAAATATTTCATTAAGAATTATATGATCAATTGTTGAATAACAATCAATTTAATATTAATATTTATTTGTTGCATATTATTTGTGAATATTTATTAATGTTGCAGTTACAAGTATTAATATTTACTGTTTTCTTTTTTTACTTGTAAAGTATATATATAAAAATCTATTTTGTATCAAATGCATAAATCCATGTTGAAGTGGTAAATGTATAACTACTTATCTAATTTAATAACTTGTATGTATTAATATTTTTTAATATATTTTTAATTCTTCAACACTTGTGAAAGTAATGAAAAATATTAAGTAAAAAATATAATATTTTAAAATAAATACAAGTGCAAGAAAATTATAAATAAGAAAATTAATCAAAAAATGTAATAATATGAAAATATAAAAAATGAACATTTTCTTTTATTATTTTAATTCTAATTCATTATTATGTGAATAAATTTGTACAAAAAATATAAATACCTTAAATATTTATAAATGATAACTTATTTACTGGAAGTTATTTAAAAATTATATGACTTACTGATAATTTAATTTACAAATATTTAGTTTTCCAAGTAAATAAATTATATTTCTTTAAATATATAATTCTAGTCATGGGTATGAATTACTACAGATATTCCCATATTCGTATAATAAGTGGTTTTTTGACTAAATGTATCGATAAAGAGCTTAAAAAAGGAAGTTTTGTTCGCTCAAAAATTCAACATCACTTAGTGAACAGTTTGAGTTATTAAACGACAAAAGTCTCATTTTTCACTTTATCGTTTTTCTTCTACGTCTGAGTACAAGAAAAAAAAGACGGCAACGCAGAATCCACAATTCAATCAAAGTGAGCATCCTCGTCAAGTCGTGTCCATTGCGCATCAACTGTATGTCTCCACATAATACAGCACAAGCATTTCAAATCGCAGGGCATAAAGTAAACGTTTACGATCGTGCCGTATAAGCGTACACCCGAAAGTGCGACCTTTAACGTCCCGAACATTACATACGCGCACAAGGGCTTACTCGTTTTCTTCGCGGTTTAAGTGTAAAAAAGAAGAAGCTAAAGCTCGCAAAAAACTGCATTTAACGCGCTCTGAGCCTTCAAATAGGAGACAGAGAAAAAAATACCGGGCATAAAGTAGTCGCATGATGACTGCATACGAGGCTTTCCGTGTCAAATCGAATGATCAAAACCTTTAAATCTCTGGAAGTCGGTAAGTTGTTGCAGTTTTATTACTCAAATTATGTCGGTCTTACTCGACTTAAGTTTATATATGAACATATAAAACCAATGTAAAATTCGAGTCAAATTAATGAACTGAAATCACTTTCATTTATAATATATCAGCTTTCAACATTTTTTTCCATATTTGTAACACATTCGTAGGCTAAAATATATTTCTCAAGCTTTACTCGAAATGCTACAAAAAATCTAAGATATATTTTTGATCAGTTTTTATAAAGAGTAATTCAAAATTATCATTGTTTTATGGAAATTATAATTATTTCCAGTTATATTAGTTTTATCAAATATATGTATTTAAAAAAATGTAAAATAATAAAAAGTTATTTATGAAATATAAATAAACATTTTAACTCATTTCATAATTATTTTTAAAAGTTGCCTAGAAGTAATACTACACTATATATCAAACAAGCATATATGAAATTATAGAAAAGCAATAATAACTCAAAACTAATGACATAAGCGATCGTTATTGCTTTTTTCATGTGGTTTTATTTCTGCTAAATTAACTGTAGTTGTTTCAATATATGTTCATCTTTAAATATTCTTACTTTATTCTAGCTTCCGCACAGTATATATATATATATTTTTTTTTTGTTTAATATTATTCATGAAAAAATCTTTTCTTTCGTTATCGGCTATAATGTACACCAAATACTCATAAATTACGTATAATTTTTTTAAAAAGTTCGTTTAAGAACTTATCAAAATTCAACAAACAAAAAGATTTAAAATAAAATAAAATAATTCTAATACACGATTCATCTGAAACTATTGTTAGACTCGCGTATATATGAAAGATCAGTTGGCATATTCTGCCAATAAGATATTAAATTCTCAAGGATTTCAAACCTTCGGTAGTCGATTTCGATTTGGAATAGCTTATATACATACGAGTAAAAACAATAAAGAAGCCAGTGTCCGCGTATTGGTCTATAGGGACTTTATCGCCCAGAAAATCCATAGCTGAGGAATCGAAACGAACGAATGAACGATTCGAACACGTACTACCGACGACTGACTCCTTCTCCCACTTATTTTCGGTTTATAAGCGAGTCGTATAAGTTTGGGGCTCGCACGGTTAATGTGCCTCGGTACGCTCCCGACAGTAGTTAACGATTAACGATTCATTTAGGGAACGTTTAGAGGGCTTCGAGCGACTACGCCGGTCCTTTCTACGGGCTGATAAGAGACCTTTTCCCGACCGATCAGGGTGGATCTGAAGCGCATGCCCCATCTCAACGGTCTTTCCCATATAATAGTGCATAAGCTATCTCGTAATTTTGCGTAATTCGTTCCTTATATAGGAACAGAGAGAGAATTATATGGCAGAGTCCGGTGCTAAAACGCGGGATTCTCGGACAACGCGATGACGATTCCTCGTCACGAGTGACGGTCTATCATTATCCTCATCACGCGCTCTCCCGCATAGACCCTTTATCTATACTCTCTTGAGACGAAAGTAATTTTGAAAGCCTATTTTTCGTCTTTATGGAAAAAAGCTTTTCTTTTAAAGAGCACATTTGGACTTCTAATTACAATGTTGTCTTGTAATAGCGTAATAATAAACGTAATTACTTACAAAATTTCAGCGATTTATATGAACAATTAATACAAATAATTTTATTCTAGAAATTATTTACTGTGTTACAATCTATGTACGAATGATGTCTACTAATTTATAATAATCGAAATAAAAAGCAAAGTCTATAAAATTCCTTTAAAAAAAATTCATACAATCTAGAGTATTCTTGATTGTTTTAAAATTTTTATCATTAGAATAATACACTTATTATACAGAAGATAAGAATAAACGATCGATAACAATTATTAAGCATTACTTTTAAAAGTATATTTACGTGGATTCAGACAAAGACGATATAAAAGATATTCTAATCTACCTTATGTAAATTTAAAAGCTCTGTATCGTAAGTATATATGCAAAAATCTCTACTGTATATTTTAGAAAATTAACTAGTTATTAGTCGTAAAAGGCATTTTCAAGAGTTGAAGCTCATTTTTAAAATTATTTTTAGAGTCGTAATAGCAACACTTATAAATATTAGATTTTATGGTTAACCGATGTTTCATGTGAATAATCTACTAAAAGATGCTTTTTGGACTCACATAAATTGATGATTCAAAAACTTAATTTTTATTTTATTAAAACTTTGATTCTGAAAGAAAAAGTTAAAAAATACTCGTTATTATACAGCAGTAATATAAAGGCTATTTATTAACAATGTAATTTAATTTATTTTATATATAGAAATATGTAATAATGATTAAAACGAAAAAAGTATACAGTCTTGAAAGAATTTTATTTAATATTTTTTGAAACGTTTAATAACATAAGTATATGAATGTAGAATAAAATATCTATTGCAAAAATCTATCAATAAATGAATGGTAATGATTCATCGTATATAGAATTATTTATTTGTATTTATAGATTTACATTATTTGAAAAGCTTAGAAATGTAGCGATTTTACTAAAAATTTTTTAAATATTATTATACAGTATTTCTATTAAATTTAATAAAATTATAAATAATAAAAATAATGTATTTCTCTTATTTTTTGCTTATACTACATATAATCGTAATCATGTAAAAATAAATACTTGAAAAATACAAAGATATTATTAAATACAAAACAATCTGCGATAACAAATATAAAATTAAGTATGTTACTATTTTAAAATTGCATAGATAAATAAAACTATTCTTCGCAGTATAAAGCTCTTTTATATATAAATCAATAGATATATTATTTATTTATATAATATACTAATATATCTTCTGTTACTACAATTACATAAATTATAGGAAACAGATCACAGAAGATGTAGTGTTTGAAATTTTTAGAAAAATATATTATGTATAATTTTTCTAATAAATGATATTATATCTTAAAATATTCATGTAATATACAATTTAAAAAATATATTTACAAAATTCTATTATTCAGCTCAAAAATATTTTTATTATCTGTAGTACTTTAAAACATTAGATAGTAACGACATCTTAAAAATAAAAGATTTTGATTCGTAGAATACTTGTAGGAATGATTTGTCTACACTTTTAGATATAGCTTGAAATTTATTTTATTCATAGGATCCATTAAAGTTCATTAATTATACGTCGGCGGAGATCATCCGAGGAGTCGTAAAAAAGACTACAAAGCGATAGGCGACGAACTGTAAAGCTTCATTATGAATCAAGCAAAGTGATTTCGCCGATTCTTTAAAAGTTCAGGCCGTCCACTCGCTCGTAGCAGGAAAAGTTTTCAGCGTGACACTAAAACCCTTTACTGGTCGCTCGAATAGCGGAGGCATTTAGTACAGGTGATTTTTCTACAAAGCCTTGGACGACCTACGCTTAATGCGTCCTCGAGGTAGACGGCAGCTCATATCTCCTTATCGTTTACAAGACACTAAGCGCGAGCTTTCGAGATATAGAAATCGTCTTTTAGCCTTTTAAGGTGAATCTACGATAGCTAAGAAGAGTTTACTGGGAACTTGGAATTCTGTCTTCTTGGGAGATATTTTACCTTGATGTAAATGCACTTTACTCATCATTTTAATAGGATAAATTCTCTTGTTTTTTTTTTAAAGTGGAAAAATAATTATCTTATGATTCTCAAAGAAATTTTATTATATAAGTACTTCTAGATAATTACTTATTATAAAATTGTCTATTCAACAATGTTATCAAATAAATACAGCAGAAAATAATTGTTCGACATATTTATTATAGTTATATAATTAATATACAAATAGTTATCAATTATTTATTATATTTAAAATTGAAAAAATATATATATAAAATACGCAACAACTCAAATTGTATCGACTCGTATTTAATATATTTATGAAGAGTTAAAAATTTTTTCATTTTCTTGTTAAAATCCATGATCCATATAAAAATTATTAAATATTAATAAAATATTTAAATGTCAAAATAATCTTAAAAAATAATGAATTTAAATGTAGTAATAAAATTAATTTTATGTTGAATTTAACGAAAATATCGAGGGAAATGCATTACATTTTTTAAATATATACGTTCTTTCTTTGAAAACTTGTATTAATACAAGCGAAAGAAATTAGTTTTTATTATTTGTAAAAAGTTATTTCACTTCAGAATATTAATTTTTTCTTTCACTGGATTCTTTCTTCAAAAGGAGTATATTAAATATACAAGAATATGTGAAAATAAAAAAAATACAATTTCAAATAATAGAAGTTACTATATTAAAAAAAAATTGTTCGCTATTTAATTATAAAGTATTAAGATAGAAAAATTAATAGTACCGCTGAGCAGTACACTCAATAGTACGCGCGAGTCTCACGCACATTTATAGATATAAAGTGATAGACACAACGTGCTCTAGGAAAGAGAACTGACAAGAAAGTGACGGATACGTTTATGAACGATTTATCAACAAAACTTCTTCATCGCTTGCCTAGGCTTTTCATCCCACCCCCGACATCCATGTCCGTGCACAAGCGATTACCATGGCGCCGAGTACACTTTGTCTGAAGTACGCCTTCGCACGTATAAGTGCTCGTTCGCGATAGCGCCGTGACGCCCTTCGACCGTCCCATCGAACGTATGGCCGTAGTCGTCATGGAAAAGCAAAACGTTTAATGCTTACGGTATCGTTCAGGCCATTTACCACTTTCGTTTCATACAAAAGAAGCACTGCTCGGGTAGTAGTGCCACCTCGTTTTTAGTTATCAAGGATATTGGAATATTTTTTTGCGAGAATATAGTTAAGTGCTTGCAGGTATGCGGAATTTTATGACTGAGTATCTCTGTTACTTTTCGATTAGGCGAAGGACTCATAATGACATTCGCCTTAGATGGTAAGCATTTATTTCGAAATCATGCGATGCTTCTTCAGAAATTATACTGTATTTATTATTTGCTTTGCTTATTTCTTGTTTTTCTTCGAAAGAGTCATACCAAAAGCACTTTACGCATATATTTTTTTATATTATTTTTATAGCTGCGATGGTAAGACTTATTTCTAAGATATTATATCTTGGTAATTTGTAATTCTCTGTTTCGAATTCTAATTCGATATATAGTTCTAAGCATGTTTTATATCATATTATAATGAATAAAACGTGAAATTTATATTTTTATGGTTGATTTCAAATCGCTCGGTATTATTTATTATACATGCAATTTACAATATAATTTCGTATATTCTCCATTCTCTTCTTTTAAAACTTTTTGAATTCTCATCCTTTTGAACTCAAATAAATGTTAAATTTTTACAGTTGTATTAAATAAAACAAGCAAAAGAGCGTAAAATTAATTTTTTAAACAAACAACAATATAATATTAGGAATGCCAAAAACCACGGATAAATTTTATATGAAAATTAACTAATTTTTATATTTTTAAAAATCTCTTGTTAAATACTGAAATATAAAGTGTAAAATGCATTAAGACATCCAATTACCATAAAGTGAGGACGTATGGAAAAATTATTGGAACCGTCAGTATTAAATTATTATCAACTTGAAATAACTTGCAGTTACCCTTATTTATTACAACCGTCATCGCCTCGTTCTATGCTTTATGCAATTTTTCTTGTTCCGATTTTCTCTTTTTTTATTGATCTGCTAGATAAAAAAAAATCCTCCTATATTACGATGCACGATGCTCTTTTGATAAATGGTAAAATTCTATGTTCAATTTTGTACTTTCACTGCTACTTAAACGTATCGTCACGATTACAGTTTTCTTAGTACCTGAAAAAACCTTATTTAATAATTGCATCTCGATATTTTAAGCATAACCGGCTCCCCTTTTACCGTGGAATAGATCTCAAATTTCTCCGTCATTGATCTCTTCGTACCTCGGTTCATTTTTCTGCGGGTGCTCCGTCTGTTATAGATTTCAATGCAAATTTCTTTAAGCATATATTATATAAGCATCTTATCTCTTCTGATCCTAATTTTAAAATATAAATAATTCAAGAATTTTAATTTTCTAAATTTTAATTTTTCTATGGTAGTATTAATATTACCGATTAATATAATAATACTTTCTGTAAGCATTTTAACTCTGTTGAACATTAATCTTAATAGAAAAAAATTTCTATCTAAATTATTTTGTAGTAAAAATCTTGGATCAACAAAACTTTTGTCTATTTATATTAATGCTTCATTTACATATATTATTAAGGATTATTATTTAGAATTAATTTTTAAAGATCATACTGTTTTTTATCGTCCACAACTGAGGGATATGGTAATTCGGGCACCATCTGCTCGGTTTGTATCATAATAGGATTATTTAATATACTATTTTGTAATCAAGCCCAAACAAGATGATTTGCTACTCTAAAAATTTTGATGTCTTGCACTAATCTTTCCATTATTCATAATCAGATTGTATACAGTAAGTCAATAAAATTTGAGGGTATCTTTACTAAATGTTTCCATTCGTTTTTTTTTCTACAGCTTACAAAAAGTTATGATGATGACTAAAATAATTAATCTTTATTTTATGTACAGCGTAGTTATCTCCAATATAACTAAATTTGTCTCAGCCTATTTTAACTGACGTACTAGCTCGAATCAAACCTTATTGTGCACTAGAAATTTGATTCCAAATTTTAATAAAATTCTACGCTGAATTTGATTTAAACAATTATATTTTAATATATAGTGTAGTATTCTAAACCTGTAGAGGTGCGTATATATATAATAAATTTTTTTGAAAAGGAAAAGGAATAATTATGAAGGTAATTAAGAAAAGTTATTTTCTTATTAAGAGAAATTGTAAATTTATAGTTTTATTAATGTTTTATTTATTTATTTTAACTTATTTGAAAAAGAATTATAGAAGCTTTATATAGTTTATGGACCTTAATTCCAAATCTAAAATAAATATATTAAGTGTTAGCACTAGAATCAAATCCCTTTTTATATTTTCTGAATGACAAGAAAATACATAAGTATAGTGGACATTTTTTATATACGTTATATAATTCATATGCTATTTCCCAGTTATACAAATTTGTAAAATTTTACCATTATTTGTAGCGATTTTAAATGTTTCTTAAAAGTTGATTTCTAATTTAAATAATTATATCTTATTCTCAAAGCTTAATCAATTAATTTAAGATTTTTTTATTATAGATTTATAATTTTTAATTATAAAACATATTTATTATTAAAATGTTATTTTAAATTATAGCTATAAATCTATTTTTTCAATACAATTATAAATAAAAAAAATTTTTATCATTTTATAATTGCAATCTATCGAATAATTTATAATATATCAATAGTTAAAATATAATTATAATGATAATTTTTTTACCTTCTTAGTAATATCTTTCTTTAATTAAGTAGTCTATAGATTTAACTATATATTTCTCAGAGTTGGTTTTATTTACGTTTTAAATAATGTAATAAAATAGTTTTAATAAACCTGGGAAAAATTATTAATTTAATTATGTATCTTTTTCTAAATAATAATATATTTATATATATATCCAAAAAATATTCATTTCATTAGAGTAACTAATTCAAAGTAATATATATACCATAGATATTCAGATAATCAATAGAGCAGTATAATACGTGATTTCCTTCGGCTTGTTATGAATCGAACATAGTTTCTTTACAAAAGCATGTAAGAAATACAATATATGTAGTTGTATAAAATCATAAAAAGGAAGATTGTCGAAGCAGTGAGGCAAATGAACAACATATCCTCCAAGACATTTACGTGGAACAACCACGATCGCTCATTTACGATCCTTGTCCGCACTGACAATCCTTTCGTCGGCAAACTCAGTACTCCCCCATTGAACTCGGCCCCGTCCCTTGGGAGTGGCGGCAAGCCAGCCATAAACATCCCGTAGGATAATTAACCCTTTGAGGACTTTGAAGCTCACGCTGACGATTTTAATAATCTTAAGAGGCGGGCGGCCCTGTGATTAGGGCTTGAGCCAGGATGCGCCCTGGCCGACAATACGAGTTACTCTCGTTTCAGTGAACAAGCGCGTATGGCTTGGTTATCCTGCAACCGACGTACGGAGTCCAAGGTGTTCTCTTCGCTTCTTATATCCTTGCCCGCGGCTACTGGTATCTTCCAGCTCGTGCACAAGCTGAGAAACAACACTGTTTCCGGATATTCTACACGGTGGCTTCCAGCAAGGATTCATTCGGTTTCATTCGGTATTCATGCTTTTACTTCACGATGTAGTTCCGTATTTTCCTTGCCCGAACTAATAAACTTCTACGGTTAAGACAAGTATGATTAGACTTTAGCTTCACTTTTCTTACTTTGAAAATAATTTTAAATCTTTAAAAAGACTTTTGCAAGTATCTGCTTAAATAACATACTAATTAAATACTTCCTGTATATTGATGAAGCATACGCTAATCATTCGAAATTTTAAAAGTAACTATTTTCAATTTTTTAATACAATTAGCAAATGTAATTATATAGCAAACGAAAATTTTTTTCGTTTCACAATCATTATAAATTCTAAATAACTAAAGTCTTTTTCGAATTCCAATCTAAAATAATATTAATATTGTGACATTTTATTTATAAATTATTTCTGAATAATGACTTCATTTTAAATTACATAGAAAATTCAACTAATTTACATCCAACATCCAACTTGATTTAACCAGTCGCAGAAATCTTTTATAAATCACGTAATAACTTTACGTTTGATAAAAGAAGCAAATGATCTTAAATATATTAACAATATTATATAATATAAAATAGAAAATTAACTATTAAACTGCTATATAAAAAAAAAGATAAACAATTTTAAATATGTTAAGTAAGTCACAAACAACTCATATGTAACATAAAAGGTATTGACTAACATTAAATTCGAATAGAAGGAACTTGAAAGAAGTAATTTGAATGATTTATTTAGATTTATTTATTTGTCTACGTTAGTATTAATGTTTTCAAATAACATACTTTATTTAAATGAATTTGTATATCGTTTATATATTTAAAGATTAAAGTATTAAAATTTGAAATTATTAAAATATATAAATATACTAAGTATAAAAATATAAAATTATTACTCGTAAATTTTTGTATTTTATTTTTACGTTTAATTTCGTAAAAATTAGTAATAAATAACAAAATCACATGTATTAAATCCAGTTTAAAATTTTCAGGGGAAAAAGTTTCAAACTTGAAAAATATAAAAATTCTATTATAATATAAACAGAAGCATCGAAACATTCCTACGAATAATTATTAAATACATTTTTTCACGAAATTTCATCTTATAGATAAGTACAATCCCGCAAGATTCTCACTCCACGGTAGTCGTCTAAATTTGCTGAGCATACGTAAGCAAATTCACCGCAGCGTAAACAAAAGGAAACTGCTTGCAATGCAAGAGCATAGACAAGGCAGATAATGAAAGACGCAACACGCGTCGGGGGACTGCGCTGAGTCTGTTCCAATACACATGCAATTGCATCGAACCGCGCATTTGCGCGATTCTTTGTCTTCTCTCTAAACTTTTGTCCCTGAATGTGAGAGCGTCACTTTGATGTATCGGCCATAAAGACACAAACGTTGGAGCTGTAGGAAAACAATTAGTCGGTGAAACATGAAACAACCCTTAGAGGCTAATAACGCGCGGATCGCTCCAAATAGCTAATTTTTCCCGCTGTTCGCTGCCGCGCACAAAGTCAAAGGCTTTAAATCCTTTCGCTCGTCTTTATAACGATATGTAGAGATAAAGAAAAAGAAAGAGAGAGAGAGTCTAGATTTCGAAAAAGGATCGTGCAAGGAAATCCCGTAGGACTGTACATCTCTTGCTTTTTACGAAATGCGGCTTTCTATGTTCTCAGCTTCGCGCTTTTTTCAACTCCATAGCCATTCTTTCTACTTATACACGCCTCATCGCGACATTTCAATGAAAGCAAACCTTTTTGGTACTTGCGTTGCGTCTCAAAATCTCAAAGAAGCACTCGAGTTTCGGATTTGTTCTGTGAACATCCCAATATATTTAATATTAAGTATTCATATTTCTATGTAATATCAAAACGATATTCATATATAATACTTGAAAAATTCTTCTTTTTAATATTAATTGACTTTAAATTCCGCAATACCAAGATTGAATTTATATTGAATGTACTTGATTTTTATAGAGAACAGAAACATATATCTGTTCTTACAATTTATTGAAGAATTAGGATCTATTTGAAGAAATAGGTCATTTCTTTGAAAATACGCATGTTTTTCTATAAAATATAATAGAGATTTTTTAAATTCTTGGAATACTATAAATATAATATATTCAACCGTACGCGTATATTACTCCAATGGCATTACTACTCTTTTGTACGATAGTGCAAGTAAGTTTTTGACCTGCATTTTATTACATCGCTTTATTTTTGCCTCAAAAGCTAAAAGATCTATACAGGAGCAAGTAAAATCAATAGATACGTTCAACAGTGTGTTTCACACTGTATGATATTATTTTAAATATTATGTTAAATTTATTCAAGCGTAAGAAAATTCGTGAACGGAAAATAATTTTATACGTTATAGTTAATATTTATGTAGAAACTCGATCGATTTGCTTGCATCTTTTAAATAAACTTTATATATTGCAATATCTAAAAAAATAAATAAAAACTAAGAATTAATACTTGCTTACGTATAAGAATGTAGTTAATCTATCAATAATTTTTCAACTTGATTAAAAAATAGATGTACATTAAATATATGTGTATATGAAGAACAGACATATTTTTTAAGATGTTTAGATTGATAAATGCTGTGTTGGTTAAGTCGATTAAGACGTCTAGGCTCTTGGCAATTCATAATATTTACACGAATTGCAAACGATAAGGCAAGAAAACTCACTTTGATACTCAGAGGCTTAAAATATCATAAAATACTGTATACCAGTCAAGCGATAAACTCAAAGAAAACAAACGCTTATGAATTCAATTTCAATTAACGATCAATAACCACCACTTTAACTAAAATAAATATTTAATATTAATAAAAGATTATAAATTCATTTAAAACATATTAAATTTTTAATCCATAAACATTTATAAAAATTTGAACACTATAATATATTTAATTGAAATTAATTAACGTACATTTAATTTATATTGTATTCAAACAATTTTAATATAAAATGCAATTGTTATTGATTTTTTAATAATAAATAATTCGTAGATATTTAACCACATTCGTAACGATTTAATACTATTTAATATTATATCATAATATTTACATATTTATATTAATGATATAAGTAAAGAAAGAAATATTAATTAAAAGTACAATACATTTTCAATATAGTAATAATTAAAACTACACCGATACGCACATAAACAGAATAAAAATTAATTTTTTTATTTATAAAGATTACAGGTGTGAATAAGGATATGGTGAAAATTAATTTAAGAATAGTTTATACTATCTGATCAGACGGAAACAATAAATAGTTTATTCGAAGTTCATAGTACATATCGTTCAAATTTATGTTATTTATCTTAAAAATTAAAAATATCTTAATAGTGGCTATATATTATATAATCAGACAAATAAAGTAGATAAAATAAAATACTTTTATAAAAAGGTTTTAAAATTTTTCATAATATTTATATTAATTAAAAAATTACTATGAATATTAAAATAATTTCAATATACGAACACATACGAATTAATTTTTCCTCGATCAAATGACACCAAGTTCAGTCATGATTATGATGATGATGATGATGATGATAATGATGATGATGTTTACAAACGCATAACTGACATGTAGTGAAGCTGATATAATGTTCCCGAATATCTTCACAACGTAATATAAATTACTTTCTCCGCACGAACTCTTACCGAGAAAGTTCGTCGTTGCTCCTTTTCAGACAGCGGCGCGACGATTATAGATCGAATTATACATTTTGGCCAAGCATTACAGTAGAGCGCGCCTTTGCCGTGCAAATGGAGTGTCAACGGAAACGGAAGCCATTCATCGCGGTTCCTCTATGCAGAGTTTCCAAGTTTCGCCGTTTTGCCATTAAGCTCGTTACGCAGCAAAGGTTTTCTTAAGGAATTAACGAAAGTGACTCTCGCTACGCGCCATTTCATTTATTATTCGCGAGAAATAATTTTCTCACGCGACAGTTTTCTTTTTGAGATTTTATGAAGCTCGAAACTGCTAAAAATGTAAATTAAGAAAATCGTAAACAAATATATTATTTACGCGTACTTTTTTTTAATATCATTGCTTAATTTAACGTAACATTTTACAGACATGTTTTCTTTACTTTCTTAATCAATTTTAGTATATCTTGAATTATCTTACAAAATTTATTAACCAAAAATAATAATTATAATTACATAAAATAACTTGGTCCTTTTTTGTAAAATATTAATTCTTATAGAATTATTAATGTACATGTATTATTGAATTCTGGTGTTCGTGTTATTATTTTAGTTCATAAAATAAATTTGTTAAAATTATTAAATATAATAAATTAATACCTTTTAATAACAAGAAATATAAATTAGATTATTTCTAAACTTTTAATTTAATAAAAAATGGATATCTTTGTAAATATTATTCTTTTAAATATTACGTATTTACTAATTAGAGTAGATAAACAATTTTCGATAAAATAAATTTAGAAAGTACCCCATAATTTATTTATATTAAATATGCTTCATAAATTTATAAGCTATCAAATTTAATATTAAAACAATTTTTTAGTGATCATAAGTACATCACTAAAGGCTACAATTTAACACGTGTTAAGTATACTAGAGAAAAGTTTTGGAACGTGTATCGTTGAGGGTCGAAAGTCCGGGGCTGAGTTACACGTGTAATACATGTTGAGAAGTAACTAATTACTCTTTACTTTCTAGTTGAACACAATTTACATGAAAGTACTTCGTCACGTTTATAATCAAGATTTTTATATAATTTATAATAATTTACATCTATTTTTAAGATTATATATTTTGTTATAACATTGATTTATCAACAAATTTAATTCTGTTTATAAAGAAACATTATTCTATAAAAAAGTTTATTTTCAATTCAAGATTTATTAAATTGAGTTTTTTCCCTTAATTTCAGCGTTAATAAATAGTATATAAAATAAATATCAGTATTATTTGCTATGAAATTCAAAATATGGTATATAAATTTATAAGTTAATAAATATTAACAAATCGATGAATATAACATAAATATCTATATGTAATATCACTAAAGTTTATTTGGAATAATAAAGGTTTGAAGAAGTTCATAAAAAATTTAGTACAAGAAATTAATATTGATATAAGTTATTTTGTTAAATATTACATAAATGCTTCATTATAATAAAATATCTGCAATATTTTCATTTATTTATAAACTAAGGAAACTATATCTAGAAATGTAAAAATAAAAATAAATATAAAGATTACTTTTTAAAATATAAATATGTGTAATAAGGAAGAAAATTAGCTTTAAATTGGTTTCTATAGTTCACTCGTTTTTTACACTAAAGTTAATCATCAGAAAATAAAAGACTTCGTCGATTCCAAGTTTATTCGAACAGACAATAAATATCTATCGCGCATAAGCAGCTATGCTATGGATTTCTTCAATCCTATAGCTAAGTATCTTACGATCGCTCGTCGATTTAAGTTTCATCTCTAACGATCAGTGCAAAAAATCGACAGAAAAATCCTTAAGAGAAATGCGTCCTTCTGTCACAATTGAAGAGCGCGCGACACGCCTGCGGTGATTCTGTTGGATCCAAAGCCTCGACGCGCGATTTGTTCTACGAAGGGCAGCGGATGCAGAAAAAAGCAGGATGACTTCACGGTAAAAGCTTGGCGTCCTCGAGACGCGGCGAGGGATTGCAATTTAATGGTGGCAGTGCTTTCGCCGCCTAGTCAAAGGCGAGTGGCACGCGATCGGCCTCCGATCTCGACCCGAACAGACGATACGCAAGGACTTTTCTCGATTTCAAGAAACCAAGCAAAAGCGAATGCGTTCGCGCCATGATAACCTTTTTTCACTTTACGCGGAAAAACGATTGCGCTTTAGCTGGATTCCGTGTTGTTTGGCTCGTCGAAGATTCCGTACTTTCAGGTACGATTTTGCGTTGAATGGGATGCAAGTGATTTCAGATATTTTATTTTATTTTCACATAGAAAAATACCCATTACTTTTGATTTAAAAAATTTAGATTATATTTAATACTGATGTTTAATTACTATTTTTAGTCTTTTTATTAAGATATAAAAATAGTCATAACTCTTCGATAACGTATAAGTATTGCATACTTATCAAAATATATTATTAAAAAAGATGGTTTTTCTGAGTAAATACAGTTTTTTATATAACTCTAAAATGCTTCAGTGTAAATATTATAATCAAATGTGCAATAAGATCATGTCACAATTAATCATAAAATACTTATCTATAAAATATTTGTATATATTTTGTTAATTTTTAATTGCTTAATTTATTTATTAGTTAATATCTAATTTTGTAAAGTTTTTATTATACATATAAAAGGTACTAATAATAAATGTATAAAATCCTTTAAAGAAACTTGAAAATTATGATTTTTATTATTCAAACTGTATTATAAGCATAAGTGTCTGTAAATTTCTATTAATAGTTTTTAATGTGATTAAAAATATATTGTAACCATTTTTATAGTCAATTTAATATATTTATAATTTTGCACATAATTGTAATATACTACATTAATTTTTTAATTTAAAATTCTATGTTTAAAAATCAAACATACAATTTTTTATTAAATTTGTATAATGTAAAAACCATTTTTTATATATAACTTTTATACTGTTCAAGTTTTTTCTTTAAATATTTTCATATTAGTTTCTATATATTTATACCATATATATTATTTTACAAAATTTTTTAAAAATATTCTGATTTTCATGGCTTTACCTATATTTATTTATTATTTATTTTATTATTTATTTATAACATTTATTATTTATTTTCGCTAAATCATTAAGATAAAAAAAATTTATACTTTTCAATTACTTATGTTTATTTTTATTAATCCATTATGTATATTTTTTTAATTGATTCATATATTTTCCATAAAAATAATCGATGATATTTCTTACAAAATATAATAAAAATACTTGTGTATTTGTGATTCCGGTAAAATAATAAAATGTAAGAGCCATAATTTTATTTAATAATAAAAATTTTAGAGCTTTAAATTTATTTCATGTCAATTTTAATAATATTCTATTACCTTATTTTTTATTATAATATATAATAAACAAGGTGATCTATCTTGGATCATATAATAAACGTCACAAATTGTGACTTAACTTTTAGAATTAATATGTGATTATAAAATCAGCAGTAACAATATACTTTAAAATATTAATTAAATCATCATTGAAACGTCATCGTATGTAATAATATTTGTAATTATGATTTAAAAAGTTTCTTTTTTAATAATTTATAAAATATTAAAAACCAACCTAAAATTGAAAAAATTATTTTAAGTAATAGAGTTAATTTTAAGTAATTGAATTCTTTAAGGTATTTTATATATCAGTGAATAAATTACTATAACTTCAAAATCATGTTTTAATTATTTATGATAAAATACTTAAATGAAAAATCACATTTAAAAATACGTATTAATCGGCATTCTAAATTTTTAAATAATAAATTTCTTTTTTAAATTAAGTAACAAGTGCAGAAAAATCGATAGAACGTAAACTTAATAAATTATGTAATTGTCAATTTCTAATACAAAATTTAAATATACGTATTAATTAATAAATCTTGCTAATATATATGAATATAAATTATAAGAAAAAAAAATGATGATATATAGTTCAAAAAAATAATATAAAAGTAATGTATAAAAAATAATAACAAACGTCATGTAAAAACATCGCCTGCCTCTTATTATGTTCGAGACTGATTCTACCCGTAATAAGTGACTAATAAAATTCTCAAATGTAATCGTAAATAAACATGTTTCCAAAATAAAAATGCGCAAATAAAACGTTATAATGAAACGGAAAAAATCGTAACCTGTAATAAATCCCAACCGTGCATCAATATTGAAAACACGCGTGTCCTCGTCCGCCTATAGTGACACATGAATTAACGAGTTGAGCGTTTATACAAGCGATAATGTGGGGCTTTAGCATCACGTCGCCGCCGCCGCTATATAATCTATTTCAAATACACGCGTTATTTCAAGTTACATTTAACGCGAATACCTCTGAACTAAAAGCAATACTGTGAAATGAATATCGGTTTTGCTGCAGTTAAAACGATCGGCAATTGTCAGTTACACGACGGTTGATTTCCATCATAAAACTTGTTCAATAACCCGAGCAATATAAATTCTAATTTTCTTTTCTTACTATTCGCTTTGCATTATAAACGTAAGAATTAAATTGTATTATCAGTTTATCATAAAACTTACGTTATATAACCTCAGATACTATCAAATACGATTTGTATTAATACGCATTTCAAGCATTAGAAAGTTTATCAGTTTCTTTCATAAATAATAAAATTATATTATAATATAATCATGAATTATAATTATATGATTAGTAGTATGAACAGAACAAATGTCCTGTGTTGCTCCCATCTGTTTTCTCTTTCCAGATAAGTATCGTATTTGTTCCTATTAGTTTCTGTTTCCCCTTTTACTTCTCCATTAGACTATTGTCGCCCTCCTTTGCTTTCACTTTCTTTCTTGTCCTCTTTATTTTGATTCTTTTATTCAGAAAACTTAAATGGAGTTTGAAGTACGTATAGACTTTAAACTGTTTTTTTTACTTGATATTATTATCGTCACGCGTAAACATAACTTTGAATATTCAATTACAGTTAATAAGCATAATATTTTATTTTCTATATCGCATACATAATTTTAAGTAGTCTATTGAAAATACCGTTAAGTATATCACTATAAAATTTTACAAAATATATAACTATTATTCTATTTCAACAAGCTAATACAAATTCAAGATGTAAAATTCAAAACTATGATTATATACAATTCTTACAATACATTTTAAATAAGCATTAATATATCAAATGTTTATTAAATCCGTATTAGCGATAAACAATAAAATTATAAATAATGCTATGGATTATCAATATTTATGATGTAGAAATTGAAAAATTATTTAACAATATATATATTTAAATAAAAATTATTCGTTCTCTTTTATCGGATATTCTAAAATATCTGAAAAATTATTTTTAATTAAAAAATAAACTAATTATTGTATTTTTTATTTAACATTAGCATAGAATTAGTTGTATTAATATTAAAATGAATTTTCGTTTAAATTGAACTATCTTCATTGCTGGGAATTCAACTCGATACAATTAAAAATAAAAAATCAACAATAAAAATACATAAAAACATTATGTAAAACTATGAAAAAATGAAATATTTTTTCTCATAAATAAACTATTTACGATAATAACAAATCGAAGAAAATAAAATTAAAAAAAAAATATTTGCTAAGTGTGGGGTTCGAACCCACGCTCCCAGACGGGAACCAGAACTTAAATCTGGCGCCTTAGACCGCTCGGCCAACCTAGCTTATTGAGTATTTTAGTAAAATTGGTATTTTACTTCCAGCTTATTAATCATTTTTTTATATTTATTGATTTTTTACTATTCAATAAAAAACAATATACTACTCTCTATTTATATAATTCAAATTTCATCTAATAGTAACAAATAAATTACAAAGTATAAAATATTTTTAGTATCACAAAAGAATTTGGTCAAACATAATTTTAAAAAATATTATACAATGCCACAATTGCCAACTACTAGTCGCATACGTCACATAATTGTAATATGCATACAAATATGTAAAATGTTTCACCAGCATAAATCTAGTGAATCAAACTTTATTAAACTTAATAGAGAAAAAAAGTCCAGATATAATATTAGTATCAGAAACAAAACTAAATAAAACACATACAATAAAATTTAAAAGCTGTAATATTATTAGAATTAACAGACAAAACTTAATTTAAGGAGGAGGAACAGTCTTATTAATAAAAAATAAATACAAGTATATCATAATCTCTAATTATGAAAGAACTAACTTTATATTCTAGAAACAAGAATAATAATACTACAAATTAATAATAAAAATAGTCCATTTATAATATCTGCATACGGAAAATGTGGAAAAAAATTTAATTAGAATCCAAAAAACTATTCCTAAATATAGATCTAGAATTTAGACCTAGGAAAAGGAGAAAACTATTACATAATAGCATTAAAATTACAATAAAGTAATTACATAATAAAGTGATCCGAATGCAAAACATTTAGACTGAAAAAACAACTAAAATAATACAAGAGGCACATTTATAAAAAATTAGTTACATAGCCATGACACAATATAGAAAAGAAAACTATATAGTTTGGAACACCCGTTCTATATATATTTATACCTAATAGACGCCAGAATTGAAGTAATTAACAAATGAACAAAAAATACAATTAATACAATTGAATGTGATAGTGATCAATAATACACTACTTATAGAAGTAAAATTATCAATAAAATATCTAACTAATAATTAATAATAAATAATGCTAACATAACAAATAATGCAATAGATAATTTTTTTGATAAAATAGACAATCATATTAACATCTTAGTATCTAAAATAAAGAAAAAACTCCAATGAATGTTATATAAGCAGCATAAAAATCAGCAAAAAGATACAAGCTATATATTATCACTAATAAACAAAACGCGATGAAATTACAACAGTAGTAAAAAATAAGAATTATAATTTACGAATACTTACTAATTATTTAAATAAATGTCTCCAATAAAAATGTTCAGAATCAGTAAATAACTTCTGGAATAATAAAATAAAAAACATCACAAAAATATTTCAATTTTTATAACAAAAGGAGATATTAATATATCTTCATTAACAATACCATGTAAAGATATGACGACACTAATGCAAGCAGGAATAAATATAACAAAATACCAGAGATAAACGCAATTTACTGGAATTACATTTAAACACAAAATTATTTAAACTGAAAACTATTTTATTCAAAGCACTTAATTGGTAGAATAAAAGTTTTATATAACCAGAGACATATCAGACCAATTCTAACATACGTTTACTTTATATGGTACAATATAACAGCACACTAAATTGAAAAAATAAAAATTTTAGAAAGAAAATGTACAAGAGCTTACCATAGTTTGTACAGAATTGAAACAAACTCTTATAAAAAATATCTAAAAAAAATGCAATATTATACAACAAGGCAAATCTATAAAAAAAAGATTGCCATTTAGTAAAATTAAATAGGAATCATATAACATTACAGCAGAAAAAGGAAAATAGTTTAATTTCCAATACCATATACCCAAAACCAAAATATTTCTCAAAATGTTTAAAAAAGGTTTTATCCCTCCTCGAACATTCACATTTCTAGATATATCACAAAGGTATAAACAAAAGAAACACCGAAAAAATACGAAAAAATATTGAAGGCTATCGCACATATATATATATATATATATATATATATAATAATGATATATAAAAAAAACTTCCTCGGTAAATAGACAAAAAATAAACTGCTATGTAATTAATCCTTAAAAATAAACTAGTATGTAATTAATCCTTAAAATAGTAAAAATTTTAATAATTGAATATATGCATATGTAAATAAATAAAAATTTTTGATTTCCCATATTTATTACACATTCCCGTTTCCTCTCCCATTCCACACCCATATATACAAAAATCATAAAGAAATCGAATTTACAGGTTTTTATAATACTCATTTTCTGAATATAAATAAAAATGGAAAAAACATTATAAAAAAATTGATTCTTTCATAACAAATTCTCATACAAAAAAAAATCTTAATTAAAACAAAAAAAAAAACAAATAATCTGTAAGACGGCAATCGCTGTATATAACAGCGCATTTGTCATAAGTAATATTGTTTATTATGATTGAAAAAAAGCAACATGTTGTATAAATAGTGTATTTATTGGGTTCAAACAAATAAACATTAATAAAAAAAATTGATTTTTTACTAAATGTATTCTTAAAATACCACAAAACAGTTATTTCAATATTAAAACCTATTAATTCAATTCTACATACACTTCAAATAATAAAAATGCTTGATGTGGTTGATGTGTACATTGATAATAAATTGAAAATAAATATAATAATTGTTATAAATATTAATCTTGGAATTAACTATTAATTGGGTAATATATCTAAACTTTAAATTGCAAAAAATAATACAATAATAAATATGCGTTAGCTCGAAATAGATATTATGTAAAAAATTTTTTTTCTGATGTTATATGAAGATAATATCTGAAACTCTATCAACGAACCGAAATTATAGAATTATATAATAAAAAAATATTCAAAAGATTAAATAATACCTTTTTTTAAAACAATCTATAATAATACGTGGGAGTCGAAACATATTGAAAATATGCAAGTAAAAATTAAATTGATTGGTATACGCAAATAAATATTAAAAGGGCAAAAAATAGTTTCAGTTAAATATTTAAGCAGATCTTTTAATAAAAATTAAATTATTATTATAGGATAATTATAGTGAAAATTTAAAGAGAAATACAAATATAAATGTAAAATATGATTTGTAAGGGTCTTTAAAAATAAAATTTAATGAATTTAAGAAATCATAAATTTAAATAAGTACGAGTTAGCTAGTGACAAATAAATTTTGATAGTAATAAAAATATTCATCACATTTAATGATTACGTATATTAAAAATATTTTTAACAAAATATTATTTCAAGAATTAAAAATCATAAAAATTTGATGTTTCAATTCTTTTGAAATTTTTGGATACATATTACCTAATCAGCATCTCAAACATCGTAAGTTTAATTTAATGCATGGATTAAAGATAATACTTTATGTTTTATAAAAAATTAGAATTCAAAAAATTCAAATATTGACATAAGATTAATAAAGTACATTATTAAAAAAATTTAATATAAAATGTAGCTGTTAAAGAATTTGATATTCATTTTAATTATCTTATTCTAATGTTGATATTGAAATCGAATATTCGTCTGTAGAGTTAAAGTTATACACTCATGCTTATCCTTGTCCATAATTTATCTTTTTGAAACTGTCTCTGAAATTAATGCACACTTAAAATAAACATAAAATTAAATAGAATGTTGAAAAAAGTTAAAATAGATAATTTTTAAATTATGATATATTAAATTATATCTGATAAGATTATAGTTCAAGTACATAAATTTTCATCTTCAACTCGATGTAGTAATGTACCTATAAAAAAAATATCAAAATTTATTGAAATCTACATTACAAAATCTGTTTGAATTATTATAACCTTATTTATTAGTTATAAGACTAGAGTATAAATACATTTATTTGCCTAATCAGAACATATTGAATTTTTTAATATATTATTTATTATTTTTGTAAATAAATTAAGAAATGTATCTTTCATGAAATCCAACTATGAAAAAATATAATGCTATAATTTCCGATATAATGTTAACAATAATATTTATTAAAATAATTAAAATATTATTATTAGATTTAGTTCTAAAATATTATAAAATCTACAATGTTTATTAAAACAATAGTTATAATATTTACAATTACCAAAAGAGAAATATTCGTATTTTTTAAATATGCAATAGTTAGATTTATAGCTATATACAAATGTGCAATAACCAAACTCCTGAGAATTCATTTTAAATATGTTTGAATTTATTTTTGGAATTAATAATTTTCTATTGGAACTATTTCAAATAAATAATTTAAAATAGTAAAAATTATTATTAGTATTATTAAGAATAACACAAATATAATAAAAGAAAGTTAAATATAATATATTGCTAATATTTTTATTATGTATTCCTTTAATATTTTGTAAAATAATATTCAAATATATACATATAACAATGCGTTCATAATTACACATAGGCTCAATCAATTACTTTATTTTTTATATTATACTAATTTTCTTATAACATTATATAAAATTACTATTTTTCAATTCTAGATATAGACTTGTGAATAGATTTTAAATATTATATAAAGCAAATATAAAATAATTTTTAAAATATACTGTTAAGAGAAGCAGAAAAATTTATTTATAGAATTTATATTTTATATAAAAATTGTAATTATTGTTATTCAGTATATTTTGTACGTAAAATTTATCAAGATTAATTTCAACTTAATTAATAATAACTAAAAATAATAATTTTTTTCTTTGTTTATGTTAAAAAATCTATATTATTATACTTCAATATATTTAAATAATTTGTAAAAAATATAAAATTAATTATTAAATCTAAAAATTTTTTAGATATTTTGCAAAAATTAAAACATTTTTTCATATGACTATCTTAAGTACTAATATTTTTTAATTCTTACTTTACATAAATTTATCTTTATAATCTACTAGTAATCATCAACAGCTTTAAAATATAATTTTACATTATATACAAAATTTACATGCGATATGAAAAAAACTATAGTATATCGTAAGAATTATATGAATTTATTTATTAGGATTTGTATATTAGAAAAATATAAAAAAAAACATCCATTTATTTTATTGATTGATTTGAGTGAACTATTAATCTCTTTATCTTTATGATGAAATGATAAAATACTCGACTACCACTTAGGTTATAAGAAATATGCCTTTAATATTTTTACATTCTACAATTATTAAATCAATGACTGCACTTTCTTGCAATTATGTATCTATACGCTTCTAAACTCACATACAATTATTGAAGAATATATCGAAATCATTGCGATGCCTCTCTAAAAAAATATGTAAAAAAACTTTTTGTAGAGTACACGATAGATAAGTGGTCCGTAAGATTATCAACAATGAAATCATATGTAAAACAATGAATCAATTTTGAATTTAAAAGACTAAAACTATGCCACATACTTAAATAATTGTATATATGGATGCTAACACGTTATTGCAAGTATGACTGGAATAGTACATGAATACGAATACATACTTTAACTTTTCAATACAATATTGAACAAGCATTTTGTCATCTTTGCACACGTAAAATATTTAGAACTAAACATGAATTATTTAAGCTTATTTAAAATCAAAATGTTGCTAACAAGATATTAGTTAAAATTTTATTGTATACTATCCATAATGAAATATGTACTTAAGGTTCTATGTATAAATGTTAAATTAAAAAATAAAAATATCTTAATTAAATATTCGGTCAGAATAAAAAATATAAATACTACCAATTCAATAATATTTTATTTTTTCAATTTGTTAAAAATTAAAAATAATTAATTAGAATTCTTTTTTGTGCAAAATAAAATTTAATCACATGATTATAGTATATAAATTATTAAATATCGAATTAGAAAGATATTGCATTACAATAGAAAAAGAAAATTCTTGAAATATCTTTTATAAAATATTGAGTAAATTATTGAAAAATAATAGATACATATACATAGTTTACTTGATAAAAATTTCTACATTTTATGTATTACAATTGCCATAAGTAATAAACCATATAAAATTTATCGTTATAAAAATAAAAAAACAAAAATTGAAAAGTAATTAAATATTACATATGATCAACTTAAAATCTAAAATCTTTAATTAATTTTTTATCAGAACGTTGCATTAGAGATAATATTTATATTATTCGCAAGTTATTCTTTATAATAATTGATTTTTATTTTTATCAAGATTTCTCATATTGTATTGAAAATAATAATTATAATAAATATTTATAAAATGAATAAAATTAGGTTAATATCTAAATATATATACATAAATATAATTATAACGATAACAATATAAAAGTCAATATTATACATCAATAATAAATATCACTGAAATATTGTCATCATTACACGCGATATTAAATACATCGTGACAGATATTTAGTTATTACCCGACCTAAATCAGAAGCCATCATTTACAGTTCTCAATAACTCTCGATCCACTCGTCACGTGCACTCATGTACGCGAGAATCGCATAAAAAATCATTGCTCGCACCATCTGCGCCGAGTCAAAAAAGTGTTCTCGTATCTCACCCTCTCTTTGCGCTCGCGATCATCGCGAAACAATCATGCGACATCGAGAAAAAGGAGCCAAGCGGTAATGGGACCGGTATCAGCGAGTTTAAGTAGAAAACGGAGAGATCGAGAGGGAGAGCGGAAAATAAAGAAGAATAAAAAGTAACGACGAGCCCTTTTCCCAGAAGAGCTGCAGGATCGAAGAGTCCGACACCCGTGTAAAATAAAAGCCGTCGCGCGTCCGTCACCGGAGCGACTTGAAAAAGAACGTGTTCCGCGGGACGGGACGGCATTTAGGTGCGTGAAGTGCACGAAACGCCCGTCACAACAATTTCGCTGAAAAAGGCGCAAACTATGCACCGCTCACATAATTTCATTCCGACGCATCTGTTGTCATTCTCACATTACCGCCTCAACGCCGTGTAATGACTGTCTGTTGCACGAAGTAGTATACAACAATGATAATGTAAGGACCGAAAGACTCGAGTGGGGATTCCCCGGTCAGGGGAGGAAGGGATAGAAATCACGCGAGGACGCGTTTTTGGGAGCCGAAATTACTTGCGTGCGTACACGTATGTTTGCTTGTGTATTTTACACCGGAGAAATGCAACAATGGTCGTTGGTAGAGCCGCTTACATTGGTAGCGAGGGGTGACTTACCGTTGTCTCTCTTCTTTCTCCTGTTTGGATATGTACGAATGGGCGTTAGGGTAAGAGAAAAAGACAAGTGATACGTAAAACTCGGACTCTAAAGGTTTACGCTCAAAGAAAGACGGACAAAAGGTTACTCGATTTTCTTTCTATTAAGGAACTTACGTTTATTAAATTATTTTCAACCTTAGAATAGGATTATAGATTATTCATCTCATACTTACTTTTTATTACATTTTTTGTGATAGACGTTGAAAATACCACGTATCACTTCATTGTGATAATGAAGCAAGCATATCATATGTATAGATAATTACTATAATGAAATTAGTAAAATATATACTAAATATAACTCAACGTTAATTTCTATCTGTTTATAAAGTGTACATATACTTTATTCTGTTGTATTTTTAAAATTATTTTACAATAAATTATATTTCATGTATATTATTGAAATTTATGTTCCCTTTCGTCTGTATGTACAGTTATGATACATATTACAAAAATCGCATGAAATTAATTATTTATCGATTTTAATGCCAAATAAATATCAATAATTTTTAAGATATAAATTCTTTTTGAAAATTAACGTAATCAAACGATTTTCAAACTTGTAAAATAAATCATTATGACTTTTAAAAAATTGTAAATAGATTTCTATACATTTCAATAAATGCCTACACTTTATGTCAGTCAAATTATTTTATTCGCAATTTTTTATGAGAATCAAAAAAAAAACTTTATAAATAAGAATATGAACTACAATTTGTACAAAGTACAATCACATATTTTATATCATTTTTATATCACTGAAACATTGAAAACAATAACATTTATATGAATTATTGCATTATATATTATTATTACAATTCGTATTCTTATATTATAAGCTTATTCAATTGAATTATTATTTTATATTTATATAAAAATAAAATATAAAATAATATTAAATAAATTGAAAAGCAGTAATGTTATTAAAATAATCAGTTTTAATTGATTTCAATAATTGAAACAATGAAAATATAAAGCTAATTAGAATTATTTAAGGATTTATAAAAAATATTACGTATATTTATTATAAATCATTTCACTAGTATTTCGAATTTTCATTTGAATTATTATTTTGAAATCGAACAAATTCATAATACGTATAAATGCTTAAAGAATTTAAGCCATTAATGTACTATAATAATTATAATAAATCAAATTATTTACAATTATAATGTATAACGTATGATATAAACTATATACTATATATACTATATATAATATAAGGTAACAATATGAATTTTATTATTACGATCAATAACTTTTATCAGTCAGAAAATTTCTTAAAATTATTTAATTACTATCTTGAAATATAAACTATGGCAAGTTTTGACTATTAAATTTATCACTATAAAATATTTTCCATTTGGTAATATTATAAAATTTAGTATACTACAATAGTAATATATTATTAATTCTTATTATAAAGGTAATTTTTTCATAATAATAAATTATATTAAATTTAGTTTCTTTATTTATTATTTATACTAATAAAAAAGTTATATTAATTATATATATATATATATATATATATATATATATACTAAACAACAAATTGTATAAAATTATTAATGTGATGAAATAATGAAAAGTTTACAACACCATTTGAGACTACTAAGTTTTTTATCGGTACGAAAAACCTACGATTCTAAAAAAATTCTATGTCTGGTATAAACCTTTTTCATTGTTAATTATATACGAAGTTTTTACGTCGCAAGATCTGATCGCTACATTATTCTATTTGAGATAGTAAATATATTTTAAAGATATTGTCTTCCCATGAATAAATATCCAGACAATAAGGTGTATGAGATAAATATTTTTTTCATTTTTTTTTTACATTAGACTAAATATTAAAATTTATATTAAATTTTTACATATTTATAATTATATGTTTTTAACTTTCACTCAATAAAAATTTATGTGTAGATCTTCAAGGAATTCATTTTTGTACTTTTAAAAATTAAAAGACGAAATTTCTCTTTAAACACTCTATTTCTGTTATATAAAACCTTTATTTATTATTTATTATTTTATTTTAAAGTTTTAATAAAATTATTTGTCGAATATAATTAATTATTAGAGAAGAATCGATTCAAGACAGAAGTTTGTGGTAAAAGACAGAATTAGTAGTAAATTATTCAAACATTCTGAAACACTTCGAAGTCATCCAGTTAGTATACATAACAAATTTTGCTCACAATAGTATAAAAAGTATATTTAACACAAATTAGAAGTCTGAAATATTCTCAAAATTATTTAAAATTTATAAGCACACTTAAGATTAAAATCTAAAGCAAAGAACAGAAATTCCAGTTAACTCTGTTAGCAAAATTCACTTTTAGAGAGCACTTGGAACTTCTCATTTTCTTTTCATTTTAAAATTTTTAAAAGGTTTCTTGATTATATAGTTTATATAATTTATTTTTGAAAAACTCGAAAATGAATGTGTTAATTTTTATCTAGGATATGAAAAATAAAGTTTTTTAAAGAAAATCGTCTCTTCGTATTAGACTCGAGAAGAAAAGACAAAGAGGAAGAGAGAGTTGAAGAAAAAAGAGGCAAAAAATCAAAGACCGCGAATTTAATATTCGAAAGACTGCTGTAATGTAATTTTATAGTACATGGCGCGTATAGATCGTGAAGTTGCGTAACGCCTATAAGCATTACAAATGCGATTTCCCTCATATCCAAAGTCCAACTTCGTTTTGGGAAAGTGGAGAAGGATGTTAATCGCTTTACGAAGGAGACTTGTTTTCCGCATTTACGCACGAAGTCTACGATGAAACTATATCGAGTTACCAACGAATTTACGCCTGCGGTGAGTTGATTGTACTACTGTGAGGGAGGATTCGATTGTTGAATAGAAGTTTGTAAGGAGGGTAAAAAGATGAAGAAAAGAAAAGTCGCGCTAAGCAGATCCTGGAGATGCGATCGACGAAGCGAAAGGGAATTAACTGCTGTTTTGATTTTTTACGTTGTTGTCTGAAAGTGAAGTGAATACCATTAGCACATATAATATATTTTCGTGACAGTAATCCGACAATTGCGTGAACCATTTTTCGCGATGAAATAACCGATATTTGTAATTTTTCTCGAGCCGAAGCTTTAAATAATTAATTTCTTTTGTATAAGTATTTTCATAACTATTTTTATTCAACATATTTATATTTTAGAATAACATAAATTATTTTATTTCATTAAAATTCATACGAATCAGTAAATTAATAAGATATTAAAAAAGTAAATACTAGTAACCGTGAGAACTGTAAACCGTAGTAATTACTGTAAATACAAATCGATTATTTATAAACTGTTCGAAATTCGCCACTACGAATGCCACTTAATATAAATATGAAACAAATTGCATTAATAAATCGTTAATATATACTTAAACGACATAAATATTATTAAATATACGAGCCTCTATAACATAAAAAATTGCGCAATTCAAATCGAATGACTTCCTCTGGCATTGGTATTCCTCTGTCAAAGTATTATCTGCTTATGACAGAGAGCGATAACGCTGCCTCGCGAGCAACAAAGAATTGTTTTTAAAATCCACATCACGACGCTAGACGAAGGAAATTAATCAGCAGCTCGCGAAACCATAAATAACGATTCGGGAGCGCCGAAGGCGAAAAGAGGGAAATAGATATACAGAGACAGTAGAAAGAGAAACGGCACGTAGCAAATGCACGTACACGCGTTGTCAGACAATGGATGACAAATTGCTGGAAAGGCAAAACAAACAGAGGGCAGTGGGAGAGAAGTGCATTCGCTCAGTTGTGTCCGGTTGGTGTACTGTCATCGATATTACTGGTCGCCGGTCCGCTCGTAATCTTGCCCCACGCCAATGTCAACAGACAAGTGTTCGGGAAAAATGGTCTTTTTCACGGATAACGTCCGCCCTTTCTTCGTTACATACCGGCTACGGCCAAGGCACTTTAATGCACGGGATTATTTCATACGCCAAGGATAAATAAAAACGAATCTTGATTGATAGTATATAAAGCTTGGCATCCATGCATTTTTCTAACAGGTCAAGTGTTTGCCTACGAAGAAATGTCTTTATCGATGTAACAGAGTATTATAGCTTAATATGAAAATATATTTTTTCTATTTTTTTTGCATAGAAAATAATAATATTCAACGATACGATCTATCAAATGTATTTAAGATTATATTATTGGTAACTAAGTAAGTTTTTTTTCTAGAAACTAGAATTTTTTTATTCTTGTGCCTATCTTGTAACTATAAAGAAAGCGATAATTTATACATTTTCATACATAACGATTTTTTAACAAAAATGTCATCTAAAAAATTTAATTTTTGCGTAATAATTATCGAAAAACTAAATATTTTGAAAAAGGTGCTCTAATGACCGTCGAAAAAAAATCAGTTTAACAAGGCTTCCTTGCTCTCCCAATACAACAAGCAATAACGTTCTCCAAGCAAATTCTCGTAATAATATGCTCGCTTACTTTGGTTAAGTAGTAGCTTCTATCCTTTCTGGCGTAAGCGTAGAATTTTAAAAAAATTGCCTCCTTTGACGAGCTCTTCGTCGAGCTCCTCAACGCAACACAAGAGCCACCGCTGTCGTCTACTCCGCTCCCGCTTGTTTTGTTCTCCCGATTTCCTCGTTAAACAAACGATCGTAAACAAAATCTCGGTCCCTCGCGCTTCTTTCTTATCTTCCCCACGCGACTCCGAGCGCTCTTTCACGTGTTCCAAGCTTGGGCGACAATGGGCAGCAACACGAATGCGTTCGGGCCCTCCTGCACAGCCAAAAGTGCAGCGTTGGAAATTAAAGCGAACGCCGGGGCGAATCCATCGAATGAAAAAGGAATACAATGACGCGAGGCCCGCAGACTCGCGTTTCTCCTTCTTTGCGTTTTCGTCTTCGTTTATCTTCTTGTTTTCCTTTTTTCATCTTGTATGCAGACGTGTGTGCTGATTCTTTTGTCGCCGGTCGTCTTGTACTTTCTCTTCGACGGGAACGATGCACGCGCATCGCGACGTAATAGCCGTTAAACATTTAGTCGGCTAATTTTGGAGAAGGATTTTTTCTGCTACCTTCGTAAAGGAGAAAGATAGGGAGAGACTGGGAGTCGAAAAACGCGAATCGAAAAGAATAAGTAACGGAGATAGAGAAGATCACCTTCTTACTGAAATAATAACGAGTAGCTAACGCTATGCCTTTAATCACGATATTAAACATTTACGATTTACAAAAGGACCAGGAAAGAAAACTTTACTGGACGATCTTTTGCACGGCTTACCCAATACGATGCTTTCTTACTCATCTATCTGTGTGTATATATATATATATATTTCTCTTCATTCTTTTTATCCCTCGTACACTTCGGGCCATGCTTGCACAAAGGATATTTTCTTTTCCGGTAATTATGCTTATGCTCGATCCCCTTATATTGTCAGAAATTTTATGAAAAAAAAAGAAATTTCCCGAGGATGTCTGGAGACTTTGACTTATTAAGCCGAAGATCTCGCGTTAATAATTGATCGACTTTTTTAATCACAGTTCTTGACAGTTTTTCGTACGGAGAGCCTTCGCTTAAGTGTTGATTAAATAACGCTAAATTGAACTTGGCAAAGAGCCGTTATTACACGATAAGAAGAATTATTAAGATAGTCGTATACGGATTTTTATATTGATTTTTTGCACGTTAAATATTGAAGTGTTTTGAATATTAAAGTTAATTTATGCGTAGCAATTTATATTGTCGATAATTTCTTAGCAAGGAGATTATACCATCGACCTTGATTTCATTAAAATATAAAAATATCATTGTTATTAATAACACGCGTGAAATTTAAAAATGAAAAGTACTCAATTTTGAAAACATAAAAATTAATAATTAAGATAAAAGTACAAGTTTTGCAAGACGAAAGCAATAGTTTAATAAAGTAATGTAAATCTAGAAATCGTAAGAAGCAATTTGGTTGAAAATAAAATGTCGGGAATGTAAGTGTGCCATTATGTTTACCGTAATAATTTAAAAACAAAAGTACTTAACACGCAAGGCTGCCTCGTTTTTGTCATGTCACTCTATTAAAGTGCCGCCTTACTCACATACGCCGTATTGGCAGTCGCCGGTCAGCCGCGCCAAGCCGGTAGCCAACCGCGAATGTATCCTTCAACGGGAGCCTTAAAAATTCGCAACGAACAATACGACGAACCAAGTCCATTAAAATAACTCTTAAAGGAGTTCAGTTCGAAAGAAGCGCGAACCGTCGATGGACGGGAGGGGGAGGCATGAAACATATATGGCGGCGTCGGCAGCGCCGCTTCTCTTTGAGTGCCGATGAAAATTCCGTGCGCGTCATATAACTCGTCCCATCGGGCGCGAAAATAAGAATCTCGCGAGATCTTAGAATATATTCGTAAATAAAAATTCTTATGCGAGGGCGCGGGTGCGAAGAAAATGGTCACACGCTCCAGTGCTGACCCTCGCGTGCTCGTACCCTTGCACTCAGGGTCAGAATTCTCGATTTATATATCCGAGATTTTTTATGCTATTTTCACATAGTTACGTACGCATTCTTGCTCTCTCTCTCTCTCTCTCTCTCTCTCTCTCTCTCTCTCTCTCTCTCTGACTTTCACACAGCGACAGAGGTCCTATGAAATAAAATACGTACGAAATAGCCAGCTGGTCAGAATATTATAACGCTCGACAGATAGGGGAAAAGATGTGTCTCTTTTTTTCGTCTTCTCTTACTCGCTCCTCTTTGCCACAACTTTTTTGTCTGTCTCTTTATTACGCTTACTTCTTTTTTCTCTCGTTTTCGACTTGAGCTTGAATCACGCGCTGCTACCCGCTGCTACCCGCTGCTACCCGCTGCTCCCGAATACCACAGCTTCGACGCGCGCGCACGACTCTATTAGATTTCGAAGCGCGAGACGAATTTACGATTTTCTACATAAATCTCCAGCACTTTTAGTGTCGGTGCACACTATGAGGCAACGGTGGCATATCCCCCGAGCAATAATATGCGACCGTTGAAGGAAAATAGGAAAGGCAAATCACGCCAACGACGTGATTTCACCTTAGAATTTCTCATTTGAATATCCACAATATTTGTGGCTAGGAGTGTGCTCAAGTTGTTTTATTTAAATCTGATTTTATAATAATATCCGTTATATAACAAGTTGCAAATTAGGTCATACTATACATAATTATTATGCACTGCTGAATTAAAAAAAAGATACGTATTATAAAAATCTGAATAAAAAGTATGGTACCAAATCTAATATTTGTATTTAAAATTTTTGATTCGAACAAAGAAAAATTTTTAATTTCTTCTTAAATCATATATTTTTAATCTTTAATTATAAAAGCTTCTTTTATTTTTATTAAATCAATCATATTTAAAATATTAGAAAGAAATTAATCACAAAAAACTACATATTCGAAAGTACCTTAAAGATTTGAATAAAAAATGATTTAAATTAACATAAAAAAATGTATACTTTAAATTTTATCGTAAAATATATTTATGTAAAATCTAAATTTTTTAAAATGAATTATTAATCTGCATGTTTTGATAAATAGTCGAATCGATCACAGTCAAAGGAATTTTAAAAAGTTCGGTTTTAAACATTAACTTACTTAAAAAATGACGGAAACTTATTTAATCTCAGACATCATTCTGCATAATTTATCATTATTTCTTCATATTATGCTCGCTTTATCATTCACAATACATTATACGTTCGACATAGGCAATATCGTTGTTTTCCGTTCCCGCAAATGCAATATCCCATACGGGTGACCCTATGGTGTATCGGGGAGATTAATACGTCCAAATATTGCGAGTTCACCCGACAGAAAAAGTCTTTATGGTGTATTTGACGTGATTACTCTCGCAAAGCACTTTTTCAACGAAACAAGTCCCATTCCCAGGGTCGCATATGCGTTGGCGCTGTCGCGAGCAACGAATGCGGCAATCGTAAACGATAACATCTTTCTCAAGTGTCAACGATAAATAGAAGGAAAGAGGGAGCAAGAGACTTCTTTGTTTTGAATATCGTATAGTTCGTTCGTATACTTGACTTGTACAGTATTCCCATACTTATTCGTACTATTTCTGCACATGACGAATCGAATACTATTACTGTTCTATCTAGCGATACCGTCTTCATCTGCATCCTATCAGCGCCTGCCTACAGACTCACTCCGATGCTCTTTTCGCGCGAATTGAACGGGCTCATGATTCAGGCGCCCTAACTTTTTTAAATTTGCAAATAAAAAGTACGCTCCCGGCTGACGTGCGAGTTCATCCGCAATTTCTTTCACTCGACTATGTCATGAATAACAGGAGTTAGGAACTTATATTTTTTTGTTGAAATATATTATAACTACTAAAAGTAATAAATTGTTCAAGGGAATTCAAATTTCATTTACCAAAAGATTAATGTAATCGGAATAACTCTTAAACTATTATGAATTAGTTGACATTATAATAACCAGAATTTTTGCATAAATTCACGTTACAAAACTCCATTACTATTAAAAATGACTAATTCATTAAGAATAAATGTTCGCAAAATATAATTTTTGGAAAAATTTAATTAAAAAAACTTTTTCTTTAAGGAGTTACTATTTAAATTGATTACAATGAAAAATTATTACATATATTAAATAAGCATTACAAAAAGATATATAAATATAAATATAAATATTTTACAAATTATGTAGCAATATTTCATGTAAAAGTCATGATTCATTATAAAGCGCTATTTATTTTCTAATAAATGCATACATGTTTTACCTATATTTGATTAAAATCAATGACAAGCTTTTAAAAATCAAGTTATTCTAATTTTATTATAATAATATTTTCAAAAACTTCGTAATGTTTTTAAATAGTATTAAAGAAACTAGAATGCTATAAACATAAAATCATTTAGTTATGAAAGTTATATAAAATTTTAAATGAATATGAGTCTATTGTGTTTCTTAGTGAATAGAATGCTTTAAAGTCCTGTAGAGAGAAAAATTTCTGTTTGAATAAATAAGAATTTGTAAAAACTACTTACAGTTTCCTCTTTTCAATTAAATAAGATAGCTTAAGGTATTAGCATAAAAATCTTGTATAAATAAATATTACTAGCAAAATATTTTTAAAAGTAGACAAAAGATTGTGAATGCTTCATCTTCTTGTTCCATAAGTAGAATCAAAGTGTTATGTCTACAACCTATAATGGTTCAAACTTAATAGGATATCTATCGAGACTCTTTGTATTAATCGCATCAAGTCAGATAACGTAAATGGACTTCAGATATTATAGAGAGCATATTATAAAGAGTACTTACTTGGTGAGCTGTCTTCCGCGGACTTACGTCGTCGCAAAAGAAGTCACATAAAAGAAATATATTAAATATAAAGCTTATTTAAATATTTATTATATTAAACAAAAATTCAAAAAAGATAAGAATGCTGTTTTACTTTTATTTATAATAAATAATTCTTTTGTTGCACATGTATTATATTATATTACGTTTGCAGAGAGAAATAAATTTCTATTTTGATCTATATTAGGAAGTTCTATAAGCAATAAATGCAAAGTGAAAATAAATATAATATTCTTTTCATTGATATTTTGATAAAATATTTTAATTCAAAAATTAATTTTAATAAGATATCAAACATAAGCAATTTAAGTAATTTATGTACATTCAAACATAAAATCTGTCTAATAAAACTGAAAATTTGAAAACGTATAATAGCATATAAGAATATAAAAAACAGTACTATATCATAAAGACAATTTCTTATTCTAATATTTTTTTAACCTTTAATATAACTGTTATTTTATTTCGAAGTATATTTCATAAAATGAAAAATATATATTTAAAGAATTTGATTTTATAAAATAATACTTTGATAAATAACATGTCAATAATAATAAAATTAAAGAATACTTTATTAATTAAGAAATTAGAATGTTTGATTAAATTACAAATTAACAATTTATTAACATTTATTTATCAAAAAGAAAATGGAGATGCTGGGGATCGAACCCAGGACCTTTCACATGCAAAGCGAACGCTCTACCACTGAGCTACATCCCCCATTGAGCGTACTTTAGAATATCGTAGTACTTAGACATAGAACAGTAGATTATATAAAATAATTTTAAAATTATAAATCCGTTGTTATTATTTATTAGTATTCCTATTTATAATTATAGCTGTATTTAAGTATTTACCTTTACGAAATATTATTTAAGAAAACAATTAAATTTTAAATACTTAATATTTAAAAAAATTTCAATAAAAATAATAATTATGTAATATGTAATTATGAAAAAATAATAATATATCTTATAAAAATGTAATACACATTTTTTTATTATATAAATATAAAATGCATTTTAACTTTTATGAACTTGAAAAATCTTTAAATAGTACGATTAAAGTGATTTCATGAAATACATCCACATATTAAATATTTTCATTTGTATAATAAAGCATGTGAATGATACGTTCAACTATATATATATTTATATATTATACAACAACTTGATTAATATTACTTAATATATTTGCTAATTTATTAATAAAATACTTATTACTGTTACACCATGTATTATATACTAGTAAAAATATGTTTCATGATATTTCAGAATGGGCAATTATTGCCAGACTTCAATAAACACATTATAAGACATTAGTTTTAAAACAATTGTTTATAAAATTTTATATCTGTAGATGATTTAATTATTTATACACACACGCCCATATATATATATGTATATATACATATAATTATAAAAAAACGTATGCTAGAAGTAAATATAATAAATTTTCAATATATTTATTGAAGTACTGTACTATATCAAATTCTAAATTAATATACGATATATACAATATATTGCCTAATAACCTCATATGGAACGATTATAGTATAGTCGTATGTATATTTCAGATAATTCTTATTGAATATATTCCTACGATCTGATTTTAAACACTAAAGTAATTATTCTAAAGAAAAAAATGTTATATATAGATATTTTACCACATTTCTTTGGTTATTAGATTTTCAAATTACAAATACATAAAGTAAATATGTATTACATGGTGATTTAGTAATGTATATATTAATAACATAAAAGAAAATTTTAACTTCTAATTCATCTTATTTCAGAATTGAATTAAACTAATCACAAATATTTGAGATGAATCCCAATTAAAATCAGAATATATAAACATTTGAATCCTGCTTTGATATGACACCTGAACAAATTGAGATTGCTGATATACTATTTTAACATAGCGTAAACAGAAATTTTACGATTTATTTATTAATTTTAACATATTCCAAGTACTTTTTTTATACATATTATTAATAATTTTTAGATATCCTAAATTTGTATATAAATATAAAATAAGATGCCAATTTTTTTCAGATATAAAGCACATAATTTGAAATTTGAAAAACTGTATTTATGTTTAATAATAACAATACCTTATTTGGTATAAAACAAAATTATATTATTGATCATTAAATTTAATGTTTCTTTTGTAATGATTTGTAATTATAAAATATTTATAAAATTATATCACAAAATTTCAAGTTATTGAATATCAATTAAATCTCGATCAGATCAAATTAATTTAAATAATTAAATTTAATTAAATAATGGTTAGAAATATAATATTTCAGTATCATTAAACTATAAATATCTTTAAAATAAAAAATTATTTTAACAGTAAATGTTTTAATCATAATTATAATTTTGAAACGCTGAAATTTTTATTTTAGTTTTGAAATGCATGTGGTATATTGGTTTGAATATTAAAAATTTTACATTGTTATAAATCAGAGTAAGATAATCTATAAGCAGTATTACATATTGTGTAAGCACCTTATATCTTAAATATAATTTTACATGACAAACGGGTTTTTGATTAGATTTTCGGGCTACAAATTTCAATGAATTTAAATACATTTTTTATAACATAATAGTATGTTAATTAGTTGATTAAACGTGCTAGTATTTGTTACATAAATAATTATAGCATAGTACATTTAAAATTTTATTGACGATAAACACATTTTAGTCATTATTTTTTATAGTAATATACATAATATTTTTCTACAAGCATACATAAAATACGAATGAAAAAAAAGCAACAAATGAACATCAAATATAATATAATTATTTATGAATCGGTAATAATTATTGCAATTTTTATTAATAAAATCCAAAAGCATATTAATTTATTACTTACAAGGCATTAGAATCGAACCGATAGTATTCCTACCATTTGACAATATGGTTAAAATAATATAAATATCAAAAATTTCACGGAATAAAAAAATTAAATAATTTAAGGTATTCCAAAGCAGAGACAGTTCAAACATTACAGCTCCATAATATTTCTTTAAATTCTCGAGTGTATGTTGTTATGCTTTAACACATCGTATAGTTCTTAACCGAGTCATGTTGGAATATCATATATTGACAGGAGTTTTTTTACGTATATATTTAAGTTGATCGACTGATTAATACCTGATTTCCAAAACATAATAAAATTGGGTTTTAAACTAGACCTTTTTAAAGATTCATTTACTGTGAATCAGACATTTCTGTTATATAAATAATGACATTATAAATAAAATCATAGTAATTGATAAGCAAATCGGGAAAAAAATGTTTCCTGGCTTCCAAATCGTTTCCAAAAGCAAAATGAAATAAACTTTTAGGAATACACAAACACGCGCACCCAGTGACTCTCCAATGAATTCTCTCGCTCTCTCTCTCTTTTTTGTTTCCGACAGGGAATAAACAAAAACAATTTAGTTGTCGAGCACAACAGTAAGTAAATTATATAAAATACTAGAGAAGGTTAAAATAAACAAGAAGAACAATTCTAAACCAGTCTGATATTTATCAGATTTAATGGATTATAGGTCAAATTGATTTAAAAGATATCTTTACATGATGTCTTAATTAGAATAACAATTGAAAATCACAATGTAAAACAAAAGCATAGTAATGTTAACTACTGCATATTGTACCGCAAGATGAATATTCTAGAGAAACCACGACCCAAGCAGGTCCCATGGTGTAATGGTTAGCACTCTGGACTCTGAATCCAGCGATCCGAGTTCAAATCTCGGTGGGACCTTACTTTTTTGATTGTTTGCAAGTTATGAAATATCAAAGAGAGTAATTGATTGTGATAAAGATAGAGATACATAATAATTGCATTTTGCCCAGTACATAATAATTCGACGTAATCTTAAATGGCTTCCTTTTTTTACATGACAGTAAAACTAATACAGGAATATGAGAAATACAGAGAAATACAGAGAAATACAGAGAAATACAGAGAAATATAATTTATAATTTAAACAATGCTGAGAAAAACACAATTTTGCTCCATGTTAAATTATTTTCCAGAAAAATAAATCGCAACAGCGCAAACTCAAGTATTTGAACAAACCATTGATTCGCCCGTATTAAGTTCCTGCGATTCCTGCGAATGAATCTTAAAAAAATAAAAAAATTTGACAGCGGTGGGATTCGAACCCACGCCCTTCCGGACTGGCGCCTAAAACCAGCGCCTTAGACCGCTCGGCCACGCTGCCTGCTTTGGTCTAATCGCTTATAGCAGAATTTCAAATGTAGATACCATGTCTATTGTTTTATTTTATTCTATTATTTTTGAGTAATACAAACATATTTATTTCCTATTTACTTACCTTCAAATAAATATTTAACACAAACAGTTATTAATTATTAGCATTTAATGTGCACGTTAATACAACATTATAAAAACTATTAATAAAATGATTGTGCAATATTAAGTAACTTAATTTTTATTTCTATATAAATCGCTATTGCTTGGTTAATGTTATTGCATTGTTTTCTATTTGATAAAATTTGTATTTGATGAAATGTAATTCAGTTATTTAAATTTATTGTCTCGTCAAATATATTTTTCCTTCTGTTCGTTGAACTGAAATCAGATAAAAATATGTTGTATTTAAAAAACGATTGAATTTTATATTTGAAAATATATTTCACACTTATTGTATGTTTCTATTTTAAGGTTTTTGAATTACTACCTTATCAGTACTGTAAATATTGTACAAATATTAAATTACAAAGTTAAATATAAAAATAGTTATTCTTCTAATACTTATGTTAGTATTGTTTTTGAAATTAATGTATGATTTTTATTTATGTAAGCAGTTGATCGACAGACATTATTATAAGTGTCATTTTGTTGTTCACCAAGATTTTTTTATTCTTCTTTAATATCTATTTATGAATTTACTTTTATAATATTTGATATTAAATTGCATTCCAAATTCGGTGATTTCACATATGAAGTTAGTGACTTTAATTCACAATTGTTTTAAAAAGCATTATTTAATTCATGCCTTATTTAATTATTTTATCTCTTTGAAATAAAAGTGAGTATTCATACATATTTTTAATAATATATTTATTCATAATAAAGCTTTTTTTGAAACAATCTTTTTTAAAATAAAATTAATATATTGTGTTAAATTACATCACAAGATATCCTGAAGAAATTCACAAATTTAATAAATTTTAAACAATTTAAAAATCGATATTTTTCAAAAGTTTTCTAGTCAGTTTTACAAGTAAAACTCAAGAATGTTTAATATAAGAAAATATATAAAATTTTATAAATCTATCTTATCGAAAGAAATTTTTTTAAATATATTCAAAATTTACTACCTTTTCGATATTACATAATTTTAATTGTAAAACATAGATTATTTAAGTTATTACTAATAAATTGTTCAAATTTCAGTCGATACATCATCAATTTAGATGGATAGCAGTAAAATATCCTTCAGAATATTAAAAAAAATAAAAAATATACTAAAAAAAAGTTTTGAAATTTAAAAAATTTCAATACTTTTTTTTGTTATATTACCAACAATGAATCTTCCATATCTATATTAAATTCAAACTTTGTAAAACATTTGGATAAAATAATATATATTATAAACGGCTTCTTTAAAGTATAACAAATACTTTTAAGCGAATGTAATGAAATAGAAGACATATCGCGATTAATACGACGGTCGTTATAAAAAGCATAACTGCTGAGACCTCGCTTCATTTTAATTTGATTCTACTCTCTTGTGATTGTGCGCGACTTTCTCTTATTCTATTCCTTTGGCACTGGCGCGCTAGATAAGATCTGCCGATATAAAAATTCAGACTCATAACGCGACTCGCCGAGTTTTCTTATATTTTACCTTATCGCATCCCGAGGGTACCGAGCATAAAACTGACGCTTGCACCGTGAGGGCTTGGAGATCCGCAAACGCCACGGATAGATCAATAAATTTGCGTGGATATCTGACAGATATGCTCTGGGATAAGACATTCGAAAATAAAAACACCCCGGCCTCTTTTATGCGATTTAGTGGAACGGGAACGAATTTTACGATGGTTATCGTGGCGCTTTTCCGAGATTTATTTAAAAACGTCCTGTTTTGCATTTATTTCAATCTATACCTTCTGAGATAAGAATTTTCATTTATCGTATAAATGTTTACGGAAATTATTCGACTAATTTTCTGAAAACAATTATTTTTATAAATATCGAATGTTGAGTTAAATTTATTTTTGTGTAATTATTTTTGTGTAAGAAAAATGTCTATATATGTATGTGGTATATTTGTATTTAGTACAATGCATAAATATGTAAAATTATAATTATATAGCAAAAATAATTTGCCTTTAAATTATGGTTTTTTTTCGGTTCCAGAAACATAATTGATATTATACACTTATATCAATAAAACACTCATATTAATAAAATATAATAAAAGATATAAAATACACATATTTATCTTGTAAATAAATCGAAAACTGTAGTAAAATAAATTATCTTTCTGCGTACATGATATAATATATAAACCAAATATTACAAAATATTTAAATTTGGTAATAAATATTAAATATTTATTATTATAAAAATAATAAATTTTGAGTAACCTTCATTTTTTAAATATAAAAATAATACTTTCAAATTAATAATGCATCTATGTACAAGTCTAAATTTTAACGGTACTTAATCATGAAATTTTAACTTGATAATTATAATCTACGAAAACTCAAAAAAAATGTACACGCATTGTTAATTTACATGGAATAGTATTTCATATGAATATGAAAAAAACGAAATCTTAAAAACAGTATTCAACTAAATAGAGTTATATGATATATTTTTTCGTGTTTTATTCTATAATAATTAAGTATATATTTCTAAATTTTCGAACTATAAGAGCCTCATCTAAACAACGAATTTATTATAAAGAGGTTTTATTACGTAACATTGATTCAAAATCAGTAAAATAAGGTATGAAAGATGTTATTAAATATTTAAAAAATATTAAAAATAGATAAAAAGAATAAATATATTTTTATACTATTCAAACGATTTACGTGAATATTACATTATTATTATTAATATATTATTTCTATATTATTATTATTTTAATAATAGTATAAAAATCTTAATCCAAAAGCGATATGAACAATTCTGATAAAAATTATTCCTTTTTTTCGAACGATAAATCAAATTTTAATCAAATAAAATAAATAATATACGTGTAATAATTTAATTAAAGTAAAGTTTACATATAATTTATAATAAGATAATAAGAAATTGCAACATTTATTTATATCTTTGTATAAATTTATTTACGAATATTCATATAGGTACACTTTACATGAAAAATAAAGATATCAGTAGTAGCTAAAATTATCTAGTAACAAGAAATAAACAGAGAACTTTGATGATTAAATTACTCCAAAATTACCAATAATCCATTTTTTATACTCTAATAATGTTCTGTAACGAGAAGCTTCGAACGTATCGCATATTTTTTCACTTACTATAAAATGAAAGTTTGATACTTATAATAGATTACTTAAATATAAAGCATAAACAAACTTGCACAAAAAGTAAAAAATTTAATCTGATTTTGCAAACTATATAGGCATAAGATCAATAGTAATAATATGAGGAGTAATTTTTGATTAATAAAGATTGATTTAAAAAAGATAACGAAACATTAAACTTTTAAATAAATTTAATAATTTTTACTCTATAAATATAACATACTAATAATATTAGCATTCTCATATATTTATGTTTTTAATTAAAATTTGAATATTTACGATGGTTGTATCATTGATCGTGATATAAATTAAATAAAATTTTATAGAAAACGAATAAAAAATGGCAAATAAATAAAAATTCATTTTTTTTTTATAATCATGCATAACCTCATTAATAACTATTAATTTATGTAGTATCACTATATAATCAGTCAATTTTTCATAATTATTTGTAAACAGTTCTTTAATCAAACTTCAGGCACAAAATGTCAATTAATTATAAAAGTTCCTTAATACCTCCATCAAAGCATTCACTTATTTCAACATATTCTTTCAATAAAGTTACCTCCATGATATTTTGAAACGAAAGTAAGAAAGGATCAATCTCTCGTGTCAATATTTGGTTCTACATTAAAAATATCCAAAATGTAATCCGTTAGTCGTCATATTCTCTGTCTTTCTTTCTCACTTTCTTTCTTCCCTTCCTTTCTTTTTTCTCTCACTCTTTCTCTATCTATCCATCGATCAAAGCTTATTAAACAGGCTACCCTAGTTTACACATAACCATGGCCATGCATAACCTCAAACTCACTCACGGCGATCAGCCAATGGATACAGGACCAGAATTCAAGTGCATGCGCGTCGGGGGAGTAAATAATGTATACAAAAAGACAAAGCGAGAGGCCTTTTCATCTACCTGCTTAGCATCCATTCGGATGCGTATAACGCCAAATCACGTCGGCACTTCTAGCGAAGTTGTCGCCATTAACGCTCATTCGGTCGGATGACGAGACACATCTCTTGAGAGTCATCTCGATGACTTGCATTGGGCGAATTATAGCGTGTATCACTCCCTCGAATGCAAGCCGGGAAGTCTTTGGAGGGCGCTGAACCTATGAACACTGAAAGATAATTTCGCACGATAAATTTATTATACACAGTTCGTCAGGAGATTCGTCCACAAAAACGAGAAAATTATGTCCACGATAGGCGAGGGCTATTCTCTTTTATTTGCTGGGCTCCTTTTTAGATTCGCATATCTCAATAACGTAGTATCACTTTTCTTCGAGTTATGTGAACTTCATCCAGTGAAGACTTAGTTATTTCAAGTCTCATGAAGTTTTTCATATCTATCAATGTTTGCAATCTGTTTCGCGGCATAATAATTCAATTAGTTTAATGTCATCCCTACTCTTCTTTCACCCCAAAAATATACTATTTTTTCTACTACAACTCTCTTAATTATTTTTCTTTCTTATCCGTGATGCTTTATTCTTAAAACTCCTTATCTTCTTCCACTGTAAGCATATAATTTTCCATGATGTAAATTCATTCGCACCAGCTTCCATATTTTTCTCTGTCATATTTTAATTTCGCTTTTTCATAAACTTTTTCGTTCTTTTTTTTCATACACCATTCCAATTTCCTCTCTTCTCGTCCAACTCCATATCATAATCTTTATTATATTTTTCACCTTTGCTCTATTTTCCCGGATTCCCTCAATTTATCGCTCTCTCTCTTGCTTTTTGGTTTCGTTTCTTTTTTAACGTCGACCCCCGGGAACGTCGACGCAGTTTTCTCGTTCAGACATTTCAAGGAAATGGAATAGCCAGCAGGTGTGTTCCAAAGTGCGCGCGAGACCTAATTACCACGGTAGCTGTGGGGGGAGTGACGTATTTCGCTTTCAGGTGTATCTATATGTCCTCCCCTTACCGGAGACTGCACGAAAGAATCATCCCGCGAAAAAACGATTGGTCACCCTTCGTTGACTGTCTTTACGAGTGTCTGGACAATTCGAGGCTAGCGTCGCTTATTTGCTTTTACTTGTTAATGAAATAAAAAGAAAAAAGCTTGGGTCATTTAACATTTACGAGAATGAGCGTCTCCTATTATTTTTCTAATTATTTGCTCGAACGCTTGTTATTGACACTAAGTTTTAAGAGTTTAATAAATTTTTTTTATCTTAAAGAAAAAAATAATATTATATTTAATAAAATCTATTAAGTTTTTTAAAATAGATATTTTTTTTATTAAAGTAAAATTTCTTTTAAATTTGCAGCTTTTATGTGTATTAATTATATATAATTTAGATCTCTCCTTATTAAGAAGAAAAACTTGTATATGAGAATAATCGAATCTTATCGCTCGCATTACCACATGGATTCCAATATTGATATAGAAAGGCATAGTTTACGAGATGGAGAAATTATATTGACGATACGAGTATAGCAGTTTATTACAATTGTGGCTGTACTTCCATATACGTTTCGAAATAGTTAATTTTCGAATAAATACAAGAATACAGGAATGCAAGAAATTTTTAACGAATTAAATTTGATATTATATAATATAATGATTTTTGATATTAATACAACGAGCATAATAATAATTTCTAATAATTTCTTAGACAAAATTTTTGTCAATCGGATTATTATACTATTATTTAATTTTTATTATATTCACGAAACACATGATTTTAAAAAAGTAGAAAGTAACGTTCTTTTATTAGATTGTCTTTGTATGTAAAACCACACAGAACATAATACGTAATAAAAATTTATAAAAGTATTTTACGATATTTTAATTTTCTCTTTAAGCCAAACTCCTATCTCGATTAACAAAAAAAATATGGATTTCAATAAAAAACGGTCTTAAAACAAAATGTATAGAATATGAGAAACAAAACTACTAAAGTAACAATAATTCGCCAGATCGTTGGTTCGGCAAAAAAAAACTGGATACTCTCTCGCGTGTACGTATGAGCGTATATATTCACATTGGTGCACGTACACGCACAGAGTACAGGCCTTTTTCGTTAATTTTCCGCGTTCAAGCTCGGGCAATAGGTGATCGAATTCCGAGGGAAATCCAGATACAGCGAAGCGCTTTTCGTTAATCACTAACCGTGACGGACGAAATACCTCGTTAGCGAAACGCCGAGGGGCATCGGCTGGTCTATCTCTCCTCTATCTCTCCTCTATCTCTCCTCTATCTCTCCTCTATCTCTCCTCCATCTCCCTCTACATCTCTCTATCCCTCTCCTGCTTCCCAGTCTCGCGCTCTCTCTCTCTCTCTCTCTCTCTCTCTCTCTTTCTCGCGCGCGCGCGCTTTATCTCAGTCGTGCTATCTCTGTCCCCCTCGCTTATCCGCGAGCGCCGACGACAACGCGGCGCATATTCGCTCTTGCGCCTCGCTATTCACCAAACGACACGGCGCGAGCATATCTCACGGCAACTCCGGATACAATGCGCGCCCGCCATTAACGAAATTCTCAATGAGTATCGAGCATCGATCATTATACATGGGTACGGCCCATTCTGACCCGCCTCCGCATCCCGAGCCCCTTTCCCTCATTTTATAATGTTATAGTCGTTGCAATAATCGACAATGAGAGCGAGAGATAGAAATTATGAGCAAACATCGTGTGCGTGCAGATTATGATATTGTCAAATTGCACGTTAATTTCGGTTCGATATAATGAATGAATTTCACATGTAAATTGCAATTTTCGCAAACTTTTTCAATAATGTGAAGAATAAAATCAGATCAACTTCTAATATTTAACAAGTTTTAATTTCAAATTCAATTTTTATTCTCTAGTCATTCGGTTGAGATCTCGGAATCGATTGGTCAATATTTTTCGTATATACTTTATAGTATCGGTATTAAAACAAAAACATTTAGAAAAATAAGTAAAATTAAACGCTACGATTAAACGTATATCTTTTATTTAAAAGAAAAAACAATCAGATTTATCTTAGTAAAATTTTTTTTAAAAAGAATTACAGTATAAATATTTGAAACATAGGCGACAATTTGTAACGTATAAAATGATTTTAAAAAAATAAAACCAAACAGTTTATTAATTTTAAATTAAAAAATCTATATAATGAACAATAATAAGTTTACAATAAAATAAAATAATTACATTTGACTATTATAATTTTGAATTCTTTTTTTAATTAACTTTTTATCAACTATGTATTTATTATACTATAATAAATTTAATTTCATAATACCCATAGACGTTGATTATTTCTAATTATAATATTTTAATATTTATTGTTATATTTTTAAAAATATATTTAAAAATATAATTCAATTACAAATAATTATAAGTGCGTATATTATTACTTTCTAAAATTAAATTGATTTATTTTCTTTAGTTTTAAAATATTAGAAGTAATCTTGATATTAAGATTTTTGTGAATAATTTTTTTTTATTTATTCGTTATTATTTATTCATTTTTTTATAATTTTTATATGTAATTTATATACAGAAATTTGTATTGTCGATAATTCTATCCAATTACTATTAAGTATAAGTCTAGAGAAAATAAATATTTAATTTATTTTATGCGATTTTTTAATTATTTGTTGAACTTAAATATAAAATACATATCTACAAAGTAAAATAGTTCTATGATAACATACTGTAAAGTTAGAAAATCACTCTTTAATTTAATTGAGCTTTTTAGATAATAAGTTTTAATTGTAATAAAATATATTTACCCAATATATTTTTGTTATATAATTATTCATTTTATTATTGTTCCGTTAATATAAATTTAAAATAAAATTTTTTCGTATTGGAATTTTTAGGGTATAAATAGAATTTATTAATGATAAATTATAATTTAAATTATTCAGTTTCATAATTTAAAAATTGTTTCAATAATTTTAAAACTTGTTATTGATAAATAATGAATTAATATTATCAAATAAATTACTAAAATAAATCCAGATAAAGATTAGAAAATAATTTTTTCCATTATAGAAAAATTTTTTTTTATTTATATCAATTTTTAATCTTTTACTATACATTTTTTAATAATAATAAATAAATATTCACAATATTAAATAAAATATTTGTAAATTCATTTCTTCCTCTATATGTCCCATTTATGAAATTGAGTAAAGAAGTTGAATAATAATAAGTCGTGAATCATCCAAGAATTTTAATTTAACTATAGCTGAATTAATTTTATAACTTTTGTAAGAATAACGCGATTGTCGTTATATGCGAGTCAATCAAGGGGTGGCCCATCCACTCAAAAACTTTCGAACCCATAAAGATACGTATCTCATTAAACGTCGTAGATGCCGGCCTCGTAAACTGTTTATTTCAAACGAGCTGCCCTCGAAAATAATTGCATTTTACAAAACTGAAACCAACATGTTTCATAGCGAATGCAGAACTGCATGAGAGAAGTGCAACAAGGAGAAGTATTAGTGTACAGAAATAGGTATAGTCATAATGACGAAGATAATGAAACGGGGTGAGAGGGAAACAGTTGCTCTTCCTCTTCCACCGCGTGTCTCCCCTTGCCCTCTCAATAATCTGCAACGTAATGACAATTGATGTACCGAGGAAGTGCAGTCCGTGTATATTGAACCACGCGTGCGACGCTACTGTATCTCGAGCGAATGGTGTCGTTTCTGTAGCCGCTCTCCACGGACCACGTTATCTTCGATACAAATAGGCCCCGGGTGCTATTTTGTCCACCGTCACTTTGCATATTGTCCGCTACAGAAAGCCGACGATAGGCTACCGGTGAAATGATCGTCCGATCCATTAGATCCGCGATTAGTCTACATTTTCTACTGACTCTCCCTACCCCACCGACCATACAAGACTCCCTTTTGTTCTCTTAGTTTCAGCACTTTGCGACGGATATCATCGTATTATTAATCTTGAATTCCTGGACGTATTATGGAGTAGCTAATATTTATTTGAAAATTTGTAAGTATAACTGCAGAAAAGTGGAATATATTCCTAGACGTAACGATAGGTAATAAAACTCTTCAATAATACTTCATTAACTATCATTATTTTATGAAAATTATGAAGATTTTGCATGAATGTATCAAAAATAATCGATCAAAAGTCAACATTTTCTTGACTAATAGTGCACTTTATATGTATTATTTATCGCGTGTATTATTTCAATTTATTTTAATAGTTTCTATTTCTATATAAATGAACATTATATCATTGTAATTATAATATATAATGCTTAACTTTTTTTTCTTTGATAGAATAAAAGTAAATTAAATTAAATTTATTAAATACTTTAAGAATATTACTTCATTTTAGTTTAAATTACTTTAAAAACATTGAATACTTAGTTTTTTTCAAACTGTTAATGAAATTTTTTCAATGTATATAAAGAATAAATATTGGTCAATGCTTAATATAATTAATATTTATTATATTATGTATAACTTAACCGTTACCAATATACAGATATAACTCGATAAAAAAAACAAAAATCACAAATCTATACGATATGGATTTACAATCTATACCATTAATCTTATAATTATTCTTATATTTAATATGTATACAATGTAGTAGTTCTAGAGGAAACAGGAAATAAAATTGGTAGAAAATTGTTTCATAAAAATAATGTTAAAAATAGTTTTAAAACAATCGTTATACTAATGGTAAGCACATTCATCTTCTTAAAAAATGACTATGACTAAGAATTACTTAGACTTGCTTTTTTCTTTTGTTATTTAATTACTTGTAAAGTTATTATGTTTTGTTGTATTCTGTGTATGTGATTAAATATAATTGCTTAGAAGAATGTATTTAGTATTCATTATGGGTATATATTATTATTGTTAACTAAGTTTTTAGAAAATAATATTTTAAAATAATATTCATACATGATACTAATAAACATGATTTTAAAATAATAGATACATTAATTATATTTTTTGTTATCAGTAATTCATATTAAATAAAATATTAAATTTCATTTGCATTCACATATTTAAAAAAATTTTTTGAAACAAATATAATTTTTAGATAATGCATATACAAATTATCTAATTATTTTATTAAAATAAACATTAAAATGAATATAATTTATTAAAAACAATAAATTGAATGTAATTTTTTAGTTTGTAATATATTGAAATATTATAAATACAAATTCGTATTAATAAAAGAAACTTATTGATATATATTTAACAATTATCAAACTTACATTTTCTATTAAATAAATTAAATCTATATGTATATTTCAATTTTGTACTTTTTTCTTCCATTTCCAATTGATTAATGATCTAATTAGTAATGTTAATTAAATTAAATACATCAATTTTTTAAAATAGTGAAGATATCATTAATTCTTATTACATTACAGAATAGTTTTTTAAATGATCTATATTTAAATATAAAGTTTCTCACTTTTGTATAATACGCTACATTATATATATAATTAAAGTTTTATCATAAGATTTATACATTTGTATGAACTTATTAGGGAAAGATAAAAACATATTATCATTTTGAAATAAAGATAGCCACGTCTTTAATAGTAATATTCCATATTGTTTTTATAATAAAGATTCTGTTGAAATAGAAATGTTTAATTCAATTAATAATGAGATAGAAAAGAATGTTTAAGAATTTTTTTATTTATTAATTAATATTTTAATAAGATAAACTATCATGATATACGTTCTACATAATATTTATATTTTTTTATGTAAAATTGGACTTTATATTTTAATATTATAGTATGTTAAATGTTTAAAAAAAAGTAAACATATATGGAATTTTATTTTTATATTTTTAAACAAATAAATAATTTGTGAATAGAGTGTTAAAATCTATAAATAGTTTTCTTATCTTGTCAAAAAATTATTAATTAAACTATAGAGACCTTATATCTTTATTATAAATACCAAGATTTTATTATTTTTAGTTCAATAAGTAACTTGTCTAAATAAAATTGCAGAGTATACAGTATAAACATAAGTTTATTTTATTCGAAATAATTTTGCTATAGTACGCTTGAATTAATTTAACGCATATAGAACATCTGTTCTATCTTCAGTCTTAGAGTGCCATCTATGGGTGTGTGATAACACTTTATAACTTAACTTTGAAATGATGATGATGAATATACATTTTTTAAACTTTTCAAAACGATTTAATGAGTATCAACATTTACAATGTTTACATTATGACAAAGGCTTATTTAACTATTATGTTATTTAATTAAGTTATTTGTAAAGTATTTTATACATTAATTAATGTTACAGGATATTTTAAAAAATATTATTAAAAAATTAATAAAATTTTAACTGTTATCCATATATATATTTCAGACAAAAGAAATAAAATATATTTGCAGTTAGATCTTTCTTCGACTTATATTTTTATTGCATCTGTTAATTCAAAGTTATTCACTTCAAGGTTATAACTATAAAGTCAGATATTTATGAAATTTATTATTTAAATTAATATTGTAAAATTTAAAAATTGAATTTATATATAATAATTACTTATAGTTTTCATAAATTACCAAATAATTATTAGATTTAATATCACTGTCCTAAAATCTTGAATAATCAAATTAACTGACCTGACAATTTCAATATTAAGGAAGTTTCCATATTGGACTCAATACACGTAAACCATTTACATTCAATCGTAATTCAGACAAGCAATACACATTAAAATTCATAAATATCGTAAATAAGGGTAATATTGGAATATTAATTTATTTGAGAATTTCAAACCGAAAATTTTCTCTGGCACTTCCCTCGCTTCCACAATGTACCCTCAATTATAACATTGTCGTCGTCGTCTGCTTCCTCTCTCGGGGCTACTTTATTTCTATTTCTCTCTAACCACTCGTTGCTTTTTTTAGTCCATGTTCATCTTCGTTTCGCCAATGGCCCGAATCACCTGCATCATTGGGGGTAACCCTATTTCCTCCTCTAATTTCATTTTCGCGTAGCACTGCTGACGATCGTATGACTCGATTTTTCGACAATTTTGCAAAGGGGAGAGTTCCAGCGCTCGCAAGCGGACCGGATTTCAATTGGATTATCAACGGCCGAAAAAAAACACATTTTCTCGTGTATATAACGTGGGCAGCGGTAACGCGTTGTCCCTCTGTCTCTTGCTCTCTATTTATCTGTCGCAATGACGAAGTTCTCGTCGTATTCCGTTAATGGCAGTTGGACCTTTCGGCAGTCGGACTCACGCGAGCGAAATTACCGATGATAAATCAAGCCCAGCAGGCTCATTTCTATGAGCGCGGAATTCAATGTACGCAACTCGTTTTAGATTAGGAATTAATGTCTTTTTCAAGCACGTGCGCTCTTTTATATAGCTACGGTCACTGACTGACTGACTGAAAGGAAATAAAAAATCGAAAATTGTATTGACTTGTACTGCGATATTGTAATTATTTGCTATAATTGTCATTTTTATCATTAGAAATAAATTGTAGGATTCGAAAATTTCTATTTATAAATTAGTTAAATTTGCAGATTGTAAATTTTATATAATGCCTTTAGCCATTTGAATAGGCGAATCTTTGGATGATATTTTACCATATAAAGTAATAAAAATAAAAGATTTAAACTTTTATTCGAGTCTATTGATATTAATTTAAAACGAGCGATTGCACCAATCTTTTTAACATTCGATATTTATAATTTTAACTATACTATTAAAGCCTTATAAAATAAATCAATTAATTTAATATACTCATCAACTCATCGTTACTTTCATTTTAATTAATTATTTATTACAGATAATAGATTATATAATGTATTAGCTTTATTCAAAATCGCATGATCTATATTCACTAGATACTTTGGTTTATTATATTATAAATTTTTATATAAGCAATTATTAATTCGGAATAATATTTTATTTTTCTTATCCAAATATATAGCATATTAATAATAAAATAGGTCATTTAAACTTTTTTTAATGATTTATAAATATGCTATTATTATTTTATATTATTAATCAATAATTACACTATGATTATTTCCAATTCTTTCAAGAAGAATTTTCGATTATTCACACATATTTTTATTAATTTAATTATATACTATACATACATCAGTATATTTTATATTTTTGAACAACTTGATTATTTATTACAATTATAATTAAGGATGTATTAAAAAATATTGCAAACAATTTTTAAGAAATAAATCTATAAATTTACTATACTAAACTTACATTCATATACTGTCACTTATTAGCACTTAATGTATACAAAAATTTTCATATTTTATAAAAATAATAATATTAAAATGTTACTATATATATATATATAAAGTAATTATATATTTTTAACTAAAATATTGAAAAATTTTTTTAATAAGTATACATGATATAATACACATATAATCAATATTTTTAAAAGTAGAAGTTCATCTCCTTGTATTATATTATTTTTATAAAAGTTATAAATAACAAGACAAAATTTAAAATAATAAAATAACAAAAATAATTAAATTATATTAGTACAGTCTGATTTTTTATTTGAGCTATTTTATTAAAGTAAATATACATATATTCCTACCGTATATGAAATTATATTAAATCAAACAGACCGTTCTATCTTATCAATCTACCATTTTATTTTTCTTAAAAATCGTATTATACCTTGGCTGCAAGCAATATGTGATAAAAGATGTAACTTATATTTTAACTTGAACTTTCAATCTACTTATATTTTTATGAGCAAGCCGAATGAAATTAAGTTTTATTCTACAAGTATTATATATTCTGTCATAGCCCTCTAGAAGTACGCTACTTGTATTGTAAGCGAGCATTTTTGTTTTACTACGGCATTGTTTCCTATACTTTTTCATTCTAAGTGCTTTAATCCAGATTTCAACTCCTGACAATAGAAACGACTGTCGTCAACAACCGACATTTGTTCGTTCTTAGTCCGTTTACTTTGAATATTAGCCTACTTAATACTGTCTTAATAGTAGCTATTTTACATACCCTGACTTCGGTATGTTCCTAATAGTACCGCTTAGCACTCAATGTAACGTCCAAATAGTTCACAACTTTTGTCGTTTGTATCTTGTCTAAATCTATTTATATTCAAACTATTATTAGTATACTTTACGCATAATATAACTATTTTTAATTTTAAGAATTCTGGAATCATACATTAAAAATATACAACAGTATAAATATTTTCAAGATTCGAAAAATTGACTAATATGTAAAACCAATAATAATTTTTATCCGATGCCGTCACATTACATTTTTATTGAATTTTTTACAATTTAAAAGTACAATTTAAAGTATTAAATATATTTAAGTAAAAATAAGAAATTATTTTTTATTTAATCAAATTTAACAATTTTTATACGAAACGTAAAAATTAAGCTATAACAGGGAGCAGTCATTATTTTCTTACGACCTATCAATAACTTCTATTCAAATCTCCAATACAGTATGAAATATTAACCTCATTTTAAAGATATTTCTTATCTGCAATTAATACTTTCATTGCTCGTCTTGCTGCTTAAAAAAATTATCGATTAAATGACTTATTATTTTTCATAGTGAAACATTTAATATAGTATGAATGGCCAAAATAATCTTTAATATATATCAATTAAAGCAACACTACATTGATATTATTCTTATATTGCAAGTAAGTTTTATTATATTCAGTTGAAAACATCAAATAGAAATTGTTTATATAGAATTCTGTGAAACCTATTTTAAATAAAATTCTTCTAGATGTACCATATCTAGATGTATTTTCTAGATTCCTTGTTTCAGATAAGTATTTGAAGCGTACTGTCAAACAATATTGCAGCAAAGACTTAATTTATTTTATACAGCATATCCATGTAAGTATATATTTTAGAAGTAATGATTTTATTATTATTATGATTTTTAAATTATATTTATTAAATTATATTTATGTAATTTTTTAAACAATTCTTATATTAAATAAACGTATCAGTATATTTCTTAAACTATATATTTATATATAAAAACGAAATAGAAGGAAATATATTTTTTCTATTTCAAATCGTATAATATTTATACAAATACATATTTCAAACATAGTACGTTTAAACTTGCGCATGTTATGTCTTTGATCAATGAATGACCTCACAAATAACGACCTGCTTGTGTACAGTATACAAATTCGGATTCCTCTGATACCTATGCATGGCGCACACATATATAAACATAAATGTATAGCGGATACTAAGCAAGTCTATTTACATACAAATATTTTTACTGTATACCAAATAAAATCAGATGTAAATGCAGTAATTGCTATATTTTTACCACGGTATATCATGTTCTATTTAAAAATTGTTCTATGAAATTAGAATTACTGTGAAAATTAGGATTTAGACTTACATAATTTACAAGAAATTTGTGAAAACTCTTGTGCAAAAAGTATTTATATAGAATCATTTATGCTGTACGTGAACTTAAAACTTATAATATTTATTTTGACTCTTATTCCGAAAATAAGTAAAAAATGATTGAATTTAAATTAGATTTAAATTTGTATACGTGACAAAAAATCACGAATGCTTCATATAAAACAACAGGAAAAAGTATATGTACCACTCTATTTCTATAAATAATAAAATTTATTAATATAATAGCAAAAAACTCTAGTATGTTAAAATTTGAGAGAAATTCTTTGCAATATTATCGCATTAATAAAAAAAAAAATTTTTAATTTTATTTAATCCATTAAAATCTGAATTGAAATATAATTAAGCATGTATATTCAAAATTATTTGTTGATTCTAAGATATTATTGAAATATATGGTCGTATTCTTCAATCAAATTTTGAACCACAATTTTAGTAATAATAACTTCTGTAAACATAATAAAAAAATCTGTATTTTTAATAGTAATATTACAAACCATGATTTCTAATCAACTATAACGCCTAAAATATTTTACGTCATATAATTCAATAAAAAAGTATTACATTCTGATTTTTTTAGTACATCAAAATATTTACTATTGGTATGAATATTTGTAAAAATTTTCATCATTTTTCTAAGGTAAGCATTGAAAAATTGTAAAATATTATTTGTATTATTTTAAATTTTCAATACATCTAGGAATATTTAAATAAATTGCATGCACGAATGAATAAAAAAGTAATCAATCAATTAAGAATAATTATCTATTATTATTATTGTTATTAAATATTATAAAGAGTAATCCATTAAATTATGGGGTATTATGAAAAATATTTTTAATAAAATTTAATAAATAAAAAATCAATATAGAATTATAAAAAATATAAAATGAAATGAATAAAAAAAAATTGGGCAAAAAAGCGTTTAAAAAGTATTAAAATCGAGTAAGGCTCCAGTTAACGAGAAAAATTTGCTCAAAATTTATTAAAGTCAAATAAAATGTTTTCATTTTTAAATAATGAAGCAGTCTATGGCGCGTGCATGCAAGTGAGTTACATTTATACTGCATAAAATTTAATTTCCTCGACAAAAGACTTTTCCCCCTCTGTAGTCAAGTGCATAGGGTATAAAAAGAAGCGAGCTAAAACAAAACGGGAAGAATTCCAGCGGCGCGCGCTCGCGCTTTAGCTTACAACGGGGGAATCCCAGTTCGTATCGGTGCATGACGCAACACATGTGGAACGGTGCAGCGGCGGCAGCAGACAGCCGCAGTAACAGACGACGAAAACGACGACCCCCCACGAACCCCTTGAGCTTTCGTGCCCGCACCTTAGCCTCAGGATGCATTTACAGGCGAACTCTTTTACTTGCAACTTAATGATGCATAGGTCGTACATTCCCGGGCAAAAATATCGCGCCCTCGGGCTACGCCTTCGCGATGTACATTTCAATGTGCAATCTATTATTAATAATAATACAAAACTTAAATATGCCTGACTTTTTTTAAGCAAGGGTCTTCTTTTACAGATTTTCAACTCTCGTAACTTATAAAGGAAAACTTTTTCTACTTTATTTTTTATTTTCAAAAAATAATCCACTTAGAATTGATCTTGTTATTTAAATGACAGTGTAGAATATTCGTTGGAAAAAATATGTCCGTTTAAAATTTATTATACGTGCAATGAAATTTACTTGGAACGAATCTATTTTCGTCACTAGTATTTTTAAATCTATCGTCATCCGTACTTTCTGAATCGCTTAAAATTAAGAATTAAAACCTCTTAAGATAGTTTTTCTTTCTAAAAAGAACTTATACATTTTCATTTTTCCTTTTTTCGCTGTATTAATATACATTTGAAGTATATATAGGATTATATAAAATAATAATTTAGATAAATCAAGACTTTATATTAAGGAATTTTTTACACTATTGTACAGTTAGTTGTTTCTGCATGTATATAAATAATAAACTTTTAATTATGAAAGACCAATTCTTTGTTGAAGATTTTAACATTTTATAGTATACCTATTTATTATTCTAATATTAAATCTTTCAATTTTACTTCAATAAAGTTTTATTACATTGTATGTTTGTATGTAGTATTAATTTTGTTATCGTGATTTATTATAAAGTAACTTGTAAATGATATGTAAATAGTAAAACTAGGAAATCCTAAAATTGTTATTCATCGCAAAGTATCCAACAGTGATTTTTTTTTTACAAAATAATATACATTTTGAAATAAAATTACGTTGAAATAGAAAAGAATAATTTAAAACATTAAAATTATAATATTATATACAACAATAAATTTTCATTTATTGATTAACAGTGTATAAAATAAATATTTAGAAAATATAACTTACCATATATTAAAATTATACATTATTTATAAAAAGTATTATTTCAATTGACGATATTTTTACACTAATTAAAAACTTCTTTGTATTTTTTCGTATAATACTTTAATTTAAATAAAACTAATGAGTTTATGTCTAATATCTATAGACAATTTTACAACAAATCTTATTGAAATAATTGAATTCATAGGCTACGATTACTTTATAAGAAGTAAAAAATGTTTAAATAATTTATTTAGAAAATTAAAAATATTTTAGATTATTTACTAGTTTTATTTAGGTCACTTAAAGTTACAAATAGGCGTCTTTTATTAATAATTTATCCATGTAGTTTACTCTCCCAAAAGCTACAGCATGTGGAAATGATTTTCAAAGAAACCACCCGCATACAGAATTCTTAGAAAGTATAAATCTTATACAAAAAATATACTTTAGTATAATATATAAAATTATTTAAATAGTTGCAAAAAATTTAGTAAATAATTTTTATAAATTTTTGATTATGTATATAGCTTTATACTTCATTTTCAGCTTCAAAAATTTAATCATTCAATGCAATGTATAATGACGAACTGCAAAAGCTACTTTTTAATCCAACTATACAACTATAGATGCACTGTGCATTTTTACAAAAAGATAAATTTTATGCACAGAAGTGCATCATTGCGGCGCAGCATCACATCTGGTGCACCGATCCGTGGTAGACCGAATTACGTGCAGTCAAATGCAGTTTTGGGCTAAGTGTATTATATCAGATCATTCGCCGATTCAATTTTTACGCTGCACTCAGCATTATTCTCAGTGAGAGCATTTTTGCAATTCGATCAGGCACCCGACCATCGACATCAGCATCGAGCCTTTCGATTTCTGTCTTTTCGTAATTTACTTAATATTTTCACGGATGCCTGCATCTTTTTTCTGGCTTTCGTCTCTAAAAAAGTACCGTGTTTTCACAGTTGCCGACGATTTTTCAAATATTTTTTGTAATCACTGCCACTTGCAAATATATCTTGCAAATATATATCGCAAATATATCTTGATTATTAAATGTAATCCATTTCTACATATTTTGTTTTAATTACGTAATTTAGTTACATTTTCTATATTTCTATAGCAATGTATACGAATGGATCGATGTATTCATGTAAATGTATGTTTGTAAGTTATAATTTAAGTCTCACAAAAATACATTCATATATGTTTAGATATTTTTGAAAAATAACTTGTAAAAAATTTGAAAATATTTTTTTATTTTATATTATTTTAGACGATTAAATAATATTAGAACTTAACTTAAATTATATTTTTCAAAATGAATTATACTACGAAAAGGTCAAACAAATTCATATGGTTCGTAATGAAAGTATATTTATCAATTAAATTTTAATACGATTGAAAGTAAACATCAAAATTGGATAGCCACAATCAGCAAAATTTCTTCAACGAATTTCTGGTTGAATATATGTTTGTTGGCTTCATGAAACGTAAAACACACTGATCCCTCGAGGGTTAACGTTATAAGGTTTCGAAAAAAAAAAATGAAAGAACATATGAATTGACCAAGTTGGACGTTCTTTTATTCCAACAAGAATGACGTGAATGAAATGGACACGTGGGAGAAGGGTGAACGTATTTTGCAGACTTCTTCCTTTTCTTTATATTCTTATAGAATTTAATTGGTAAAATACCTGGCTTCTTCCCAGCTTCTTTTATTCGACTCTCGTACGTAACATAAAATGTAAATCCATGTAGTAAAACAAGGATTGAAATATTCATTTTTAAAGAAAAAGAATATGCGGTTTTTAAAAAAATTTAATTATTATATTGATAATTAAAATAAATATATTTTTATAAATAGCCAATTTAAATGTCAGAATCTTAAATTATTAGCTTTCTTCTTATTAAAATTTACATGATTATAAAACAGTTCTGAAATTTAGAGTATTTAGCTTTATATTCATTTTTTTAAATGTATTATTTTTACTTTAAGCAATGAATGTATTATTTTTAATAATTAATAAATTACTTAATATTTAGGTAAAATAGTTAGGTAAAATTTCTAAAATTTCTACAATATTTCTAATTGAATAAAATAAATATCATCAATAAAAATAAAAATTTAATATTTATATTCATTTCTATATAATAATATAAATTTAGTGATTAATTTTAAATTAATTGGATCATTATTTAAATCAACATTTAGGTGATTATATACTATTATTAATATAACGTTGATTCAATTATTTTTTTAATAGAACAAATATGATGCCTTAATTAATTTTTCTTACAAATATATGCAATATTAAAATATAATATTATATACGAAAATTGAGTAATTTTCGTAATTATTGGATAAGCAATATAGGAAAACGACGTTTGCTACGCTAATAACGTAATTCTGAAATTATAGATCAAGCGTAAATGGTCTATAGCAGCTTATTAATATTAAATATTAATTTGAAAAAATTACCATAATCTAATCCACTCGTCATGGTTTAAAAATAAAGAAAAAAATACATGGACACCACACCAGAGTTGATTGAAGAACTAATTTTCGGCTCTCTTTCCAGACCCTCGAGAATTAAGACACGAAAACGTCTGTTTAGGGATATTAGCTCATATATGCATGAAACACGAGGGGCCACGTAAAGTAGCCGATTTACCAAAGTGCTCGCCCTCTCTTCTCGAAAAGAATCAAGGAATAGCAAAAAGAGAAAAAGAACGAGAGAAAAAATTCAGATTCATCCATCGCAATTGCAGCACGTCTATTATTCGCGACTTTGAATACGTGCCGAAGAATGACGAGGGTGGCTAAAAGTCAAAACCCCCCCAAGGCGTGACTGTAAATGCACCACACTGCTTTTAATGAAGATCTATCGTTTTAACACTGCACGTTTTAGAGCAGCACTTACTTATACGTGATCGCTTGAGTGCAGGTTTTGTTTGTAGCGTCATTCAAAACAAGACTTCTATTCGAGCATGATGAGGAATGATTTGTAAAACAACAGCTTCAAATGTGTGACTGGATGCAGAAATACAAATAAAATATATATTGTGTTATTAAATATTAAATTTTGTATTAAATTTTGTAATATATTTCTAAATGATATGTATTTCGAAACAATAGTAATACAATCAGAATGGAATATTTAACCTAAAACATGTTTATAATAATTATTATAAGCTTCTTAATTGTTTTCATAAAATTGAAAATTTTCATATTAGTTAATTAAAAATTTACAATAGAATTTTATTTTAAATATCAGAAAAAGAATCACTTCTTCTTTTAAACAATTTTTTTATATATTTCAAGTACAAAAATCAATATCGATTTTGATAAAAAGTATTGTATGATTGTTCTAATTTTTTTCTGACTTACTAAAGAATCAGTTCCACGATATTTTAATATTTGGAAATCTTTGGTTTTTAAGTAAATTAATTCTATACTAATTATCTTTTATACTAATTAATTATACAATAGTTTTTCTTTCTATATTAGATAACACAACTGAAATTGTTTCGTAAATAATTGTAAATTTAAGCTTAAAATATTTGTAGTTAACTATATGAAATATACATAATATATTTGATTAATAAATTATTATGAAATAAAATTAAAAGTATGATTTTATTTAAATTCTTTTAAGAATATAATTATTTGATTTTAAATAATTTTAAAAATTATATCCAACTTACGTAAAAATAATAAATAGTATTATAAGAGCCATCAATGTAATTATTGTATTTTTTCTAAATATTATACGCTAACGTACCTTTTATATTTTTAAAAATATAGTTTTAATAGAATTTTTCTACTTTCCAAAAAAATTTAATTTTTTGCATTACTAAGCTAAAAGTATTACATTAAAATAGTAAAAAGTAAACTGAAATTTTTCATGAGTCAGCGTAATTTACTTGCTTTTGTTGCGCAAAAAAAATTAAGAAACGGTCATTACCTGGAAGCTACAAGAATAATAATTTTATTGTATGATATTATACGAAATAAAAGATACATTTAATAATAATTTTTTGTTATAAATAAAAAATAGAAAGTACTTACTCAAACAATATGATGTAAAATTAGTATACTATCGGCGTTTTTTTAACAATATATTGAAATGAAATTATATTAGCGTAAAAAGATCAAATTTCATTTGTTATTAAATAATATTTATTATATGTAAATAATATAATGTAAATAACTTAAAATATTTATTGTAAAAAATAGTTTTAATAAAATGCAGTAGTTTCAAAATCGATAAAGACATTTTCATACTATTTTGATTCACACCAATATCAAAGAGGATATTAACCAAAGTCAAAATATAAATTGAATATTCAGTTAGAATTTTTTTTAAATATAAGGGATCAATAGTCAAAAACGATATTTGATATCAAGATATGATAATTTTCGATTATTCTTAATATCTTGCAATGATAGACGTAAACTTTGCTTTATCTTTTGATTCATATTAAATTAATTATTAAACATTTAATATTCCACCCTATAAGTTTAATAAAGTTGTTAATATTAATGCATTTTACCACTAATATAAAAAAATAAAGACAGTTCTAAAATAGTCTTTGTAAAGTTAACTATATCACTAACGTTATTTGTTTAATAATTAAGCTTTTTACTGTATGTATAATCAGACAGAAATTCCATGATATATTTTATCGAATATATTTAATCTGATATTTTGTTTTTTCATTAAATAGATTTTCAACCAATAAATTTTATTATGATTTGAAAAGCTTTATTTTATTTGAAAATATAATATTATTGCAATCTAATAATTTTAATTAAAATTTAAAAACTGTAACTGATTTCTAGCATGAAAAAGTTTAAGTAATCTAAATGACCATTTGAAATAAAAATATAGAACAGTATTTTTTTAAGAATAAAACTATTTGTATAATAACATATATATTTTACAAGTAATCGATAGGAATAATAAGATTTTTTTATTTAAATATCAAAATATATTTTAATATGTAATTGAAATATTTCTATAAATTAATGTAAAGTAAAATTACTTTTTGGTATTTCTATTCTATAAACACAAGATATATATTTTACGTGATTGCGTATTTTAATACGAAAATAATCTTAAAATTCCATTTTTATGGAATAACAATGTAAATTTTTACGCTGGGTACAGCACAAGATATTCAATCGTAAACAGTACTTAACAGCGGTATTCAATAAAACAGATTCAGAATGATACAAATCAATATTAGTGTGCTGTTAAAAAGTTTTTAATATCCAATTTATCTGAGATACTCAAGTCGGCAATTCACGAGCAATAACAAAAACGAATTTCCGTGCCTGGCATTCTTGGAATATAACAATTAATGATTTTAATCCTTACAGCAGTTGAAACAACCGAAGCGCGTTCATCTCTAGCTCGTATATATTCTGGGCGGTCTCCTCTCGCTCTCGTAAACACTCACTTTAACGGGCGGAGCGCAAGATATTCGTTCGCCTGTATCGAGATCGGAAAGAGAAACAGAGAGAGTAGAAGATAGCCTCACGGTAATTAACAAACGAAATTACCATCGCGGAACATTAAGTACATCGGCTTATGTCTTAAAACAGCAGGAAGCAAGCGCGTTTTTCATTCTTACGACTCTTTAATCCTACGTAACGCACGTGAGTGCGCGATCCTTTGGTAAAAGGCTTTTGATTTATCGCGTGATCCGTGATATACTTAAACAAAATTCTTTAATTGCAACTTCATCGCAGAATTACGGAGAAAATAGTTTGATCAACCGTTGAATGAGAAAGCATCTAAGCTTATAGACAGAAATGGTTCGACTATTAATTTTAGTTTTTATTTTAATCAAACTTGCTTACATAACATATACTACCCATTTCAAAGATTTGGTAAAGTATTTATAATTTATAACATTTGTACTGCGATAAGTAGTTCTGATTTAAAAAATTACTTTATTATTTTCATATAAAAATTAATTGAAAATATTTTTAAAGCAATATTGCATGATAAAAATTTAATTCAATTTCATAGAAATTTTACGATTCATTGATAATAAACAAATTGGCAAAATAGAAGAGTTCTGTTTTAATAATTTTCAAACGAGTTTTCATCAAGATATACGAGAATATTTTAGTTCTTAAGGCTAAAACATATCTTGCTTGGGCATATTTACTCTGGCGCAACTTTCTCGAGTAGTTCAATGTCTTTACGCTACGTAGAAATTGAATTAATTTGTTTGAAAATTTGATAAATAGATTGTTTATTTAATTATTTTTATTAATCTTGAATACATAATATAATTTCTTCTAACTATAAAAGTTATCATTATTAAAATGTATAGTTTATCATATTTTTAAATAGAATTGTAAACAGTCCAAGGTACATAATAATTTCATTGTATAAGAAAATTATTTTAAACGTCTTATAACGTTGATATTAAAATTAATCAGGATTAATGGGTACATCAGTCACATAAAAACTGCTTAAATTAAATAGTGTTCTTTATTTAAAAACCCATCTTAAATTTTATGAGCAAAACTTCCAAACTGGTATGAACAAATAAATGAAAAAACATAAACGAACCCAGTCCGTCGATTAAATATGAACCTGCCAAGAAAGAAAGTGCGAAAGAAAGATAGATACATAAATAGAGAAAGAGAGAAAGAGGGAAGTAAGAGAAAGAGAGTGTGACAAAGTGATAATACCCGATAAAGGCATTATACTCAATTGCTACATTAGCTAAGCGTCATGCAAAGGCGTCTGGATGGGCTTTCTTTTATTACGGATAAGCCAATAACTGTGACGAATCGAAAAAGAGCAACGAGATAAAGATACGTAGAGGTTTCCGATGCGCTACGTTGACCCTTTCCTTCTGGCCGTTTAGCGCTGTGTACGTATACACTTGTACAGTCCCATTCAAATGCGCTGCACTCAATAACCAAATCATTTCAAATCTTATCAACATGCTTAAAAATACGAGTGATACATACATCCCTGTGCATAAATGTTTTTAGGAACTTTTCCATGGACATTAGTTCAATATAGAATTTTTTTTTATTTAATCTTTTATCAATTTTGATGCACAATGTTGATTGATTAATAAACATTTTAAAAAGTCTTATAAAGCAATATTATACTATTTAAATTATTTATAATAATTCAAATAACAATACAATTTTTATATCTTATAACTCTTTTAATAGTAAAACAATTGAAATTAAGTATTTAAATTCATAAAATTACTTTTATTTATCGTAAAATTAATAAATGTTACGTTATTTTCTTTTGTGGAGAATAGTTTCAAAATTATGGATTTGAAACATATTTGAACATCATATTTATTCTTAATAAAATATTACATTATCGATAATTTAAAAAATTTAAAAAAAAAATTTTGAACAAGACTAAACGAGTGTTATTAAATCATATCCTTAAGTTTACGCGATCAGACTTGACACATACACATCGATTTCTTTATACTTTATCTAACTTTATCTAACCTGTTTAGTATCCAACCCCTTTTTTCCGACGCTTAATCCATTTATCAGTACGTCACGCGAGCGTTTCAACATTCGCAATGTGTTCCTCAATTTTCCTTGGCTGCACGAAATATAAGAAATGAGAGAAATTTTTTGTTTTGGGGTTCTCAAGGTTCTAGCTTTCTTTTTTTATCGTGTTTGCATTTAGGATTACCCGCATTGTTACATGAACTTATGGCATGAATTCGCATAATTTATTAATGATAAGCTACGTGTGAAAGTTATGCTTCAATTAATACTTTCTTTAATTTTACACGAATGCAATTTAATTTTTTTTTTCTTTGTAATAAAAGATTATTTTTCAACGTGAGTTGAAATTAAGTAAAAAAATACATATAAATTTAAAAAAATTTAAAGATATATTTCATGAAAATTGTAAAATTGCAGTATTTTAAATATTATTTATATTGAATCCTTTTGTGGTTTTTATTACCAATAACAGTTAAACTATGTCAATCAACTTTATAAATGGAGACAATAATTTAATATCATTTATATTTCTTTAAACTACAATACTAAAGTAAATATACAAATTTATATGTTAATTTGATTAAATAGCACATTGATTTAAAATATAAGTTCGTTTTCCAAATTATAAAAAATATCAGAAAAGTAAGAATATTTAAAAAAATTATAATTCTTTTTATAATTAGAAATGTATTCATAATAATAGGATGATCTTATATTTTTAATAATGATTTTGAATAAATTCGGATAAAGACAATCAATATTAAAATAATTCTGATAAACTACTTGCTTATATAAAATTTAAAGTCTGCCTTCATATAATTATAACTAAAAAACACATAAATTGCAATATTATTTAAAGTTCACTCTTCATATAATTCAATATGATATATTTAACATTATGCTGAAATAACTATTGCATTTCAACTTTCACGTACATTAATCATAATTTATTTTTTAAATGCATATTTATATAATATTATTATTGTTGTTATTATTATTATTATTATCATCGTTACATTATTTTATCCATGAAATATATATTTTTATAAATACTCCATACCTTAAATTTGCAAAAAGAATATCTGTTTACTATGATTTGCTCCTTTTTAGAGAAATAAAATTAATTTTAATGTTACGACATAGATAGAAAGCAATAGTAAAAACTGTCAAAAAAATTTATCATCCACTAAAATTTAATTCAATAAAAGAGATTTTGCGTTGTGCAGTCACTCGACTGCTGGTTCTCCCTTTTCTTTATTTTCTCCGCCCTCGTCCTCTCTCTCTATTTCTTTTTTATTTTCCACAAGTTGTACAGTCGCGCGTATGTCCCCGATGAGCGGACTGCGCGGACGCGCGTTGTCTCAACCCTAAATTTCGATCCGGCAGAATCCGCTTCCGTCGTGTGCTGGTTGTAAAATCAGAACATCCGGATGTCAAAGCTATGTCACCCGATCTCTGTCGTGTGCGGGTTCCTTCTATTTCTTTCTCTCTCTTTTCTTTCTGGCTTTCTCTCGCTCTCGGTATCACTTTTAAATTCGATCAATGGGTGAAGCCAAGCGTAAAACACTTTTAGGGTTGAGAACTTTAAAGCCTCGAATGCGAGCAATCGCGTGCGCGCGTTCGTCAGAGAGAACGAGAGAAAATCGCTGTTACAAGCGTGAAAAAAGGAAGGTAGAGGAACACATTCGTGACTTTTTACGTGGCTTGTTGTGAGAATTCACAAGAGCAAAAACGAGATGGAAGAACAGGGAAAAGGGATGACTACCGTCGCTAAAAGCGACACAAAAAATTCATTTCGTCACCCTTTGAGCCCCTTGCAAATCGAGACTATTTTTGTTTTTAGGATTACTTGATGAAAAATGCAAGTGTTTAACGTAGGCTCTCCCACCAAACAGAGCTGTCTCGAAAATGAAATTTCTTTTTCACAATTTCCCGGCGTTTCATCAAGGATACTTTTCTCTGTTGTTTTTCACTCGATCGCTGAATTTTATGAATTCATGACTATTTTGGGACATATCAAACTTACATACATTAATACTTCGATTTATAATTGCAAGATATTTTTAGAAAATAATTCATAAATGTTACTAGAAATAATACCTAATTAGAATAATAATGTCAAACATTTTTTCAATTTTTTTATCGACATTAAAATTAGAATTATATTCAATATTTATACATGATTTTTAAATTAATACATATTATAATCATAATAAAAACGTTTTCTAAAAAATAAAGGAATTTCATTATTCAGAAAAATATTTTTATGTGTAACATCAAAAGATAAAAATAATTATAAATACACTCTAGAATTGTAGTATTTAAAAAGTAAAATAATTTTTTATAAAATTTAAGTACTTAAATAAATATAATAAGAATAATATTTAGTATTTCAACATATTAATCAAATACTAATATTATATACAATATATTTTCTAAGTAATAAAATATGGAATTTTTAATTTCAAATTCTAACATAATCTTGTATTTTGTAAAACTTAATATTTTATTCCTATATAAAAATAAAATTTGTGTATAAAAATAACTTATTATTTTTTTAAAACTAATAAGAATTATAAATTAAATATATAGATTATTTGTAGAAGAATAAGATATTTTAAAACTCTAAAACTTCAATATTTATAAATATTAAATTAGCTACCATAATTAAAAAAAATGATTTTTATAACACTAAACTAATCTTATTAAAAAACGACTTCTTTTTTTTCAAAAATTAACTTCTTACTTATTAGCGCTTAAAAGTGGTAGTAAATTGACTTATAATACTGATAAATTCTCAATGCACTTAGTACCTAAGAACATAAGGTATAGATTATAAATGAACTTGTCTCTTTGCACTTAAATTCCTTGATTAATAATAATGAATTGGATTCTCTAAATTATAATAAGTCTAATAATAGCTATTGAATGATTAATATTTATATGCATAAAAAAAATCTTTTATTAATGCATATTAAATGTTATTTGTAAATATAAATTATATCTTTTCTATAATATTTGTATATAACTTATATTATAATATTAAATAATAAATAATAAATCTATTAGTACAAATATTAGTTTCTAAAAATATAACGACAAAATATCTGTGAAATGAAGATTACCGGAATAAACTCTACGAATATTGAAATGAAAGAATTGTGATGTGCACCGGAACGATTATATAGTCAGAACCAGATATTTGAAAAATTGTAGATTTATTTTTATTTTAGTATACAATCGTGAAATTGAAGGTACGGTATCAATAGCTAAACAAGAATGAAAAAGCGGATGTACTGATAGATACAGAATAAATACCAAACAAATATAGAAGTGAGAGTAATAACGGTGATTCATTCAAAGAGGATAGAATATGTTTCAATGATTTATACTGCACTAAATTTTATTCATATTTAATACAAAATATATATAACTTCTAGAAACTAGTAAAAGAAATACCAGTTATATTATCATTTGTATTATGAATTACATATATTAAAATATCATGAAATTTTCAAATGTTGGCTTTAATGTATAATATAATAATATTGAACTTGTTTCACTTACTTATTAACATATAAAAATATTTAAGACTTTTAAATTGTTTTATAACTAATATAAATTTAATATATTTAATATTTGTTGATAAATTAATTTAATAAATATAAAAAATTTATACTCAAAAACTTAAAATATATAATATAAATTGTATTAATTTATTATAAAATATATTTTTATACATATAAATATGAAATAATATTGTAAAAATAATATTTATATAAATTTAAAATCATATAAAATATGATTTATTTTATGAATTCATATGTAATTAATAAATAATAAAATAATTCATAATTAAAAGATACAAAAAATTACAAACATTATATGATGTTTCTAAATAAACAAATATTATTGCTCCTATTTTTAATAATAAGTAAACTAAATACATATTTGAGATCAAAAATTAAAAATAAAAATATAAAGATAAAAAACAAATAAAATTTTACTCTGTTTGTTTTAAACATTGTAATTTTACGGGAGATCAACTTTATTTAATTACTTGTGTAAATAAACCAATGTTATACTAAAACAGAAAATACGATTTAATTGATTTCTTGATAGTTTACAATATAAAAAATAAAATTGCAAATGTTTATGTATATTAAAAAAATGATATTTTTTCATGCATTGAAAATGTAAAAAATTGTTTCTAAAACAAAAATATATAGTAAACATAAAATATTTCCATGAATTTTTCAAAATCATATAAGAAAACGTTATTATAAATAAATTTTTATAAAACAGTATCAATACTATACTTTTCAAATTCAATTTCATAATTGAAAAAAACTGTATTATTAATTAAATATATCGTGCTTTTCTACTATATCAAGGATACAGTTAAACTGTGTTTCATTATGTAATATTAAATCAACCTAACTTAATAAAATGTGTTTATTATTGTTTAACTTTCAAAAAATATTGAAAATCCCTTAATAATAAAATTTACTTTAACAAATTAAAATTTAATAATTTTGAAGTTAATTATAAAGTTTAATTATCATTATATTATATTATACTACTTTTATATTATTTATATTTATATTAAATGAATAAATAATAATATATTAATGCAACTTGTCATTTAAAAATTTTTATGTATTAGCTAAAATTGTAAATTACTAAATTACTATAAAATAAATTGTTATCAATTATAAAATATATTTTAATTTAACTTTATATATATGTTTTGTAAATAAAAACTTATATTATTTGTTTTAGTACTATTTACTTAAAAAATACATAAAAAAAATTATAAACATTAATAAATATATAGAATTTACTTCATTTAACATCATTTAAATTTAGAATTTCGGTGTTAAGTCCAATATATTTATAACTTAGTATAGAATGTAATAACCTGCAATAATCTGTAATAATAATTTATTCATTTTCATTAAAACTCAAATTTAGTTTTTATAAAATACTTTCTCATTTTATTTAATCATACTTTATCGACATGAATAATTAATATTTATCAATTATAGTAAATTTATTATACTAATAATATCATTATTTAATTTAATAAAGATAAATTAATATTAAATTAATGAATAAAGTTTAATTTATCGATATCATAAAATAGCTTAAATGAAAAAAACACGAAAGCTTTAGTACTATTATCTTTTTCTATTTTTATAATGATATTATTGAAAATATTATTGAACAAAAATTATTTTTCAATTTTAATCATATTTGAGATTAATATGCATCATATCAAGTTTATCTCTACAGATCCATATAAAAAGAATTATAAGTTTTTTTAACGTAAATAAAAATGCATTTTTGAAAAATTATAAAAATTTTAATACGAGTAACCCACTTATGTTGTGAGTTATTCACATTGCGACAAGCAATTTGTTATCTTAAAAATATTAGAAGATCCATTTTAGCTCGAATGTATCTAAATTAAATTATTGCATTAATGTCACATCGAATTAACATTTTAATTTCATAAAACACAAAAATCTAATCAATCTTCCGAATTCATAAAATGGCTGGCGGCGTTCAATATAATCCAACAATCGCTCTTCGAAATCGCCCCAAAATAAACAGAACATCGGTAAAAAAGGCACGAGACTGGGTGGAGATCATCGTGTGTCAGCAAGGTTCCATCGCTCATCGATGTAAATCAAGAGACGCATCCTCGTTAATATTGACTGGACACCATTACGTTAAGCCCTGTCGAAAATGAGCAATAACAGCGTAACAACGAAATCAAAAAAAAAAACAGACGCTGATGAGAGGAAGCGAAAGTGAGAGAAATGCAGACAAAAACGACATCAAAACTTCAGAGAGCACGCGAAAATGTTATTACATGGGGTTAATCGAATATTTTCGAATTTCAAATAATAAGAGCTTGAACTTGTGTGGCGATCTCACACGTACATAAATGTAGCCAGATCAATTGTGCAACGCGATGATTTAAAACCGTCTGTATCTCATTTATTATTGGATGTGTTTATATGTTTTATAGTCAAAATCTTAATTAACGCATTATTTAGTACGTCATAATGATTATATTATACTCAAAAATAAAATTTTATGTTCATATCGACTCATAAATATTTAATAATATTTAAGTACGAATAAACTGAAATTATACTCTTAATTTATTTAAAATTGTTTTAAACAAATATTTTTTAGACAAAAAGTTCCAACAGAATACACCTTAATTTTAAAAAAATACTTTTATAATAAAATCCTTGTAACACGGTATCGTCTAACCTCTTGAAAAAAGCTATTTAGCCGTTGAATTCGTACAGTTGAAATTATGAAATCATAGTCAATTCTAATTGTAACGATGATAATCAAGATATTTTGGCGTGGTAAGCGCTAGCAAAAATTCGCTCGCTCGTTTACGTAGTCCTAGCGGGCCAGATCCATATCAGCATGTACATTTGTAATTTCTCGACACCCTTCGGATTTCGGCAACAGCATCTGTTGGCGCGTTACGTTCGTCGCCCCATGCAGACGTATAACGGGAGAAGGAAAAAATAATCCTCGGTCCAGTTCGGATCCATGCCCAGAGGCTTCGGGTGGGTAGCAAAATTGGTTGCCCCGGCAACGCTCAGGGGCTGTAATTCGTTTTAGGGCCTTATCCGTTGATGCACTCACACTGCAGCGACGCATCCGCGCACTGATCTGATTCCAAACCAATCAACGGTGGTTTCGCGCTCAATTTACAATCAGCCCGGATTCGGACACCGGCGCTGTTCAACACTTATACGCACGCGGCCACTCACCTACGCGACCGCTCCACTCAAGCTCCCACAAATGGAGTATGTTTTAATCTGTCCACCCCGCATAGCGGTAGGACCGAGAGGCTGCGGATGATCTCGAGGCGCGTGTTCACGCGCCCTTCTCTGTTAAGGACCGAGGCAACACCCTCATGAGAGGACCCCGACCGATGCGAGTAGCCTCGAAGGGAATCTCTTGGTCGGCGCTGGTTTTTGCAAAAAGCTGCAACGATGCAATCGACGCTATTGTTGCTGAATGGCGAACGAGCGATCATTTGGTGAGCCCTCCAACTGCGCGGATTACTTAGCCAAGGGATATTTGGAAAGTTACAGGACGTTACAAAGATACTTCACTCGTTATGCCCCGTTGTTTAATAATACATTTCTATAAACGGCGCAACGAAAAGTTACGACTAAATATTTTAAATATCGGTAAAATAAAACGATATTAAAGATAAATAAAATAGACCGTTACGGCAATCAAAAACTAAAAATAGAAATTTATTATCTCGAACTAAATAAATCATAGAATTTATAATAGCGTTTAAATGTAATATCGTAAATGCAGTAACACATTTTTATAATTTAATATCTTTGTATTATATGTATGAATATTATATAAAGAAATTATCGAAATTTTAATTACAAGATATATTTCTTCTTATTATTTAATAAAATATATTTATATGTGTATTTTAATCTGCACTTTTACGTAAACAAGATTTATATTGTAATTCAAAAATATAAATGCAAGTGCGTACGTAGAATTTTATCCGTGAAATCTGTAGTTAATTCATAAAAATAATTTTTAGGTATAACTTACTTTGTAATAAGTAATATTTGAAATAGTAATAAAATAATAAAGTTTTTGATACGAAATTCATACAGATTTATTTTGAATAAAAAGATAAAATAAATAAATAAAATAAAAATTGACGTTAAGCTGACACGGAAGAAATAAATTTCACTGAATAAGGATGCATACAATCAATGACACATTCGTACTCTGATATAAAGGAGGTCTCGAAAACTCATTGAAAATCACTTTTAATCTAACGGGTTATGGTGGTGAGGTGGAAAAGACCACGGGACGGCTGGTCAGTAAAACCACAGGCGGTTGCGTCATTTTTGCGGTCTTGGGTGTTCCATCGGAGCTGATGTCGCGTGCGCCTATCCCGACGGTACCGCGATAACGTGTTGCGAGTGCACGAAACGCAAAGGCATAATGAAACTCAAGTGCGTAAAATTTATCATGGCCCGTTATTCGACTGCATAGCGCGTGCCGAGGTTCACCCGTAGGCAAAACGGACCGACGCTTCATTTACGTGAACAATGCAGCGTCGGAGCCGCCAGCGCCCCTTTCATCGGCCCTACCAATTATACGTTGCATTAGACAACGATAAAGGCACAATGCGTTTTCGATATTAAGGCCTCCTTCTAAAAGTCTTTTTGGGCGTCTCTTTCTTTCCATTCTGTGTCTCCGTTTAATTAGTGGTGCATTCATTTCCTAACGAAACTTCAATTAATTGGATATTCGTTGAGGGTATTCTGCGATTTGTAGAACTGCATTGCTGGATTGTAAAGAGGAATTTCATTATGTGCATTGATACGTATTATATAAAATTCTTATCAAGTGTGATATTGTGTAGAGAAGCCATCGGTATGCGGATTTGCAAATTCATTTAGGAAATTTCATGTTGTTAAAAAATTTTATTTTACGAGTTATGAAAGCTCGAGAAAATTTGACTTTTTAATATTTTTCTTTTCACTTGAGAAAATATTTATCTTGAAATAATATGATAAAAAAATATGATAAGTTTTTTAAATATTTAGAAGTTTTTATAATTCACTGTAAAAATTTACGTAAAGTATTCCTGAATATTCAAAACGATTCTTTTTTAACGCTTATTTATAGTTGTAGATATGTTTTTTTCTTTTTTCCTTAGTACGAACTAATCTTATAAAAAATACAAAGCATCATTTAAGAACATATCGCTACAATTATAAATCACTTCGAGACAAAAGCATTTTGTATCCAAGTTTAATAGGTCGCGAGTGTAAGAAAAAAAAAATACTAGTTATACGTATCTTCCGCGGTTGTACCTTCATTATGCGACTTGAAATATTTGGTGCATCATCATTTCCCATACAGTATCTTTTAGAGTTTGAAAATTTATATCTCTTATAATTTAATAATTTTATTATGTATAATAATATCATAATAATAAGTTTAAATGTTTACAATACATCATTTACATACAAAAACCATTTGGAAAAATGTAACCGGTTTGAATATTATAATATTTAATTCAACAAATTTATAGTAATTTAAAAACTATTAATAAAGCGTTTAGTTTTTCACAGAGGTACAGTAAATCCGGATATGAATCCGAAAACAATTTTAGCAAAATAGTTTTTTTTAAGTTAAAATTTTAACCTGCAAATAAAAAAAAGAATAAAAATTAATTCATTTCTTACAAGTAGACAATTTCAGTTTTATTTTCCTGACTAACTCGGTCATCGATTTTAGATCCAAAAAAACTGACGAACGAAAATATAAATTGCTTTGTTCAAGGTCCGCGTTCGCGGGAAAAAAGCGGCGCTTGGTGTCAACGTGTGCGTGTGGAAACAGACTAATCGCGTGCTAGGAGCGGTACTGGTCTTGTTTTAATTTAGCTGAGTGCTACCTCCTGTTTCCCTTCGTCCCTCTCGCACTTTCTCTGGTGTTACGAAGAAATTCAAGGGTACGCGCTGCCTCCTGCGACGCTCCGCCGTTGCATAATGCAAGACCAGGTGAGAGCCAGAGAGAGGGTGAAAAAAAGTGGCGAACCCCCTTCGTAGATACAAAATCGGCACGTGGACGATTTCACGGCGTCGACGCACGGTAATTGCTTGGGAGAAAAGAGCTCAAGCTGACGTCCTGTTTTTTCGTTCTCGGTTGCTGCAGCCAATTTTTTTTATTCGCGATCCCTACGCATATTTTTAATTCGATGCCTTGGGATGCCTTCATTATGTCCGCTACCCAAACCTACTTTCTTCGTATTATTAGAAATTGACCAACGGTTTTTCGTTCTTTCGCGCCTTGGATTTAACGTTTGATTATATATTACTAGGGGTTTGTGGTTTAACTTATCGTTGGTAAGAATAAGGGTAAGCTTTCATTAACTTGCTTAGTCAGAAAGAAAGCGTATTATTACATGAAATTGCTTTATATTGGCTTAATTCGATTTATATTTATATATTAAGAGGACACTACCATTCGGTAGTTAAGTCTACCGTACTTGCGTGGAGGGTGGATATTGAAATCAACATTAAGGACATATGTTAAAATAATTAAAATTGCAGTATAAAGATCCTTTTTTACTAAAAAGAAAAAACTAATCCTATTAATAATGAAAAATACATAAATGGTAATATATATAATTGCATTGTAAATTATAAATGTTAATTTTATAGCATCTGTCTTACAGTATTTGAAGATATTGCATTAAAGTGGCATCAGCATTCTTTTTATTTTTATTTACTTAGTATTATATATTTATATTATTTATGGTAGTTAAATTATCATTCGTTGTATTCTAATTTTAATTAATATTACATTTCAAAAAAAAATGCAAGCGTATATTTTTCTATCTTATATTATTCGAATTTATATTAAATTAGCAAGTACATTACACTACTTATTTCATAAATTATAATTTTTTCATCTGAAATTATAGAATTCGTTATAGAAATCAATAAAATATATTTTTAGCTTATCTGATAAAACTTTATATCAATTATCTTTGGTTTAAATAGTCTTCGCAATACATTTACAGAATACTATATTTATTATATATTTTAGTTTTATATTTAAAAATAACCTTGCAGTATCATTCTAATGAGAAATTATCCTTTATTAATTTCGTTTTTAATTTATACCAATAAAAACTTATTATAATTATATATAATGATCTCTTTTATTTATATACTAATGTATTTGAAATTAATATGTAATTGATATATTTATTTAAAAATATAAATTTATTAAATATATAATCATATATTATAAAATATTTCTATTAATCAAATAAAAAATATATTTTTTAATAATTTAATCAATTTATATGAATATACATTTTCTATATGCCTAATAAATAGTTTTATATTTCATATTTTCAAATGTTTTTATAAATAGGAAGATAGAAAAGTTTAAAAATGTTACAAATACGTAAATAAATATTCAAAAATATAGAATAAAATATTTATACGTATAGAATAGTGTTAGACTTAATCTAAAATGTATATTATACACCAGATTGTAGTTTAATATAATATGTATTTAATATTAATTATTTAAAAATTCTTTTTTTATTTTAAGTTTTTACTTTTAGATTTATTATAAAATGAAATTATTGAGTCGGATCACTTTGGACTTATATATCGTTTATTAAATTTATCTTATAATTACTAAATTCAATAATATTTTTAACACTACATTGCAAATCTATGAAAAAAATCTTGGAATGAGATAATACTTTTAGAACGGTAGTAAAAACTTAAAAAATTTAACTTAATAATTTACTAATCATAGTTTAATGTATAAGTTTAAAATAGATTATTAAGGAAGTAAAATTTCTTACAGTTTCTAATTCATATAATAAAATCCAATGATTCTTTGGCCTAAAATTTGAAAAATTTAGATAACATAAATCATACATGCAGATATATTATAAAATATCTTCCAAAAATTAGATATAATTCTAAATTTTTATATAAACGAATATATATAAATATAAATAAAGATATTTATACATAAGACTAAATTTTATAAATTAATGAAAATAAAGTAAACGATGATGAAATGATTCATGTGCACGTACACATATCCGAACAGAAAAAAGTAATGAAAGGAAAATGAAATCTTAAATTTAACCAATCGTTTTTATGAAAAAATAAAAAATTAGTATATAAGTCCGCACCTGAACTCAACTTATCAATTACTCAACATAAAAAACACATACAAGAAATATGAGCTTATCGTTCCTCTTAGTTCAGTTTGCCAGCAGAATAATTTAAAGAAAAAGGAAAACGGTTTAACGCTTCGTATGTGCCAAGCATCAATCTCGACAACAGCCGGATGGTCTTTCATTAACGGACCACCTCCATAGAGCGCACAGAAGAACCGCGTCTACTCGGCTATCACCGGAAAACGCATTATCTCGATCGATGAGTTGGCGATGGAAGCGAACCCTGGTAATATAAGTACTTCGCCTGCTTGCTAATGCACTCACTGCAATACAGTACACTATGCGTCTACTCTCTACTCTGCCCGCGGGCCAATTCGCCATTCTCATTGATGTGAGAATAGAGAGAGAGAGAGAGAGAGAGAGAGATGAGTACAGAAACCTTCTCTAATCGTAATGCGTGAATACATATATGTGCATTTACATGCATTCGGACATATATATATATATAGAGTTGTACTCGCGCATATATAGAGGTACGAGGATGACCATAACACAATTTCTCCGGCTGGCGGCTCTCGATCGTGAAGATTAGCATCTGGTAGTACGGCAAAAGGAGATTAGCCAGATCGATCACACGTGCTGAACCAATTCCTCTGGTCAGCTGCTCATCAATACTGCGAACGGAGTAGTGAGTCTCTGTTCATCCTTCACTGTCTATCTCTTTTTCTTTTTGTCCCTCTCTTTTATACAATACTACGTACGGATTATGTATATACACACACCCACATTCTTCTACTTTTCGCTCTTTTTCGCTCTCTTTCTCTCTCTCTCTCTCTCTCTCTCTCTCTCTCTCGTATTATCATACTACGTCTCTATTTCTCTTTCTCTAAGGTAGTATAATTAGTGTATGCGCATGATGATGTTTGTGTTCATTCCCTTATGTGAACCGAGCGTCAGCGCATGTAGGATAAATCTGCAATATACAGGTACACGTACATCATATATACCCACCTCTGCTTCTAATAGGCATATAATCGTTATACATATACCGATCGCACGTAACTGCGTTGCAACGGTGCAGTAGTATAGCAATGCCTAGTAGATATTATACAGAGAGAAAGAGAGAGATAGAGTCCACGGTTACGCATTACTATATCTGTGTATAATTTGTACGCACGGCTAAGCTGCTCGAATACAACTCGAACAAACACAGAGATAGACACTAGAAATATACAATTGCAAACATTTTTACATGTGCCAGTATTCGATATAAACCGCAATCCTTTAATTGTAGTTAAAGTTGCCCGAAATAGTCATGGTCATAATGATCTTAACATAGCCAATGATCAATGACCATTGACCATTGACATACTTGCATTTCTCCGATGTACTTAAATATGTTGGGAATCAATTTAATACTAGAGGGTGAGTCAGATTCTTTATTCGTAAAATATGTTATGAACAGTTATCAATTATTCATAGGTATAATTGTACATAATAAATTATCTAAAATATTAGTATCTATACGAGTTTGGAACTCAAATATGTCGTACAAATATTTGTACTTATTAATCTTACACGTTAGTATTGTTTTAACTAAAGTTTACTGTAGTGATAATTCTAATCGTGACAAAGCATAAACGATTATTAATAAAATCCCTAGTCTTTTTACATGTTTAAATTATAATGAAAATAAATTTTTATATTCACTAAATTCTTAATTTATAAATTAATAACAATTATATGAATTCTTTTAAACGATATATTTTAAAAAAATTTTCTTATGTTGCAAATCGTAAAGCAAATATGTTTAAGTTCAATTTTTTTTCTATAATATTAAATAATAAAATGAATACTAATAAATAGAAATCATATTTCTTATCATATATCTTCTTTATTTAATGCAATTGTTAGAAACTTAGAAATTATTTTTTTGCTATAATAAATGTTGAAGGAATGCGAAAATTTGAGAAAATCTATAAACGTAATTTATTTTTTAATTTATTCATTATATAATATTTTATGGCTTTTTCTTTGTTCTCAATTAATTGACATTTATTATTTAAAATTAAATAATTTTTTATGCCCTTTGTAAAATTTCATCGAACAAAAAAGATGAATAATTATCGTTAATAATCTTTGAAAAAAGATACGTTCAAAGTATCGTATGTAAAATAAATTTTAATAAACATTCATTTTTATTTAATAAAATCAATACCTTAAGCAATACTCTTGTAAAAAAGAATTTAAACTTATGATTTTATTTATTTCAATATTATTAAAGAAATAATATTTCAATACTTGTGTAGCATAAATTAAAAAAATTAAACGTCAATTAGCTTAATATTTTAAATTATCTAACAGAAAATTTCAACAAATTTATTAAACATATATTAAATTTGGAATAGGATACATATATCGATAAAGAATTATTTTCAGTCAATACATCACCTTTAAGTAATGACTAGATAAGGACGCACACATGTGTAATACATATTGTCGGTGAGTCAGCAAGTAATGCATTTAATGCAAATTCAAGATAGCATCCCATTTAGAATCAGTCAAAATACCTTAAGGCTACGTCTTACATAAAGGGCATCTGTTTTAAAGAGGTAACGTTGCAAATGACCATGTAAGGTGATTTCATATCTTAACAAAGAATCATTGTCATTTTTCCCATTAAATACTTATTCCGACTTTGCGAATTTTATTTTAATTTATAATGCCGATGCATTATAGTTCATAATAATAACAAAACAGATATTGAAGAGTAAACATCCATAATTCTATTAGTGCGCTTGCTTACGAATAAATTTTAGTTTGCATAATTAAGCCTGTTTCCATTGGCGGACGTAAAAGCTTATGTAAATTTTGTTAACCTACAATGTAATACATGCAATCGAAACTGAAAACATAAGCAAAAAAGGCTTTAATTAACTTTATTCTTGATGAAAATGTCATATATTTGTCAAAAGTATATAAACTGTTTTATTATAATACTTATAAAAACTAAAAAAATTATATTTTGTAACACTAAATAAAATGCAATGTTTACATGTTTATAAGTAAATAATATAAAATTTTTTTAATTCTTTCAGAAAACTTTTTTCAATTATTATTAAATAAATTGAACACCGTTTCATATGTTAAATAAATACCAACTAACTATATTCTTTTATGTAATATTCAAATATTGTTTACCGATAACATTATGATCGTTGTCAAATGTTACAATTGAAAAAAGGGAAACTTAAAACCAACCTAAATTATTATTCACAACAAACCTTATTAAGCAATCAAAATCACAAATTAATTAATTACACCAATGTGTTGAAGAAACAAATCTGTAAAATGTCTTACCGCTTAAAGCAAGCCACCCTAAAAAAACATGCCAGCCCATATAGTTAAAAGTAGCTTATCCTAAACGCATCTAAACGCGTTCTTATGCCGAGGAGGGTAATACGCGGTAAACAAAAAAAAAATTGAAGAAGGAATGCCAAGAAGTCATAATTACATTTGAGCATTCTCGGCGTTACTGTAGTGATGTCGACTTACTGCATCTGCCGCTCGATCGCATAATGTAATCATCGCCATCTTTCCTTGCATAACGATAATCCGGACGGCTTGACTTTAAGAGCGGTTGTCGTTTTTCTGTTTGTTTCGTTGGTAGAGCACGGGAATCGTTCCGCACAACGGAAGGCGACCTCTTGATACCTTCCATCTGTCGTGTACCGGGACACTCGATTACAGGTCTAAGCCTTTGAGGTTGTATTTCCGTATATTAAGTAAACGGTCATTGTAATGATGAATACCCGAAACAGTGATTATTATAATGAAAATTTTATTATCAGCTTTTTATATTGGTAAATGATAATTTATCAATTTCGGGTGCACATCGAGAAAAGATACTTTCAATATAAATGTTTCGGATAGTCGATTTATTATTTTATTAAAAACTGTATTTAATTAACCTATAAATAAACACTACGCTCAATTCTTTGAAAAGAGAAATTACTAAAATCTATTTTTTTAATATTTATTTAATACTCGATTATTAATTAAAACAATTTATTATGATTTTAGTTATAATTGAAGTACTTAATTCCAAATTTAATATTTTAATGAGCCACTCATGCGGAACTTCTTCAACTCATAAAAAATTTACAGCAAATAAGTTACTTGCTTATTTGTATAAATCATTACATTCTAAAATTTCACGGTTCTGTATTTCCTTTAATAATGAATTTAGTAAAAATATACAAAATAATTAAATTATTATTAATTTTGTTTATCGCATAGTAAAACTGATTGGATAAAACAATTAAAATTTAAGATAATAAATTTCGAAATACAAATTTAAACAACTACTGTATTTGTAAAATAAAAAGTAAATATTAAACCTGTAATTTTATAACGAATTATATGCAAATAAATAAAACATAAAAATTAATTAGATATGAATTATGTAATATAATATATAGAATATAGGAAAGAAATTCTGACATTACTAGACTAAATTGTATAACTGATGTAATAAAAAATTTCGTTCGAGTCAACTCTTCAAATGCAGGTTTAAAAAAATAATAATAAGACATAAGGCGTGATCCGGTAAAATGCATGGTTTTCTTGCATTTTTCGATCTACTCATTTTATTTTTATGATTATAATGCGTTAGGGTTTCTTACGCGTGCCTCACATTACAAACGGCCACCGCTGTATGGTTTGTACGTATGAAAACATACGCAACAGCTGAAGTGTTTGTTTATGCATTCGCCAAACATAATTATGGTGGCTGCCTCACCGCGTGCACACTTTACTCAGTAATTTTACCGCGGGGTGGCTTTTTATTGTTGCTCTCTACTTGAATGCCTTAATTCATCGTGTAAATGCACATCGCAGCGAGCTAATAAAAATAGATGATCTCATTTTCGTACGATGTATTTTTAATTTCCCCGTGTGTTAGTAGTAACTCTAAACAGTTCATTACACGTGACGTCACGGATTTTGAATCGTTATAAATCTAGGTCACAAATTTTGATGCTTAAGCAGAGGTAAATTTAAAGGTAAGTTTAAAATTTAATTTAACCCGTTTTATTTTGTTTATACAATAATTACTATAAGCTTATTATTGTCCTACACTTATATCGATAAATTGGTAAAGAAATTTTAATAAAAATTATTTTATTTATTATATATATTTTTATATTACATTTCTTAAAAATGGAAGAAACATTGAAAATATACATGTTGTTAAAAAATAATTTATAAGAAAGTTCAAAAAACTGTAAATTATATAAAGATCATTCGACAAAATTGCATAACGCATAAAAACAGACGAATTTCTTACGTAACATGTACAAAAACAAGAATGTACTTCTATAGAAAATATTCATCAAATGACTATATTCATAAATAAGTTTTATTTTTATGGATAAGTATTGTTTTCTTATTAAAATTATGATACACAGTTATGATTACACTATAACATCGAGTCAAACTCATCATAAAATTTCAAAAATAATAAAAAAACAAAAAATACAGGGTTAATCAAAATAATTATTGAAGAAAACTACATTACGAATTTATATACTGACAAAGAACTTATTAAATGATAAAGGATTCATGAATTATTTTTTAAGACTACCGTAATTCATCATAGTAATTTTTAAAATGTTTTAGTAATTATTAAATGAATTCTTTTTTCGATATTCGAAAATGTTGACTGTAATAAAAATATAAAAATTAAATGGTTCCCATAAAATACAAAATACAATATTTCGATTTTGAAATTTGTTATTATTCAAAATTTGATTATAAATGAAAACAGATTTTACATTTAAAATTCTTTTATGGCAGTAAAATATATAAATATTTTACATAAGTGATTCGTAAAAAATAATCAAACATTATAATATTTAGAATAATTATTTGACGTTTTATTATTTTATCTTTTAAGTTAGATGTTTTATTCTTAGAAAATATTTAAATGTAAAGTAAAATAATAGCACTACATAATTTACATATGCAACTTTTGTATAAATTTTTTAGAATGAGGCATTTTAAATCAAACAAAGCTGTACTATTTCTTGTATATTGACAGAGAATTTTTTATATTATTCAAAGATAATTGTTTTAGTATTTCAAAGCTGTTACAGTTATCTTATTAATCATATATATTTATTAACTATTTCAATATTTTTAAAAAACGGGTATTGTGTTTTCATTATAATTTTTTTGAGAAAAATTCAAAATCAATTTTTCTTTACTTTGAATTTAATCAGAATTATATAGAGAAAAATAAAACAAAAGATATATAATATATTTATACGAGGTTAAAATATTTTGCTGGCTATAAAATAGTTTATTTTTAAATAACGAATAGAAAAAGTAAGACAATATAACTATATTTTTTATTGGATATTTCAGTATTCTTTTAATATGTATTGAATACAATATTTTTATTATACTTTTTAATACAATAAACTTGATTAAAAAATAATCAAAATATTTTATTATAAATGTTACAAATTACTAATTTTAAATGTATAAATGATTAGGTTAAAAAATATTGTAAAAAATTAAATATTAAATACAATAGAAATGTTAAATAATTATTTCCATTTAGCCAAAAAAACATTTGAATATATTTAATTTGTATTAAATACATTTAGCTTTATATTAAATATGCAATGTATCCATCTATTTCAAAATAATATAAAAATGTATAATAATATTATTATAAATGAATTAATTTAATTTCACTTTATTTAGCTTTAATCAGTTATTTTTGCAAAAAATTTTAATATACTTTTTCATTGAATAAAAAATTAAATATATTTATTAGTAATTAAATATAATTATACAAAATAAAATATTATCAATACCAACTTAATACTCTTACTTGGAATAGTCTTTAAACATAAGTACATTAGCTACTTGATAATCCAACGAAAATTTATAAGGGTTAAAACAAAAAATTCATTTTTAAAATAAATTACAATGTGTAAATTATTAATTTATATGGCATTTTATATAAATTTATATTTTTTAGATTACAAAAAATCTGAAATTATTAGAAACCCTCTAAAAATCCAGACTTTAATCCAATAAAAATATTGTACAATTCATTTTTTACAAGAACGCTCTTTCAAAATTCATTATAAGAGAATATGTTCTGATTAATTTTTAAGTTAATATAAAATACATTGATTTGATTCTCTAAAATGATCATTTATAGCATATTATATTTATTTAAGAATATATATATATATATATATATGTGTGTGTGTGTGTGTGTGTGTGTGTGTGTGTGTGTACGTATGTATTTTATTTTATGTTTTGTGAATTTTCATATGTATATTATAATAACAAAATCTAATACATAGTTTATAATTATTAGACAGTAATTCTATATAAATTATAAAATTACACGAATTTTCTGAAAGGTTAAAAAGTGTAATTATGATAAAAATAAATTCAGTTAACGAAAATATATTATTTTAAATTACTAAATAAGTTGTACAAATATGCTACGATATGCATTTCATCATTGAAATAAAACTTATATTTTATATTGAAAATATTAATAAATAGTATTTAAAATATTTTTATAACTTTAAAATATTTAAATTGTATGTATATATTTATGTACTATTTTTAAATTATTTCAACGAAAACTATTTGTCGATTACAATTATTTTCTAAAGATTTTGCAGATGAAATAAAATTTTTATCTTTATTTGAATGTTATAAAATTAGGAAGTAACGCTGATATATATTATAAATAATAAGATGTTCTAGTTGATTTCTATCAGATTTTATAAATTTTGCATTTTGACTAACATTATTCTTAAGAATAGTGGTATTATTAAAACATTTTTTTTTTCTTTTTTCTTTTTTAATGTTTATTTAGGTCCTTATTTATTATATTCTTAATTACAGGAAAGAGTAAAAATATATTATAAAAAATATTCGAATCATTTCTGAACACAAATTTGTATAATTAAATAATATATTAAAATTGTTTGATCTAAAGGATATAAATTAATTAAATAAAAATTATTAATATTAGGTAAAGAAGATTTAATCAATTTACTGCTAATATAAATATTTTTATTTGTACACTTTTATATTATAAATGATTAAATTTAAAAATATATTAATGTTTTGATAAAAATTGTAATAGTTCATCACTAATACGTTTTTCAATAGTAAATATAAAATTAATATCATGGATTAAAAATAATAGCTTCATTTTTTATTTAAGTTATAAATTAAATAAATTACATGTTGCTGTATTATACAAATTTTATGTGCAATTACTTTAGATTTAATGATATCTTAAAAGTAACATATATAAAAAGCTATTTTTAAATGAAAAACTGTATAATGTAAAATAGCGTTTGAAAGATTTATGGTATTATATGGTAATATTAGCAAAAAGGCACTCGAAATGTGCACGCACTTTTGCCCCCTAATGTCGAATTTGTACGTTTATAAATATTCGCAAATTTGCATTTTTCCCCGACGATGTCTCGACTGTCGCCAAGCCCTTTTCCTAAAGACGGATACCGCCACTTTAGGAGATACATACCGAAAGTTTTAGAGCTCTGTAAATGTCGACTAGAATCGTATGTACTCTAACTGAAGATAAGAAATACAACACTTGTTGCTCTATTTGTAGAAAAAATGCAATAGAGTTTGCTAACATTTTTATTTACTACAATGTTTTCTGCAATTATTTTTCAAGTAGGAGGTTGGAAATTTATTGCAAATATAAAAATATAAAAAAGATGTACATTAGAATAAGAAAAAATAGTTTAAATGAAATAAACATTTATTTAAAAATTTATTAATATTTCATGTATTACTAAATTTATAATTTATTAAATACTACAAATAAGTATTATATAGTTTTATTTAATATTCTAAATTTTAGAAAATCTAAATAATACATCAAATATTCATTGCTAGATTTAATAATAAATAAAAATATATAGTTATTAAATTAATACTTTGCCAATATCAATATATTATAACAATATCTTATCGATATGCTGATCTAATAATTATGCTTATCTTTAATATTTTCATGATCGTTATTTATGAAACAATTATAAATTTTCTATTAAATTGCATTAAATAATATATTTAATGAGCTATATTCTTATAAGAAGATAAATGATTTATAATCATATAATACGCAAAATATTGAAAGTAGTATTTTCTGTAATAAATTTGTTTATAGTATTATTCTAAAGTTTCATGTATAAATTAAAATTTAGTATACTATTATAAGTATTGCGAGAAAGTAATAATATGAATTATTTAATCTATTGGAACTTTAATAAAAATTTAGTCTATTATAATTATTCATACATTGTATATTTATAAACATAAAATGTACAAATTAATATAAAGAACATAAAAACTTATAGAATATAAAAAGTTAGTATAATCAGTAATTAGTAATAATACTTTTATGATTTAAAATTTTGTGAAAATTGTATAATATTTTTGTATGTGTTATAAAATGAATTTATTGATAGTTTACTGGTATGTTATGTAACCAGCATTTAAATTATTAAACTATTAAGTTTCATACATAAAGCAAAATTAAAATAAATGATTAACTAAAATATATATCAAAACTATATTTTCTCTTTATTCAATGAATTAAAAAAGTAAAATAAAAGTAATAGTTATTAAATGAATTTGTTAAACTATAATATTTGGATTTTATATATAAAATTTAGATTATTTTATCATTCTTTACGATAGATATTTAATAATATTTTTAACTGAAATAAAAACGATTTAACTTTTTAGTAGATTCATAATAAATTTAAAAGTATTGAGTACATATGTATTAAATTAATATTATTATTAAAATTCTATTATAAAAGTCACGGGCAAAAAATCTCTTTCATTCTCTTTTACATTCCGTCATTTGCCAATTATATCGTTGAATACTCAATTATTACCTAAAATAAAAATTAAATATAGTCGCTCATTCAATCTATCGATTCATGAATTAAAATTCTACCGAAGAATACATCGAAAGGCTCCCAGAGGAAGTGCAAAATTATTTGATCGAAGTCCGCGTAGATAGACGTCACAATACGCGCATAATTCGGAAATACAAAGCGATACAAAGATATTCCCTCGATAACATACAACAGAAGAGCCTTCCCTCCCGTCCTGCAGTCGATAAAGAATACCAGAATTCGTAATCATTGTAATTGAGATGATCGTGTATCGTGTGACTTTAAAATTGTATACAGTCGAATTGACAATACGCTCGCGTTTCCAGCGTACGGATTGAGAGTTCACCTAATGCAGTTCAAAGTTGAGGTAGGAGGAATGCGAGTACATGAATGCACGGTATATGATTAATTTTTTGTTGGTTCACTCCCTTTCTTTTCTCCTCTCGTCCTCTCTCATCATTCGCGATCATTATAATTAATCTATTATGTTTCTATAGTTATTAATTACATCATCCGGAGCCTGAACTAGTAAATTGCCCTCTTGCGCGTGCCCTCGATGTTTTTCGATAACGTATATATGCCAGGCTAATTGCAACGCTCATTTGGTTACGCGCGCATGTAGCTACAATTTCAGGACGTATGATTGGCGTCGCGATACATTCTACAGTAAACCGCGAGCTCATAATATATTTAAATGAATAAGCAAAGCACTGATGGACAGCTTAGCCTATCGAGATGAGAACACGCGAATACGCAATGATACGATTTTTATTTCATGTACGAATTAATATGAATTTTACTAACTATGAAATATAACTGTTTTTCCTCAATTTTATGTAAAGTCATGCGTTATTGAAGTATCGATCAATGAGTCAGTCTCTCCGATGGGGTAATCTAAAACTAGACCGATAAATGCGGGTTTAGGGGACAGATATATAAAATATTATTATATACGTAATAGTAAAATATTTATAACATGGTTAAATGTACTTTTATAATCAACTTTCTCTTGTTTTGATGCATATGAATAATATTTCAAAATTAATCGCTGAGTTTCATTTTAGTAATGTTTGGATACATACATTTTGGGAATGTATACAAATTTTATTTTTTTGTAAGGTAATAAAAAGAAACTATGTCTTTATGAAATGAAGGTATTTGAAATTATTACGTATTTAATATTTAATATAAATATCTATAAATTAATTAATTTTATATATTATATATATTCTGTATATAATTAGTTAACATTTAAATTATCATAATTAGATTGAAAATGAATTTAAATAATTTTATTAAATCATAAAAATTAAGATTTATGAAATAAATATATTGATAGTTTTAGTCACATTATTAATATTAATTATAATATTACTAAAAGATTTTCCATTATTGATTAAATAATAGAATTATATATATAAATTTAAATTCATTGAAATAGAACTGTAATTATTTACTGAATGATATTCAAATTTATATTTATTTATCGATCTACAGATTTATATAAGTTTATAATAAATCCATAATTTTATATTAATAGTTAAAGAATTAACTAATATATAATTCTATTAATTTAAAAAAATAAACATTATAATATTATGTTGAACTATATTGAGTAGTGTAAATTTTTTAACATATTATTGATTGATATATTAGTATATGTATCTAAAAAAAAATTATAAATATAATGAAAAATATATAAAGGAGGCAAAATGAATTAGATAAAAATTATTGTCAAATATGAAGTTGTTAATCATAATTATATTAACAAATCACAGTTTCAATAAATTCAAATAAGCAAAAAGCATATTTTCTTAAATTTAGCAATGAAATTTAATTGTAATGAAATCTTAATTCATGATTTAGGTATCAAAAAATTTTATCAACTTAAGTTTATATTTATACACGAGTATATATTAAAACTTTCTACAGCAATAATTTCAACCTATTCGAATCCTTAGCGATGCATTAAAAAAATCTCTTAACGCATGATTTAAAATGTCAATAGAAGTATGGTGCAGATATAAATTGATTATAATCAATCAAATTGTATTCTCTAAAGCTTCTTTGCTCCTTGTTTATCAATAGATTCTTCAAATGTCATTTATCTTGGTTTTTTCAAATTATTTTGTTTAAATAGAAACTGTAGCGTTCAAAAAACGACCCAATAGTATCTGACCCTCGTTTCAAATACAAAGCGTCAACGGGAAAAAATTTTTTACCAACTGCTCACTTCTATTTGCAGGAATTGCGCCCGTCAACGGCGCGAACGTAATTACACCTGAGTAATAGCGTCCCGAAAGTAACTGGATATAGCAGGAGTGAGAGGCAGTGAACGCAGTTACAGACCAGCCCACAGCATTTCGCCAACTCTTCCTCCTCCACCAGTCGACGTTGCAGCAGAGAATGCAATATATAGGGATTTCTCACTTGTGTTCACGACCTTCCGTCTCTCTCCTTCTTCGTTTCTCAATCCATCTGTAAACTGTCCACTTGTATGAGATGACAATCGCACCCCGTTGTAACGAAATTCGCTCTTTTGCCTCCCTCGTCTCTTCCATTCTATTGTTTCGATAGGCGCGTTTTGGAATGCCAGTCGCGGATTTATCCCAGGAGCGTTTTTTACGTCCGAGAAAATGAAGATCGCCGTGGCGTTGATTGCACCATTGGACAGCAAAAGTGTACTTTTGGACTCCCCGTTTTATTTTTGCATCGCAAAGGGAAGCGTCGAGGGCAGAAAGGATGCCACTGCACCATTCGATTGAACGGTAGGTTTCGAGTATGCGCAAGAATCGCGCTGATTCTTGCATTGATAGCCGATTGTCGCTCTTTTACGTATCACTGAGGAATGTCTACTCACGAATGAAATCGCGTTTGTAAACTGTTAAAGGATTTGCATTTTTATACGATCGCTCGTGCGTTTGTTGAATTCGAAAGTGAAATGACAGTGTCACATCTAAATTTTAAATAAAATAATAGATTATTGATTAAAGTTTTAGAGAAAATAATTATTTTTTATATAAATGGGAAATAAATAAGAAGAGCCAGTAAATGTGTATTTTTACGTCTTTTATAAAAAATTCCCTGTAATATATTTTATAAAAAGTATAGTTGTCTAAAAACTACAGAAGTTTTATTTATTTTATATTATCATTGAAATTAATTTTGAAACATGATAATTGTACCTGTTTGTAAATGTAATAAATTACAACTATTAGAAATGTACTTACATTCATACAAGCTCTATGAATATCATAGTGGATGGATATTTATAAAAATAATGTTTCGTGTTTTATCGTTATTCTAAAATAAATTGTTATTGAAATATAAGTTATTTATTTATTGAATAAAATTTATTACAACACACTAACATTTTATTCGAGTTGCGTTGAATTGCACCTAATATATATAAAAACTTTACAACGTAAGTAAGGGCATCTTAAATTGTATTTGTTATTTAAATGAATGCATGTAAAAAATCATACTACATTTAGAAGAATTATAAAAAAAATAATTTAAAACATGTTAAGTTAGAGATAAATTATAAATTTTAAGAATGATATATAAGATAAAACATCATTAATATAACGAAAGAATAATGAGCAACATTAAAAAACTTAAGGTACAGGTTTATTCTCCATAAAATTTTAAATTCTTATGAAAGACAATTTTATTATTGGGATAATTAAAAGCATGTTTAAAATTTTTAATCTTTATAAATAACATATAAAAATCATAATATTATAAATTATATCTGTATTGGATGATATATTAACTTAAAAAGAAAAATGTTAAATAAATTATAGTTTAATTTTATTTCATATAAAAATATATTAAAAAAAATAAAATAATAACTCTAAAATTTTTCAATGATTCTTGTTTTAATTAAGTGAAATATTAGTTTTAGTATTTTATACTCTTCGAAAAATATTTTTAAGATAATGTTATTATGACTATTTTACAGGAATAAATTTAGATATACAGATTACTATATAAAAAATGTGCATTAACGAGTGACTAGAGATAGTACTATAAAAGGAATGTGCAATAGCGAGTTTCATCACGCGATACAACGCAACTGCCGTACATCAATAAACGACTCTAATTAAAGAGTATTGCAATAGCGTATCACTGGATAAAGCTTCGGATAAATATATTTCTGATACATTCGAAAGGTGATAAGAGTGAAATTATTAATCGCACATGAAATACGGCATTAGTTTTCGGTTAAATTAGATTTTCGTTTGAAGAAGCTAAAACAAAAAACCAGTGGAAATGAATCCATGGATCAAAGTCAGCTTTCATCATAGCGTTCTATGGTACTTTCAATCACGCTGAATTTGCGTAATTAAATAAAAAATAAATATATAACGGAAAGCGTAAATTATAATAATAAAACGCTTGCGTCCAGCTGAAATCCATTTTCGAGCGAAGCCAAGCGCAAAATCATTAACAATTTGAATCTCAAAAACTCAACGTACTTGCGAAAAAGACGGCAATAAAAACGATTGCTTTGATGGATTCCTATTACTCTTCCAATACAAATGCGCTTCCCCGACGAGCACATACCGCGACACAACCGAGCCTTGCACGACTCGTAATTGAACGCGCGATGATGTTGTTCCCTTCACACGTTGGTTGGCTTCCGTTCTCCCTCTTTCGGTCTTTTTGTCATCGTCTCGCGTCGGATACTCTCTGGGATACGCGGAGACCCCCACCATAGCTGCTAATTATTCGCTTGTTTTTTCCGCGTGAACAGAAACGAAGCTTTGCCCGTCCATCTATCGCCTCTCGAGATCACCTTATCGGCTGCTACGATAAATCAAGTAGGATCGCGAAATCATTCTATTATGATCATTCGATTACTGTTTGGCAAGGTTTATGTTTATAAATTCTTTTACTAAGAATTATTAAAAATATGTCAATTACGATATTGGAATATTAGCTCTTATTTCTTTAAAATCCTATATTAATATTTCAGGATATATATAATTTATAAGTTATTAGATGCATTTTTATCAAAATGTTAAACAGAATCAAAATCATTAAGTAAGATTTTAAAATATTATTTTCCCTATTAAAAATTAATTGTCAACAATTTAAAAAAATTTAAAAAGTAAACAGAACTTTCTCTTTATATTTAGAGCTTCTATATTTTTTTATAGTTTATAAACTTTCTACATTTTTAGTCGCATATAAAAATTAAATTATTTTGAATATTTGCCTGTACATGTATAGAAAAAGACACAAAGAACAAAAATGACAAGATGATGAAAATTAAAAGCGGTTTCATTCATGCATGTACAAACTGAAAATTAGATTTACGTAAAAAAATGTACTAGGTAACTAATATTTTAAACATACTTAATTTATTATTTATTTTTAATTACCTTTTAAAGAGAACAATATTATCAAATATTTATCAAGTATTTCAATCTTTAAAAAATGTATTTAAAAATTTTACGACATAAATCTATAAAAATACGTTATATTTTTATTATCATTAATATAAAGATATAAAATATTTATTTTTTAACTTTATTTACCTAACATCTGATGTGAACTTAATTTCGCAAATGTTCCTATTCTTTAAGGTGGACTGCGAAACATGAAATTTGTGGTTACGTATGCGCGTGTGTGCATGAGCGCGTGTGTAAATGAGTATGTGAGTCTGTATTTATGTAAAGCTACATTTTATACACTTGAAAGGTGCTAGCAAGATTACCGTGCTGGGGATTCGAACGCGTTCTTCTTGAAGCACCCAAGTTGAAAGTCCTAACTATTACCGACTGATCCACGAATTTTAGAGTATATTGGGAAACTTATAATGGAGAAAGATAATCACAAACTTACAAATTGACCACGAACTCTTAGTATGAAATGAATTTGTTTTACATATTTCTAAGTTTTGTGATCGTTTAAAAAACAGATATATGGTATAAAAGTATTATTCATATAAGAAACGGTTTTGGAATCTGCTTACGTAAAAATAAAAAATAAGACAAGGTTATATACTGGTTATAAAATTTTACATATACATACTATACACAGTTGATATACTGTTTGCATAAACGTTAAATGTACGAAGTGTAAGTAACTTTATAAACTTTAAAAAAAATGTTATTTTTCCTTGTTCGGTGAATACATATATGGTTAATGTTTTATTACTCTATTTAACTCGACTATTCAAATAATTGATAATGCAAACAAAGTATCCGTCATCCACTAGATGACTCGAGTGGAACTTTTTTTTTGCCAAAACAGAAACTAAATTATTTCTTTGCACATAATATTAATCACACAATAACTTCATACGCACCCTAAATCCTTAAATTGCAGGCTCCCTTCAGTTCTGACCTATTCCTATGAAATATAACGTGCGCTTCGATTCAATTCAATACCACTCAATCAGTTAGTGTTCTCGCACATCGTACATCCTGGCAATGAAACTCTGGAATAGCGTAACATGCCAACGTTGTACTACTACTGTCACGGCGTCAAACGCATTCGAGATTGCATTACTGTCGAAGCATAGAAAAATAGATAAAGAATCGGAGAGAGAGAGAGAGAGAGAGGAGAGAGAGCAATTGACAAAAAGAACGCCTAACTAGGGGAATGAATATAAAAGATCAACTTTCGAAATTGAGAAAGACTGAATACTCTAATCATAAAAAAGTGATCTTAAACAATTAAGATTGTGTTCGCACTATGTGTTTTAGTGGATGATAATATTTACAGAGCTTTTATCACGTTTCTGGATTGTTGGTAAATTATTAATCTATACAAGACAATAATAATCTTCTGTAACTTTGTTCAACTTCATAAAATTTATAGAAATTCTAGAAATAGTTTAATTTTAAGATATTCAAACAACATTAAAAGAATATATACTTTTATTTCAACCTATTACTTTAAAATTTAAGTCACTTCATTTTTAATTTATAGAAAAATCTTGTTTAAAAAATCAATTTTAACAAAATATAAAATTTTCTTTGATCGTTTAAAAATCTTAATTTTTTGAAAGGGAAGATTAATATAAATAAAGCATCAACGTTTTATTTAACATCCTTTTATTTTTATAATCTCGTATTATTCTATAAATATAAATTAAATATAACTTATATTTAAATATTGAAAAACTGTGGTATTAGAAAACACATTTTTTATATAATCTTAAATAAAAACTATATTTTAAATATTTAAAAAAAAGTTTATAATTTTAATCGTATTCCGAATAAAAATTCGCTTTATTAATTTAATTATTTTAACTGTAATAATTACATTCATACTCATAATTTATGCTCCAATAAATATATTTTATCTCATTTAATCTTAGTTGAATATAAGATGAAAATATTCATAATTATTTGGGTAAATTAAATTTATATTAAATTTAAATAATTGAAACTAACAAGTAATATATTTTTCAAAAATCGAAAAGTTGTCACTGTATATATTTATTTTGATTTTTACAGTAAGAATTACATTATAAATTAATTTACAATCAGACACGTTTCCAATAATTTATTTTCTAATGGTACTGTTATTAAAAAGTATTATTTTTAGTACGCCATATTAATAGCTTTTTCATCTTAAGAAATCTCTCTTACTACTAAAATACGTAAAAAATCGCACATCTTTTTCAACAGTCTATAAGTATAATAATATATTTACAAATATAAATTTTCGCTGAATATAACGTAATTTCTTTCTTTTTCTTAGCATAGTCTTACAAAACACGTAAAACGTTTACTCCGAATGAAAAGCGAAGACTACATAAGCATAATTTTTGGTATAACGCAGCATCTGCAGTGCTCTCGTATCCTTTTAAACGTAGTAAATTTCATCTTTAAGTCTTGTGAATACCCATCTTTACTGTCCTTTATTTCTCTCACATTCGTCCACTTATCTCTTATGAACCGCTTTATATATATATATATATATATATCCATTTATCTATCTATCTATTTATCTATATATATATATATATATATATATATCTCGTTTTCTCTTTTTCGAATGAAGCTGCTTTTCCATTTATCTCCATTGAAATGCGAATGCCATTCATTATGAACTTGCGAGTAAGCGGCAGAAGCATCAGTAGAAGTACACTTGCGCTAAATAAACATAGCGAGTTGAGCGCAGCCTCCGCAACCCGGAGTAGCGTAAAAGCATCTGCTCACGGCGCGCAGCATTTTAAACATCTTAACCTGAAACTGGATAACCTCTCGAGTGCTTTTCACTACTCTCGGTTTGCCTCTTTCCCTCCACACCCTTCTCTAAGAGTATTATTGTCCCGCACTCGCGTAATTGATGTTGGGACTTTGGATTATCTTTGCTTTTAACTACTACCATGCAAGAAAAAAAACGTTTCAAAGACTATTATGTTAATCACATATTTGCTGTATTGATATTGAGCCAGTGCATAGCTTTAAAGATGCTTTTATAACGGTAAAGTACAGAAAATAGGGGATAACGATGGAGCTATCTTTTTTCTCGTTTTCTGAGAATGTACGCTCGTGACACGACATTAAATAGATTAGGACTGTCTGAATGACCTTGAGGTGAAAAACGTCGAAATACGTGCGTAGAAGAGAGCATAGCAAACAAAGTAATCTACAAATAAATTAAAAATTATCGTCTTAATAGGAAAAGTAGAAAACTTGTTATTTTTGTACTAATTAAGCAGTAAAGAGCTTTTTGCTTGTTCATCCCTCTTCTTTAATAAAAACTTTTTAACGTATGCACATGGATTTAAGAAAAAAAATTACAGCTTTAAATTACCTAAGCTCTATTATAAAAGTATATGTTACTGTAATTAAAACGAAAGTATACAAACAAAAGTTTTAATATTATTTTCAATGAAAGATGAAATTCAAGTTTTTGAATTAATTTTATTCAAATACCATAGATGTTTGTTTTCGCCTTAATACAAAGCTATAAAATTTTTACAAAAAATTTAAATATATTAAAAATTAAAATAATATATAAGAAAAAATAAAGGAAGAGCTAATACATTATAAAAAAAATAGTTTTATAAAATATAGTATATTATTTAAAGAAAAGCCTAAATTAAAAACGTTTTTAAGAATTGAAATATCGCATAACGGAATCAACGTTGATTTTAAAATGTTATGATTTGTAAAATATTAATTTTTAAAAAAAAGTATATTCTTTTAAGATCTTATAGGAATGATTCCACGTTGTTTTAATACATTTATAATTTATTTCTAGTTCATTATTCCTAATTATTAATTCTTTCTATATTATAAAATTGAATTTGATTATCGTATAAATTAAGTATCAAAGAGTAAAGTATCCATTTATCGGAAGAAAAACCATTAACTTCATCGTGAATATCCGCTTGATAGATCCGTGTCTAAGCAAAGGCAACAACCGCGTCAAGTATGCATTACGCGTAAGACGACGACCCCAGATGAACTTCGAGTCTCTCGGCGTTGGTCAAAGGAAAGAAAGAGCGAAGGGCTGGAGAGTTCTTTGTCTCTCGCTAATCAACAGAGACGCGCAAGACAGAGCGAATGCAAGATCAGTATCCGTAGCGGAAGCATAATCTACGCGAATGACTTAACTAAACGTATCCGCAGACCAGAAACGCGCCATGGCGAATCGACGCCGTGACTCCTCCTTCCACCATCGGTCGAACCGTCGTTTTCCCATTTGTATTCCCGCGCGTACAATCTTCGCTTATGTATGTACGTGTCATAAACCACCCGGTGCCTGGACTTCTACGTGTCCTTGCCTCTGTTTCGAGCCGCTCGCTTCATCTCCGCGCCGATGCACACAAACGGGGGAAGTTGGAGAACGACGACGGACACCCGCTGGACTCTATTTAACACAGGCCTCTTACTATCTCCCTTGCTTTCTCTATGATCTAGCTATATTTCTGCAACTTGATCGTTATCTCTCATTATGTACAGTCTTGAGTGAGAGTGCGATGCAGTCCGTGCGATCAATAGGACTAATATTGCCCATTTAATATTGCTTCGGTTTTCCATAGTTACCATAATTTCAATTTACTACAGCAGTTTATACTTTTCAATTTTTAATCAATATATTTAATATATTAATAATAAATATATTTATTAATATATTTTAAATCTGATATATTTTAACGAACTATAATGAATTACAATAATTAACGTAACAAGAGTTTGATGAAAATTAATAATGATTTATTTCTTAATTATTAATTACCAAGCAAATTAAATTTTCTTGCATTATGAAATTCAATTAATTTATTATAAATTTTGTTGCTTTTAAAAATTACATTATTCTTAACTTATCAAAGAAGTTATAAACTTATATATATATATATATATATATACAAAAGAAGACATATTTATCAAAATCAAATATATTTTTTAAACATTATTAAAAAAATTTCTATATATTATTTATTATTTTAAAAAGTAAATTTTACCTTACATAAAAAAATTAAGACATATATAATTAAAGTAAAATAAATACATATTTTGTGAGCTGCTATTGATTTAAACATATTAATTCCGTAGCTACTCGAAAAATAATGTTTGTTTTATTGAAAAATTTCCCTTTAAACTCTCGAAAATATATAGTAAATTCAATAAAAATAATTTTATTTACCGTTGTTATATATTTTTTTGAAAATTTAAAATTCTAAAATAAATAGAATAGTATTATTAAGTAAAGAATTATTTAAATTCATTTATTTTTAGTTATATAAAAATAAATTTTTTTACAATTTATAAAAAGGAATTTTTTTAATTGCAATGAAACTCAAATATATCATCTATCATAATATTGTAAGAATTTACAATACATTTCAGGTTTTAATATTAGTTGTTAATTGATTACATAAGTTAATTATTTATATTTCAATCGTGTCCAACGCAAAACATTTATATGGATAAATTACATATGTAATTATTCCAAGCCTTTTGATGTAAAAATAGCTTAAATTTTAATTGAATAATGAAAGATATTGTTGTATAATTATTTTAACGTGGATATAATTATATCAAATTTAGACTCGAATAAAATATTTCTTCCATTACGTTCTTTAGTGATGAAAATTCTTGGTTATTTTTTTTTTTTTAATTTACTACAAACGATTTCTTTTTTCCAAAACGATTTTTTTTTAAATGAACGACTTCTATTAGCATTTATAGAACCACTGTACATGAATTATGTTGAATATCCTGTGTTTCACGTATACAAAATTATTCAAAATTATTCTCAACAAATGATCTAACGAATCCGAATAAACTTACCCTCCGAAAGTCATTGTTTCTTTTTTAAAGCGGATCACAGCGTACGCGGCACTTCTGAACAAGACTGTCCGGTTCATATACCTCCTAAATAACCTCCCCAAGCTTCTCTTATGCTCCTCCATTATCGCAGTGTGCTCTCGATATACGTACGCACAGGAGTCGCACATAAGTCGCAGGCACGAAGGGTCAGGAGGAACGACTTCAAGTTTACATAGGAATGTCTGATTTGCGGCATCGTGGTCGCCGCTGGAGAAATACAGAGAAGAGAGAAAATGAAAACGGGAGAAAGAGGGACGGAAAGAGAGTGTGAGGGGAGAAACTTCGTGGGGGTCCAGGTCTGCTTCTTCAGCTCCCGGCTAGTTGGAACCATGAAAGTGACGCGGAATCTGCGCTAATTATCCACCTCCTCCCTTTGCCAATTAGGCAAATCAGAGGAGCTCTGGATAGGGAGTAGATCTCTTGGAGACTGTGTACTCCTCTACCTCTCCTCTCTCAACGCCGTCAACATCACGGATCACGAGGACAATTACCTAACCCGACGCCTGACAATTCCATCAGTGTATTGCGTTGTATATTGTACGTGAACCAATCTTCCAAGCTCCAACATACGGATAATAAACGATGTATATCATAAAACGCATAACTATGAATAGTATTGAATTATCAACAGCTGAATCGTAGTTTTCGATAGATATTGAAAAATAGATCGTAAACTCAGCATCAAAAAATTTTATTCACCTATAAAGTTTTTACTTTACTGCTTTAATTCGTTATTTTAACGAATTTTTCTATATCTATTAAATATTTAATTTACTGTATGTATAACTTGAAAAATAACAATAGTTATGAATTAATTTATGAACACTATAATTTGTAAATGGATAATGAAAATTAGCGTTAGAAAATTATGTTATTCATCCATAGAAACACAACTTTGCTTTATTCTGTTTGTATTCTTATAATAAATAAATCTCGTGTTTCGCATGTTTTGACTCTTGTAACATTTGTTAAAACTGATCCGTGCATGGGAAGTTTGTTATATAGTTTGTTATTTATTATAATTTTTATCACAATTTTTCTACTCTTCTTAATTAACCTATTTATTTCTGTTTCTATTATTATTATCTAAATTTTTTATTTTACAATCATTTTATAAAGAAATTTTGTTAATATAAGATTGTTAGATTTTGTGTATGGAATTTCGTATATTAATTAAAATAACTTTTAGTTAGTATTGAAGTTAAAACAAAAACTTTGTACATAATAAAAATTATTACAATAATTAAAAGATTTCTTTTATAAACTAAATAATATTGCTTATATTATACATTAAAATATTTTTGTAATTTATGTTTAGAATTTTGCTTCGGTTGATCGTTGCTATTAATGCTTTTTAAATTATACTGAATTAATACAAAAATTAATGATTTTCATACGTTTTATAGTAATATAAATTATAGTAATAAATTATAGTATAATATAAATAAATTATAGTAATATAATTTGGTGATATATTTGTAAAGATATTATCATTTCAATAATTGATCCAATTAAATTTTTCTAAATAAATTGTAATTTTCATTAAATTACTTATATTTTAACAATTTCTTCCAAGACGTTTCACTAATTAAGACAAACGTAAGATAACTAACGTTCGAGTAATTTGTACAAAAACAAGCAATACAGATGTAATACTATGGAGCAAAATAATAAAAGAAGAAGACGAATTAGGTCAACGTTTTTCCCAGACTCATATGTATCACAAACCTTTATATGAACGAGTGTAACGAAACATTGACAAGTTGTCTATGCGCGTGTTGAGCTTGTGGATATCAGGCCACCCTTTGTGTACTTCGAACCACTAAACAAACGTCCAAGTTGCTCGACATGTTGTAGTCAGACGTTAGTGGTATATTGGACTATTAGACGATATGCGGTGTTCTCACGCGGCTTGACTAGACCGAGAGTAATAAAACACGTAAATCACGCTTTAATCTTTCTATCTCCTTTTTATCTTTGGGTAAAATCTTTAATTAAAAACTTTATACTTTACTAAAGTACAGTATTCGAAAAATCAAATGGATGAATAGTTTATAAAAAATCACAAAATAACTTCTAAATAAAATATTAAATTTTATACAATTATGCATTAACGCTAAACATTATTTTTATGAATGGGATAGATTAACATTAACTAACATTGGATTAAAATTTTCAGCTTATTTTTCTTTTAAAACTAATTTAATGAAGTTGTATGAGGTAATCCTTATATTTTTAAATTATACGTATTTAGTATACGACAATTCAGCTTGAATTTTCTTTAATTTTTCAACAAATAAATAAAAATCTCATCAATTTATATATATAAAAATTTATTGGTCAAAAAAAATATTTTATTTCAAAATTTATGAGTTTATATAAATAATGACTAATAAATATACAAATTTTTGTATACTACAAAAAATTAGTTTCTATTTCTTCATTTTAATACATTACTAAATATTTAGCATAAAATATATAATTAAGAAACGGAATAAAAAAAGACTAAAGAATAAATCTTACAAAGCAAAGTATTTTAGCCTGTGTTATTGAAAATATTTAAAACGTAAAACCGTTGGTTACAAACGATTTAGTTGTTTGACTTCTTTGACCTTCCTCTTGTTTCTATGATCAAGTCAAACGGTATAGACCACAAATTCATGGAATTGTTTTAGTATCTAAAACAATGCTAACATAGCAAAATATTCTAATAATATTTTATATTTCTAGAAATTTAAAATGGTTTTGTTTATTCTCAGAATTCTTACGAAAACACGTGATTCCGTTAAAATTATTTAAATCTAAGAACTTCGTGTTTGAAAATTGCATAGTAAAAAATAAGTGTGTATTTTATATGTAATAATCATTTATTAAAATTATAGTAACAGCTTTTGTTTTTAAATACTTCATATATTAAATAAAAAATTGATAAATGTGACAATATAATCCAATTAATAAATAAAATATGAGAAAAAGTATACTTTTTGATAACACATTTCAAATTTTTTTAAATAAAAATTTTTATAAAAATAATAATAATAAAAAATTTCATAAATAAATTATTTAAAAAATAAAATAACTGTTACAGAATAACTATTATATTTATTCAACAATCTTACAATTATTTCAAGTTTCTAATACGTTAAGTCATATTCTAGTTAAATAAATATAGGAAAAAAATAATTTCGTAATTACCATAAGTTTCTTTTATTTTTTTCTTTCCTAAATCACGAATGTTCATTTGATTTGTAAACAAGCTTAGCAGTTGAAATATGAAAAAATTTAATTTCCCCTTATTCCATTCATACAAACCTTGTCTAAATTCTTATATTAGATCTTAAGATCTGCAACTTTGATTATGCAAATCCTCGGAAAAAATAACTTTAAAAAAACAGGTCAAGCGAGAAAATAGACGTTTATATCATCAACGGCATATAAAGTCTCGTACATATCGCGGAAGTAAATTTTCAGCTTCCACTTGGGAATCTTGATAGTTGTATTTGAATATTAGAGCTCTCGGTAGTACTGCGCATGTGCGCAGGTAAAATAAAATAATGCCTAAGGAAAATAAACGAGAATAGACATAGCGCCAACCGAAAAGGCTACCCTTACCTCTCAACCACGTAATTGTGGTCGAGGTTGCCTGTGAAGCTCCGTACGTACGACAATACGCGCGCGCCCGAACAATATTATCCGCAGCGCGTACATCCGGGATGTTTTTGCACCCCTTTCTCGACAGACAGGAAGGGCTGGCGCAAGGCGAAAGACGAGCCGAAATGTCGATGCTTCCTATGCTAATTGACGCACGCAATTAGCATAGCTCGCGCATAACACGGCCGTGCACGAGTAGGGGCGAGTGAACAGAAGTTACGGGCGTCGCGAGAGAAAAAGCTCTCTCGCGCTCTCGCACTCTCGCACTCTCGCACTCTCGCACTCTCGCACTCTCGCTCTCTCGCTCTCTCGCTCTCTCTCTCTTTTTCGTATCGTCGCCACCGTTATTATTATTATCGCCGTTACGAGGCGGTGGCGAGGTCCGTTTTCTCGTAAATTCGTCGATACGTGTCGACTGCATTGTGATTCGCATATCGTGCGCATCGTAATGCGTGGAGACCGTAGAGGGCGCAGGAGTAGAGTCGATTACCGGCGTGGTCCACAATGGACGCCTTTTTCGGACAACGAGATTAACATAAAAGCGGAAGAGTCAATATCGTAAACATGCGTGACAATGGCGCGACGGAGTCTCGCGGCTGTTCGCGATAAATTCGTCGATATGAGTGACTGCGACCGTACCGTTGAGGATCCGTCGGATGCGTTTATTTGATTATATTACATTCCCTTTTCTAAACTTCGTTCCCTGATACCATTGCTGTCGAAGCTTTTCAAACGTGTGAATTTTTTTACGCTTTTATCGAGCTTCTTTTATGCGTAATGCAAATCTTTTTTTTGTAACGGAAAGAGAATACGAACTATGCTTTTCTTCTGAATGTACGTTAATGAATCTTTGTATTATATTTAACATTGGTCTATTTCATGGCACGTATTTCTCTACTATTTAAATTAACGTCCGTTTGTTGATTTGACGAGTATAATATTGAAAAACGGAAATTTGGACAATTTACGTGTGATAATTTTATCACGTTTTTGAACTTAATTATGTTAAACGTTTATATTTTTTTAATATGTTTTCCGTTTTAGGTTAATTCTAATAACTTCGATTAAATATGAATTTAAAATCCTAATACCCAAGTTATTTTCTTTAATACTTATTATTAAAAATATATTTAGACATTTTTCGATATCATTAAATATGCATAAAATTACATCTACCACTACCTGGCACCATTCCTTCAAGTTTATATATCATAGTTTAATTACTTCATTATTAATTAGATTTATAAATTAAGTTCAAAATCTTAAATATATTTAGATTACTCTAACGATACCATTCTAGAGTATAGTTTCTATATGTATTCAATTGATACTAGTGTTTAAAACAGTTAATTTATTACTCGATAAGACGATAAAAAATAAAATATCAATACCTTTATAATTTTTAATCCTTATACAAAATTTAATAAAATATTTTGTTTTGCTATTTAAACTCACATATAAGTCAATACCGAATAATAATCCGAGTTCAGAAGTTATTATTTTGTGCATTATATTATTAACCAAATAAGCTACAAAATGTTCCTGTAACTATACAAGCAATTGAAAATGAAGTCGAAAATAAATTTATAAAAACATTTTTGTTTCAATAAATATTTATTATATAATTTTCTTTACAATAATTTTTATCGATATTAAAAAATATTTATGATTGATATTTAATTAAAAATCTGACAATTTCTTACTAGTCTTCTAAAATTAACTTAACAATAAAAAGTCAATTTGAAATATTTGAACTCAGACCTGCTAAATATACAAGAAAATTATTTTAACACGCTCTATGTAACATGTTAATAAAATTTAAAAATAACGTTCATTATTCAGAGATTCTAGGAACGAAGAATCAACCCTCCTGATTACAATAGCAATACTCTGTTTTTGTTCCTTTAGTTTTTGTTTCTGTTTTTTTTTTTAATGTAAAGACCGTTCCCCGTGTATCCAAGTTTCATCTTGCAGGGTAATTCTCCACGTGTCCCTTTGTGCTCAATCTCCAGGCACTTCTTCGTCACTCGTCCCACACGTCTGTACGTAACGACTCCGTTGTCGAATTTCTCGTCAATATCATAAAGTTCATAAATGCAGTCGGGGCAGCGAGTTCGAAACTGCCTCCTCGTTCGAAACTGGAACGACGCTCTCCGCAATAAGAGTCAACGGCTCGGACCGCCTCGTAAATTCGTCGATATATGCAAAGTAACGCCTTCTCTTTCTCTTTTCCTCTCTCGCTCTGTCTCATTCGACTTTTTATTATATCTTCTCTTTGACCTTTTTTCCGTCAACCCTTCTGTTGGACTCTTTTGTTCTCTCGCGATGTGTCTCATTTACTCTCTTTCTTTCTAGTTCGTGTGGATGCCGTTATCCTTATTTATCGTTGCATCCTTCATTGTCCTTCTTCGTGTTATGTATTACACTACACCAGCATTAATATTGCGTCATTTATACGCGACGGTGTCGCGTATAAGAGCGTCGCCTACTCTTGTCACGCCGCGGATATTTTATTTTTGTTGCTGCTGGCATGTCTTTTTGCTGGCACGTATATTTGCACAGTAGTGATAAATTCGTCGATGCACAATGTGGCTTACGCGCGTAGGGCTCCAGGGGTTTCGACCGAAAAATTCGCGAAACCTGCGCTTGAGCGTCATTGTAACGCGACGCGACACGCCGACGAAATTTGCATTGTACGCGTGTATACACCTTAAAACGACGGATAGCCTTTTTTCCTTCCACGCATCCTTCGATTTCACTATGAACTCCAGGGAATTCATTTGCATTGTAATTGTGAGAATTGCAAAATGCAGCGCTTTTTTATTTGGATGGACGTTATTTCAAACGCTTACATTTTATCGAATCACCGTGTTGTCGATGTATGAGATTTCTTTTGTATGACTCTTTTTGTATCGAACGAGTTAGCCAAGTACGTGTAACTCACTCTAGTCAAGCGGCAGATGACTTTTTTGAAGGTTCTTTTATTTTGTCCAATGTATAATATTCGAAATGTATTCGAAATGTCTTAAAAATAAAAAAATTACCCTTGAGTATTAATTTTATAATAATATTTATTTTTAAATAAATTTTATTCTATTTACTGAATACTTTTATTGTTGGAAAGTTTATAGATTATACAGAAATTGAATAGTATTGGTGGAAAATAAATTTATTCTTCGAATTTTTATTTTTATTATGTATTGTTCTTACGAAAAATTTCAAAAATAAATAATAATAATTGTATGATGAATATAGTAAAATCAAGTTTGAAAAAAAATAAAACAAAGATATTTATTATTTATTATACTATTTATTATACTAAAATATTTATTATTTCTACTAAAATAACTTGTATTATTTTAAATAATTGAAAAATTTCCATATAATAATTATAATAATAATGATGATAAATAGTAAATTATTGCTTGAATTTCTGTAATTTGTAGTATAATCACTCATCGGTTGCTCGGAATTTGAAGCAAACCGTATTTCATATCACAAAGGAGACGAGTGCATTCAAGGAAAAACCCTCGATGTTCGCGCAAGCTCTTGATCAGTGAAACGAAGTAAAACTTTGAAAGGCTTCTGTGTAATTTAAGGTCGATAGATCTCGCGATGAGACTAGAGAACGATGAACATGTAGAAAGGCTCTTCATTAAAACGGTTACAGGTCCCTTTTATCACGTGTTAACAGTTGCCTCTCTTGACGCTCACTGGGGCTTTTATCCTTGGCGTAGCTCCTCAAACCCGAAGAAAGCAGCGCAAGACTCGCGCCCCTCAAATCGCGCATATCTACGCGCGCATAAACACGGGCCGATATAAGCGCATTTCGCGACGACTCGTCGTAAAATCGCGCAAGGCGGTGGCTCGTACGCCACTATACTGTGGAACATAAGTCGAGGTGGGCTTTAAGCCCCCAGGCGGGACATAAAGAGCGCATTTGTAGTTTACCTTTACGCCGTGATTATCGTTAAGCCCGTGGAACGCAAAGGCTACGCGAGAGAGTTTCAACTGGTCGCGTCGATTGCGCCCGAGATAAGTGAAGTTTAAACTGGAGTATCGTTTCGAGGATAATGCCGGATAAAATGGGCGCGAACTTCCACTCCTCTCTCTGTCACGCTCTCTTTCTTGCTCTCGCTTTCTCTTTCTACTCCCATTTCTCCGACGACGTAGACGATCTTGTTAAAGAGCCCGCCGATATTACGGTTTTTACGATCGAACGCTCCGTTTGCATATCGATACGTCACTCAGGTCTCTCAAGCCTCCTTTTCCCTATCCCCAACCCATTTTTTTTATCGTTTGCTCCTTTGCGAGAGAGGACGTCCGAAGAAAGGAATCCGCACCTGGGACAATGTGCGTGAGTCGTGCCCACGATGCGAGAACAGATAACTATTTCGCACAAGCTTGAATAGATCGAGCGACACTTAACGTATCGCACCGAGCTTCCCTCACGAGCTTCCCTCAATCTCTTTTACAATTTTCTATTCTGATTTCGTTTTATATGCGTTATAAGCATGATAAATATTTTTAAAAAATATTTTTCTTCAGTTATTTTATAAATTTTTTATAAAGTTAAAATTATTTCTTTATTATTATATTTCAGTTATTCGGTATTTATGTTCTTTTATTTCATTTTTCACATTTTATATTATGATTTGTTTTTCGATATCTATCAATAAATTACAAAAAAATATTGTTTATAAAATTAATAATTATATATTTCTTGTTAAAATTTTCAATAAAAAAATATATTATGAAATTTATGTAGTTTATTTAATATTTATTATATAATTATAATTTATTATACGGATAATATCTTAATTTAATTTAATGCATCTTTTAATAGTTTTCAAAATAACTATTACTACATTAGTTATGGCTTGTTGAAATCTCTTTATCCAATACTACTTTGTGTAAAGTTCATATAAGAGCGTAACGAGGAAACGATATCATAGAAACTTTATAATATATTCATTATCTATAAGGATATCTGAATAATGCTATGTGGAAGAATAAAAAAATCGAGTATTTAATTACTTTATTTTAGTGAATAAATATTTGATCATTTAAATTACATATATTTTTATTTGCTATAAACATTTATGTAATTTTATAAAATGACTTTACTTAAACATAATAATCATATATTTTGTTATTAATTATCAAAAGTATTGAAAATTTAAAAAATTTTTTGAATAAATTAAAGTATAAATTAAACAAAAATAAAAAAATTATCAACTTAAATTAAAAATATCTGAATCACATTATAAAAGATCTTTTACTTTAAATTTGTACTAATAATTAAATAAATTTATATAATTCATTACAAATCAGTCAATATTTTTTTAATAATATCATTCAATTTTTCATGAAAATATTTCTAAACATAAAAATAATTATTTGAAAAAATCAATACCACCTTTAATTTTACGAATATAAAACGGCAATAAGTTAATGTATAATACATAATACATTTATACTGATTTATTTACTACGTTATAATTATTTTATATATTACTTATTCATAATTGAATTAATATTAACTAGTACTAATTATTTTGGAATAATGCTTATTGATTTTACGTTTATATTATTAAATACAGAGTTCTTCAATGAAATATGATGTGTTTACCAATATCGATGTTGTATGTGCAATTAAAATACTTTAATTTTAAAGAAAAACAAATTGAAGATAATTTATAAATATTGATATAATTTTAATCCAATATATTTAATAAATTTCCATTTTTTTTTATTAATAAATTACAATAATGAGTTATATTTAGTTATAAAAATATAATAATGAATATGAAAATATTTACATAATTTTGTACAAATTATGCAAATATTTAATTTTTAATTAAACTAAATTTTAAATATAATGAAAATACGAGAAAAATTAAAAGCTTGAAACAGAAAAATGTAAAAACTAGCAAAAAAATTAAATTGATAAAATACGTAAAATAGACTAATATTTTAATATGAATAATAATGTATGATTGATAGGCTATTTTATTTCATTATATTTCAAGGAAATAATATATGTTAATATTGTTACTATTTAGAAAAATAAATAATTATTATCAAATTAGTATCTTAAATTTAGTCATTAATGGCTTACTATTGTATATATACCACTGTGTCTATATATATATATGATTATATAGCAAAAAGTTAACGGAAATTAATTACGCAAAAGAACATTAAATTTAAAAGTACTGGTAGTAAATAATATATGTGATAATATTAGAATATCGTGACTACTATTATCAAGCCTTCGCTTAGTTTGTCGTTCTTTTAATGAAGGTATTATACCTTAATTAATCATTGATGTTTATATTAGAACTTTATTAAATATAAAATATGTCTTCTTTCGTCATTTTTAAAAGAATCCAATGTCACTATTTAGCTGAAATTGTAATTTTGAAACTTGAGTTCAAGATAACGAAGAATGAAACTTTATTATGTATAGATATTATGAACGGGTTTATTAAAAAATATGATTTATTGTCTGTTTATCTTAAATTACCAGTATATATGATTTTTTATAGCGTTTTAAATATAAAATAAATCCATCAAACATTAAAATAAGTCAATTATGAGATAATTAACCTATATCAAAGAAATATATAATTATTTAAAAATATTATGAATTTTAATATCATAATATTTTAATAATAATTTATTTCAGTATTTCATAGTAAAATTAGCGATACATTTCACATTACATTTATAAATCTTTAATATGATTGAAAGCTTTAGTGAAATAAGGTTTGAATAATTACATATTTATTATTATAATAGATATCATTACAGTTTAGAAATTGAGTTCTGAAACAAGTTGGTATTTATATTATTTCACATATATAATATTGATTAAAATACAATTAGAAAGATGAAATTGTTATTTATTATAATTAAATTTAATAATAAAAGAAATTATTTGTTTTATACTGAGTAATAATTACATATAAAATTAATATTAATTGTTTTTTTGTATTAAAATTGTATCTCGTATAAGGCAGACGATTCATCATTAATTTTATGTATAAATAAAATTTGTTATTTCATTTTATTCAAGAATTCGTAAATACTATTTAATAATTTTATTTAATTTCTTACTAAAATTATCCTAAATAATTCTAAATTAAAATATTTAATATTTTCTTCAATTTTATCAAATAAGAAGATATATTTTTTTATATAATTTTATATGTATAATTTTTTCGTACTAAATCCATTTATATAAATGAGAAAAACTTGCAACAACTTTTATGACTACCATATGGAATTCAAACTTGACACCCTCGCTAAATTCAATATCGATTTGACGTAGGTAATGTAAGTCATTTTTCGTCTTTTACAATAAAGCATCTAATATGTAGATGGCATACGCGATGGAATGAAAAAAATTCGAGAGAATCGCGTAGTTTCGTCGTGCACCAATACACGTCCGAAGATATCTGCACCCTTGTGTAAGAAGAGCAAATGACGAAGTTTATCGACGAGCATGCTGCTGTCAAAGCTCGTAATCATAAACAATTGCATATGCTCAAGGCGGAACGAGAGATCGTCGCTTTTCACGTGCGCATCTTACCAAAACGTCTTATCCACCCTCGAGAATTCGATTCCTACTGTAGCTTCATCTCGCTTTGCTCCATTTCCGGAAACGCGCGATTCCACGCGAGTTTATGTCTTCGAGGTTGTGAATTGCCACGACTTCTTACACTCGCTTCAGTGATTACAAAGCCCCTGTATACTACCGTACTATCAGTTCAGATAATAAGAGCGAGCGAGAGAGGAAAACAGGCCGGAGACGAAGCCCATAACCGTAACGCAACGCAGAAGGTCGCTTTAGTTTGGTCGCGCACAAATCTTCCGTAATGACAAATAGATGTCGAGTCACCCTTCGACGCCCCTACATGAGTGTACACACGCGTATATACGTAAATATGTTTATTCGCTTTGTCGCTATCATACCGTTCACATATTATATATGCGTAGTGTTGACTCCCAATGCGGTTAAACATCAAGGAGTTTTGCGATTTTATTAAATTTGAATCAAACGCGACTCGCTAATTTTTTCTTGTTTTTATGTTATCTATTTTCGTTTATCTTACACGAAAATAAAATTTAATTAAAAAGTTTGGTCATTTGAGTTAAATTACGCGAGTAAATGAAATAAACATAAAGCGAACGGTACAAAAGAGGATTAAATAATGTTATTATTGTGATAAAATGTTCGCTTTCATCATGTTGAAATTACGCATATTCGTTTAAAATCGTTTAAAGCTATTGTCAGCCATAAATGAACATTAAACCTTGTTTATTATTTTAATTGACATTTTTTGACAAAGAATAACAGTTTTTTATATAAAACGCTAATATTTAATATAATATCCATGACATTATATCGTGATAATACATAAAAAAATCATACAAATCGTAAATTTATAAAATTTATTTAAATTTAGAAAATAACACTAAAAATATAAACTAAAATAAAAACACTGTAGATCAATAAAAATAATTTTCAAGAATCATTTTCCTCTCAAAATAAATTTCAAAATTATTTTGTCTGAGAAATTTTAAAATAGAATTATTGAAATTATTGAAATTAATTAACTTTAAAAAATTAATTACAAGATATAAATACAAAAAAATATTATATAAATAACATAAGTAATTTTATACTTACTTTTAATAATTTATGTTGATAAATTAATTGAGTGCATTCAAAATGATTTAATATTATAAAAAAATATTTTGAACGTTAACAATTTTTTGTTTCCAATATAAAAATATTTTAAATATGAAAAATATTCTTCTAATTATAAAAAGTATTACATGCTATTTAAAATAAAGTAAATTTTGAATAACTTCAATATGAAATACTCAAATCTTAAATAATAATTTAGATTAATAAAAAAGTAATAATAATAATTAAATCGTTTCTTTACCGAATTAAAACTAGTTTTAAAAATATTTTTAAAAAATTTCAATCAGTCATGTTTCATTGAAATTTTCTCGATTATAAGATTTTTTAACCATTTATCTGATAATAAAAGTAAATAAAATAAATATTTACTAATTGAAAAATAATAATGTATCAAATTTTAAATAATTTAATGCTTATAATTTTTGATAAGTATAAATATTGAACTAATTATTTTATTTTAACCTCGAGTATAAAACGAATATTAACAATAATTAAATTCTTATAGTAGTTTAAAAATCTTTCTATAATACTTATTCATGAAAGTAATTTTAAATAAATTTAAATAATTTAATGCAATAATACTATGAAAATGGTTTTAACTTATTTTAATCTCTGTAGACTAAACTTTAAATAATGATGATAAATTAAAAGTTTGTCATGTAGCAATGAATCGTGATCGAAAGAAAACAAACTTATCTTATACTGGAATATAGACGGCGGAAGTTTCTCCGATGACAAAACAAAAGGGAGAAGGAGATAAGCGTTGTCTCGCGCTTCGATGTTGGCTCAAGATCAGAAGACTGTTTTAATAGCGCGAGCGAAGAGGCGCAGGAAGATGTCAAAGTGCGCCGGAAGGAGTAAGTAAACCGGAGGATTAGATCCGTGGCTTTATAGGGTCGACGAGATCGTAATCTCTTTCCAAAGGTACTTTCTAAAGGGATTACAGAGGACTGCGTCGACGTTGAACATAACATGAAGGTAACGTCAACTACGTAGCGCCTCGTGCACTAATTAATAAATTAATCATGCGTTATCGATTTCAAGTTGCCAATGATTGACCAGTTGATATTGATTTTGCAAAGTTCTTATCGTATACTAGATTTGGAGCCTATGCGTTGATTAATTAATTTTGTAATATTTAATCTTTGTATATGGTTTTACTTTGTTGTATTAAATTTTCTGTACTTGTAAAAAATCTTATTTTTAAAAGAAACTTGAAATCAAATAAGATTATGTTTGCATATAAAATAAATTTTACCTTTTTTTATTATGAAACAAGGCATTAAATTTTTTAAATCATGACAAATTTAAGTAATTTAATGAAATATGAAAATTGACAATAAGATGATTATTATTTTATAATCTCAAATGTAAACATTTTATAATATTAAACATTCTTTATTTAATAGTTAAAAATATTTTTATGTTTCTATGATACTTTAATACATTATATCAACATTTTTATATATATCAATGAGTTATTTCTATGATAAATATCTAAATAGTTTTATTAAAAAAATATACAAATTATCAGAATTTTTACAGGGTAATAACTTTAATTTTATTTAACGAGGAATAACTAAAATTTTATTGTACATCCTTAACTTTTACATACAAAACGAATTTCAGATATAAAGATAATCTGCGAGTACACAAATAAATAGTTGCGAATGGCTGAATTGGAACAAAGTAACGATGTAGTGAGTTTGGAATAGTAAACTTAGATCACTTATATTAAGTTGAAACAAGCTTAAATATTAGTTTAATCAATGATTTTGCTCATATTCAATACTTAATTAAATCAACAGTTATTTCAAATAGTTAAAGTTAAAATAAAGTTAAAAACTAGTTAAATTTTGATGAACTTATCTCTTATACTTTATAGCGTGATAAAATAAATTAAAATTAAATGTTTTCAAAAACATCAGTTAAAGTATAATTTTTTTAACTTTAAACAATACATAATCTATAGTATCAAATATATATAAAATAACAGAACTATACAAAACTATTTTAAACATTTTTGTGGTATTGTAATTTATTTTAAATAAATTATGTTTTATATAATCTATTTTACTTTTCTGTTTATTTTAAGATTAATGATTAATATCATACATTTTTAATTATGAAACAGTCAAAAGTTATTTTAAAGTATATACAAAAATAAGTTTAAATATTCTTATATTTAATATCTGATTTACGCAAAAAATTATACAAACATCTTTTAAATTTATTATTAATCATGATGATATTTATATTACAAAAAAATTTATGGAAATATAATCTTTTAACTTTTACAAAATATACCAGTATGTAATCTTCCGAATTAAATTAAGGAAATAACATTTCTAAGAATATAAAATAAAAGAGACAACACGAAAATCATATTGCTTGAACACTTGTATAGTGTCTACGATCTCATGAATAATAATGGTAGTTTCGTAACCTATACATGGAAAATACTCAGAACTGATATTCATGGATTTGTCGATTTAATAAAAATTCATATAGATATTATGAGATTTTTCCATAAAATATAAAACAGGTAGAGTGAGTGATGGGTGGTAAGAATATTTCATAAAAATTCTATATATGTAACTTTATACAGTACTTTTTAAGAGAAAACATTTCTAATACAATATATTTAATTGAATGAAATTTATAATAATAAAATCTAAGTGAATTTGTTACTCTTTTTTTATTGAAAAGTGAAATATAAATTATATTTTCTGTCAATATTATCAATTCAAGTATTATACAATTTTTTAATTTATTTCTTCTTAAATTTATTTTATATTTTACTTGATACTATATTCTTAAAAAAGACGCTGTATACAGTGTTTTATATATACAATATGAATATAAGTATTAAAATTTTAGATATATTATACTTTATTAAAAAATATAAAAATATTTTTTTAATTAATAATTAATCACAAATGAAAGGGTTTTCCGACAAAATGAATTATTAAAATTAATTTGGACTCGTTAGTAGACGCATAAAATTGTATAAACTACTATACATTTCTATTTAATAACATGCCGTATATATTTTGTTATATAACAAGTTATCTACAAGAGAATCATCATCTCTGTAAAAAAAAAGAGAAAATACAAGTATATAAAAGAACAATTTGTCTAAATGTCATATATTTTATTAGGAAAAAATATTTTTAAGTACTGAAATGGAAGAACTTTATTACGCGCAAGGGGGAAAATACAAGGTTTTCGCGCGAGTTGCTTAATTAATTCATTGGAGCTCGACGCTAGCCGTCTGCGCGAAATGAGTTGTGAAACGTGATTGAGGAGCGTAATCGAAAAGTAAAGTTCCGCGGCAAGTGGACACGAACCAAGTAGTAAGACAAAGATAGAAATAAAGAGGGATGGTATTCAGGAACGCAGCAACTTTCTGTCCCTCCTTCACTCCATACGCTCGTAATAGAAAAACCAACGCAAATATTTTCCTCGCGCGCGTAGTAGCAAATCGGAATAACGTTACCCAGCAACGAAAGTTAAATAACGCAACCCCGCATCTTCCTCTTTTTATCTCTCTTTACTTTTCTCTCTCTCTCTCTCTCTCACTTCATAGTGGTTCTTTTTTTGCTCCAGGCCAGATTGACCATTTGACCATATTAATTCCAATCACATGACCTGCTGGATCTTAATTACCAATAAAAATGCTTGGTAGACGAAGCTCACAGGTGCCGTGGGGGGGGGGGGGAAATGTAATCGTGGAGATCGCGAACAGACGGATGCAGCAGGCGCACGGCTCTGTTTCATTTTACGGATCGCTTCCTAAATTTTCTTTTACTCGCAAACGATAATTTATAGAAGGCAAGAAATAATTTTTCAAACTTTCGTTACATTCTTTTTACTTTCTATAAATATGAAAATCATGTTCATTTAAAAAAATAATTTATACATTTTATTTAATTACATCTGACTTTATAATAATTAACGTATCCCTACTCATACTTCAAATTAAAATCTTCTATGTTTTTATTTATATTATTAAAGCTATGTTACTTAAATTAATACTAGAAAAAATAAAGAAATCAATATTTTTTGAAACACCAAATAATATTGACTTCTAAATGATATACTTTTATATTTTTTCAGTTTAAGTGAATACCTATAGTAAAACTTGCACATTTATATTACGTTTTCGTTAACGATAGATATTTTCCTAAACTTTCTTACAGATAAAAATCAATATTCTTTTATAAAAGAGAAATATTTTTAAGTATTTAATATTCTTTATTTCAAAATATTATATAATAAATAGATGAATGTAAAGTATTAACATGAATAATACAAAATTTAATTATCAGAGATACAATAAGAAATTAATATAAAAATGTAAATCTTATTTAAATAAAACATAAATAATATAAATCGTTTAATTCATTAAACAGATGTTGTAAAAAAATAGAATTTCTTTGATCTATGCTAAAAATATAGAACCTTGAATGTACATATTTCCGAATATTTTGATTGAACTTTGAAGTACTGGTGAGATTTATACATCACACCGGCGATTTTTTCCTTTGCGACGAATAAGGACGTAACCAATTTTTGAAGATACATGTATTAAAATTGAAAAGAGAAATTTTTTTATAGTCATTGAATATAACAACAAAAACAAGGAATTTTTAAATTTCTCTTTATTCTTAAAATGGTTTATAAATATATAAAAGCTATATCAATTTTATATTCAAATGATATTACTAGATGACATTATAAATAATATTTATAAATAACTAAATAATCGTGAAATAAATATGTGCTGAAATTTAAAATTCTTTAAAATTATAAATTAATGCAGTTGTATTAATGAATAGTAATTTTTATAAAAATTATAAAAGTTTTAGGATCGTACAAACTTTAAAATAAATGTAATATAAAAATTTTAATGTAAATCATATAATTTTTTTCACTTATTTGTATTTTTAATATAATTCTACCAGAAAAAATATTTTTATTTTAATAAAAAACTATATGTATTATGACACATATGAATATTGTGTCAATTTCACAAAAATTTATTTTAATTTCAAGTTTTTATTGTTAAATGAAGCACACTTTATAAGCTCTTAATCATTTAGTTAGTAATTATTCATCAGAAATAAAGTATTTTCTAAAATTTAGATAAATTAAATATATATATTATCAACTGTAAAACTTTTTTTATGATATATGTATTTTACTTATTTTTTACTTACTTATATAACTTATTTTTTCATATGGAAAATAAAATTCAATCTTACAAAATCCTTATATAAGTATCATAACAAGTTTTAAAAACTGATTAAAGAATTACCCACTAAATGTTGGTAAATGTCTTTTTTTTATAATTTATACACTAGATTTTAATTTTCATTTTCATTTTGATATTGTTTGAAGTCTATGTTAATCTTAATAGCAAGCATCCCTCTATTTTTCGATACTCGATTCTCAATGTCGTAACTTTATACAGTGTGATATGCATCTTTAAAGTCAAAGTGCTTGCTAAGAATGCGAGTAGTCTTAAACTCGTGAAAAAGTAAAATGCAATGATCGTTGGCTGCCTCCATCACTTACTGGTGATGTCATATCCGACTGCCGTCACTTATATCGAAGCCTCTCGAATCGTATTCAATTGGTCGATCAACAGTGGAACGAGTGACACTCGTATAACGAGTGGAGCTGCAGTTTTTGACACGTTTTTTCGCTTTGTTCATTTCCGGTACCGCAACACCATGCGAAAAGTCTATTGATCTTTTTTTGCGATGGACTCCTTTCCCATTTGCTTTACTCCAAAAAAAGTGCTTGATTAAAATGGGACTTATTGTTTTCTTCTCTTCGTGCACATTCATCTTTTTTTATTACACTTACTCCCTAAATTTATTTACTATAATACAACTTTGATAATGCTGTATCATCATATATTAAATATATCACATAATATTTTAAACAGTTTTTTTCTTAAACAAAAGTAATAAATAATTAATATTATAAATATTATATTATAAATATTCAAAATAAAGAAAGAAATATTTTATATGTACTATCATAAAAGTGAAGAACACTTTTAATGTAATATAATTATATTATTAATGAAATATAAAATAAAATAAGTATTCATATTAAAGTATTTTTCTAAGTTTTTCTAAGTTTTTCTAATTTTTGTATAAGAATTATTAATCTTTCTAGTACATTTCAATTATTTTATTAAAAATATTGAGAATGATTTCGCATAATATTTCTTAGATAATAAATAATATTACACAAATTTATAACAAAATACGATATATGCAAATTATCTTTGATCAGTAGAAAATATCGTATTTTTCAACATAAAATATTTAGAACTTATAAAAAAATGAAAATAAAATATATCATATGAATTTAAAAAACTCGTAATATCTGAGCTTCTCAAGCGATTATATCTTTCAACGAAATCAGTCGTAGTTCCCTCGATATTTGTCAGCTTTTCACATCATCTCCTTGAAAAAAGACGAAAATCTTCTTTATCTCGATAAGCGATTTCATAACTTATCTGAAATTAACTCGGTGACTCGCAGCTTCATCACATTTTCCAATAACCACAGCAGTATATTTTCGGCTCCTCACCAACGTATAAGAGGAACGAGAACGGCAGCGTCCAAATAATTCCGGAAAACGAAGAAAAGAAAAAGAGCAGGCAGCAACGCGGCAATTTCGATTTACGAACCGAGGAAAATTCGACACGCTCGCAGAAAGGGGAGCAAACGCATGCCGATTTCTCTATTCACGGCTATGTGTAAGTATGTTTGCACGCTTATGCATGTATACCTACATACACACACATACATATATATATAGTTATAAACATAAGTATATACACATATATAAATGCGTACGCCGATCGATTGCGGAATAACGGAAAAGACGTCGCGCGGCGCGATAAAGATCTTCCTGCTCTCGCCTCGCTCAACTTCTTTTGCTCGTCTCGTAGTAGTGGCGTCGACGTCGCTACAAACCGGCAAAATGCGAAAGGGGAAAAATTGTTAAAAGACAGGGTGAAGCTGCTCCAAGCAAAGTGGAATTTATTTTTCGGGAACAGATTTTGACTAGAGGCAGAATTAGTTTTAAGAATTGTAATATATAGATAATGCAGAAAAAAAGAAAAGATTTGTGAATAAACGGTTAATTTATTATATAAACTTTAAAAATAAATTTTTTTTTTAATACTTACACACAATGTTTTAGATACAAAAATAGATTTGCTAAATAGGCATACATTCAAGGAGTTCTTAAAATTCAATATCATTTTTATGCGCTTATGATGTTTAAATGAACAATATGTGTTTCGTAAAAAACTTGATTTGCTAAAATGATAATTTATTAATACTAACAAATTAATGAAATATATGCTATTAAAAACAATAAATTTTCTTAAATTCGAAACACTGAAATTTGTTATATAACTAATATCTAGTGAATTATATCCAATAATCATTTTCTATCTGATTTACGTGGAAAATATATTTATTATCTATAAAATATAGTTTATACTCAGTATATATATCCACAATATATTTCAGTATTGTGATATTTATTATATAAAATAAAAACTAAATATTATTGTTCGATTGTATTCTAGAATAATAATGAATTTAATATTAATTCAACAATTAATTAGTTAATGTGAACCAACATATATAAATATATATTCATTTTAAAGTAATTCTTAGTCATAAGAAAAAAATTAAATAAATAACTATTTACTAGTATTATATCGATTTTCTTTGTAAAAAATATGAAATTCAAATAAATAGTCAGAATAAATACGATTACATATTTACTTAAGCCTTAGTCAATAAATATACGAAGTATAGAATTATTGTATTTATTAAAAAATAATGTACAATTCTTCAATTGAAAATAGAAAAAGTATTTTCATAAATTTAAAAATACATTGTTATTAACGACTTATATGAGAGACTGATTCATTTTAAAGTATTTATAGAACAGTTTTTAAACAGTACACATGAATATGTACCATTTAGTAATTTATAAAAGTATATTTTCCGATCGAATATTGTTATTAAAAAAATAATCATATCTATTTTTTGTTGAAAATATTAAAAATTTAAAATTTAAAATCTGTTTTAGGTATTCCAGCAAAAAAATATTTACCTAAAACACAATACATTCAAAGACTATCCGACGAGTCTCGCCGTAAATTTTAGTAGAAAATTCACTTCGCTTGTACATACATTACAAGAATAGCAGGTCGAGATACAAAGAAAAAGTAGCGATGGTCGAGTTCCGAATGGGCGCGGAGGCCGTGGGAGTTATTTCAATAAAGCGAATGAAAGGGTTACTGAGGGGAAAAGTGACGAGGCGGGGAGAGACCAAAATCGAGGGAGGTTTCGCGACGGTATCTCCTCCCTCCCTTTCGCGTTAGAAAAAAAGAGCGAAACAGAGAACCAACTGCACGCATACACGTGAAGATTTGGATATCGTACGTATATATCATGATCCACGCATCATCGACATTGACGATCTCCGTTCGCTCTTTCGGCCTTCATCGTCGTTGCCGCCGCCTCGTGTATACATGCAGCGACCCCTCGGCCATTGGACGCGATTTTACGAGCGTACCGCGAAGGGTAAACGCACAGCAACGCATACGAGAGGGAATCCTTCTCTCGTAAGCCACTGGGAAAATGAGGATGCGGAAGAGACCGAGACATAACCACGAGGCAAAAGAGTAAGATAGAGAAATAGATAGAAGCAAACATGTATATGATATATAATAAGAAAAGGGAGGAAGAATGAGAGTAATAAAGGTGATATATTCTGGTGATATTTGTAGAAAAATATATAATTAATAGTATAATTTTGAAGATTATCATTTTTAAAATCTTTATTTTATATAGCATAAGCAATTTTATATACACATGGCTAATTTCTCAATTTAATAAATTATTAAACTAAATAAGTCAATAACAATTTAGAGATGATAAAAATAATATATTTTAAAATGAATCGGTTAATTTATATTTGAATATAAAATTATAAACTTTTAAATATTTAACAGCTATATACTAATTATTCATATTTATTGAACAGTCTTTGTAAATATTATATATTAATTTATTAAGTTTAATAACTGATATGTAATAATTTTTTCATAATTTTTAAATGAACATTACTTATGTAGATTATTATCAATTAATATATAATAAAAATGAGTGTACGGTTAATATAAATACTATTAGTACAAAAATTGTAGCGAATGAAATTGGTAACCTCATTTAATAATTTTCTTTACGGTTTATTAACCCATTAAAATGTACCGAGCAATATATTATTCTATAATAAGTTGCTTTATGTATTCCGTAGCTTTTTTTTAAATAAACATAAGTAAGACATTTCTTAATTCATAAACATATTTTTAACAAAACTCTTACAATAGCTATCGTTGTTTATATTTATTATAAATTGTTTTCTTATTACTTCTTATCAAACTCTTATTAAATTAACGTAAAAGAAATGCTATTCTCTCAATTAAATGTATTATGTATATAATAATCAAATAAAGTATCAAATTTAAAATAGTAAAATTTTATGTTTAAATAAAAAATTTTAATATCTTATCACACAATTTTTCATTTTTATGTACATCATAGTGATAACCAAATTACATATTTAATACAAAATACTAAACTATTAAGAAGAAGAAATAATCATTAAAAACGAATTTAATAACAAACTTTTATAATTAAAGACTCAAAAACAGCTCGATAGTAAAAATATAGTCCTCACATTGGGATAGTTTTAAAAGTATTCACTATATACGATATATGAAATTTAATTTCACATATAATTATATCAATTAATTTTAAATAAAAATTAAACAAATCTATTTATATTTATGTATCTTTAAATAAGTATTTTTATTTTTTAATAATATTAAAATTTGTAAAATAAATTTAAGAAAACTAAACAGCTAAGTTACTATTTCCTGTTAACTACTCATTTATCAATAAATGCAGAAATCGATAAGCATCTTCTAGGTCTCATTACTAAAAAGATAGGAAGAATTCTGAACCAACTCAAATGTAGTGTATTAAGTGTCCAATTATAAATGCACCGAAGTATATGGCCTGAATTTCACAGGTGGTAAGAATATATCGATAATGGCATATGTTCATTAAATGAATCATAGTGTAAATTATCATAATTAATGCAATACATAGTTTTAATTATTCATTTTAGGGTTACATTAAGTATCTTAAATGCAAGTATATCACGCACATAATATAATCAATTTCTTTGTCTTTTTTTATATTTAAGAATAATAGACTACTTTTGCGAAATTATTTCTATTATTATTTTATTCACATAGGGTACATTTTTTTAAACATATATTAATTTTCTTCGTAATATTGAAATATCAAAGATTAATTATTTTTAGGAAAAAACTAGTATTTCATCAGCTATGAAAAATATTAATTAAATTATTAAATAATAAAATTCGATTTTTCAAATAATAAATTTAATGTTATAAAAACATTTGATTTTATCTATACTTTACTTTCAAATAAAAAAATTATTTTTTATTATCAATGAGTTTTATAATATTAAATATTATTTATTAAACATTACAAGTTATTCTTTTTTATTATATTTAATGAATTTTTAATGTCATGATTTTCAGAGTGCATATAGCGAAGCCATATTTATTAAATTATAAAAAATATTTATTTTATACAAAAATTTTTTTTAATTTTCACATATATTTAATCAATAAATATAGCTTGAAAATTGAAATTATTTAGTTAATAGAACTAGAAAAATAGAAATAATTATTAATTAATATTATTAAAAACTATATTACACAATTTCTTTTATTCATTTGGTTTATACATAAAATGTATAACTAGTATTCAGCATTGAATAAAAAAAGTATCAAGTCACAGTTTCATTATGTTTTTGTTATCTGAAGGAATCATGCATAATTTTTTTTATCACAAATTCTTTTAAATTTTAGGCATGGCTATATTTATTAATTTTTAATCCGTTTTCATATTCATATTAATAAATCAATTCAATGAGAGTTTTGAAATTTAATTAAAAATGTAAGGGATGCTAATAAATTCTCTTTTAATAAATTAGGTAAAAAAATTTAATTTTAATACAATGTATATTTTAATTTGGATCAATATCTTTGTTCCTCAAGTCCCTAATTTATAGATAAAATATGTAATATACAAACGTTTATGTAGAAGTAAATTTATAATTATATATTTATGAATTTTTAATTTATTAATAATATAATAAAAAAAAAATTCAAAACATAAATATAAGACAAGAAATTTATGTAAAATTTGCTTAAAATTATTAATACGATCATATAAAAGTAATAAACTACATTGTTCTTTAAATTTTGTTTATTAAACTATATATTCACAATAAGTGATATTTTACACTACTTGGAGTTCTATATATAAAGTTCCATACAATTATATAAATTTTTTATTAGATGAAAAAATTTATAGTAATATTTTAAATATTACATTATTTACAGGTTATTATTTTTTAACGACTGGTATAATAAATATCAAGTAAAGAAACTTAAAATAAGTATGAAAATATAGAAGTGCGAATTTCTGACTTCCAAGTATTCTGAAGTAGTTTGTTGCTTAAATAATACTGAAGGTAATAATACAATATAAACTATAGAAGCTATCAGTAAGTGGATGATAAAAGAGTCTGTAAAAGTAAATAAAAGGTAAAAATAAAAATAAAAAATTATGCTGTTATGCAATACAAAATTAAATAATATAAAAAATATAGAATTAATAAAATATAAAATATATTATAAAAAAAAATTAAATAATCGAGTAAAACTTTAATAACCAAAAAAAAATAAATAAATAAAAGTTGTAAAATGAATTTAATTATAAATTTCATTATAAGATCATGTAAATTAAATCAAATTGGATTTATTAATTATTTATCATCAATTTCTAATGACTAAATTTTAATGACTAAACATAGCAAATTATAACAAAGTACTGTAAAATACTTGGATACCATATGGAAATATCTCATAATTATAACCTATTAGCTTAGAAATTTCAATATGAAGCAATAATTTAATGGTATTATTTACAAAAAAAAGTCCACGGATACTTATACTTATTCAAAATAAAATTGTTTAATCAATTGTAAAAAGAAATTAATGTAATAAATTTAAATAATGTTATTAAGCATAAATTTTAATATAGAATAAATCTTATTAAGTTAATATTGTGAAGGTTTTTAATTATTAAATATTTAATAGTTAATTAAGTATATCATAAACTTATCCTAAATTTCGTTTCCTTTTATTATAAATAAATGTTAATAGAAAATAGAATACAAGAGATTCATATATATTTATCAGTCAGTATACTACAAAATTTTCAATATTAATTTTTTAAAAATAACATTCAAATTTATTATAACTTTGTTACATAAATTATCTAATCATTACAAAATTTATGTTTTAAATAACAATTTTTAAGTTAATTATACAGATAGTATTTTATAAATATTTTAATAAATAAATTAGTTTAATAAAGCTTCTCACAAAATTTTTAGTGTTACATATTTTGTAAAAAGCATAAAAATTTGAATTATATATATGTAAATAATATGTATAATATATAATTATTATTATATATTCTATGAGTATATTTTGAATAATACATATTTTAATATTAAATATATTTAAAATACACTATTTTTCTTAAATTAACTGTGGTACAAAGAAAAATTAGTTTGATAATTAAAAAATACGTCATTGGCTATTCAAGGCAACTTTTTCGTAAAATACAATATAAGAGTTCATTGTAGATTAGGATAGAAATTATTTATTATATAATTTTGTACTTATTTTATTTTATGCTGTAAATGTTATAAAAAATTTTAAATATCGAGAATAAAAAGTAATTTATAAATGTCATCAAACATACATGTAAAATTTTTTTAAAAAATTAAACTTTACTAAACACTATATAATGTTTTTATACAATTATATATTGTTGCATAAAAAAATATTAAAAAATTTATATTGAATAATATTTTATTATCAATACCTATTTTTTATGCTAATTTAATACAGTAATTAGTTTAAATTATGAAGCAATAGAATACAAAAACTTATTTATTATTTATATTTATTCATAATAATATTTTATATTCAAAAAGAAATAAGGATATAGTAAAAATGTAAAGTAAAGTAATAATAAATACTAATCACATTTTAATATCTTCATTTAAATAACTGTATACGCTAAAAGTTTAATGGAAGTATAATAAAAATTTCTTATCAAAATTTTATCCTAAATTTCGAGTAGCTGATAATAATTTTGATATTTAAGTTTATTAGAACTCTTTCATAAATAAAGAAATATTAATATCATTATTCATACGTTAAATGATCACAGATATTTTTTAAAAGATCATTTTAGAATATATTGAAAATAATTCATGAAGAAATAAGGAATAAAATGTATAAAAGATATGTCATTAAAATAAAATTTTAATGTTATTTAATAAATTCTACTTACCCATTCTAAGAATAGCTATTTGAAGATTTTTCAAAAGTTTTAAGACGAATTAATTCTGCGATTGTGTACTACATGAAAATGACTACTAAAATTTTCGATTTGATGTTTCAAAGAATTATAAAATCACTAAAAAATAAGTAGTAGTTATATTTTTTATAAAATTTTATAATAATAAAATTATAATTGTATTTAACTTAAAATTTTTTATTACATTTCATATTTAATATAAATTTTCTTATATTTTTAGAATATATAATCTAATTTTTATTGTCTTTCATAATATCATATTATTTTTTTTTACTTTATTTATATTAAAAGAAGCTTTTAATTTAAAATTCAAGTGATTATAATATAAAATTATATTATTATAATGTTTATAAGCAAAACAAGTATCATAAAAATAATATGTATAAAAAACATAATCATACATGTTTAGTCTGCATCAAGTCATCTAATTAAAATACATAATTTTTAATTCAATGCGTATTTTTAAATTAAAACTTGAAAATATCAATCCTATAGTTTTAATACTTTTGTCCCGTATATAAAACTGAGTAGAAAGGCCGCGTGTCCAGTGGGGACGTTAAAAACAATTACGACTCCATTTATTTTTAACGAAGACGCTGTTTTCGAGATTTTTTCTCCCGGCTCGCATAGGGATTTTATGATTGTTCGACAATAAAACGAGTAAGCTGCGCTCGTTCGACCTGATAAGCAAGTCGTTACTGTACGGGATTTACGATTCTCCTACCGGTTTTTGCGCTGTCAAGATTTACGGCGAAGCATAGTCGCAAATTAGTATAACGCGCGCTTATACGTACATATATACGTAATGCATAGTGGACAAACATTATTTTAAATCTGTCGTGATACTTTCTTAAGGGTTCCTCATTTCTCTTCATGAAAAATCTATGAAATGGATGCAACCATATTTAGCAAATGTATACAACGTTTTAACAAAATTACTAAATATCAAATATTTATTTTTAGTTTCTCAACATCTATTATTATTTGTTTCAAAAGAATACTTATGATATCATAATCATAGTTTTAATATACATAAGAATCTATAAATCGTCGTATAAAATACCCAAACTTTTACTGAAATTAAATAAATCTTAATTTGTTTCATAATATTTTTTTATAAATTTTTTTTAACAATTTTATATAATCGATCTTCAGTAAAATATATGATACTATTGCGCACAACTATATTTTATTGATATTTATGTTACAAATATTTTGTTGATAATTTATTTTTCTTTAGCAATATTAGATTTTACATAAATAAATCCTACAATATTTATTTATACATTTTCTAAGCGAATATATTATTTAATAGTTGAATTAAAATAGAATAATATCCTCGTATACATAATTATATTGTTTCTATCAATACCTGGTACACATTTTTGCTAATATTAACATTCATGTATTCGTTTTAAAAAGTTCTTTGTAAAATAGAATGAAGTAGTAGAAAAATCTAAGTATAACTCTAAAGTTATTAAAAATAAAACTTTATATACCTATTATTTTCCTTATATTTATAATATTAAAATTCATTTATTAGAATTTTTGATAAATACCAGATTACTTACGGCGTCAAAATAATTATATTAAATAGAAAAAGTCTTAATTACAGTTTTATCATTAAATTGTATTTATGTTTTCGTTATAAATTAAAGGCAGATCTGTGACAAGTCATATACAAAATATATAAAAAATCCGTGTTTATAAACTAGAAAATAGCTACAAATTAGGATTATTCATTTCTATCGATCCAAGAAGCCGAATAAATAAACTTTTTCCATTAATTCTTGAAAATTTTCGATATCTCATAGTATTGAAAGCGCTCTTTAAATAAAAAGTATTTACGAAACGCAATGAAAAAAATTGGCTCTTCCGAAAGTGTGCAGCCCTTTTTTCCTTTCAAATAGAATCGGCATGCATGAAAATTCAATTAAAATATTTTGTCCCCGTGAAAAAGCGGTTCTCGGGTTACCCGCGCCCGCGGCAATACGAAGACAGAGCAGAGAGAAAAAATCTGGCACGACGGTGGCAAACGATTTAATTGCCAAATTCTATGTATTGGCACGTTAACACGTTGCTGGATTTTCATTCGCATCCCAGCGGGCATTTCGCTAGACACACGCGGGCTTCGATTCTCCTCTCTCGTCTCCTCGTTCAGACATTGCTTCTTTCTCGCTCCTTCTTCCGCGCCCTGTATTCGCAGCCTTGTCCTATCCATTGCCGATACTTTTCTCTCGCTTTATCCGTACAACGTGAGTTCCAATGCAATGCGAATTCACTCGTTACTCGAAATTTACGTTTGCTACGAAGAACGAACGGTATACGATAGCATCGTTTTCGAGCTTTAATTTTTATCGACCTTCAAACAACATTCTAATCGAATTAGGAAATATTCGAAAGCTTTTTATACAAACTTAATTTATGATTTAAAATTAAGTACTTAACTTTATAATTTCAAACTGATCTAAAAATAAAACTGATAGCAAGAATATGTTTAAATAATTTGATATTGGAATAAAATGTAATAAATATTTTTTTAATAGAGAACGAAAAATTAGTTGAAAAACGAATATATAATTAATTTGGGTTTCTTTACGTTCGTGTATATTTAATTGATAAGCAAAAAATCATTGTACTATTTAAATATTTTAATATGTACCTTGCTTTAATTTCATGTTTTTATAATTATTGCGTTAACCTATATAAAGTACAAAAAAACGAATATCCGCTACGTATAATTTAATTATTGGATTTTTGTTACGGTAAATAAATTAAGAGTCACGTATGGAGAAAAAGAAAGAAATTACTTTATACATATCGCGTATAAAACTCTTATCATTGAAAGAATTATTTTATTATTAAAATATATTGTAAATATTTAAAAAAGTCGTATCAATATAAAAAGAAAAATTTATTTATAAACATGTTATTTTTTAATATTATAATTTTTAATATTAAAATAGATAAAAATTAAAAAGAATTTGAATGCATAGAGAATTTTTTCGAGAATCGTCTACCAATATCCCTCCTAAAGAATTCTCGATAATCGCCGCGAGAACCTGAGAACGCGTCCCTCCGTAATTGGGCCATTTAACTTATCATGTTTTTCGCGCGATCGCTCATAACGTTGGCTCATAACGTTGGCTCATAACGTTGACTCATAACATTGGCTCGTAACGTTGGCTCGTGCCGTTACGTAACATTGTTACAACGAGGTTCGACGGCGATACAACGAGCGCCTCTTTCCTCCCCTGTGAGAACGTCTGTTTCGTTCGAACGGAGCCGACGAACTCCATCCCGAGGAATCCTCGCGGATTTACACAGCGTGTAAGCGCAAAAGTGCAGGAAAGCTGCCGCCAAGTTATACGTGCATACGTAATTAATGAAACCAATAAACCCGTGGCTACTGGTTACTACTACGACTACTGCTGTTGCCTCGCGAACTACCCTCGGCCGTTCGAAATTCGTTAAATTTAATTGGACTCGAGTAATTGAACGGACGCCGCGACGGCTTCTCATTCGTCCCCGCGTCTCCATACGCGAACCTACTTGTACCTACGGGGTTAGTGTATTGCGTACCCGATCTTTTCTTTTGGCTAGTCGGGACCGCGATGTTTCAATCGAGATACGCACGAGAGTTGTATGAGAGCGCGAAAAAAGATGCGGCAAGCGTCGAGCTAAATGCCCCTTGGGCTACTCTTTTGTTTCTTCGTTCTTCTTTCGTTCCTTTTTTAAAACAGAATGACAGATTTTTAAAAAACAAACAGGATCGACGCGATTGAGATAAAAAAATATAGTTGATTAAAAATCAATTGAAATAACGTTTATAAGCAAATTTTCTTCTTCGGCAAATACGAAATTACTTTTCCATTGCTGTTTTTGTATTATTATGTATATTATAGTTTATATAAGTAAATAAAATAATAACTAGATTGCTAAATTAGTTACTTTAAACTTTCATTCTAATACTATAAAAAATTAATTACAATGTATATTTAACAATTTTTTTTAAATTAATTTTAAATTTCAGTCATACGTTCATTTATTTTATACGGTAATTATTATGTATGATTTTGTATTATAAAATAAGAATTATTCAATAATTAATTTTTTAATATTTTATCGATTTTTCCACCATTGCTTTTGCATATCGAAATAGAAAATTTATATAAAAAAATATCTTCGTTCAATGCCGATGGTAAAATTGACCAAACCCTTTATAACTCGATTAAACGAAATTTAAGTACAGAAAAGTAATTATACGGTTTTATATAACAAGAGGATACATTGAATTGGAGAGTCTACCTGAGCTGTTATGAAAAGAACATTCAACTTGAAAGTCATTTTGGATGCTTTAATATCGTAAAACTTTAGTAACACACTCATTTTAGTTGAGTATCCAAAATGACGTTTAGCTTCAGTTTTCTTTTCGTGGATATACCTAGAACGTTAAGGAGCTTCTATTTAAAATATTAATTTATCGTATCGAGAAGAAATTTTCTGCTAAATAATTTATAAAAAATTAAAAATTTTAATAAAATAATCGAGAAAATTAGATTGAAAAATCATTAAGATTATTATTTTTATAATAAAAAATTGCTAGAATTATTTAAAAATAATATTAATTATTTAACAATTCTAATCCCTATATTTAAAAAAATCATCGTTAAAATAAAGAAAAATTGATAATTGAATTAAAATGTAGTATTATTAATTTTTAAAAAGTCAATGTATGAATATTATTTTTTTAATACATAAAAATTTTACAGAAAATTAAGATTTATTTCAATCTAATTATTGTTGTTTCCTAATAGTACATTATTTATTAATTTGAAGATTTTTATATTTGATAATTTTTTTTTCAATTACTACAAAATAATAACTTTTCATAGAATATCCACAAAGTTCATACTATATTTTAAAAATGATATAATGAAATTATGTTCGGTTCGTATGATAGTTAATCAATTTACACAACTAACAAAGTATAATTCTAAACTTTATTTCTTAACTTTTCTATTGTATTTATTTATATATTCTCCTTCAAGTAAAGATTATCGATATATAAAATCTCTTTCATATCTATTATGCTAAGAAAAAATTTGGTACTTTCCCAATGTTATTAATTTTATGATTTTATGTCGTAAAAAACAATATTTTTATTAAATGAGACTATTTCAATAAATATTTTTATGTATAATTCTAGAATCGTATTATTCTAACAAGCTATTCAACATTCTAGGCATTAAGAGAATTCATCGCTTTATTTAAAGCATTTAATTTAACTGGAAAGTAGTTTTAAGTATTCCATGAAATAATGCAATTGCCATCGTTAAACGTGATTTATCTTTCTCTCTAATCCAACATTCAATCAAGCGATTCACCAATGAGAGTCCTATTCTTATCGAACGGTACTCCGGGCATTAAAGACACTTCCAAAAAATGAAAGTGCAAATGACTCGTGCAGGAACAAAACTTTCCCTGTGAAAGGAAATTCGCTCGATGTAACATACAGTGTAACATACAGTGTAACATACAGTGTAACATACAGACATTTGTCCGCAGAAAGACGGTGAAACGTTTAATCTCACGCTGGGTGAAAACGCGTCCGCAAATTCACCGCGATGTAACGCGCGTGGCAAGTGTCGTCTTCGTTCCAGGGTAAATTCGAGCTCTTGGAGCCGACCTCGCACGCGTCATACCTGCCGCACAACCGAACCAAGTGAAATCTAATTCCGTTCGTGGCCCTCGGTGCGCGTATGCGCTAGGGTACGTCTTTGTGTACGTGCTGGGACTCTGCATTAGCGGATTAATGCACTCCGTTCCTCGTAGGCAGAGGAGCGGGAGAAACGGATAGATGGATGGATGGGTAGGTAGAGATGCAAAGAGAAAAGGAGAGATGTATATTTGCATGGTATTAGCCCTCGAGGTCCTTCGTATAATGCCACTTTATCCCTTTGATTATATGAGCTAGCGACAATTGCATTATTGGCCACGCGCGACTTGCTTCTATACCACGATGACGATGACAATGACGGTGGTTGAGTAGAGACAAGTAGACTGCGTCTACATAGACGTGCATTAAACGTGTTTCAACGAATACTAGTCCCGATGGTTGGTAAAATCGTGATATTTAGACGGTAAATAAAAAAATTTTAATTTTCAAAAAATATAAAATTTCTTGCGATTCTTTTGATCTATAATAAAAGGTTCTCGAAATTATAAACTTAAAGAAATCGCGCTCACAAAGAAATGGATTTTGCATGGCTCAAAATAAAAAAATCTCTTTTATACAGAAAAATCTAAAATTTCCAAATTGTATCTGAGATATAGATAAACCTATATTTTCAATTTTATGAACTTATTGTTCAATGTAATTATATTTAGCATAAATTTAATTACTGTGATAGAAAGATTTCGTTAAATTTACATAAATCCAAAAGTTTTACTAAAAGAATTATCAAAGTATTTCATCCTTTTAATAATACAAATATATATGATTTGACCAATTGAAACTAAAATATAGAAGCCATATAAATATTAGTAACTGAATTGTATGTGAATTGTATCGAAGCTTATAAAAACATTCAAAAACTGATGGTAACGTTTCGTTCAAAAAAATGCCCAAGCAGTAATTATTTTCCAAACGGAATAAAATAAAGTTTAAAGATAATCTGCAGATTTTATACAGATATTACTACAAGCACAAGGTTGAGTGCTTTTATGCAAATACAGAATCTACATCGATCTATAAGCGCGAATACTGCACTTCGCTCCGAGGTCAACTTCCTTTTGCCTGATTATGCCCGCAAGGTTTCCATGCTGTCGACTGCACGTTGAGGAATTTTCAGCTTTGTGTGAGTGGATTTAATTAATTCTACTGTTCCAACTATGAATTAATTTCTATATGATCGATATGAAAATCATTGAAATTTCAATATATGTTCTATGAAAGTGAATTGCTATGAAATACTATATTGAGAAAAAGAAACGTATGATACGATCAATATGAAAAAGCTTTGTGTATTGAATTTTTGTTGCACTATTGTGCAATATATAACTATAAATCTCTTTTATTGATATAACTATAATATAGCTCTTTTCATTGAACTAATAAAATTAAATAAAAAAGATATGTTTCGTTTATTTGAGACATTATACGTCAAATTACTGCCATCATTATTTTGATATTTTACATTCTTTATACAGTATACATCCTTGATTCTTGTAATAATTATACAGCATGCGTATCGTATGTACTGAAACAATTCGATCCAAGGAAATTCGAGTAAGCAATTATTATTGAACCTTCTTAGTAATCAATATATAAATTTTCGTAAAAAAACTATGAAATTCTTTCATTCATCTTATATACAATATAATCTTAAGTACATAGTAGTTGGATAATGCAAGTTGTAATTATAATTGGATTAGACTAATTTTAATTATAATAATATGACTATTTCATCCAATAAAATATATTGAATAATAATATAATAATAATGTATAGAAATAAGAAAAATACATAAATACATGAATGCTTAAACATGAAAAAATATTTAAAAGTATCAATTTATAACGCGTGTATTTGCATCAAGTTTGTAGTGTGCATTTCTTTCTTCTAGATATATAAATTCATAATATTGATTTAAAAAATTTATATAGTTAGATAAAAAGATAAATCTAGGTAAACAACTTTTATATTTTAAAAATGATTGGTAATTATAAAATATACATTTAGGTTAAATAAATAATATTAGCATCTATCATTTAAATTGAAATCAAACTAATTTAATATAATTGTGTGCTTATTGATACATATTAAAACGAATCAATAAATATGATAAAATAAATATAAATTATTTATAACTGTCAATTCAATTACTAAGAAAATTATATATAAATTTTATTAAAAATGTACTGTAATAATTAAAAGTACAGATTATTAATATATATAAATTTTAAGCTTTTAAAGAAACTTTCACTAATTTTTTTAAATATTGATATGTGTTAGTAAATAATATAATGATAGATTTTACAACAAACTATTTACTCTAATTAGTAATTTAATAATATTAATATCTACTTATAAAATAAATTTAAAAATAAATATTTATTAGATATTTTCTTTTTTAGAATTAAAATATGAATCGAGTTCAATGGTTTGTAATAAAATTATTAAATATGGTTATTCGGAGTATAAATAAAAATCTTAAAAAGGTACTTATATTTTAGTAAATTATACAATATAACAAAATACTGATTACACTATTTATAATTAAACAAAATAGTTCTTACTTTATTTTATTTTTAAAAAATCGATTTTTTCAGTTCAAAATATGACAATAAAATTTAAACATTTAAAACTAATATTTAAATATTCTTTTGTACAATTTCTAATTTATATAAATAATTGATATACGCTATCAAAATAGATTATTCTTTTTAGTATTAATTTAACCATAAATGTAAATAGTATTATAAGATAATTGCAAAATTAAGTGAATGAATTGGAAGAAAATCGAGTCTGACTTTCTCATTCTACAAGTAAATTATAGTTTATCTAAAAAATTCAAAAAATATTATGGAAAAATTAAGTTTTGCTTCATAACAATAATTTCATCATCTTTCAAGAATGTTCGTTATGATTATAGTTAAAAAGTTGCAATCTCCCGTTCAACGTCTCTCCGAATTTCAGGGAAATGTCTTGTAGTCGCCGGCGTCTACATTGCTCGAGCTACTACGGAGGCTGGGTACACCTAGTTTCTCATGAGTATCGATCCGGGTGCTGTCACCTGGGCTCCACCGTGTCTTCCACACCGCTTGCCCCTGTTACCGCTGATTAATCCAGCCAGGCGCCGGCGAGACGCGCGCCAAATTTCTGCGACATTGAAATTATGTACCGGGAGACCATGGCTCTTTGATACCGTGGCTCTCGAGGATGCGTGTATTAAGATGAGCCGCTTTGATTAGACGACGATGAATTTAATCAAAGGAAAGTGTCGAGTTAGTTGCTAGAAGTTTGTGGCGCCCACCAACGACCAAAGATGCTTTTAGCGATGTAAAATGTCTTGACTGCATGTTTTATGCATATGAATTTTACGAATGAATATGGGCACTTGAGCCTTTTCATAGCTTGCTTCCATATAAAAGTATTCGCTCGAATCCAATGATCTTGTTATCGATGTCAATTTTTTATCGAAATATCCTGTTAAGGAATTCATTGAAATAAATTTATAAAATAATAATTGTATATTTTTTATTCTCTACATAAAATTTTAAATCTAGTGGTAAATCAAATTTCTATGAAATGAAATTATTCGGTTTGAAATATTTCATAAATTATTTATTTTTGTTATTATTACATTATAATCGTTGTTCATAATTTATAGATGTGAATTATTTAAGCTTTTGGCAAATTCTTTATTTGAAAAAGATCATTGAATATTGATTTTAATTAATATTAATGCGTTAGTAATGTTGGAAATTAATTTTACTAAAAGAAATTTATAGTTATAATTAATTTATTTTTTTAACTTTTTAATGTTCAAGATTAAATTAATAAAAATCGGCCATAAAAACAAATGTACAATCAAAACATAATTTCTAAAATCATTTCAACTGTATAAAAAATATCATTTAAGTAGTTTATATATATGTATATATTAGTGTGATATTTTAACGAAATTTATATTATAAATTAATTTTTCTTATTTAATATGAAAATAAAACATATACATAATATAAAACATAATTTATTGTTTAAATTTTTTATACAGTATGTATTACTAAAATAATTAAAAGAAAGAAAACTATAAATATTTTATATATTAATATCTAAAATAATTAATAATTCAAAAATATATTATTAGATATTATTGAATAATATAACTAAATATACTTGCCTGTCTTTATCTTAAAAAATGTGTTAATAACAAATGTTATCGATAAATTTTAAATATTTAATTTCTAATATTATTTAAAACTTAAAATATATATATTTTAATTTATTTTAGAAAGAATAAATTTATAATTTTAACAACTAATTAAAAATTTTATAAAATGTATTCATTGATAAATAAAGAATTTGAAAAAATTCTTGTATTCTTTACACTATACGTATATGGTTGAAAAAGTAATTAATACATTTTCTATTAATTACTCTAAGGGAAGAATCGTCAAGTCTGTTTAAAATAAAAAATAAATCATCAAGTGAAAACAAAAAACATTGCAACGAGAGCGCGACGAAGGGCTCGAATACATGCAATATGCAAATTCGCTAAAAGTGCTGAAGATAAAGCGCACGAGTCGCAATGGCAATCCAATATATTCTGCACTCGTAAATCACGCGTTGAAGGAGTTTTGTAAAACGCTATTGTTCGCGCCCAATTGCGTGTTTTCTTTCGCACTACTTACATATAATTAGACATGTGAAAGAGAATGTGAAGTTGATATGCAAGATATAATAAAATTATTTATCTCGTGAGATCAATATTTCTAAATTTTTTTTAAAATTGAAAACAAATTATTTCTTTTTAGATTTTTATTTTTATCTTATAAATATTTTATTCATGAAGTAATATTTATTTTATGCAATAAAATTTTAGTTTTAAGAATTTAATATTTTCAATAAAATATATTTAGTTTTAATATAATACTTATAATAATTCTATATAAAATTAAAATTTTGATTAATGTTTCACAAGCATCCATCTATATCATATAGGAATTCATTTATTTTTAGTATAAACTTCTACAATAAATATTTATAAGTTTATATAAAAAGTAATATTAATTAATTTATGCATTAATATTTTTCATATAATAATGTTTTAAAAATCAACATTAATTTTAAAAGTTGATCAAATAAAATAATTATTTATTTATTCATATTTTAATTAATCGTATTGTAATATTGATTATAATCAATATTAAATATTTGAAAAATTGATAAGATTTAATTCATTTTAATTAGTTAAATTAAATTTATATCAAGTTTATCTATTGTGACCTATTTGACTATTTTTTAATATTTTTATGTATATGATATTGAAAACAAGATTTTATAAATCTATAGATATCAAAATTTATTACGTAAGTTTTAATAATGAAATAATTAATAAAACTGAATATATAATGTTTAAAGCTATAGATTTTTCTAATTATTTTTTATTTTTATATCTTGCTTACAATATTTCTATAATAAAAGTTTGTGGATACAAGTTATATTAATGCATGTTAAAGCAGAAAATAATTTTTCCTAAATTAAGAAACTAAAAGTATACACATCTATAAGTAGTATAATTAAAATTTATTTTAAATAAAAATTTATTAAAAGAATTAAGTTTAAAAAGGCAAATTTATGAAATAAAGTTGGCATGATTAAATAAAAAAAACCAAATATTCAGACTTAATACATTTTATAAATATTTCTTATAAAAATATTTAATTACAATGACCTTTTTTTATAGATCATAAAAATTCTTATAACATAACAGTTTATAAAAAAAACTTTCTTCGACTAGTTTCCATTTGATGTCGTCTACCTTGAATAATCCATTCATAATTACCGTATTTGCTATCAAATGTTCCATGTTGCAAGGACCTTACTTTTAAGGTAAATCTTGGTCCCAGTTCTCGTAATCTTGGCTTACCCGTTTTCTTATTAAATTCATATCTGTAATTAATTATATTTATATTGTACGTATCATTATTAATTTAATAAAACTCATTTAAATTGAAATAAATATAAAATGTATAATTTATATATTTTACAAATATTCAAATTATACTACATAATACTATTTAAATATTCTTTATGAATTTTTATAATTAAATTTTAGCAAGATATTACATTTCATGGTTTAAATATAAAGTTATTTATAAAGCTATTACTCAAAGAATCAAATATTTCATTTCTTTAAACGTAATAATTATACCTATGATGCCTGAAAAAAATATAATCACGTTGATTATGAAATGTTACAACTCTCCGTCCTTTAAACTCAGGCTGATAATGAAATAGAGCTCCAAACATTCTTGAAACTGTATGACCAAGACGAGTAGTAAAATTGTTTAATACAACTTCTGGACGATGTTCAGTAATTTCTTTATGACTACGTTTTAATTCTGGAGTAATTTTTACATTACTTAATTTGCAAAGCATTGTAGGACCATCAGGTAAATGAATAATTAGCATACCATCTTACAATATATTAAGGAAAATTACATATTTTATGTAATGTTATAAATTTAAAATTATTGTCTATAACTAAAATTTTCGTTCATAATAAATTCTTCTTTATTATAATATTACTTTTATTAAGATAATTTATCAATTATAAGTTTTTAATACATAAACAAAACTACTTAACTATAAATAAATGAAAAGTAACAGGAATTGAAATAAAATAAATTAAATAAAATAAAAACATTTAAACTCAAAAGCTTTTTAAATAAATAAAATTTTTTAAAAGGATACTTGGTTTACATTGGTCTTCGTTAATAACAATTATATCTGTAAATTTCCTCTCAATACAACTTTTAACAATTTTTTTTATTCCAGAACGATTTCTATATAGCGATATTGAATTTGGTATAATTCTTGTTAACTCTCTACCAAAAATTCTTGTTTTTGTATGAGGATTATCTGAATAAGTAATCAATACTTTTGGCTCATATTCTTTTTTGTAATAAGAAGCAAATTCATCATGTTCCATGTCAATTCTAATTTCTTCATTCTCTTCTTGATTAATATCACCATAAATCATAGTTTCATCTTTTTCTCTTAAACTTTCTATTGTATGTGGAACTTGTTTTGGTTCATTTGCCTGTCTTCTTGCTTTTCGTCTTTCCTTTTTGGATTTTTTCTTTTCCTTTTGTAATTCTTCATTCTTTTTTTGTCTAACAGCTTTACATTTTATATGATTAATACCAGTTTCACATGGTAATATAACCTCTTCCAACGCCTCTTCACCATTTTCATTTTTAATTTGTTTTTGTTTAACACGACTTAAAGGATTTATTACTAAATTATTACCCTTCATTTTATATTACGATTTTAGCTAATAATTCAGTAAAAGTTTTCTATTAAGAGAATAAAAATCTTAACGCTTTAAATACAATTCAAGATCTTTAATGTGTTAAAACAACACATAACCTGTAATATTAAAAAAGACGTGTTATATGTTCTAAATGAGTTATTTTATATAATTAAGTTTTGTATCTTTATACATACAATGTTTTTATTACAATAGTGAAGATTATAACTACAATACAAAATTTTTTATTTACAAATCTTATCTTACAGAAACATCAGTCCTTTCCAATTGAATTACATACAGTTACGTTTTAAACACTAATAAAATAAATAACAGTGTATCAAAAATAAGAAATAAGATATAAGAAATAAGAAATAAGAATCTATAAACTCCGATAGCACCGACTATTTAACTGGGCATTCTTTCCGTGATAGAAAAAAATATCCATAAATCTTATAAAATATTTACTTTCTTTTAAATTATTAATCAAGTAAACATAAAAATTAATTAACATATAAATATGTATGATGTAAGTCAATTCGAACAAAAATTGAATCATTGATACTTATTATTGATTAATTTGTTTTGATTGTGTGTTTTTTATAAAATTTTTATACAAATATTTTACAAAATTTGAAAATGTTTTCAGAAATAATTTACAATATATATTCTTATAAAATTTTCTTATATATATAAAAATAATTATATGATAACTTATATGATCATAACTTATATATATTAAATAAATTATTATTGATATTGTAATTTTTAAGAGACTAATTAATATTGCATTCGGCATTCGATTGCAAATACTTCCTACTTTTAATAAATTTGTAACTACAATAAATTTTGCAGCAATTAATAATTCTCCATTAAATTTTTTAAATTAAAACTCAATATTAAATTTTTGGCTATTACTTTTTCATAAATAAATAATCTTAAAAATTAAAAAATTACGTAATAAATTTAATTTTATTAAATATAACATTAAATACACAATAATATTTATTATACATCATTTAGTAACATTTATTAGTATTATGTTAAAATTAGGTACTTCGTTCACGCTCATAATACAAGAAAAGCAAGGAATAAGCCTTTTTTAAAAATCTACGATCATACAACTACAGGTCACTGATACTCATTCGATCACCGAAGTTAGCTAAACAGTTTTAACCGCGATCAGTACTTTGATGGTGGAGACCGTATTATTTTGCCCTACGTCAATATATTAACTACACTAGTAAATAATATTTATGATTCTATAATATTATTTTAAATAACGTTATACCTTGTAATCTTCTACGCAAAAAATATTTTGTAACTTTAATTATTTTCAAGTTTAGTTTGAAGATTATATAAACAAATTTTTTATTATTACAGGTTTAATTATTTCAAATAATTTAATAAAATAATATTTAACCGTTTTGTACACATTCATTTGTACAACTAATTTTTGAACATATGATACTATTGATAAATATCATTTCCACTAACATTTAAAGAAAATTAATAACATTAACAGCATAAATTATTTATAAAATACAAAATGATCCGTTTAGTCATTAAATCTGACGATTTATTTCAAAATATATTTTTTTTATAATTCAAAAATATTATTCATAAGTTTTATATATAAAAAGTAGCTCAAAATATAAAAGCACGTAATTATGAATATTGGATTTGCATTAGGTAAAAATCAGAGTCCATACTATTAAACTTAAGTCATTTAAAAAAGCTGTGTAAGTTTCAGCTTTAATTTCCCACGGGTAAAATATTTCGGATGTAATATAATTTTTCGATTAAATTTTTGAAAGAAAATTCTTTCTGAAAAATTATAGTATAAAAAAAATAAAATAAAATAAAAAAGAACCAATTTGTACTTTATTTCTTAATAGGAGTTATACAGTATAATGAATTATAAATTATATATTATATATTATGCAAAATTTTATAATATTCTGGAAATAGATTTGATTAAACAACTTAAACGTAAGATAGATATTATTACATTGGAGTTATGTATAATTTTAAATAGAAAATAAAAAGAGAAGCAATTATTTTCTATAATAATATTAACTCTAATAACTTTTTGTATAAAACAAAGTTAGAAATAAAAATATCTATTTAAAGTCACTATTATTGTGTTACTATTAACAAGCAGAAGTAAATAAATATTATTCTATAAATTCTAATTAGAAATTTAATAAACTCAAAAAAGTATGCATAATTTTAATATATTAGATTTTCCTGAATAATAATACAATAAACAATTGTTATAACATTATTAATAAAAAATGTAAAATAATACATTTTATTGACACAAAAATCGATCATAGAAAGCTTTACTTTTAAACATAAAAATATACAAAAATAAAGCCAAATATATTAAGATGATGCTTTATATAATTAGATAAATCATTGTAAAGTCGAGAAGAGATATTATGGTACTAGTAATTTGGAACTGGAACTTAATTCTAATTTAACTAATTATAGTCTTAAAAAAAATTTAATTTATTCACAGCTATAAAAAACAACAACGAATAAATAAAATTCAAAAGTTAATAAAAATTATAAATAATGTTACTTATATGGTATTTTGTAAAGTAGCACGTAATTCTTAATTTTGAAATGAATTAATAATTTTGAAAATAATTTTTTCAGAGCAGTATCAAAAGTTTAGTTTTAAATAGCATTTTAATATTCATAAAAAACTGATTGGGTAATAATTATTGGATATTTTTTTCTAAATTAAATTTTAAAATCAATTATTTTATGAACAGCTGTAATTTTCTATATAATAAAGTAAAGTAATTTTTTATACATTTTATCCTTAAAGTTTTATATCATTTTTAATTTTTTATATATATTTTTCTTTACCTTTTTAAAATCGAAACCGTTTGATTTATGTAAATAAAATACTATTATTCAAAGTTTCGCGCTCTCAATTCTATGATTTTTTTAAAATTCTGATTTTTTCGTAACATCTGATATATGAAAAGAGAAGTTGAAAACATTCAATCGAATACTGAAAGATAAAATCAATATAATAATTATAATTAATAAAAATTAATAAATTTTGCTTTAAAAATGACTTTTTTCTAAAATTAATTTTTTGTGTTTTCATTACAAAATATATTTATTATTTTTAACAAACTATAGTGTTTTTACATAGGATGAAATTCGTAATAACATTTAAATTTAGTCATAACGTAGACAAGTAGTATCTACACATTATCTTAAAATGTATTTAAAATTAAATTTATTTTTAAAATGTATACATTTTAAACTTATTAAAATTTAGATATAAAGAATTTTAAGTGTCATGCATATCGCAAATTTTTTTCTTAGCGAAAAAAATATTAAAAAGATAATAACTTTATAATATTAAGTATTTATTTTTAAAATAGATTTTCTTTCGTAAAATGGTTATTTAATATTTTTGTGAATAAATGAAAAATCGGCATATAATAATTAAAGGTATACATCGGCTTATATCATACGATATTCTGCGCATGTGCAGATTCTGAATTTTAACTAATCATACTATATATAACCTTGGTATTTTTTGTTTTATTTGAAAGTAAATATAGTTTCCTGGGCCGTAAGAAACAATTAAAATTATTTGAAATGTATTTGATTAAATAAAAAAATTCAATTATAATACGAATAAATTAATAGTTATAAGAAAAATAATAATGCGAAATCTATGTTGCGATTGATACGAGGTTATATTCCATTGTACATTTATTTCGAAGATAGAATATACGGACATTCTTAATACAAATAGTAAATAGATTCTGATATATATCGGTACTGAGAAATTAAAGCATACGATCAAATGGAGGTAATTGAACGTCGAAAAAAATAAAAAGCGTAGCAGAAATCACTTCTATATACAAAAAAAAAAGAACAGTGGAATCCAACGACAGCTTTTTTATCGATAAGTGTACGAAACGTGCAAAAATTCCATATAAAAATCCGACAATTAAGTATATAACGACGCATATAAATGCAGATGTGTGTATGTGTACATATAAGTATCCGAAGAAGCCGGTGCGTTTTCTTTCTTCTTTTTCGCTAGACCACAAGTACAACCATGCGAATATTATAGAAGCGCGAGTCGCGAAAATACAGACATCGACACAATCGAAGTCAAACTGTGTGTTATGCGAACTCGTTACAAATGTACGTACACACACTGACACCACCACGCGTGTAGTAGGTGCAGCGGTGAAGAAGAAGCGAGTGTGAGACGGACGACGACCACGCAACGGTGCAGCCGTCGTGTGTGTCCCCGCAAAACCCTGATTGTGCGCTCGTTGGCGATGTCGGGGAGTGACAGCCCAACCTTCTTTCACGGCCAGCCCTGGTCTAGCTGGATCGAGAAAATTGGCCGTGATAAGCCCTTGAGTAAGTTGCCTGCTTCGATAGACATTGTGCATCCTTTGTAATTGAGCGGCTCCTGTGCAATTTTTGGGCATACGGTCCGAACATAACCTCTATAAACCAGCCTCAAGCCTCTTTTCCGTGTATCTCTCTCTCTCTCTCTATCTATCTCTCTTTCTATCTCTCTTTATCTATCTATCGATCTATCTCTCTTCCTTTCTCTTGCGTATTTTCATACACGATGGTGTGTAAATGATGGGAGGACACCCCGTGTACTCGCGATTTAAACCCGTACGTGCACCTACTAATTATATATGTGTATATATACATATATGTGTGTGTACGCGCCCGCACATATATCCTTATACAGATGTGTTTATTGGCTTGGCGTGAAAGTTGAAGATTTGGATATATTAAGTTTTTCAGGAATACATGTATGATAATTAAAAAAATGATTAATTCAATTCGCTTATAAAATTATATTAAACGACGAAATTTTTTTTACAAGGAATAAAATTTTCAATATTTTAATTTTGCCATATTTTTTTGTTATTGTTGATTATTTTAACATTTTTATAATTTATCAGTTTTTAGAATTTTTGTACATTTTTGGATTAATCTATTAATATTTGTTTATTTAATACTTACATATCCTTCTCTTTCTAACATATTTATATTTATTTTTTTAATATTATTTGGGATGACAAAATATTTGATGTAATATGTTTTTTAGTTTAATTTATTTATTATAATAAAAATATTTTTTTATTCTTTAGGATATTATTAATATTTAAAAAGTATAACGAATACAATTAATTTTAGGCGATGAGGAACCAGATACCGAACCTACGAGTTCAGTTATGCGTCTTTCTGTGGATGGTAATTTATTTTTTATCAGAATTATTTTATTATTATATATTATATTCTCTAAAATCGATTATAATTTATTACTTATTTTACATTATACATTACTAAAATTTATTGTACAAAATTTTCAGATATTGATTTATATGGATTTTGTCCTGAAAGAGATACTTTTTATGGAGTTGTATGTGAAATATGCAATTCTATTGTCAAACCGCAAGCTTTAATACAGCACATGGGTAAGTTTATTAATAAATAAAGTTTACTGGTTAATTATTACTTTTTATAAATTTAATTTGATCACTATTTTTTAATAAGTTAGTATAGTTATAATTAGTTAAAATGATTATTATGTAATTATTGACTGCCATTAATATAAAAATACACAAAGACTATAAAATATGTAATCTTAATATTTTATAAAAAAATCTCTTTGGAAATATTTACATAGTCCAATTAGATTTTATGAAATATTTTTTACCATGTTTAAAATAATTTAAAAATGTTATTTTTATTTTTCTTTTGATTTCTATAATACATTTTCTCTTTAATAAATATTGTATATACTAAATAAAAAAAACTTAAAAAATCTTATAAATCTACCTAATGTATTTGATTTTAATTTAACTATTTAATAATTATTGATCAAAATTTCTAAAATTGTATCATTAAAACTGGACTTTGGTGTAAGTGTAATTTAAAATTCATTCTTTTAAGTATTAAATTACATATTAAATATATTTATACTACTGATCTTTTTAATATAATATACCAATTTTAATATACCAATTTTATTTTAATAAATAAATAATTAGATAAATTTTTAAGATTATGCATAAGTTATATTTTGGCTTTTCATAATATAATTGTATAAGATTATTGAAATTTTAATCATAAATACTAAATTAGTTATTGATTAGTTAATTTTGCAATAGTAATATTTGATTCTAATTATTGTAGTTAATCTAGTTTATTAGTTTTTATTATGTATTTTTAATACGTATTGGATAGATATATATTTCTCTAATTAATCTTCATAAAAAATCTGAAATACATTTGTTAAAATTGTTTTCTTTGATATAAAACTTTTTACAAATTTTTGTCATAATTTTAAATTTGTAAAGCTTATGATTCAATAATTTAAAAAGAAAATTAAAGTATTCAATTACTTAATATATTTTATTACAATTTAATATTATGCTGGTAATATATTTTTTATTCTTAATTAAATAATATTCAATTAATGTCATGAGTAGTTTAGACAATTTTTATAAATGATTAAGCTACCACCTTTGTAAATAATAAAATAAAATTTACATCATGAATAATTAATTATCAATAAATTGTTATGTACTATAAGGTTAACGAGTTATATGCATTAATATATAAAATAATAAGAATAGAGAATATATAATGTAAAATTATACCAAATATAATACTAAAATTAAAAAATTAAATATGATATTCCAGAAAGCCGACACCCTTCCGGCAGCTCCAATCTTCCACCGCCTTCAAATTCAGCAACGAAGCCGGCCATGAAGACGCCTTATTGCAAACTGTCAAAACTGAAGAAAAGTCAATCTTCAGGTCAGCTTCCCGTTGCCGCCGCCAACAGCAACAGCAGTGTCGGAAGTGGAAGCGGCGGCGCCAACAGCAACAGTAATAACAAGAGCAGCAACAATCACACTCCGATCAAGCAGCGCAATACCGAGCAGCAACCCACTTTACACTCCGGTGTTTCCGGTACCTCGCCACGTTCACCGCTCGAGTCCTCAGGCGGCTTGGGTTGCGTTCAATCAACCGGTGGTTTGGCAAACGCACTCAGCGTCTCCGGCAGTCCCGTCAAGAGTCCGGGGAGTCAGCCAAAGCGGAAAAGGCTTAAAACGGAGCGTTCGTTACTCAAGGACCGAGAATACGATCCAGACCGGCACTGCGGCGTCTGGAACGAAGAGACGGGGAAACCATGCACGCGCTCCCTTACCTGTAAGGCACATACGGTCTCGCTACGACGGACCGTCGCCGGTAGGAGTAAAACCTTCGACAAACTGCTCGCGGAGCACAGGGCCGCGAAGGAGTTCCCGAATACGAGGACGCCGACCAAAGTAACTAATTCCGCGGTTGCTACGACGGTCACGGGTACCATCAGTGTTGTTACCCCCGAGCTGAGCGCTGTTGGTGCACTGGACCCGAGCGTAACGACTTCCGTGGCGCCTGCATCTGAACTGGAGGCCCCAAGCTCGCCACCGGTTCTTTCACTACCAGACACTTACCCGTTGCCACAGGTAATCACAGGGTTGTCCTCGAGTTTGCCTGGTGGCCACTCTTGCTGTAGTACTTACATTCTTTCACTCATCCTCGAACACAATGCTGAGAAATTCAGCTCGACCACAATATTCGTGCAGCTTATCAAATGTTTCGTAGCTAACTCAAGATTTCGAACACCACTGTAGTATTTCTACTCGTTGTGAAAACTTATACCCCCAGAATTATTTACATGTCTAATAAAGTTTTGTTTTAAAGAATAAAGGATTAAGCTTCAAAATAGTATTCGATTTAAAAAATTCACTAAAATTTAAAAAATGCTTTGAATTAGATTATATAAAAATTAATTGTAGACCAGTTTATTAGTACTGAAAGTAAATATTTTCCTTATTTTTGTAAAATTACATAAATCTAATTTTTATATTGTTCGTGTTAAACATTGGTTAATTTAATATATTTATAAAAAAATATATATTTCTTCACTTTAAATTGAAGTATTTTTTAATTAGATTTAGTTTTAAAACAATAAAGTAATAAAACTATGACTATTATTAATCCTTTAGATCAAAATAAAAATACTCAACTTATTTTTAATACACATCGATAAATTTATAAAATAAAACTTAAATTGATATAAATATATTTTAAATATAATACTTTTTATTTTTTTATTTTAGTAACAGAAATTTAATGTTGTGAAAAATAATGCTTTATTAAAACGAAATTTATAATTTAAGAAACTATTATATTAATAAGAATATGTTTAAAAATAGAAATGAGTACTCATAATATAATATATATGTATATATAGGAAGTTAGTAAAATTCGCAATTTTTTAAATAGTATTAATTTCAAAAATTTTATTTTGAATACTTTTATTGTGATTGAAAATAATAAAGAGGTGTAAATAATTTTAATCTTGTATAAATATCCGAAAACATTGAAGTTTTATGATGTATCAAGTTAGAGTCTTTATGCAGAAGAAGCCTTATTACTTTACTCTATCTTTATTGGCATTTCTAGATACTAATATTGTCTAAGTTAATCGATATTTTTGAAAAATTATTTTTCTATTTTTTTAGCAAGATATCACGAAAGTAGTTTATAAATTAATTTACTTTGTAGATCTAAAAAAAATAACACTTACAAAAGTTTTATAAAAATTTATTAATATATGAATATTTTAATCAATAAAATTTTATTATTTTAATAGAAATTTATTTTAAAAATTGTTTCTAAATATTTTGCGAGTTGAATTAAATATTATATTTTCAGTGTTCATATAAAAATATTATTAAAAATTATTTTGAACAAATTTATGAATTTAGTGGCCACCATGGTTTATTAAAAAATATTAACAAATACTTTAATACAAGATTAAATAAAATTATTTACCATAAAGCGATATAATACATGATAAATACTTGAATGCTATACATCAGATTTCAGAGTAAAACTCTTTGTAGGAGTCTTGATTTTTGATCTTTCTATTTAGCTTTGTCCGTTTGAAGAAGCCATGAATTCAATTGTACATATTGAAGCAGTAAGAAAAGTGTTTTTATCGTACGTTGTCTTATTTATTTTTAGTATTTTTTATTATATATATTCAGTTTCTATGTAACTTGCATGTTTATATTATTAAAAAATATAAATATAAATTCTTTTTTGCTTTTTTTATTCATTTTTTTACTGTAATTTTATTGTTTTAAATGTATTTAGTGTCGCTTTGTGATAGTAAAATATTGTCAAAAGCTTATAAGGCATATAAATATAAATTGAAAAAATTAATAAATTATGAGTTATATCGAATAACATTAAATTTAAAGGTAGAAATAATGACATCTAATTTTAAATTAAAATGTTTTTTATTAATTTTTAGTTTAATCTTTAACATTTTTTAAAAAATATATTTTTTATATACTTTCTATTATACATTAGTCATTATTTTGTTAAAAACAGTATTATAAATTAAAATTGTATTTCATTACAGTATAATAAATACATTCTAATTACTTGATAATTAGACATTAATTATTTCATATATTTTGAAGCGTATATCCTATTATTATAAAGTGTTAAAATTATAAAGTGTTTTTTTTCCTTTGACCGCTGATAGCTAAAATGATAGTATTTTTTGTTTATTTTTGTATTAGTGATAGAAAAATTGATGAATCTTCCTAGAAATTGGTTATTAACCTTTCCAGTATTATCTTTTCCAATCTAAATATTTTTTTAAATTAATAAAATATTACAATACAACTTTGTTATAAAAAAATTTATTTTTATTAAAATTTATAATATGAAATCAGAATTTACAAAAATATTTAAAATAATATAGGATGAACTAAAAATTAAAATTTTTTATATTAAGCTATAATTATTTCTTGTAGTTTATATAAAGTTTTTATGAAATAATATTAGTTTTAATATATTTAATAACTAGATTTTATTAAATAGTTACGTTTAACATAAAATCAATATATATATAAAATCAATAGAATGTCAATTTCATTATTTGTAGAAATTATTTTATGAAATATTTTGTACAAAGAACTTTTAAGATTAATCATTTTATAACTTGTTTAACTATTAATTTATAAAAACTTTCATACCTATTAATTTTCACTTTATATATAAAATTATGTTTTAATTATATCTTATTTAATATAAATAAATAAGTGTATATATACAATTCATAATTTTTTAATACTTTGTTATCAAAATATAATACATTGAATTTTAATTTTAATATTAATTTTCTTAAATCAAATTAAAAAATTAGTAAGACAAGATTTTATTTTATGAATTATTTATTTTTTTTAAAAATTTAATTTACGTTATTAAATAAAATTATGACAACAAATATTTAAATGTGAAACGATCCTACTAGAAATGCAATTTGTATTAAAATTCGTTAATGGAATTTTTTTAAAAGATTAATTTTATTTAAATTTTAAAAGTAAAAAGAACAAATATTTGATTATTTAGAATATTAAAAAACTAAGAAATATTCAAAACGATAAAAAATTATTTATAAACTAATAAATTATAAAATTAAAAAAATATTCACCGCATAAATAGCTTGAGACTACTGTGAGATGATTTATTAATAATTACTTTCTAATACTATCAATTTTTGAAGCTCTCTCATATTTCTTGGGAAGACATTTATATTCATAAATTGTAAAAAAATAAATCTTCGAGCCATCTCTCATAAGCCAAAGGATTCAATCTGAGGGTGTACGAAAAAAGGCTTTTGGTTGATACGTGTTTTTTCTTTTTTATTATTACAGGCTGTTGATTTGCTTTATCGATGTCTGGCCCCGCATGGCTCCAATAAACCTGTAAGGCATGGTTTCTTTGAGTTCTCGCAATCGTTATAAAAAAAAGGCTCGTTTAATCTCCATTATCAAAATTGCCATTGTATTTTTTAGACAAAACTGGAAGAGGACTTTGCCAACGAGCTGGAATCCAATGGAAGAATCGAGTCGTCAGTGGTGAACAGTAGTATCGGTGCTGTTAGTAATAATAGTGGCACGACCGGTAATACCAACTCAGCGATGGCACCTATTTCCGTAGTTCTTCCTTCGTTGTCGCCGATAACGACGGGTGGGATGTCGCCTCAAGCCTCGCTACTTCAATACACTCGCAATGTCAGTTCATCATCGCCTATCGGCGTTGAACAAATCATCAGTAAGCAGTCGCCCGCTTCAGCCACGGTGGCGCCTACCCTTTTACCGGTCGGACATCAGTCGGTACCCACGACGATCGCCGTCCATGAACCCAAGACCGCGTCCCACGATATCGACGCTAGCCAAAACATAACGATGTACACATCTTCGCCGGTGTACAAGGACAAATCCCAAGTTACCGTTCAAATATCACGCGCAAACATGATGGCAGCTCAGTCACCGGCGCCCACCAATTATCAAAACCTCTTCGACTCAACGTTGGATCATCACCACCATCACGCGGCGGAAGCTACGCGCACGACAAGCCACTCGTTGACAAATGGAAAACGGATCAGCAATCACCACGCGGGTCTCCAGAGTCAACTCGGCAGGCCAAAGCACGACTTCTCCCAGGAGTACGCAACCTCCATTCAACTCGAGGCTACCGCCGCCTCCACTCCCTATACGAATTTTAACGACATATCCTGGTCGACCTGCCACCCTGAACCCCTTGCCGTAAGTAGGTGGCTGCGTATCACTTCCGGCCGTAAGCAATACAACTTCAATATTCACTGACATAACGCTCTGCCCACTCCAGGCTGAGGACACCGTGTGCCACGCTCGATACCCGAGAAAACAAAATTATACGCCGCTGTATTTGATTACATACGATTTGTCAACAAATAGGAACAAATCATCGAATTTCCATTCATTTAAAAAGCAACTTTTTAATTTACTGCAAAAATTAAACAATTCATTTTTTGTGGTTCTTAACATTTTTTACTTCTCATACATTTAGTTTCATAATGCAAATTTTTTGAAATAATATTCGTTTTAATTCGTTTTAATAAAATAAATGTATGTATAAGTTTTCTTCAAGAAGGAATTCTCATAAGTAAATTTACACATATATAGAACATTTTTTTTTCTCGGGCACCTACCTACCTCTCATTTTATTTGATAATGATTCTATGTCTACAGCCTGTCGAGAAGGGATTAATTAATTTAACGTAAGTCCATGTACCTTGCGTGCACAGGTATATGAAATGAAGGTGTTTATACGCGCATATGCCTATGTTCTATATGCATCTGTTTATTCGCCTGCGCGCGCGCGCGCATATGATATGTGTGTATGTATGATAGAAAAAGATAGAGTGAGCGGGATCGAGAGAGGGAGAGAGAGATAGCGTATGTGTCATGTAAGAATATATAGGAATTCTGCTCTCAAAGATTTTTCAACCGATTGGTACCAATTGTTTATTTACTTTTACTTTTAGAAGTTAAGAAAAAGTATCTAATTTACAAGGTCTGTGGCACCAAACCTGATACCTGAGATTTTTTTAACTCTCCAAAGTATCCAATACTTAATTAGATAGAACATAAAATTATTTATTTTTTTATAATTTCTTCATGTAAAAATTTTTATAAGTTTTTTATCCCTACATCAAATATAAATATTTTTATCACAATGCATGGCAAATGATCGAACATTATTGTTCAAGAACTGAAAAAATTAAGTCTGAGCACATTGAACTGTGCTAATTTGTTTTAAATTGGCTTGAAGAATACCCTGTATTGATACACAACATATTAATTTTGTAAACTTCTTTAATTTGTTTCGGTATTTCACGCTTCAATTAATTAATATATTAGCTTGATTGGCTGATCTCACGTTTTCAAGTTGAAGAATGCATTTAATTGTTGAGTTTGCATAATTATCAAACTGTATATTTATAACTGTATATAGTTAAGTTTTAATAATACAAGGAAATCATTTTAGTAGTCTATCAATTAATTAAATTACACTTTTACATTAATGTTAAAAATTACTTTTATTATTCATTATTAATTATCAAATTCTTTAAAAATAATTAAAATTGTATATTTCCGTAAAACAAATGCTTTACAAAAGCTGATTTCGTTCTTTATTTCATTTTTATAATCAATAAATAACCAATGAGTCTTATTTTAAAAAAAAATTTTTGGTGTTTTAAGGCAAAAAATTAAAAAACTTCACTCTAATGGAACATAATATTTATATGTAATAAATATATATGAATTAAACAAATACGAGCATAATTGTTGCCATTTTTTAATAGTCAGAACTAATTTAATCGAAAAGTAAAATTCTGTATAAACGTAGTTATTTAGACTGTTCAGTTTTGTATTGCGTATAAAATATTTTTTTATTTTTTGCAATAAAAAACTTATATAGTTACGTTATAAATAAATTCAAATAACATCGATTATTTATAAGTTCTAAATGTATATATATATAAAAATAAATATATATATATATACATACCTAAAATTATATAAAACTAGTTTAAAGACAATGATTTTTTTAAAAAATTTAATCAGCTCATGTAACAGATATAATATTTTTAATATATCAGTGATTTCTTAAATTTTTAATTTGAAATAAATTAATAAATTGTTGAAAAAATGCCTAAAAGTATTAGAAATTATAATAAACGAAGGTTATACAAACAATTGATAGTGTAAATCGTATATAATCTAATCTGTAAATGTAAGCAAGTGAAAAATAAAAAAAAAAGCGAAACCAAAAAAAATACTGTTCAACTGAATATCTTTTTAAGAAATATGTAATAACACATGTTAACGACAATATTGACAGTTTAGGGAATTTAATAAATCATCTACACATGCTCGTATAATTAATAATTAATCGTATAATCATAAATAATCTGTTCCTTATAAAAAGAAAAAGAAAAAACAAACGCAACATAAAGAATAATCGAGAATCATTAACATTAAAAATAATAAAAACATTGTCTTAATTTTACGAAATTTATTTTTGGTAAATAATTTTTAAAAGTATATCTTTATCATACTCTAGATAAGAATAATGTTTATATTTTAAATAACAGATTTTTTTTAATAAAAGTCACTGTGAGATGTTTAATATTCAGTATTAATGTTCTTCTATTTATAATAAAAATTTATAAGTTCTTTATCGTTATATCTTTGCACCGTTCATCTGAAATATTATTTTTTTGATGGGTTACTAAATTCAGTATGTGTGCGTATGTGTGTATGCATTGAGGGAAGTTAACGTCGAAAAATACAAAAATTTATGACTTCTCATTATAGATTGTGATATTTAATATGTAAATGTACATTGTATGTATATGTAGGTTTACGAAAAGTGGTATATCGTGTAACCACTGTTTAAAACGATGTCGCAGCCTAATTGCCGCGACAGTATTACGGATTTTTGTTCCGTTTAAAAACGCTTATACATTACTTGTAGTAAGAAAAATCATGTACCGTTATTCAATTCGCTTTGGAGTATGTAAAAATAGGAAAAAAAATTTTCTGCATTTCTTTATGCTAATACAATCTGAAAATCAAACAAACATCTGTATACGTTTTCTTTAAAATTAGATTATAAACGAATACACTTTCTCATAATTGTAATTATAAAAGTAAGTGTAGGGAAATTATTACATCTTATAGATTGTGTATGTATTCTCATAATTTATATGTACTTAGATTTTTCGTAAATAAAAGACTATGGTTTTAAATGAATAAGTGGTTTATTTATACTTCTGTAATATTTATAAATTCACATATTTTATAAAATGTTTAAAACCTGTGCTATAGAATTTATCCAAGTAGATATAGCGTATGCACCTGCATCAATTCCTTTTAAATACTTTTCCTGCTTAACATAACTTGCTCGCCCAGCTCTGAAAATTATGAACATACAATTTTAATACTTTTATACTATCATTAATTTTTATTTAGTTTAATAAAAGTTTATAGTTACTTTGGAATCATATTTTTCGTCGCTTCAGAGGATTGTTCAGCAACTACAGCTACTTTCTTAGCAGCTTCTTGACATGAATTAAACAAATTATTTTTAAGTTCTTTTAACGAAGGATACAAGACATCAATCTGTAAGCAATTCAAATTATATATTAAAATAAATATCAAAATAATTAGTTTAGTGATATAATTGTATGAACGATTTATATTGTTTATAAAGTTAGAGCATATGTCAAAAATATTAAAATTAATTTTTTTAAACAAATTTAGTTGAAGATTACTTTATTTACTGACCATTGTTTTATCCCCTAATCTGGCTTTACTGTACTTCACAATACCATCAATTCCCGCTTGCCAAGCTTCAGCCCAAATTTGAAGCCAATTTTGCTTATTATCAATGCTACATAATTTAGCTGCAGCAGCTGTGAACATCAAACTGTATATAGCACCTGATGTACCACCCATTCGTTCTTCAGCAATCTGTGCTAATTGGGACATTAGCGATGATGGGTGAGATAAATGTAAATTATCAATGTTTAATAATATTCCTAAAATGTGAAATTTTTTTATTAAATTTTATTATATTTTTTTATATTACGATTAATTATTAATTATTATACATTATTATTTAGTATAAATTCCCATCTTATTATTTTTTATAATACTTAATCAAAATCTATTATCAACCAACTTATTTTCATGGATTTTATCAATATCAATTTATTAATGTATCATATATTCTCTAAGGAATAGTATAAAATTTAAAGTATAATTAAGTGAGTTCTTAATTATAAATGTGTTTAACGTATTCCAAAATAGAATTTTTTAATTTTTTATTTTAATTAGTATTACTTATAAGTTTTAAAACGTTATCTTCTCTCTTTATATATTTCTTATGTACATTTATTAAATATTTTAAATAGTGTGTGTGTATGTGTTAGTGTTATTAAATTTAAAAAATATTTTTTAGCAACTGTTATATATTTGTATGATCACGGAAAAGAATATTTTTTAAATAACTATATGTATTATATATTTAATATTTAAATTTAATAATAAAAATAATATATTTGGAGTTACTTAATTTTTATATTATTTTAATTTAAATTAATATAAAAAAAAATGTTTTATTTATACACAAAACAATATTTTATTATATTTTTTTATATGTATAATATTTCATAAATTTCAATAATTTTAATATTTATATGAAAAAATTTTTTAAAATTTATTTTTAAAACGCTTTATATAAAAAATGTGTGTTAAATAAAAATAAATATAATGAATATACCGTTGCCTAAATTTTTATGCGTTGAGCCACAATCTCCATCTCCGCAACCTCGATCTAAATCATTAATAATTTTTTCTTTATCAATAATGTCTTGACATGCTTTTTGTAAGCATATTTTTAATAATTTTTCTTGATCAATATTTAAATTAGGTCCAACTTTTTTATAATCTAATTCTTCATCCTTAACGGTAATTTTCTGATAGTTTGAAGGTAAACTATACGAACAACCTGGCCATCCAGGAGCATCTGTTTTTTCGTCGAGATAGTTCAGAATAGATATTTTATTATTTTCAGGGAGTTTGAGAATTGTCACGTGTACTCCTGCACTATCCAAGGAAGTCATTAAAAGCCCACAATAAACTCGAAGAGGAATAATTTCCATTTTTTCTAATTCCAAAAAATTGATTTTATAAAAATATTAGGTTTTACTATATAGATATTAAGTTATATTGTAAAACTAAGCCCTCAGTATTGCTTTAATTAATAAAAGATGTATTATTAAGAAAAAATTATAATTCTCTTTTGAATATTTGAAAAATAGAAATTTGAGCTTTGAAAAATATCTTAAGTTTACATATGAATAACATAATTATAATTAAATAATAGTCAAGTTATATATCACAATTAATGGATAAATTTAAATAACTCCTCATTAAAAATTTAATGGCAAGTTCCAAATTCTTGTATTTACATTTTTTTTATTTTTTTTTCTTTTTTTATAACTTAATTATAAATTTTGAACTATGATTTAAATATATTATTATTATTAATAAATCATTTTATTCACGATGATATATAGATGAATCATAATTTAAAGGATATTGCTTGAAAATAATTTCATTATACTTAATCTTAATGTTTTCTGTATTACAATTTTTTAATATTTTGATACTTTTTTTTCTTTTTTCGATTTTTCTATTGTGTAATTACATACAAAATAATCATATATCAAAAAATTCTACATATACGTTTATTTTTAATTTTTTTTTAATTAAATAATGTGTATTTATTTATGCAGATTATTTATATAGATTATTTATGTAAATAAATACAATATTTTGTTTTTTACAATCATAATAAACCAATGATTTATATAACATATTGCTTATGACTAATACGCTGACATATGTAGCGAACCCAATCTTATAGTTTGTATATTTTTTTTAATCAATATTTTCTTTTGTTTTTGTTTGTGAATATTTGTTATGGAAGAACAAATTGTTTGGTAACATATTTTTTACAGTTTATTTATATACAGAAAATGGGTAATCTAAACAAACTGTACATTCATACATAAATTTGTGTATTATATTTAAATGGTTATTTTCAATTTAAATAATTTTTTTAAATTAAAATTTCTAAAACGTATAACACAAACTTACAAATTTCTTATATAAAAAGTAATCTATACATTATTTTTCGGTACTCTAGTAACTATATTATAACTTCTTAATGCATTCCAAAAATTTTATTATATGAAATTCTCATGCATATGAATGAATATTAAAATTGAGTTGATAATTATATACATCAAATATATTTATATTATAGGCATGTATGCTAATGTCTTATCATATAATATGCAGCTTACCGAATTCCTATTCTTTAACTATATTATTACCTTATTCCTATTATTAACTTTGAATAAGTTAAGCAATTTTCTGTAAAATATTATTAAATTTTTATTTCAAGAAATATATTGTCTTTTAAAAAATTCTGAACGTGACACCAAAAATTTTATTGATAAAAATAAATTAAATTTTACTATCAAATTCTAAAGTAGATAATATATTTTATTATTTTTTATTAAAAAATAGAAAATAATATTATTATCAATATAATTTATATCAGGTGACTTAAAAATTATAAAATTTTTTTCACTTTTATTATACTTGTCGTTGCATATTATTGTCAATTTACATATAAAAAGATCAATATTTCGAAAAATTTTTAATTATAGAATAAAAATTAATACAGGATATTTTATATATTCGGCTAAAGAAATTCTTAAATTATTTTTTATTAAAGACGATAAAAATTATCAAAATTTTTTCAAAATAAATTCTGATAGAAGTTGATTATTTTATTGTCGGTAAAGTCGAATTCTTGAGTAATTGAAGATTTTTTAAATGATAGACATGTGTTTTAAATTATAAAAAAAATATATATTTATACTATTTAACTAGCAATTAACCGGAATATAAAAAATAGATAAATAATATATAGATAAGAAGTATATCATATTAAAATTTTTTTTAATTTTGTAATATGTAAAGTACAATATTGTTAAATTCAATCGTTGTTTTGTTTCACTTTTATTTTTTGCTCTTTTAATCAAACGATATAAGGTATAAATGATTTTTTTGTTTATTCAGGTTTTTTCTTTTTCTTATAATTTCTTTAAGCTGTAAAATCAGATTTATTTTAATTTTTGTTTGTTTTTTAATTTTTACTTCTATTGAATATTGTTCATTAAACATATTTGCACAACATTACGTATTCATCGAATAAATGGTAAAATTAATGCAGCCGATACTATTTGGAATTTTTATTTTAAGATACAAAAAATATTATAATCGTCTTTTGTTAAGCAATCTTTTGATTTTTAAATTTTGATTATTCTTAAATATATCTTATGAAATTATTTAATTGATTTCAAGAGACGAAATCTATAGATATAATTTTCTTTTTATGTATCAATCATATTTTAAGTGTGTTTTTTAAGTAGTTTAGTATAAACTCGCATGCAACAAAATTTTTTTTTCAATGTAAACTTGGATTCATTTAATTTTATCGTATATACACTCTTTTTAACTTACTGTTATAACACAGAACTTTAATATATTTAATGTGTATTTTAATACTATAATTTCTATCAAAAAATTTTATTATTAATTAAAAAAATTTATTGTAAAAATTTCTATATTTTCATTTATTATTTTAAGAATAAAATAATACTAAATTAAATTATATATATATATATATATATATATATATATATATATATAATTATAATAATTAAAACTAAAATTTTCTATGCAAATAGAAGTTTTTTAGTTAAAGATATAATTAGTAAATAATATACAATGCAAATTTGCAATCTTGGAATAAAGGATGCCGTTTTGGATAAGTAAGTAGTATATGTATAAGTTTCAATAATTTAGTTAATAAATGAATAATATTTGTATAGTTTGAACGATTTAAAATTTATATGAAGAAAGAAATTTAAAAAAATTTTTTTATTGAAAAACTTACGAAGTTGAGTAACGACTTCTTTTACAACAATTCCTTGTTCTAGTTGACTTAAAGCCCCAAAGTTGTTTATTAAAACAACTACTGAATTTTTTCTGTTAATTTTAAGAGTTTTAATAATAACACTGATCATCAATGATACAATTTCAGATACAGGTTGTAATTTTATTCTTTTGTATCCAGCTTCTCCATGTATTCCTTGCCCAAATTCAAGTTCATCGTTTGGAAGTTCAAACATGCGATCCTGACCTGAAAAATACATTTATAAAATATACTTTTATTAATTATAATGCATTTATTTTACAGTTACAGCTCTTTAATATATAATGCAAAATTTTTATTTATATGGAGTAATTAGTATTTCCTAATATTGAATAATTAATATTGTATAGTATTAAATTCATTTAATGAATACTGTAAAAATGATAAAATGACGTACCAGGAATTTTACATGCTGTTAAGCCAATTGAACAAGATGCGGTATTATCAGCTATTAACTGGGCATATTGCGTTACTACTTCTAGACTATATCCCTTTTCTGCCATAGCTCCAGCAACTTTTATTACAAATATAATACCAGGCAATGCTCGTTTTCCTGCTCTACCCAATTTATTTTCTGGAATACTGCAATCTTCACCTACAGTTACTTGTGCAATCTAAATTTAAAATTATAAATAAAAAAATTATACAATATTAAAAATTATGACAGTTGAAAATTAAAATTATAAAAAATTATAAAAAAATATAATAAATCGATGTGTTTTTATAGTAGTATAAAGTAAATAATATTTAATATATAATAATATATAATTTATTAGTAATTTATTTATTATTCATGAGCTTATACTTAAAATATAATTCGTTATGATTATATCTATTTATGTATATAGAAGGATTTTCCTTTACAATAGGGTAAAATGCAAGTCGTTATGTTAAACATTGTATATGTGAATATTATTTGACTTTTCTGCTTTAAATATTTTATATACTTTTTCAATTATAATTTTGAAATTATTTCCCTTTTACTTTTGAAAATATTTTTTGAAATACAAATTCAATATATAAAAGAAAATTTAGAACACGTAGGTAGTTTGTATTGGTAAGATAAAATAAAGATTTCATTTTTTCTCGCCTTTTCAAATATCAGTTAATTAATATATCAATATTTTTTACATTGACTAATAAATTCTTTTTATAAATATACGTATGTCGTAACTTTTTTAACTTATAAATTTAAAAAATATACTTTTGTTTAACATAAAACATTGTATGATATATAGATATTTAATGTTTTTCTTAAATAAATTTATTTTAGAAATTTTAGTCTAAAATAAATAGTCCGTAATAAAAAATTAAAAATTAATTTTTTGTATTTATTTATTATAATTTTTTAAAAAATAATTTACATTAAGTTTTTTATGCATTAATTTTTAGACTATCAATAAAATTTAATAATAAACTTTTAAACTGAATTTTTCAATATTTAGTATATTATTTAGTAATAATTCGACATATTTAAAAATATTTTTAAAAAAGTCTTCATAAGTACTATAAATCTTTGTATCAACAGATTGAAGTATTTTACAATTTTACAAATTAGCATTTTACGTATTTTACAATTTACTTAATAATGATATTTAAGCTAAATATTGGATTTCTACTTAAATAATTTTATTCATTTTTTTTCCATGTCTTAATGATTTTAGGTGAGAAATTAATGTTATTAATTAAATATCAAATTACCGTGAGGTAGTTATTATTACTATAGTTTTGTTTTAAACCATTTTCGATTTCACTAGTTTATAATTTTCTGTGTTACAATATTTAAGAAGCAATTAAATTACATTTTAGGGCTTATTTCGTAAATATTAATTTACAGTCAAATGAAGTTTTTATCTGAGAGAGAATACTTACATCATTTTCCATTTAAAATTTGTAAACTTTATTTAGTTACTGAACTTAAAATATTATAGTTTTTTCAAATGTATATACATGAAAATAATTATACTTATATATTAATTTTATTTTAAATTGAATTATAAAATTTACAACTATAGTTTTAAATAGTTATTGGTTACTTCCTTATAAATAAATTATTGAATTAACAAATTTTTTTACTTTTAAACCTAAATGTCTAGCTTTTTCAACAGCTAATCCAAAATTCAAGCAATCTCCCGTATAATTGGGAATAATTACGAGGCATCCGGCTATAATCAGAATAATATATTTCAAATTCAACAGTTTTTCTAAGTGTAAAATTACAACTTAAAAGATTCTATATACCATTTGTATTTGTTGAAACACATTGAATCGCATGCAACACATAATTTGAAGATGGTGATGCATATATAGAACCACAAATGGATGCTGATAGCATACCAGTTCCAACAAAACCTTTTTCATTGTGTAATACAATTAAATAATATTATCATTAAATAATTCTATAAAGTACGATTTTTATAAGTAAGTTTTACTGACCTATCGAAAAGGGTTCATGACCACTACCCCCTCCACTTATGATTGATACGTTGTTATTCAATTCATTCCACTAATAAGAAAATATTTAAACAGTACAATATTAAAAATAAAAATAATATTTTTAATTTCTTTTCATTAAGTAATAAATTAAGTAAATAAATATTTTGCCATTTATTTTACATATTTTCAAAATTGTTTATATTTTTTTAAAAAATTATGTTCTATCGGTAATAATAATTTATATATAATTATCTTCAAATAAAATCATTAATGTCAGATAAAAAGTTAATTTAATTTAAAATTAATTTTAAGTTCAAGAAAAACACTTGAAACTTTTTTAATATTAAAAATTTAAGAAAGCGTAAATATTTTAATGTTTATCAAGCTTTTAAAAAAAGCTTTTTAATAAATCGCATAAAATAATAAGTTAATATAACGAGAACTGTAATTTAAAGATCGTTAATTTTACTTTATTTATCGTTCTATTTATACATTCAATTCAAAATTCATTTCCTCTAGTAAATAAAAGTAAAGACTTATATTTTCCATTTATAACATACAATTTTATGATTTATAATGATAATTTTCTGAATACGAGTAAGTAATTGCTAACCTCAAAATGTTTAACGTAAATACATTAAAATTCTTACAACAATTTTTAAAACATATCATAGCTTTAAAAAACAAATGAAAACAAATTTATTATATTTAATTATTTATTTTACGACAAAAGTAAAATTTAGGTTTATGTATAAAATCGGTTTATCTATTCTTTATATAAAATATATGAACAATTATTTTTAAAGAATTTTAAAAAAGGTATTGTATTAAAAAGACAGCAAAAATTTTTTTTATTTCCATGTTTTATGTAGATAAATGAAATTTAAGATGCTATACTATGATTATTTTTACTTGTATTTATCATGTTTAAATTATTTAAATAATGTCAAATATTTAATAGTTTAATAAAATTAAAATTAGCAATACTTACATTGTGTTTTAAAACAACTCTTTTTGATGCATGTAACTCAAGATGTGGATATGTTAAAGTATAACCAATTAAGGAATCATTCACTATATCATCAATAGAATTTATTAAACTTTTTCCAGACATACTTAAATTCTTCAATGATATTTAAAAACTAGTTAATTTATAACAAAAATAATAATTAATATGGTTAAATTAAAAGAATTTATTAAATAAATATTACTTGGAAAACTGAAAATTGTATAATGCTGGAATGTTTAATTCCACGTTAGTCTTGATAGATCTATGCATGTAGTTGTTAATACTTGATAACTTACGTAACCATATCAACAAAAGTAATCATTTTGAACTAATTTTTCAAGCATGTTTTACATTTTTATACAATGGTTTGGTAATAATAATAATTTTGATATAAACTGACATTTTATTTGATTTCTTAAGTATGCACAAAAAATTCATATTAGTTTACTAATTTGAATTTTATTATACAAAATTTAAACATTTTAAAAAAATCTATAAACTTACATTAAATCTTTCAAATATTGTAAATGTTTCAAAAACTAGATACAATTTGAATATAAAATAATTACACATTTATTAAAATAGAATTTTCATTATAATTAAGAACTATTTACTTAAAAACAATTGATATAAACTCAAATTTATAATTATATTATAAGTTTAATATAACATCATAATTTATCTTATAATCTAAGAATCTTGAAACTTATCCACTTTTAATTGACTTTTATATTCATTAGCAATTATTTTAATTTCTTGTAAATCATGTTCTAATAGTTTTTGTAGTTCTTTCTTTGTAGCTTCATTGGAGGAACTTAGAAATTTTAATACTAAATCTAAAATGATAATTAATAATAAATTTTTTATTTAAATTTACATTATTATGTTATTATTATTATTATTTACCGTGATATTTTGTAAGAGCAGAAACAGTTGATTGTTCTAAGTATGGTTGCAAAAAAGAAAGAATAGATGAAACATGTCTTCCTGACATATGAATTGTATTTTTTGTTGCTGCTATAAAAAGTATTGTAGTTGTTAAATGCAATGCTAATGCAGCATCTTGTGTATTATTTAATTGTTCTAATAAAGCTTCTCTGTGAGCACTAATAATAAATTTATCTTTCTTTTTATCATATTTTCGTAAAACTAAACAACAAGCTGACATGGCAGGTTCAATGTTATTAAAAAAATCTTCCAGTGTATTCCCTGTAACAACTTTATGTAAGTTTGTAAGTGGTTCTTTTACTTCTTTAGGTAAATCTTGAAGCATCTTTTGTCTTGCTTCAGAAGTTAAATTAGGAGAATATTGAATCACATTTTGATGAGCTGCTAATTTAAAAATTTCTGTTACAAAATCTACTACTAAGGTTTTCAATACATACTTGATCATTGATTCTTGAGCAGTTTTGTCTAAACACTTTATTCCTTTATCAAATACTCTGATGTTTGTTATCAATGCATTCAAATGATCATCAATTTCATTTAAATTTATAGTTTTATTTTTCTGTAATAATTTTTCAGCTACTTTTGCAACATGCTTATTAAGTAATGGATGCAAGTAACTTGAGAATTCATCAATAAATTCATAGATATCGACTAAGTTTTCCTCTCTATTTAGTTCTCTTTTAATATCATCAATACTTACTAGATCACAGTAAAGTTTTCCATTTTCTAAACCAATTTGTTCATTATCTGAATCAAAATCTTGATTTTTAGATTGTTGATACTTTTTTTTTACTGATTTAGTTTTCGTTTCTCTACCTTGATTACCACCACCAGCCTTACCACCAGATGCTTTTTTTCTTCTCTCAGCTTTTCTATCAGTTTTGTTATCTGGAATTTCTATTGTTCTTAATTTTAATTTGTTTTCAACAATTGACTGAAGCCATTTGCCACTTTCAACTGCCTCCTTAGCTTTTTCTTCAGCTAAAGGTTCCAACATTCTTTGCAGCGTTTCTAAATAAATATCTGATACAATAAATGTATTTGCAAAAATATGAACAGATGACTTCTTTTTTAACAAAGATTCCTTTAATAAAATTTTAACATCTTCTGAACTATAAAATGGCGGTAGTAGAGAAGAAATATCTGTGAAAGATCCAGTAGATATAGCTTCTTCAATATTAGCATCAACTTGGTCAATAAGTGCAGAATTAATTGCTATTTTATCTAAATGTATCAAATTTCTATTTGAAAAATGGCGTTTTATGAAATCTTTTGGATGTAAAATACCCAGTCTTGATAATACTTCATATTCTATAACACATACAATTTGAAAAATTAAAAATATAATAATTTCATGTTAATTAAATATTTGCATACAATAGAATTATTTAGTATTAAATTAACAAATTTTTACCAAGGTATCCATTATGTTTATAAAAGTTTTCTACCCATTCATTTTGACTCTTTGAATATACACTAGGAACATAAATACTATTACTGCTTTGTTTTCCAGTTACAATACCTGGAACTTGGTGTTTTTCTTGAAGATTTTCCAAAATTGCTATAAAAAAGAAGTTAATAATATTATATTTGTATTAAAAAAAAATTATTACAATTTCAATAGATAAATTACAGAAGAATATCCTCTCTGGAACAGAACATTGTCTTAAAACTGCTGAAATTTGAGTTGGCTTTGTTATCGCCGAAAGAGCACCTCTTATTTTTGCTTCATTTCTGGCTATATAATCTTGATTATAAAAAATCCGAGGCTCTTCTGTATCTTGTTTACCTAATATAGTTTTACCTAATTCTTTTTCGATCATTGATTGTAAAAATTCAGCTGGTAAATCATAATATAAAGTTAGATCTACAATATTAACAAAACCATGTTGATTGAGTTTATCATTAATTTCTTCTGCTATCTTAGAAATATAAATTTTGTCTATTAACTGTCCTAATACTATTTTTAATCCTTTGTTATTTTTTTCAACATCTATAGCAAGTTTAGAAATTTGTGATAAATCGACATTTAAAATATTAGATAATTCAGTTAAACTTATGCGTCCTCCGTGAATATACAGTTCATCTTTAATTTCTCTTGTTAAATGTTGCGGTGTTACGTATTCTTTGCCATCATTTGTAAAGACAACATCCAATAGTTTTTTTTCGGTTAATTTTATTATAATTTCTATACAATTTCGTTCAGATAGTCTAAAAAAAAGTTGTAAATAAAAATGAAAATAGCATAAACAAAAACATAATTTTTTTAATTTTAGTTGTAAATATAATATAATTAAAATATTCAACAATCAAATTTAAAATAATAAAATATATAATAGATTTTAAATTTTTATTAAAAATAATACACATTTTAATATATATTTATATTATTGTATAATAGAACAAAAAACTTCAATTAAAAAAGTACTATTATAACAAAAATTTATAAAATTGTACATACATGCAATAATAAAAAATTAAATTTTTTATTTTGTGTAAGGTGATTTTCATCAATAAACTAAATATTCTATTTAATTATTAAAAATTTGTTATGAATACAAATAATAAAGTTTTTTATTGAGAATATTATAATAAAAAATATGAGAAATAACAAGTAAAAAAAATAAGGTTAAAAAAATGACAAAACAGAATTACTTTTGTAATGTATAGCTTAGTTGGGCTTTCTGAAAATCAGCAGCTAGCCTCTTAACTTCATTCCAATCTGCTGTTGTCATTTTGATAAATGTTCCTTGGTGCAGTTTATGAAAAAACAACTAACAATTCTATCAAGTAACCTAAAATTTTATTTAACCGTATTGTATAATTAAATTTCATTTAATAATAAATGTTATTTCATATTATAAACACACAATATGTTTACCATAACTTTCCACGTCAGGTTAAGGATTATTACACCTATCTATTTATATTCTGCACTACCTTATGGTAGCGTTTACAATTTTCAGCCTACATATGTAGGAAACAATATTCAGAAGTGGGGATAACAGTAGAAAAGATAGGAAATTCTACCTAATAATAAAAATTATAAATTAGATAAAAAATACCAATGTAATTATTCTAATTTTTCTTAATTATAGTGGTTTATTTATTTTATTCCGTTGTAATTTTTTCGAAAAAACTGAAGGTAAATTATCTTTATATAAATTCAAAACGTATATGTCTAATTTAATTGTGTCTTTTTTAAATACTTAAAAAAGCTTAAAAACTGATACTATTAGTTTAATTTGATTTATTATAAGGCAGTAAATATCGATAATCATAATATTATGGAATTGTAAATATGATTATACACGCTTAAATTTTTACTATTAAACTATAAAATTGTGTGTTAAATTTAAATAATGTATAAGACAGTTTTATTATTAGTATATAAAAAGAAAATATTTGATAAATATAAATTAACATAATGAATTATAAAATAAAATAAATATTGTTCTTATTTTTTAAATAATTCGTACATGGTATCATTTTTTCCTTTTACACTTAAACAAGTATATTATTTAAACAGGTATTATATTTTGCGTTATTATTTAGATTGAAATATTGTTAATATATGAATATTTAATTTTTGCACATAAAATTTAGAATATATAATGAAAAACGAATGTCAGTAAGCATTTTTATATTTAAAATATAAAAATTATTAACAAATATATAAGTTTTCAATTAAAAATATAGTACTAAACAGAAACTGTTAAACATTTAATTAGTTTCTTGTAATTTGGTAATTTATTTCATTATATTTATTAAATAAATATTATATAAAAAGTTTTTTTGTCTTAAATCAAAAGAATTATATTATCAAAGTAATCGTCGTTCTGAATCATTAGAAAAATGTTAAAATTAAATAAAAGATATATTGAAAACCTTTAATATTATTAAAAATGAATAAATTTATATGTAAATATCAATATTTGAATTTAAAAAAGAAATTTTAATTTATTGATTCAAAAGTAAAATAATCAAAATCAGAACAATTACTTAGATTAATAATATGAATTTCTATGAATAGAACAATTAAATCTTTTAATGTAAATTATACGTAATTATTCATCAATAATTTTTGCATGCAATTTGAATTTACCACGTTAATATTATGATCTAATAGAAATTGGAATTCTCGTACTTATGTGTAAAATGTTTTTCTATTATAAAATTAATGTTTCATTAATATCAATAATTTATATTAGAATAATTTAAGTAAGTTCGATATTATCAATTACTTAGCATTGCAAAATAATTTACAATCATTTAACACTAACTTAATTTAATAAGATATGTTCATTTAAATTCTGTATAAAAACACTTTTTTTTGTCGTTTTTTTAAAACTATGATGGGGTAAATTAAACAAAAAATGTAGTGAAATTGGGCAAATTAGGGTGAACATATTGGTATTTTTGTTTTTATTTTTGGTGCTGCCAGAGATCTGCGACGCTGCTATAGGGGGTGAATATTATACAAATCAAAGTGCATGTGTAACAAAAATGGCTGCCATAGCCGCGCTCGGCTGAGCGAAATTACTTTTGTACAAATGTTATTACATTATATTATAAACATTTTATTACATCGTTCCTTAATAATATTTCGGTTCAACAATCTTGTTCACGGCGTCCTTCTTCGAGGACAAAAATACGTATTTAAAACAAGCCAAAAAAAGGAAACAAGGTTACATACGCCTCGGAGGGTGTATATAAGAAAGAAAAACATTTCTTAGTTTGCAGTTTTAACTTTAATTTAAACTCGTTTTTGTTGGTTCATAAAAGTTATTGAAATTCATTGAAATGTCTGACGGAGAAGACGATTTTATGTGTGAAGAAGAGGATTACGGTTTGGTAAGTCATCATTTCCTACTGTACACTTTGAATCTCACTAACGTTTAATGTCGGCATTTAGGTTAGGTTATTAAATTTTTATTAAAAAACAAATGTGGAGAAGATATTTATATTTAATTTTTTTCAATTATACAGTATTTTGAACTTTATAAAATAAATAATATTAATAATTTCAGGAATATTCAGAAGATTCGAATTCCGAGCCAGATGTTGATTTAGAGAATCAATATTACAATAGTAAATCTTTAAAAGAAGATGATCCCAAAGCAGCATTGCAAAGTTTTCAAAAAGTTTTGGACTTGGAAGGAGATAAAGGAGAATGGGGATTTAAAGCTCTTAAACAGATGATTAAAATTAACTTTAAACTTGTAAGTTTGCTATATTTGATTAAAATCAAATTATATATTTTTTAAAATAATTTTATAATTAATATTAATATATTTTTAATTAATTAAATTTAATATTGATTATAATTTACATATATTTATCTATATTTTCAATTAAATGTACATTAATTATTTTTTAATAAACATTGATTCCAGGGTAATTACAAAGAAATGATGACTAGGTATAAACAGTTACTTACATATATAAAGAGCGCGGTAACAAGAAATCACTCAGAAAAATCTATCAATTCAATTTTAGATTATATTAGTACATCAAAAAATGTTAGTTTTTAATAAAACTATTATTTTGATAACAAATACAATGTAAAAAAAACTTGCAATAAATTTTTGCAGATGGAATTGCTTCAAGACTTTTATGAAACTACATTGGATGCTTTAAAAGATGCCAAGAATGATAGATTGTGGTTCAAAACTAATACTAAATTAGGAAAATTGTATTTTGATAGATCAGATTTTAATAAATTAGCAAAGATATTAAAACAACTTCATCAAAGTTGTCAGGTAAAAGCATGTTTTTTTATTATTTGTAAATATTAATAAATGAAAATATTAAGAAAATTGATATTTAAGACTGATGATGGTGAAGATGATTTAAAAAAAGGAACTCAACTATTAGAAATATACGCATTAGAAATTCAAATGTATACTGCTCAAAAGAATAATAAGAAATTAAAGACGCTTTACGAGCAAAGCCTTCACATTAAAAGTGCAATTCCTCATCCACTTATTATGGGTGTTATACGAGGTAAGTAAATAAAATAATTTTCATGAAATAATCGTTTTTTGCAATATTTTAATTTCTGCAGAATGTGGAGGAAAAATGCATTTAAGAGAAGGAGAATTTGAAAGAGCACATACCGATTTTTTTGAAGCATTTAAAAACTATGATGAGTCTGGTTCACCTCGTCGAACTACGTGCCTAAAATATTTAGTTCTTGCTAATATGTCAGTATTAAAGATTTGTATTATAACTATGTGCTACAATATAATTATGTATTAAAAAATCATTACAATTTACAGGTTAATGAAATCAGGAATTAATCCATTTGATTCCCAAGAAGCAAAGCCTTATAAAAATGATCCTGAAATTTTAGCAATGACGAATTTAGTAATCAGCTATCAAAATAATGATATCAACCAGTTTGAATTAATCTTGAAACAAAATAGAAATAATATTATGGATGATCCTTTTATTAGAGAACATATAGAAGACTTATTAAGGAATATTAGAACACAAGTAAATTTTAAATCTTATAATAATAAATGAAATTATTACAAAATAATATTTTATTTTTAGGTTCTTATAAAGTTGATAAAACCATATACAAGAATCCATATTCCATTTATAAGCAAAGAATTAAATATTGATGCATCTGAAGTTGAGAGTTTATTAGCATCTTGCATTTTAGATAATACGATTAGAGGCCGTATCGATCAGGTATACCTTAAATTTAATTTTTAAAAGTGATTATTAATTATTAAATAAATAAGAATTTACTTATAAAGGAAAATTTAATTATGTTAACATTTTTTTACCATAATATTATATACTTATAGATGATTTACTTCTATACTATTAAAAATAGACTATTTTTATATTATTATTATATAGGTTAATCAAGTTCTAGAATTAGATAGGAAATCAGTATGTGCAGCTCGTTATAATGCTTTGGATAAATGGACTACTCAGCTGCAATCTCTGCACTTAGCTATTGTGAATAAAATGTCGTAAAAGTGTTGCTGCGAGTAAAACTTAATTAAGATATAATTTAAGTCGTGTTTGTAAGTACTGATACATAATTGTCCCTGATACATGATTATAATAAAATGCTTTAGCAATATTTTGCGTTAGCAACTAAATCTCTTTAATCTGATATAATGTGTATTTTTCTGTTTATGTAAAGTTTTGTTAAATAATTTCTTAAAGTTACTCCTAAATAAAGGTTTTCAATTTACACACGCACGCACGCACACACGTTAAAATTTAAGTTTTATAATATTTTTATTTTCTTGCAGATATTACACTTATTTTTTAAATACATTTACAAATAAATTTCAAAAGTAAAGAACTATTTTACAATTTATTGTTTTATGAGATATGATTTATGTATTAAATAATAGGTTGAACATAAAGTAATTATTTTACTAAAATGGGTATTGTATATGTTATATTTAAAAACTTATAAAATACTATAAACCATTTTATTAGCAATAAGATTATATTGGTATAAGTGAAAGTATATTATGAATTAATCAGAAGCCACTGTATATAGATAGATTATAAATTTATAATCAAAATTTATATTCTTGAAATTTTAATTAAAATTCATTTTTTTCAAATATTCAATAATTAATTTTATAAAAAAAGTTTTTAATTATAAATAATTTATGATAAGATACATCAAGTTTCTATAGATCAGCATCTTTAGTAATAATATAGTAATACAAATTTCTTAAAATCTTTACTCTAAAAAAATATGTACGATTTCATTCTTTTTTGTTTCGTTTAATAAAATTACATCAATTACTTTTTTAATTTTTAAAAAATTAAATGGAATAGATGAGATTATGTAGTATCAAATAAATAAAATCATTAAAAAACCATTTTTAATAAGTTAAATAAGTCATTTTTGATTGGTAACATACATTTAACATTAAATATTAACATTTTAAGAAGTTTATTTATTTCAGTTCAAATTTATTTGGAAATTGTAAATGTTCTACAATTGATTAAATATTGTCTTTTACTATGAGTTTTAATATTGCATTCAAACATATTCTGAAAGAAAGAAGACTATACAATAATTATAATTTTAATTGCTGATTGCTATTATTAGACATTGAAAATGTTTATACATTTAAATAATGATACAATATTTTAGAAATAAGTAATGATTAATTTTATAGTTTAAAAAGTTTCTAAATGTAGTTATAGAGCCAAATATTACATCAGAACATAATTAAATAAATATTTCATGTTTTATTCATCTTTGAATATTAAGTTTTTGTAATAAATTATAAATTGTTTGTTTTTATTCTTTCTCTAATTATAAATTTTAAACAGATGCATACAAATTAATTATTTTTGTAAGTTTATCGATTCATTAATTATAAAATAATAGTGTATAAAAGATGTGATAATTTCATTTGTTATTTTGACTGTTTCTTATTAAAATATACAAGAATAATTCTTAAGCAAATTTCATAAATTATACTCATTTTAAATATGCAAATGAGCTTCTTATCGTGAGATTTAATTTAAAAAATATTTTAAATTATATAGTATGGATACTATAGTATACAAGTACTTCATTAAACGAGAGTTCGTTTATCGTGTTGATTCGAAGATTTTGTCTTGAATGAGATATGCTTATTTGGAAAGAAAAAAACAATCATTACGTTACGTGAATTAATTTTATTCTATTTATTTTATTTTATACTGTAAATTTTGGACTGCATATAATGCGATACGTTTATTATGACAGGACGTGATTTACGATTTTTTAGGTTCAGTTGCTCTGTTTTGATAGATGATTCATAATTTTTTCATCATAACAATTCTTTGATAATGGCTAGACAGACAATCTTCCTTTTCGGTGGTTCAATTAGAAGTAAGGCTTGGACGTCATTCGTATTTGGATATGCGTTGAGGAATTCTGATACAATTCCTTTTCGGTATTGCTTAAATTTGTATTGATTCACTATCCGTGGCATTGAAGCAATTCAAGGTGCTGTATTAAAATATGGAGCGCTATTTGTTGCTTTATTTTATTATCATTATATGTAGTATTAACATCATAAAGACGATTTTTTTATGAAACCTAAGTAATAAGTCTAGTCAAAACTCGAAGTCAGGTATTCGCAAGATTGAGAGCTTCATATCGTATATAGCAGTACATTAGTGCATAGTATTCAATATTTATGAAATTTTTTCAAATACATAAAATATGTAAATAATTAGTAATTCGTAATATTTTTAATAATTTTTAGTACATAATCTTCCAAAGCTTAAAGAAGTTTTGAGACTTCATATATAGATACAAAATTTTTATATCTCATTCAAAGATAATAAATTAGCTTGGCTCTATGTAACGTTCATAAAATACTTAAAATTTTGTTTAAGATTATTGCTTTATATATGAATATCAAATTGTTAAAAATATTGTAAACTTTTAACTACAAAATGAAACTTTTTTAGTGAAGTGTTATAATATAAAATATATAATTTATTAAATATTTATAAAAAAAAATTAGTAATAGTGTTATTACTTAAATTATTAATCAACTATATTTAAATTAAATTACAAAATTATCTCCCTTATATTAATATTTTAGTCAGGTCCATTGCGTGGATGTTTTTACACCATTTCGTTACATAATAAAATTAAAGGAAAATAACAATTAAGAAAAAATTTTTTAATAATCATGTTGATTTCTGAGAATTTATAAATACATACGTTTATGATTATACAGCAATGATTGATATTCATACGCACATTGTTTGATACATTTATGATATGTATAAAATGATTTTTATTTTTGTTTTATTATAAATTACTATAGAGAGGTGATTATTGTCATTTATTAATAATGTTTTTAAATAAAAGTGTAAAGAATTAAGACAACGAGTAAAAAATGTGACTAATATATAATTATAAAATATATAACGAATAATAATTTATTTTAGTTGAAGTGATGTTATCATTGAATTTATAGAGTATGAAAAATAACGTCCAAGTTCATTCAGAAAATTAAAAGCAATAACAAACAGTTCGTGTCAATCAAGTCTATCACGTAGTTTTTGTGCATGTATAATATCATTTTTCTGCTTGTATGTAACCGCTGAAACATGTTTTAACATCCAGATTTCAGTACGCGCCACCTCTAATTTGTCTTAGAACTATATGTCGACGATAGAAGGTAAACTAGTTCAACCTGTCGCGTGTACGTGTCTTATGATGTAATTATAGGTAAGATTTTCTGTATATCTAACTTGATTTTAAAAAATTTAAAAGGATTTCATAAATAAGTAGTTGGATATTTTTTTATTAAAACTAATATTATTTTTAATTAATGAACGATATATAATTTCGGATAGTTTTACATTTTATATTTATATTTTCTCTGTGTAAAGAAAAATTTAATTAATATACTTGACTCGCATACATCGGTTAAATTATCCTCCAAATATCTTCTAACATTCCTTAACGTTCTACACTCTTATTCAACCATTCCTTTTTTAGGTAGAAAAAATATATTGACTCAATTACTGTTTCCTCTTGGGCAGTTCATTTGTAAAATGTCCTTAAATATTCAATAAGAGCTTGAAAATTGTAAATTGTATTAAATATCTGAAACAGCTGTAAAAATCTGTTTCTTTCATTCTCAGAAGAATAAAGAATCATTATTTTCATTTATCAAAGGACTGAATCAGGAAGCAATATCACAAATTATGTATCTCACTTCTTAAATTTCTTTAAATGGAAAGTACCATCAATATGTGGACATTCTAAAGTATTGCTTTGCAACATTCTTTTATAGATTCATTAGGAAAATTGAAACGGTAGTTAAGTCATTAATTACAAAGTCATCATGATATATTCTAAATTTCTAGAAAAAGCTCCAAGTAATTAAAAACCGAATTCCACCATACTACAATTCCGATCCCTTTTCCAGTGTTCAAAAAAATCAAAATTTTCGGATTTGGGTTCTCTTGGGCGCAAAAAGGTTTTAGTCGATAAGTATTGTCTTCTATTGAGCTTAACAATCCGTTTCCCTTATTTCGGTGAGAAGGTTTATGTATTAAAAAATTTCTTTTCTTATACACCAAAACATAAATATTTCTTCCAATTGATTTGATTATTTTTATAGATATAATATTAATTTTAATCAATAAAGAATGCGTGAATCTATATGCTTTTATATTAGGCAATTGGATTAAGTTTCTTAATAATATGTTTGATGAATCTTTTTTTAAATTTAACAAAGTAAAATCGTCTAATAAGAATGATTGTTGTAATCTCTATTTTCATTTTCTTATTTCACGACGATATTAGTTTATAATTTACTCTAACAGATGATCAATATTTTCCCATATTAAGTACATAATTTTATATATGTTTGTTTATTTTTATATGTTTATTTATACTTTAATTATATTAATATTAAATATAAAATTATAAATATGTTTAAAATCTATAAATCATTTTTTAAATAGATATTGGTTTTCTATTTACTTTCATAACATTAATTTATAGTTTTATAAAAAATGTATTGTTATTTAAATACATATATTTAAAAGATAAATTAAGTAATATTTAGAGGTGAGTAACGATGAAGGAAAATGTGTAGACCATCTTCTTGATCTCGTCAAGTGTAGGGTGTCCTAGACACTTACGAGTCAGCGGTGGCATAAATTCGTTTGTCACAGAGGGCAAAATTATATATTATTGGATAAATTTTATATCTTTAAAAAATTTCTCATGTAATTATGTAATAAACTTGCACAATAATTTTATTTTATTTTTATATTATAGTATAGTTTTATACATATAAGAAATTAAAAAATTCTGTATCTAATTTTTTTTATAAATAGAAAAATAAATGAAGTATCACTGGAATTAGTATAACACTCATATATTATATACTTTTGTAATGAAAATTCTGAATTATATTTAACTTAATATCGAAAAGTATAGTAAAATAATAAAAACATCACGTTCTATTTTATACAATCATCTACTTCATTTTAATTAAATATTTTAACTGAAAAACTTTTGGTACAATTTCTAAATTTACTTTCCTTTAAATTATTCATACAAGTTCTCTTACGTCCTTCCTACATTGATTGCTCTTTATTGCTTTCCCTCGTTTGAATAGTTGTACCGAACACAAAGTTGCATGTACATAGTATGTACGAAATTCAATCTCGAAAAAACCTGCCTATAGTCAAAGTACAGTTTATTTTGTCACTTTAACGAGTCCAAGTTGCATAGCAATAGGCGTTTCAATGTAAGCTCTCAAACTCAAAGGTGCCACAACACGTACATAATTACTTGCATCTCTCTTTATTTCTGTATTTTTTCTATCTAATTATAAAATTAACATATTGTTTGTTTGAATAATTTAAATAGTGAGATGTTACTGATTCAAAGAACCCCTTGAATAAAAAATGTTATTTGCGAAGAAAGTAATAGTAGACTTTGTATCTAGTCCTACTATTATAATTAAGAAGTTAACTTTACTAAATAAATGTAAGTATAGAATATAATATCAGAATTCATATCTAATGAACTTATCGATATATTATCAATTGTTATTAAGAATAGAAAAAAAAATGTATATTTTATATTAATTTTTATTCTATGATCTTTATTGCATTAGTTATAATAAATTTGTACATTTAAAAGATACTATAGTTATATTAAGAAATTAATAAAAAAATTACAGATGGTTCATAAGCCAATAATTTTAGTGTTTTTAAATATATGCAAAATAATGCTTCGAAAAATATTTCTTAATTGTCAATTCTTATTAATAATATATACTTTTTTATAATTTAATTATGAGTAGTATTTCTTTAACTTGATAAGATCATACAAAAACTTATTAAAATATTTTTTAAAATCAGGACATATTCCACGTTACGTGAGAGGAAGTTGGAAACCGAGAGTGTGTAAAAAGTAGAATTCCACGAAGGCAGAAGTAGGGAATTTGCGAATCTGTGCAAAATAAAACCCCGCGACTTTATTTACACAAGGCCTGCTGTGGAGATGAATGTAATAAAAAGGGAGAGAATATCTGAATCGCATTTACCTAGTTCAGAGAATGATATGTTTATCACATACTAGAACGCAACAAGTGTTATCGTTTATTTTTATATCCATTGATGATAATGATTTTTGTATAGTATATGGATACTGTCTATTAATCTTATAAAGCTCATTTATATTAATATTATGTAGTCAAATCGGATAAATTTTTCTTAACGATATTAACGATAGATGTCTTATTCTTTATAAATAACAAGTCGACATCTCCTACCTGACGTTATAATTTAATAGATCGATCATTTTCATCATAAACGATGTTTTCTTACTTTGATAAGCAATTTTATCTTTTTACTAAACATTTCTTTTCCTTTATTCTAACGGTTATTTTTATGTACCTGACCTTATTTTTACAATATACTTATTGTAATATATATCGAGAAATATTGTTTTTATATTGTACATAACAAGTTTTTAATACTACTTTTTATTGAAATGTGGGACTTACATAATACATAAATGTATAATATTTTTAAAGCTAATTCTTATGCTTTTAAAATTAATATTCATTGTATTAATAAGTGAAATTAATAAGTAACAGAAGTTTTTGACAATAATAATCATAAATATTTACTATAATAAATTTTGTACCAACTATGTAAAAATATAGATAACTTAAGTTATTAAAGTATAATTATTTAAGACAATCTTGATGTAATCTTGATCCATCTAGAATACTTGTAACAGAGTTAGTCTAATTTTTGTGATAATATAAAATTTATAATTTTATTTTATAGCATATTATAGAAAACTTTATGAAATAATAAATTTATGGAATTACACGAATGTTTAAAAAATATATATACATTAATAAAAGAAAAAACGGTATACATATATATGATGAAATTTTAATTATAGTATATAATTTTAAATTATAATACTATTTTTTTAATGAGAAAAATGTTTTCATAAATAAATTCTATACATATTTTTATTTCATTGTATATACATCGAAATTTTTATGATATAAAAAGCTTATATTGTAAGTTTGATTAAACATAAAGTTATGATTGATTTTGAATTTATTAAATGATTGCATACGCATTTCAGCTAAATACGTAGATAACATACATCATGATATGGATTCATAACCGATAAATACCTATTTACAAGATGAATGTAATTAACGTATCGACTGAAATATCTGTGTAGTCATATGAACAGGCAATAGTTATTACTTTATTCTATGTTCAAATACAATTAACAATCTTTGCAATATGTAATATTTCAGATGCATCTTTATTTGTATATTTTATAACTGTATGAATATAATGATGCTATAATCAATTCGCGATGAATTGAATTATTAAACGTCAAGTAAACTAAAAAATTATAAAATATTTCAGATATAAATAGTATTGTATCGAATTTATATTTTAATGTAAAATTGTACAAACAAAATTTTTATTTGATTATATTTGTTAACAAGAATAAAATGGTTTTGCTCCTCTTAATATCAAAAATCAATAAATAATTCACATTCTTACAAAAGATATCAAACTTTTAAATGTAAAGATATTTCTACATAATGAATATTACATACTTTAATTCCAATTTGTAAATTATAATCGATAAAAGTAAAAAATTTAAACATCATTATCATATACAACACTTCATATATTTTCAATTTATTCATATATTTTTCATTTTTCTTAATGAATAAATTATTGTTTATATATATTTTTTAAATTATATAAGTAATATTCGATACAATTATTTGAAGTACATACATTTTGTGTTGCAACATTTTATCAATATTAAAAAATTTAATTATTCCTAAAAAATTAATTTATTATTTACATGTGTTTGTATTGTACCATTTAATCATATTACCATATTTTTATTTAAAACAGTTTTTTAATAAAGTAAAAATAGAAAATAATTTATGAAATTGTAATTCAAATATTGTCAATTATGCACTAAAAATATACTAGATTAATAAAATTCGTTAACATTCATCTTTTTAATTAAAAGTATTTATGTATAAAAAATTTCTGAAAATTAAATAATGTATTTTCTAAAAATAATTGAAAATTACTTATTAAATGATTTAAATATTTTAATTATGTAAATATTACAATTCAAACATTATCATGGCTACAAATATTTATTATTTCAATTAAAATAATTCATACGAAATTTTTAAAAAATTAATAATTTTTAAATTATATGTTCACCATTATCTAATTTAAGAAGTATATAAGTTCACATATACAAACATATAATATTTGTATTTTATAAAATTGAAAAATTAAATAATTTATTTTTATATTCTATATTAAAATGTAATGAATTTTCTCAGTATTGACAATATTTTTATTATTATTATATAAAAGGTATTGATATTATGTATATAAAAAATATTGAAAATATTTTTAGTACAGAATCAGTAAAACATTATTTACGTAAAAGCTATTTTATATTAATTAATCTATCCGATTGATCAAAAAATTCCTCTACATTAATCGGTTAATATATATATCGTAATAGTGAAAAAATTGCTTCATTTTCATTAACCTCGTAATGTTCCTATCAATGAAAATTTAATGAATAATGATCTGACTCGATAAGTCAAGTAATTAGATTTTATGCGGTGATATAAAGTAAAGCAAGATTATAAAAAATATCATCATAAGTCTTCTCATTACAAAAAATTGTTTTTTTTTAATTTATAATTTTATGGTGAAAAGTATTATCATGAATTATCATAGTTAACTAAACTTTATTAATATAAATAACCTAATTAAATAGACTTTGAAATTAACAATAGTTTTTAAATTCATATTTATAGAAATAAAGTTATAAAAGAATTTCTTACGTTTACAATAATGTTATTAATGATATTAATAGTGAAAAAATTAATCTTGATTTATTAGGAATATAAAAAAATGTATAAGGTAATATATAATGTATAAAATTTATAAGCAAAATGAGTTGATGAAATTTAAAATAAAAATTCAAATGTAAATATGATATAAATGTTGAGTGACTAAGAAAAAAAAGTATATTAGATTTTATAATATAAAAAACTTAAATTTAGATTAATAAAAGAATTTTAAAGAAGACTTTTTAAATTGAATAATTTTATATGTATATTATAAATCATTAACTATATATCTAAAATATAGTTTAAATAAGATATTAAATTTATTTTTTAAAGTTGAATCAAGGGCGAACTTTTATAATGTACAATATAATTTTCTTGAGAATTTAAATTTAAAGTTCATTTATGTTCATTATATTGAATTTTTTGTGAAATTTGTGACCACTACAAAATTTGAAGTATATTAATATTTTTGAGGTGTCTATACCCGATGTGGTGATTCTTTAAGAAAGACAAAGATGCAATCATACAAGATTAAAGTTATGCGATTATTTGGCAAACATTTAGGACCTCCTGCTACCAATTATATTTTATTTTTTGGTTATGTTATCACTTAAATCGCCAGTGGAGAGATCATTACTTTGTACAGCAATGCTGGGCTCATGATTAATGTAACTTACAAATGAAAGTTAGTTATTGTTCAATAATTCGATAATGCGTTTTCGCTTTCTCTCTGCTCATTAGACTACATTTTCAGTTGAATAATTGTATCATATCTATTACTTTTTGCACAACTATAATATTTTTATTTCGTCATCATTGTTTATGATTTAAATAAAATATAAATAAAATACATTATTCTTTTTTTTTGTAAAAATGTTATAGCAACAGTATTTCTACTTGTATTGAAATTTAGAATCTTTTCTTTAAATATAAATTTATTATCTTCTTAAGTAATTTTTAAAAAGATTTTAGTAATATGAAAAAATCTAAAAAAATGATTGAATGTTTTTTAAACTTCATGATGCAGAATAATAATTTTCATTGTATTATAACATTTGTATTTATTAAGATAAATTCAAGTATTATTTATATAATCTTCTATAAAATATTTTTTATTTTTAAAAGTAACATAATGTTTAAGTATAATCTTGAAATTGCTCTTAATCAGTTTAGATTTTTATTTGATTAATGTACTGTTAGAAAAAAAAATTAATTTTTGTTTAATATAAGTAACTAACTTTATTTACTGAATAAAAATTGAATAAATATTTGATAATCGAAAAAAATAATATATTTATACGGTAAATATTATAATTACTATTATTCTGTAATGAATGATTGAATTATTATAATATGCTGAAAATCATCATTTATAGTATAGCAAAAAGTTTTTTATTATTAATTTCTATTGTTATCTCATAATTAGATCGTATTATTATGTATATACATAATATAATATTTTTATCCCTTTTTACATTAACAAAATAGTTAAAATAAGAAAAAGTAATTTTTTAGGATAAATAACTAATTTCTTCTAAATTCTTTAAAGTAATTTTTAACTTTTTTTTTATTTGAAAATTGTAAATATGTTGGATGACATGTAACCGACATTTTAAAATGATATTAGTTACATATAATATTAACTTCAATACAGCATTCTCATCATTTTTAAAAGAATTTTTTATATATTTTATTAATTTTACATGATGTTTTAACTAATTTTTCATTTATATATAAATGAATTTAACTAAAATGAGCTGTCAATATAATTAATGTTTATAATATAGAAAAATAAAAGCTATTACTTTTTAACGAACCTGGTTTTTTATCTTAAATATTTCTAAGTTTTATTTTATTTTGCAAAGTATTGTGTAAAAATATCATAGTTTATATTCTGATAAAATATGAATGTTTATTTAAATAAATTTTAATTGCTTTATATTAGGAATTGCTTTTAATAACAATTATTATTTTTATTGCTTCTAAAATAATATAATATTTATTAATTAATCTTTTATTGATGATCCTGAGCTTAAAATCATATTTATTATAAATTGAAATATTTCTTTCGTATTACTTAATTTATAATATAATCACCATACAATAGGATATAGATTGACATTATTTAACTTTTTAATTATATACATGAAAAAATAATTACAAAATAAATTATTTCGTTTAACTTATATATAATTAAACAATTATGTAATTAAAAAGGAGATATTATAATGCATAAAATCAAATTGTCAAGAACGAATAAAATTAAATTTTCTTGCAGATTATTTTATAAACAACATATCGTAATATATTTATATCAATAATAGGGTCTTCATTTTAATCTAGGATTTACATTTTTTATATTTCATATGTTAATTATAGTCTTCATTTCTAAATATGGTACCATAGCGTAAAATGACTATAAATCTATTGAACTAGATTAAAATATTATGAAGATGTGCTGAAATACAGTTGATAACTACTGAATAATAATAGACCTGGATCGAATTATTCTTAAAGTGAAAAGACTCATTTTTTATAACTCATTCTTTTATATTTGCAATAAAAGTATTTTATTATTTATATTATTTGTAATCACAAAAATATGTTATATATCTTACTTTTTTAAATTTATGTAGAAATAGAAAAAAATTTTTTATTTATTTTTATTTAATAATTATTAGATACCTTTAAATTCTTCGTGCATTTCCATGAGACCATGGTATAATTTTTCCATTTAATTTTTTCAGTAGAAAGCGGCACGTATATTTTAAAAAATTATTTTGTACTGTTATGATGAAACAAAATATTCTTGAACACTTTTTTAAATTTATAATAATATTAATTAAAAATATATAATTTTAAATAAAGATATTCAAGGAAATTTTATTTTATATAATCAAAACAAAATTTAACGAAAAAATTATTATTTATATTGTAAGATTAAAAAAATATATTTTATGAAAATTTATTAAATTTAATAATAAAAACAAAGAAATATATATTAATAATTATAATTTTGAGAAAGATTAGAAAGAAATAAAAATATTACATAATATTTCGCTATATTCCTATGGTAAGCATATGGTAAACTTAAAATAAAACTAAAGTAGAAATTATTCACTGCCATTATTGCTATTAATTTATTTTAGAATAAAAATAATCTACTTAACGGACAATTTTATTTTAACTGAATATGTGCAGTTATTTTAGTTAATATAAATGTGTTTATTATTACTGAAATCTTATTCGTTCAAAATAAAAATACTTTTATTTATATATATAATATTCATATACGTCTATTTTTAAAATGTAAAACTTTAGGTGAACAAGAATGAAATTTAGAAGCTTCCGATTTTCTAATGTTTTCCCTAGTTACTATTGATATTCATGTATTTTTTCATTGCATTAAAATTTTAGTAGAAAATACTATATTCGAGTATATTACAATTAATATGAAAATAATGTAATATTTTGTATAAAATAAATCGGCAATAAATTAGTTACATAATTCATAAATAATAAATTTATTGTTATCATAACGTTAGGATATTATTGATATATTTTTGAAATCATCAAAACTATTTCAAAATTTTTATTTAAAAATAAGCTTTTAATATTCTGATATATATATATAATTAATAAATGGAATCATATGTAATTTTACAATAAAATTATGAATCAATGATTTTGTTATATTACTTTATTTATTACGCTTTACAAATTTTTTTTACAAATAAATTTTTTAGAATTTTTTGAGCTTATACTACAGTTATTTCTGCATTTATAAATTTCAATCGAACTTATTTCTCATATAAATTATTTGAAATTATAAAATATATGTGAAGTATATGTTCAATAAAAGAATAGTTTAATCATGTACGTTTAAAATATAAAACGGAAAATTCAGGTAACAATCATTTCATTAATAATTATACAATTCTTTTTTAAACTTATAATATTATATACGTAAGGTATTAAAGGTCACATAAGTATATTTTCTCGTCAAAATTACAAGTGCTTTAATTTTTCATTGATCATATAGACTTATAATTTTTCTCTTTAAGAAAAAAATGAATAAAATTTACTTTTATATCGAAATATTAGGAAACCCATTTGAATGTATTTCTTTGAAATATTTTTATATTTAAATATATTTTATATTTAATAATTAATTATTTGTTTTTCGAAACTATACAATAGTGAATTTTACAAATAAAAACTAATTAGACAAAATGTATTTCCAATATAATTTTTTATTGTTTCAGTTTATTTGTAATTGTGAAAAACAAAATTGTGGCTAAAGAAAGTTAGAATCTCAACAGAGATACTAAAAATGTAAGCACTTTTTTGAATACCTAATCTGTTAAAAGAGTCGGAAACCATAAGACTTCTTACATATAAACAAATTCTGATTTACCTACATTTTAATGTAACTCGACATACTGCCAACATATATACTTTTGAGACTTCAGGCTACACCTACGTAGAATTTTAATGAATTATGCTACTTGTTTTCCAATGGTTCTCATTCGCCACAGGGCCCAAATTTCTAGCCATTTGAAACATTCGTATACCTACATGTTTTTTCAGTTGTAATCTGTCTGCATATTTTATTGAGATAGCGCACAAATTCAGTACAAATCTTCAAATGCTACATTCTTTTCTTTTTATTACTGTTAGTGCCTTAAATTTTTTTACGATTCTATTGCTCTTTGTAAATTTTGAATAATCTATTTCTACATCGTCTTTACTTTTGATGCTTTTTTTTTAATTCTATTCTATTATGAAATTATCGAATTGTTAGTTCTCGTCAATATATTATATTCATGGATTATAATAAATATATTTTAATTGAATTTTTTTTTAAATTTGAATGTTTTTAAATCAGAAATTGTATAAATAATATGTATTTAATCTAATACGAAAATAAAAACAATAAAAAAAATTATTTAATCAATACTTAGTTTAATGAACAATACAAGTTATTATTTGTATTTGTATTATTAATTGATTAAAATATGTTTTCGCTTATTTAGTTTTTACATATTTATATATAGATGCATTAATAGTATTATAAGATATGTACGTAATTAGTTAATTCGTTTTGAGATATTTTGAGTGAATGAATAAAAATTCGATAAAAACAACTTTTCAATTATTAAGAATCTTAAGACTGTAAGAATAAGTTGTAAAAATCGTTTGATATGATTGTATCATCATCTAATATTTATATTTCAAAATTCATTTTTAATTTTTTCTATAAAATGCTAGTATTTATAAAAGATTTAACGATTATGTAATGGATAAGAGTACAAATATTTTTTTAAAATTATATTTAAACCTTTAAATTAATTTTCATAGAGAATAAAATATACTTAATATATTTAGCATCGATGTTATATTCTTTGCAACAAATAAAAAAAGCGATGTGGTTTTTTAATTTTATGTATTTGATTTTATGGTTTTTAGTAAGATGCGCTCAATTTCACTATTACATTTATAAATAAATATGAATGAATATATTATCGATATTCGAATATCACCTTTAACTCTCTGCATGTCGAAACTACATCGTGAATGTTTGCACATGCATGGTACGAAACCTGTATACACAGTCAATCTAATCATTAGAGTTGCAAGATATCTGTGTACACGCACTACTTGGTATAAGTGAAACATTCGACCCCGTTCTCTTTGACCTTTGTTGCTGCAGCAAGTGTAAATTACGATATTTGCTACAGTTTCTCTTTCTCTCCGTATATCTCTCTCTCTCTGTTTAATTCTCGCTCTCTCTCTCTCTCTTTAGTCAGTCTATCGAAACAGTATGAACAATGCAAGTAATGAAATCTCCACGGGTTTAGAGCGTAAGTTTCGCGAAAGAGCTTCCTAGTCTACATGCGTGTATGTGTAAGGAGAATATATGAAGGCAGGTATGTGAATTCACAGCCAGAAGCTTTTGATATCGCGAGAAATGCAAAATATTCTAGTTAGTGAGGTGCATATATATATATATGTATATATATATATATATACAAATATGTATATACAAAAGCGCGTAGATGTAAGTCAATATAAATATCCACACGCGTGAGTATATGTATGTATATATTAAAGTACGTGCAACGTACATAGGTTTGTACACCCGGTTATTCTAATTGTCCAATTACAATATTTCTTATGAGAGTTGACTAATTAGTTTCGATAGCAGTAAACTTAATATTTCCAAAAGTAATAGCTGTAAGCTAACGCTATAATCATCTATATGCGGTATACATAAAAATTAATTTACTTGATTTTCGAGTAGCCTCACCTCGCGAATGAGAAAGCAATTTTTTTTGAGAAATTAATTTTTCTTGATTAACTAAGTGAATTTCTTGATTCGTGTACTTTGCAAAAAAATTTTTTCTTATATCACCAAAATAATTCTAAAAAGTATTTTTCTAATTGATGGTAGAAAATATTACTCATGCATAAAGTCTTGATTCGAATAGTTGAAATATTTCTGTTTTTTTCGTTGAAGATATAAATTTAAATTAGTTAGATAAGTTAAGAAGAATAATTTAGTTAGTATGTTCTGGAGATATAATGACAGTACCCTATTATAGATCGTGTTCTCCAATTTGAAAGTACTTAATTTATTTAATGATTAAAAATACACAATATATTATGGAAGTATCGAATCATCGATTCGCATATATATTACATTTTAAGATAAAATAAAAATCTTATAGTATATAAATATAAATATCTATTCAAATATACATTACGTATTGATTTTTTTAGGTCTCCCTATATTTAATTGTTAAGATTAAATAGACTTGTCATTAAAATATTATTAAAATATTATATATTTATATTATATTTATATTATTATATATATTATAGTTTCAAAGATTTTTCAATAATAGTATAAAAACAATTAAAAAATTTGATTACTTTGCATAATACTTAATTTTTGTAAAGCAGAAATATACATATTTTTAACATCCACTTGTAAGTTATAAAGTACTTTTTTAAAATAAGAACATTTTTTAATGACAAAATCTGTAAATTTTATTTTTCTTTATTTTAAACTAATATTTATTTTATATATAATTTAGCTTTCATTTTTTTTATAGTTTTGTTACCATTATTTATAGTTTACATTCATTACTGTCTATTTAAAGGGACTAGTCCCTTAATTTATTATTATTATTTTTGCAAAACTGAATAAATGCTATCACGAAGTAAATAAAGATAGTAAGGCATCTATTAAAATCATAAAGTAAGGCGATGGGCAGGTAATTTTTTCCCATAAAATAAAAAATGAAAAATTGCATCTAAATCAAAAATACAATCGATGTACTTTCTCGAGTAAAATTTAATTCTACATCATTGTTAAGAGCTTTAGAAAATGTTTAAGACAATTCTTGAGATGAGATTAAATGTTTAAGTGGTCGCAGCTCATATTAAACTTACAGAGTCTAACCGATCGGATTACCGGTGTAGAAAAGTATTATCGCTCTATCATTGAGATACTCATTCACTTGATTAAGAACTAGGATCCATTTTTTTCATAATAACTTAATAATGTGATAATACTTTTAACAATATTGCTGCAAACTACTGTGTTGGAAGAATACTCGTAAAAAATTGAATTTATAAAATTTGATTTATAACAAGTACCAACGTACTATAATCCTAATTTATACAGTAATTTTCTTTTAAAATTAATTATTATCTTATATAGAAACAATTTTTAGAAACCTAAAAATAAGATTTTCAATGTAGTAATTTATGTACAGAGCAATATTTTCTTGAATGTAAAATTTATATTTTTTAAAACCAAATTTAGTTTAATTTGGAAGAGATATATAAAAAGATACAACACGCAATTAAATTACCTTTTAGTCATAAAAAGGAGAACTAATATTTTTACTCGTTAATTTTTAAGTATTTATATTTATATTATTTACATTTGAAATATAATAATAATAATATAATAATATACAAACAAAAAGAGTGAAATAGTTTTACAGCTACATAAAATTAAATTAAATTAACTTCTTCGATAGGATAACAAAAAATTATTATTGGAAATATCAACCTTTATATAAACTTATGTAGTATTTCTACTGAATATTTTAAAAAAACTAATATATTTCATTTTATTATAAATTACTTAATAAAATTTAATAAATATAATATTAAAAACAATTAAATTCATCATTTTGATAGACGGCATGTTAGATTAGATGGGTATTTCAATATACAATTATTTCATTTTTAATAAATCTATATTTTAATATATTTATAAATAGTTATAAAATATAATGAGATATGTTCCAGATTTTTATTTCAATTATGATAAAATCTGAATGTATTGAAGATTTAAAAGCCTATTTTATTTCAGTTTCCTCTAAAGATATAATTTGTAGGTTAAAATTTAAATTGTATTTTATCAGAATACACTGTTGTGAATGTACATTGTAAATCTTATCTTTTGTTAACGTAAGAGCCTTCTCTGAATTAAATTGTTTGAATTTCATTTATTTGAATAAATGAATACAAGTTTTAAATTGTATCTTTTAATAGTGAGACATCACCAAATTTTCTTTTTTCATACTTAATCCTTTAGAAATTAAAAATTTAAATAATTTTTATTTTATGTTATAGAAAATGTATACATTAATGAAAGGATCTATTATAAATATAAATTATACGAGATTATATAATCATTGATTTTTTATATATAATTTAAAAGAAGAAAAATTTGTATTTAGTAAGGATATATACGCATATTTTTTATAAATTTATTTTTTATAAATGTTTATGTATTATTTTGAGATATAAATAAAAACTTCAGATTGTTAAATTAGTAATTACTGTTTAAAAATAAAAGAAAATAATTTAATAAACACTAATTTCTTACAGGTTTTCAAAAAATATGTATGGATATCTCGAGTGATCTTTGTGATTTAATATAGATCCAGTAAAATATGAAAAATTTAAAACATGAAAGACTTGCCCAAATTATTATGAAAGTGATCGCAAGAATTTTTGCTATAGAAGCGGTATACATTATATATTTCATAAATTCATATGTATATATTACAGTAAAAAAAAAAAGAATGTAAAAGCTCACGTATGTATATAGTAATTTCCAAAATTAGTATGAAAATTAATATCAAAATCGCATGGATTTACATAAATATATGTGCGAATGTATGTATAATATTAGAAAATAATTAAGAATGCTATAAAGACATGAAATGGTAAAAAAAGAAATGTACCGAATTAAGAAATGTAATTTACAATTTTTGATTCATAATTTTTTTCTTTATTTATAATTTTAATTATATATGATACTAAAAAATTATATATTATAAATAATATTTAAATCAAAATTATTTTATTTGATTTACTTTTAAGATACTAATATTTTTAACTATAATGTTGTATTGAAATATTAGTTTTTAAGCTATTACATTAATATTAAATTTTTTATTTTAATAATGAAATAATTTTCATTTTATAAATAAAATTTCAATAAAATATAATTTCTTATTTTCATTTTTGATCGAATTATCATAATTAGTATGTATTGCTGAGAAAATATTATTAAAAAATATGAATTAATTAATTTCAAATAAATTTTTATTTTTGAGTTTTATATATAAATTTTAAAGTTATTTTATATTCTTACGAAAAAACAAAAATCTTTTATTATTTTATAAAATGAATAATTTTAAAACATCATGGATATTTAATTAATAATTAATATCTAAAATTTAAAAAAAATTCTAACGAGTAACGAATAAATTATATTTATATTTCTTTAATATGCTTCAAATTTTGTTCCGCATACAAATAAATTGTATTCAAAACAAGCAAAAAAATTATTTTATTCATTTTGTGGAAATATTTTAGATAAAAAAATTTTAGGCTAAAACCAAAAATTTAGTTTGTACAATATATGTATATTAATTATAAAATTAGAATTTATAGAGATGTATAGAAATAAATTTAAAAAAATATTCTTATTTTATGTTTGTTTTTTACATAAATATTTAAAAATTATGTACTCAATTATGTATATATTATTGATTTAATTAAATTATACATTATAAGTTGCGCTATTACTGCCTATACGAATCTGTTAATTTATATGAACAGATAGATAGAAGAATATGCACTATTTTTCTTGTATTATAAGTATTCATCATCAAAGAAAATATTTCAAAGATAAGACAGTTGCGTTTTAAATTTATTATATAATAACGATGATCTATTTGAAGCGTTTGAATATATAAGTAAGTTCCTTTTTGTTTGATCATATTTTTATATCATCTAGAAATATAAGGAAAGTATATATATATATATATATATAGAGAGAGAGAGAGACAGAAATATGAAAGGAATAGAGAGAATATGTGACATATTGGAAGGGAAAACGAATGGATGTAGATGCGTATATATGGTATGTGCCTGTATATACAGTTGAGAATGTATATATAACAGATAGATAGATAAATAGGTAGATAGATAGAATGATAGATAAATAGATAAAGGGAGATAGAGGAAGAGAGAGACAGAGGAAAAGAAAAGAGAGAGAATACTAGAGGATTGAAATACCGTTAATGCACTTTTCAAAACTAAAAGGCTGCGGTAGTTGCTGACGCTGGTGTAAGTAATAGATAGGTCGAGTAATTGCTTCACTTAACGAGAAACACGTTCGACCCCCCAAGTTATCTCTCGCTTGCTCACGTTTACTACCATTACTTCACAACGAAATATACTTCCCATTAGCTTGAGAGAGATGAAGAGAATAAGCCCGTACATTTATGCTTGTGTATGCAAACACAAATTCACAGCTATATAAGTTTCCTGAGTTGGTATTAAAAGTTGCGTCATGTATACAATAAAATTTATAATATTTTTTTAGACTTTTTTTTTCTATTCTTTTCTTTTATTCTTCTATTTTCTTTTTTATATATGAATTTAGCTACATATTATTAATAAGTAAGTAATTATTAAATTTTATTTCTATTCATTTCATTCTAACAAAATATTGTGAAGCAAAAATCTAAATGTGTTTTTGTAAAATGTAACATCATGTCACTGAAAGTATAGATCTAGTAGAGAGACGATTAAAGAATGTAGGTGTTTCAATGAACTAAGGGAGTACTATATATTACTCTAATGGTTACACATAAAATAAATAATTTTATATAAATTTAAAAAAATATGATTTCAAATACTATGGGATCTTATGTCTATCATTTTTTTTATAATTTATAAAGAATGTTACAATAATATATTAAGTCTTTTCTTGTTAAACTGAGATATTTTTCCCAATATGTGAAAAATAAAAACTGAAAGCTTATGACTATCATAATTTTTTATTTAATTAAATACAACATTGTGATTGTATAAAATCAATGTCAAAATCTTCAATAGGTTATGAGATTTTTATAAGCTACATGAAAAATAATTATATGTACTAAGTTAATGTAAAAAATATTAAAGCATACAAAATTGAAAGTTACTCAAACAATTTATATTTTCCATAAAAAGATAATTACTAAAAATAATTACATTTCTAAAATTATAATATTTATGTTTATACAAAATAAAAGAAATAGAGTTAATCTAGTCAATTAAAAAGTATAAAAATATAATTTTTATTTTTTAAATTATTTTTAGTTGATATGAAAAATAAGGATCTCTACATATTAAACATGCTATTTTCGATAAATAGTAATATCATTTTATAAAAATAAGATCGAATAATTTTAAGAGAAAAAAAAACTTATATAATATTTTATTATTATACACAATCTTCATGCATTACTTATAATTATCTCATTATTAACTAATTAAAATATTTATTTTTAATATCCTTTACTATAAAAGACATTTTCAGTTAATTAAAGTTTTAATTACAGTAGTTACTTAATTAAAAATTATAACAATTTTTTTCATAATTATTAGTTTTAGTTATCGATGCTTTAAATTTTATTTTAAGAGGTAACAATATAGAAGGTTATATCTACAAAATTCAGTGTTTGAAATTAAAAAAACGATTGTTTTTTGATATCTTGGAATTTAAATCTTTTTTTCTAATATGAATTTTTGATTTAGTTTTCTATTTTTTTTTATTGCAAATTAGTATATATTTTAATTATTTTCTCGATTTTTCTTTCTGTCAAAATGACTTTCGTTTTCCTCATTCACTTATGTATTGTCTTTTGCATAACATTAAAAAATAATTATTTTCGTGATTAAAGAAAATATATTAATTTTATAATAACAAAATTATAATTTTCTGTCCTTTATTTTGCATCTATATTTTATTTAAGAACTTTGTGATATTTTTTTTTAATTCGATTGAAGTATTTTATATGGATAGAACTAGTTTTTCGTTAAGTAATAATTATGTCATATTCAACAATATTAGTTTATATTTATTCTATCAACTAAAAATGAGTGTAAAAAAAATAAGCACGTAAATACTTTTTACATTTAACTTTTTGTTCTATCTTATGCCAATATCTCCTTATCGATCAAACTAGTATGAAAGAAAGAGATCGAATAAGCAGAGAAAAAGGAAAAGAGAGAAAGTGTAAGTGAGAAAGAAGAGCGATGAATAAGTTAAATAAGTTTTTTTCATTATTAGAATACTTTTTTTATAATTCTCATTAAAAAATTATTATTATAACTTAAATATAAAAATATATAATTTTTATTCAAATGATAAAAATATGGAATAGTTCACTTGTTATTTTTCAGTTCGTAACTATTAATAGGAATTACAGCTGGAATATGCATAACATAAATAAACTTACATGAACCTAAATATTAAACAAATTCGATAATGAAACTTCATGTTTATAAAATTCTGATAAATACTTGTATAACAGGAAGAAATATAAACTCTTTAAAATATTTAAATTCAATTTTTTTTATATTTGATACAAGTAATTATAATAGACGAAATTGTTATTATATATTTACTTATATTTTATTTTATTATAATGTTATTATAATTTTATTATAATATATTGAATATTTTTATTATGCTTACAAATAAACTAATTCGGAATTGCTTTATTTTTTAAAAATACATATACATCTTAGAAATATAAATATAAACACGAATCTAATTATATTTTAAAATAATGAAATTTATTTAAAGTTAATAAAATTTAAACAAAGTTAATAATCATAGAAAGTATAGAATAAGTTTAACAAAGGAATATATATCATCTTTATTATTTTTCATATTATTTTGTTATGTATAAGTGAAGATGTATATAAAAATATTATACAGAATTTGATAATCTACAATTTGAATTAAGACATAAGAATTTAAATTATAAAGTAATTAAAATTCCATCAAAATTTTATTTAAATTTAGTATTACCAACTTTTTCAAAAATAGAGTATTATGATTATTAAATATTTTAATATGATATATTAAATCTTATATTTAATTTTGAATTAAATCTACTTTAAAATAAAATTATTATAACAGTTATATATAAAAATAAATCGGTACTAGAAAAGTTGTATAAATTCTATAATAGTTTAATAGATTATATAAAAATATATACAAAATACAAAAAAAATTTTATATACATAATATAGTATGCATTTAATACAATCTTTTTTTAATATTTTGAGGTATAGGCTACTTAAATATAAATATTTATATGAAATATTTGATAACGCTTTACGATAAATTATTAATTATACGTTTTTATACAAATAATATTATAGCAACTTTTTTATGAATATAGAAGGATCCACTCGAATTAACTATAACAGAAGAATCTTTCTTATTATTACGAATAAATAACACAATTTAAATTTTGTATTATAAAATTCATACAGAATGAAATACAAATAACAATAGTATTCGATTATAATTATACATACAGTTTACTGCGCGATCGAAGTAGGATTTTACAATTGTACTGTCAGAGGTGTAACAGTTAAATCTGGCCGTTTCGCCCTTTTGCTTTTATATATATTTTCCGCCCTACTCCGTCTAGTTATTTTTTTGCCTTCTTATTATATATAATACTATATTTCAAGAAAATTCTAATTAACTTTATTTCTAGTTTTAATGAGTCACCTTATCATGCGTCAGTTACAAAGATTTTTTCACATTTGTATTTACGTATAATAAACCAGGAAACTTTTTTCAGCGTATTTATTACTTTTTACAATAATAAATAATAAAAATATTATCTATCTAGTATTAATTTTCTTTATTTATTACGGATGAGATTTTCTTACTTCTATATTTACTATTTTAAACAGTTTTTGAAGTATTTTTATGGTTTAGTATTATCTGCAATAATTATATAAAGTACGTTTATTCTTTTCGACTAGATTTTTGTGCTATTTTTGAGTCTAGATCATACGTTATTTTACTAAGCTCAGACTTTGTGTTTGTTTTCTTTTAGAAAAGATTTAAAATTTCCAAATATGAATAAAATTATTTTTAATTTTCTCCCCTTTTAACTTTTTAAAACTCTTATAAGCGCATAACTTTTTATTTTTTATTATTTTTTCATAAGTTGCAAGTGTACTCAAACATCATGTTCTTATATCGAGCCTTTAACGAGCTCCGATAATTATTTTTTTATTAACGTAATTTATAATATTTATCATATTAACTTTTCAATTTTTCTCGTAATCGTTATAATAATGAAGATATTTCTCATAGAAAATTTCCAAATTTTCTTTTTCAGCTTTTCTTATTTTTTGATATATTCGAGCATAATACATATTATAAGTTTAATTTATCGTACAATTCATTATATTTTGGCTAATTTTTATTTTACGATAGTTATTATTTAATTTTCAAAAATTATTTTAAATTAAATTATAGCATGGAAAAATTTGTTATGCATTAAGAATTATTATTTAAACTAAAAAAAATAGTGTAAAAAAGTAGTCTATCAAATATTTATATGGAATAAATTAAAATTTCTAAAAATTATTATTATTTGTAACCAACATTAAATTGATAATATTTTCTTAAATTCATTGTATGTGTATTATATTCAAGGTTGTAATATCTCTAAAATGGAATGTATAAAATGTATTAGATATATATCTAGTAAAAGAAAGACATTAATTCTTTTCCTAAGGTAGGATTGATATTTTAGATATTTGTCAGAAATGTACATTAATTTTGCTTTTTGATATAATTTTAAATAATCTAAGAACAAATTACAAAAGTTTGAATTTAAAATTATTTTTTAATGAAACATATTTTTATTTATAACTAGAAAGTATTGACATGATATTTAAAAATAGTATGATATCTGACATTTTTACTTTTGTTATGTGAATATTTTTTGAAGTAATTTATATAAATACTAACTTTTATTATATAATATTTATTAATAGTCATAGATATTGTTTAACTAATTCATGTTTGGTAAAGTATGTAATTATTTTTAATACACCAGCAAAGAAGTGTAATATAATTAAAATATATTGTGAAAATAAATAAAAATGAAAGTTACAATGGCAAATATGAATTTTATTACCAATGGTAGATATTGCATATGATAAGATTTAGATCTACAATAAAAAGGGTCAAAAAGAAAAGGAAATTCAAAACAAAATTTTTATTTTGCACTTTCACAAGTTGATTATGAATTTATTGGAGAAGTGGTGTATTTTGTGTTCTGTTATATTTATCAGTTTGCATTATTAGGGTATTCTTTATATAAGATTTTGTCCATACATGATTATATTGTTGAGGCATAGAGGAGGATTTACGATTCAAGTAAGTATGTAAACAGCATTATATCAGGACTGTCAATAGACTTGCATATTACCTTTTTATAGGTAGTGATTATAGTATGATTCTTAAAAACAAATAAGAAATATTTATCAATTATTTTAAAGTATTTATCTTTACATATTTTTCTTTTATGTCATAATAAATAAATACGGCAGAGAAAGCATTCTCATTTATTATATAATTTTTTTATTTTAGAATTTTAAATTATTTCTGAAATGTTTAACACGAATATAGAAATTTTTATTAACAATTATCTTCATAAAATATTTTTTATATATTAAAAGAAATCATATGCGGAAATATATATTGTTTGTTCGATGAAAGATACTGTTTTTATGAAGTATTATTTGTAGCGTGAACCATATGTTATTAGAAAGGTAATCACCGGCCTTGTACGAGACTGTCATTGGATGAACGATTGATTTCGATCGAACCATGCGAAATACGATATAATTACCAGTTATGAGGATATGGACTTAAAATCCATATTATTTTATTATTGTCCATAAAATAATTATGAATTATTTCTTTACAAATCACATTGATAAAAACTAAGTACAGTGAATTAATATGTTTAAAAAAATATTTCAAATAAATAAATTTTTTTTAAATTATTGGATATAAATGAGTATGATGAATATAAAGTAAAAATATTCTTTACGATTTTTTAAAATAACAAATTTGATATTTAAATAAAATATTAAAGATATTTTTTAAGGAAGATCTCAATTATGTAATATTACATTTAACGAAAAATATCTAAAAAATGACTTAAGCAATAAAATTTATTCTATTTTAATGGTTAAATCAATATAAATTTTAATATTTACATTTAATCTTTAAATAGCTAAATTAAAAAATACATTTTTCATTATGATAATCGAATTATTTGAATAAAAATTATTTCCATGTAAATATATAGGAATTTAAAAATAAAATTTAATATATAAATGATGAGATTTGAATAAGACAAAAATAAAATTCAAAATTTGTATAATTTAAATGATATATTTATATTTTTATGATTACTAATGAAGGAAATAATCAAATAGGACATTGATTATTGGTTAATCACTAAGTAGCATATTAAAAAATTCCTTAAAAACGAAAATTATTACTGTATTATTATAATAAATTATATATACAATAATATAACTATAATTAGATTTGGCTTATTAGTATAAACCAATTGATATTTTATATATATAAAAACGGTTAAATATGTTAGATCTGAATATGGGTCTGTTTGCTTAAAATGCAGTAGTTGCTAGTCTTGACGAAATGAAAAATTTTTCATACTAAAATAACGTTTCGTCAGATATTCACCAAATCAATATAAATTTTAGTATTACAATTAGTTTTCAAAAGTAAGCTTAACGGTAAAATAGGATGTATGGATGTATGGTACCATCGAAGTAGTATGAAATCTCTCTCGTATTCCTGATAACCCACGTGGCCTCAACAAACTTCGTCATCATTACAATTCAGGAAAGTTGTCTCGGACGATCTCCGAAGCAAAGCGTCTCGCATTTCATCCAAAGATCTTTGCGTATCCTAGCCGTTAACCTTCATCGGCAGACGCCGACCGCGCTAATAGTTGCACGAATGATCGGATAAAGTGATCCGTGCTCGGGTCGTTACGTTTCTCCACCCTCAGGAGATACGGCGCGCGCAACTTTCGGCGGGACGAAAGTGGGCGGGCTCCTCTGGATTCGCTACCGCGTGTAGCGCCAGTCGAACTCGTGCGCAATCTGCGACCGAAGCTCTGGCGTGTGCTTTTCGCCAGGCTTCAGTCTGACGCGCAAGCTCGCACGGCCCGTACCGGGTTAAGCTTATTTTGCGCACGTTGTCGGGCCGAGCGCGATTAATATTATATCGCGAACATAGGTGCGGCTTAACTTTTTTTCTTCAGGTCTCTACCTTTCTCCTCGCGAATTTATTCAGTTTTTTTCTTTCTGTTTTTAAACCGAATTAAAATGTCTCATTGATAGCTAACAGAGACAGAGAGAGAGAGAGAGAGAGAGAGAGAGCGACGACACTTGGTCAGCGAAGAAACAGAGGAGGATGGACAGGAGAGTCGACACGTGCGTCGCGTCGATTCATCGCGGAAAGGTGACGCGTGTGTTGAGAATTGTCGTGCGGTAAAAACCTTGCTATTTTAAGTGTCCGTTTGACTTTTTTTCTCGGTGTTGAATCGGTGAGAAAGGTCGTACTCGCGAAGGGATAAAGGAGAGGATCGTTTCGGTACTTTTGAACTTCCCTCTTTTTGGTAACGGAAGTTTCAGCAGGCTAAACGTGAGTAGCAAATTTTGAAATTTGTAACTAAGAATTTTCAGAGTCACTTATTACTTTTATTTTCATTATTCATTTCGTTTTTTACGAAATAATTCATGTAATTAATTCGCTAAAATTATTACACAATAAATCTTATGTATGAAACAATTTATCCGAACGGTTTTTAAAATATTTGAATTTATATTTGAGAAAATAATCGAAGGAGTTGATTTCATTTTACTTATTTAATCATATAAATTTAATACACATAGATTTACAATAATGTAATGATTCAATTAAAAATTTAATATTGTTCTTTAAATCGAAATTACTTTGCTTCATCTTTTTTATATCCTTCGCTTTTTTTAGTTAATCTTCTTTTGTTATTTTGAAGCATATCGTTAAAACAAATAAATTTTCAGAAAATCCAAATCAACAATTTCTAGCGAAATTAAGATAATCAAAGAATTTCTTATCATTCACATAGATTTTTAAAAACATTCAAATTTTTTTCCTAAAACAAAATTAAAGTTACTACAAATTTTTGTTTTTAATTATAAAAAATAACTTTGTATGTTAAAATAATCAAGTTTAGCTACATTATTTAATCAAATTTATATACTGTAAGCATCGATAAGTAATGCAATAATATTATATATAAATTATTTCAACTTTAGAAATGAATTCATACTTAGATTATAAAATAGTTTAAAATTTATTTATTTATCACGGCTGTTTTATTTTTGTATTCATACATTAAATATGCAATATAAAATTCAATAAACATTTGTCAATATTTAATTTAAAAAACCTATACTTACATTAATTTATATAAATACTCAAATCATAAGATTATATATTATATTTATTTTAAAATTATTATTTTAGACAAAAATTTTAAAAATCACTTAATCTTTTTGAAAATAAAATTTCAATTCAACAGCTTCAAATTCGAAGGATATCTTAATAATGTTAAATCTTCATACTAGTATATTGGAATTTAGAAGCTTTACATAATATTGGATTATTAATTTTAAAAATAATGTTTAAATAATAGCCTATTATTTCTTCATATTTATTAATAATATTGTACTTAAGTTTTATATTATATAAAATCTATAAATTTACGATTAAATTTTTTCCATTGAATATCTAGGTTACATTTATTATTAAAAGTATTCAAAAAAGTTATAATAATTATGAATCTATATATTTTATATGATATAACTTTAATGTATTTAGTTATTTATAAAAATAAATTATTTATATTGTAAATAAAGAATATAATTATGTATTAACTACTCAAAATTAAGATATTTTTCTGAAGAATAAATAAAAATAAATCTATAAAGGTATTTTAATTTATTTGTAAATATAACAAAATATTTATTCATAATAATATAAATTATAATAGAACTTTTAGTGATAATTATTGCTGAGTAAAATTTTGATTATATTCAATTCTAATTGACTGAAAACAATTATTATTATTATATAAATATACTTAAATAAATCTATAAAAATGAATGTGAATATATTAGAAGATTTCTTGTAAGTTTATTTTTTATAATTAATAAATAAAACCAATTAAATATAAGAGTGGATAGTTTGAAAGTAAGACGAATAATTCTTTATTCATTATACATTAATTATCGTGAGATGATTAAGTAAATTTAAATTCATTCGAGAACTTAAAATAGATTACTGTGTGCAGAAATATCTTTTTAGCATATTAAGGGGACTATTTTTATATTTTTTCAAGTTAAGTAAAAAAGATACCATTTAAAAATGTAAATTCATTGATTTTATGTCGAAATTATGAAAATTATCAATACTATAGTGGAAAATATAAAATAGCGAGTAGATTTTTTTTGCTTGGTTATATTCAGCCAAGTGTCACGTTTCGGATGAAAATTTTTGATAAATAAAATAATTTAGAATAAAATTAAAATTAATATACTTATATATTTTTTAAATTATTCTAAATTCAACTTTATGAAGCAATGTGTATTATTTTTGATGAAATAATAGTCGTTATGATTTTATAAAAGTCTACAAATAAAAGAAGCATTACTCCAACATTGAAATAAAATATTTATTAATTATCAATCGACAATTTAAAAATTAACAAAATTATTTGGTGGTTCAAATAGTATTATACAGTAATCCTTAAGAATATCAATAAAAAGAATAACAATTTATCATAAATGCTTAGTCTAGGATAATTTGAAATATGATTTTTATTCCAGAGAATTTGATAGTTAACTTTTTTGACAAACGAAAAGGTAGACAATAAACTAGAAATAGATAAATTAAAATTATATTCCTAAAAAATATAAAAGATATTATTTTTTCAATTTATGAAGAATTGTTGAATGAGACTCTCATAATCTATGTCCGCAAATGTATATTAAATACAAAAAAAAGTTTAAATGACATTTTTTCGTAAATGACTGTTACTTATGTTGATTTACAAGTAATATTACATATTGTGGAAAAAAATTGGTGTAAAAATCTAGGAAGCTGCGAATGTTTGTTTTTGCTACCGAACGAACAGTATTTCTTCAACGTTTAAGTAAATTTTCAAGAATGTACCCAAAGTAATAAAAATCTTAAGAAAAGTCAATGAAAATATACTAATGAGTTAATAAAGTTACAGTAATAGAAATAAATTAAAATTTTACTTAAGTTCATTAGGTAGATTGTATATTAATTATTTAACTTTGAAACATAAAAAAACTTCAAAGGTGTTTTTCTTTCAAAACTTTTTTTTGGTTGTTTTCTAAAGGAAAATTGATCAATGTAAGTGATGATCATAATATTATGATCTTTCACTTCTCGTTACTCAAAATTAAAAGCAAAAAGATTGTTTTCACTCTGCACCCTCTTATCTATAATTTTAATAACAGTGTATAACATTAAGTGTTATATCTTCGCAATTTAAGAAGACTTTTCTTTGTACTTTGAAGTCTTATCATCTGGACGAAACTTATTTTGTATATCCAAGCCACTTAGACTCATTTCTTCTCTGTTGCGCTCTTCTTCTAACTTTACTCGTTAAGAAATCCGTTGAATAAAAGCAAGTTTTTTAGACGCCCTCCTCTCCCTTATTCAAGCAGCCACAAGTATACCCGCGTATCGGCGGGCATATTATGCGACACTGAGCTGTTATCTGATCCAACGACCGTCGCCCAAGAAAGAATAGCCTCAGCATATATATGCGTCGCGAACCCTCCGGAAAAGTCATTTCGAATCTGTACTACCTGGGCCACGAGCTGCGCTTAATTAAAAGTTTTATTATTAAATAAATGTAGCCGTTGAGCGAGACTCGCACACGAATGATCGCTATAGAGAAAATCAGAGATAGATAGAACATAGTTATACGAAAGGCATGTGGGACTAATCTAACGAACGGCTTCTTGTACATAAATCCATGCGCCAGTTACCAACGTTAAATTAGAAAATGAATGCGTTAAAATCAAATTATATTACTACGATTTTATTCAGAACTTATATCGGTACAAATATAAATCTTAATATTATATATTATAAAAATAAAAGAAACATTCTTTTATTTATATTTCTTTTTTATTCCTTATCACTTACCTATTTTATTTCCGCTCATATACTGAAATATTTACTAGTTATGCATTAATTTCTATTCGGAGTCGTAATCTTGAAATTTAGTAATGGATTTTTATAATTCAATTTTGATTCGAATGTTGTATAAAATTTTCGTGAAATATTATTATATTTTTTTCCTTAATATATGATAAAATGTTGAATTACTTTAATCTAAATATTTCAATGAAATAATCTTTTGAATTTTTTTCAATGATACACATAGGTAATACAATTTATTCTTAACCATATTTAAAAAGACAGGATTTATTTTATATATTTTAAAGGGAATTATTAATAATTTTAATTGTATTATCTTATATCTGAATCAACTAAATATAACAAACATAGTACAGTGGTATGAATCATAATACACTGGTATATTTATATCATAATATATTTTATATCCGTACATTATTAGTTAATTAATTTATTTTTTATAACAAATTTTCTAATTAAATAAATGTAAATACATATCAAGACTATATAAATATATCGATTATTATGATATGAACTTTTTATTTTTATGATAAATATTTATTCATCAAATATACATTTAAAAGAATATTAATCATTTTGATATTTTAGACTAATTGTTTTTGTATATGTATGTATTAATTTTACGTACATGGCGATATGAAAGAATTATAAATAAAATGCTTTATATTAAAAAATTGAATTTCTTGTCAATTCGCCTACATTATTTTATTTTATTAGTTATAAAATACTTAGAAACATAAAGAAAATACTAATATTTCGAAATAACTTTACTTTTTTATGACTATTCTTATTTTTCTCTTCATTAAGTCGTCAAAAATATTCAAATTAGTAAAATTGTCAACCATAAGATAAATTCAATATGCTTTATATTTAAAATGAAATTAGAATAAAATCACGGTAGTGGTAGTTATTAAAATATTAATTCGAATAAATAAAAAAAACAATTATTTATATAATTTTATTGTAAACAGAAATTATAAAATATATCGATAAAATTTGTTATTAAAAATTATAAATATTATGAAATTGATCAAACAAGAATTTAAATCAATTAAAAGAAATATAAATAAAAGATATCGCTTTTATAAAGACTTCTCTCGATAAATTATTAATACATGAGAAATATTGAAACATTTAAAGTGTGAAATTAATAGATGTATGGAGATAAAATATGACGAAGTGGAGATCGTTGATTGCACGATGCTCTATACGTATTCATGAGGATGGATCGTTGGTATTTTAAATAGAGATGAAAATTAAGTGTTTCTTATAAGGCGAAAACGAAACTTAGCATAGAAAGTTATCTTTTTCTGTCAAGGGAATTCTTACATTTTCGATGAATAAAAAATACAAGATAAGAAGAGGAATATGTGAAACTAGAGTGCAATATATGATCTCGGAATTATTTTCGAGAGCTGGGATTCTGGTGAGGTATCGCGGGAGTTGTATTCTATAGATAATAGTTGTACCGGCTAAAAAATATTTACCAAAGGAATGAAGTAAAAGTGCAAAAATGAGGGTATAAGTATTAGATAAAAGAGAAATCAAGTCATTATATTTTCAGTTAATACTCTTACAAAATTATTTTGTTTCACAGTCCAACGAATAGTTATTATTTTATTTTTCTATTAAATTCTTAATAATTAAATTAGATAGATAAAAATTGAATATTATTAACAACCATTGATTTTATAATATTTAAGGAACAAATTTCTGAATAATACTAAATGCACGCACATTTATTGTATAATATATGAACATTATAATTATTATAAAATAACAGATAATCTTTATACTAATAAAAAATTGTGTAAATTACATTTAGTTTCAATTAAACAAATGAAATAATCACAATGTTTATTTTATTTTTTTCTGTTACTAAGTTTTTTTACATATGCGCACAACGAGGATTGCCATGGTAATAAAATTAACTGCTCATTGGAAATGTAAGGCTAGTCGATTCGAAATTACTGGCTAATATAATTTTGAAGATGAAGGAAATATGCAATTCTACGAGTTAAGGATCATTTCAAACTTACATAATCTTGCTTCAGTCAGTGGAGCGGAAGAAGCCTTAAGAAACGTAGTAGTTTAAAAATTCTTTTATAATCAATATTTGGATGCTACCAGTTATTAATTATACAAATATTTGTTAATATTATATTAAAACTTTTATAGCCTCTAATATACATTTAATATACATATTAAATTTTTAATAAAGTTTATTGGTTCTTTTAAAAATAATGTTAAAAGAAGATGGATGATATAAATAAATATGCGAAGTATGACTTAATGCATTTAATTTTAATTTAATATATGGAAACAAGTATCACTATCTGCATATATCTCCTAATTTTATTAATAAAATACTGTTACAAGTTTTTAAGCAATAACTAGTTTTTTGTTATTTACTTTTATCCATTTTGTTTGAATATTAGTAACGGTTAAATAATACATTAGACAAAAACATATGTTAAACAACATATGTTTTATAATATCAAATTAAATTATATTTTTATTTAAGATTTTATTTAAGATGTTTTTTATAAATAGAATTATGTTTATTTTTAATTTTTTATTATTTTACAAGAAATAAGAAAAAATTGTATTTTTAAATATATTATATTTCCAGATTCTGGATAATTATGAAACCTATACAATATTATTTTCCATGTTTTTAAAAATTTGTTGAAAATACAAAAATATTATCATGTATTCTTTAAAAAATGTAAATAAAATAAGTTATTATTTATTATTATTTATGACAATTTAATTTAACTAATTAATTATAACTATTCAATAATTAGGTTAGCAAATAGTTTATTACAAATTGAACTACAACTGCAGAGAAATTTAATATCAAATATATATCTGTGTTCGGTTTACTCGCTACTATTTGTAACTTTAAATGAAACGAAAAACGAATGTATAACTATTTTTTGACTAGTTGAAACAGCTATTGAAAGATCGGATTTTCTTGAACAGAGACGATACTTCTAGTTCGAGTCGATTGAGAGACGCTATTCGATGAAACTGCAGTTTTAAGCGGTCACGTTTACTAACTAAATGAAAAAACTCAAATGATCTATAATTTTCTAATTAAACTAATCAGTAAAAGTTAAGTAATATCCATGATAATAAATAATTAATAATAAAAAATGATAATGATAATTGTTTGAATAGCTTTTACTTATTAGAATAAGAAAAAAAATAAAATTACTTTTTCAATTATAATACAATATTAGTATTATTTTAGTACAAGTGATTATTAGTTTTCAGTTAGTAATTACTCAAAACTATGCAAAACTATCTTCTGCGTGATATTTTAATAAAAAAGAAAGGCAAGACATCGCGTCTAGTAATTGAGATTCTCTATTTAACAGAGTCAAACAAATTATTTAGTTTATTTCGTAGAAGAGCAGTTTATGATAAAACTATCATAAACTTTATATTATTTTATATAAAATAATTAAAATAACAGTATTATTATTGTAATGAATATTAAATTTAAAATCTTTTATGTAAAGAAAATAATATAACTAAAATTTATACTAATCATACTATATATATTTTATTTTTACTATAAAATCTCTATAATATTATTTATCTTATAATATTTTTTTATTAAATGATACACTCAATTATGATTTCATATTATTTATTATTTTTAATTAAATTATATAACTTAATTATAAAATATTCTAACTTCAATTGCAAAGGTAAAATAGTATAAATAATGAATATTGTATATTAAATACTACATATACTGTTCATATATATATACTATATATACTATATTAAATACGTTCAGTATATAGTATATATACTATATATAGTAAATACTATATATACTGTTTCATACACATAAATAATTTATTGCGATATATAAAAATTTTATATGATAATATATATATATATATATATATATATATAAAACATCTGTAAAGCTTGTATATACGTAAATGTATGACATTAGCTTTTCATCTATTCATCAGTCATTGTTTCAAATTTATAGCTAAGGAAACACAATTAAACAATATTAGATACTACAATGGTGTTTAATGTTATCTCTCTATAACATTATCTTAAGTTTGTTCAATATTTTTAATATATTACAGTACAATAAAATTCAATTTATATATGAAATCATGTTTGTTTTTTAATTATTATTGAATTTTCTTAAGAATATATTGTATTAATATCAATTTATGTAGATTATGTAAATTTTTTTGATTTCTTATAGAAATATGTTAATATGTAAAATTATTATGACATATAAGTATTTCATAGAATCATCTATCAAACGAAATTTTTAAAATTTAATTATGAATCCATTCATTTACCTGTATGTTTTTAAGATATATATTTGTAAAATATAATATATAGTTTATATCTATGAAAATAATTTATAGGTTTTTTTTATAATCGTTCATACAATTATAAATTAAAATAATATAAATGTATAAATAATTCAATAAGTATGATTAAATCCTGAACATAAATAATCAAAGATGTAGTTGAATTTTTGAGGAGAAGTTCAAATATATTATTAATGAGGTTTATTATATATTTTGATAATCGTTAAAAGTAGAGTCTAACAAATATAAAAAAGAATTATTAATTCAAAAATTTAAAATCGATTTTACTTATTCAGTTAAAATTTGATAAATTAAATATTAATGTGTAAATAATAGAAATTATGTATAAAATATAATTTAGTTTAATATAATTGTAATATTGCAATACAAATTACAAAATATAAGTATTTATTGATAATTTGGATAATATTAAATTTTGAACGTAAAACTTTATTTATACATGATTATTTCAGACAAGTTTTTCTACTTTTGTATCACACATACATTTTCAATTTTATTGGTGTTATGTGACATAAATTTAAAGCATTCATTTCATTTTTATAAACAATAACTGAAAAATTAAATTCATAATAAATTATTAATTCATTTAAAATATGGTATTCTGAAAAATTATAAAATTATTGAATAGAAAGTAGAAACAAGAAAATGCAATATTTAAAACATTTTTACATGAAATGTTAAGATCTTCAAATATATGCAATTTTAACACAAAAAAAAGTATTTACAAAATTTTTAAAATTAATTATAAAGTAAATCATTAAGAGACATATTGTACAAAAAGAAATTTAAGTTTATTTGAAAGAAAAAAACATTTTTATTGTTTTCCTTAAGTTTTTTTATTTTATTATATTCCACATATAATAAAACTACTGTATTACAAATTTTTATAAAAGTAGTAATTTTTAATTAATAAATCTTATGTTATAAATATAAATAATTTTTTTATAACAATAATATTTCTTATTATTAAATATTTATATTTCTTATATTTTTTATAAGATTAAATTTTATAAATTTCTAATTATTAATAAACACATCTTATTCGTTCTAAAATTATATTAAACTAAAGTTATTCTAACAGGTATTAACTCTTTGTCATATGAGACAGATTTGTTACATGTAATACTTTTTACAATTAGTAAAAATTGGATTCATTACTATATAATTTTAGAATATCAATATTTTTTATTCGATTATGTAATTCAAATATGTAAAAATTTTTAAAATTATGTTTTATAAAGTATACAAATAAATTTTAAATATTAATTTTAACTATCACGTGTATTAAAGTGTATTTAAATCTAAAATTAATACATATACGTATGCAAAAATGTGCATTTTTACAAATATGCGTGTGCACGTATACATACATTGTATCCGTAAATATATGAATAATATTGTTAAATCATTAAGTAGTATACATGAATTCAAATACTCGGAATAAGTAAATATTAATATGTATGAGCTTCATATGATATTATTTTAATCTGTAATTCAATAATATGTATTGATGGTCAAGTTAAACATATGTAATATAGTAATATATATAAATATTATAACATATTTTCTTCATTATTTTCACATTATTTTACTGCATGCTTTTACCATTTATTCTTTTAACATAGAAGTAATACATATTATTGCATATAGATTATGCATACTTACGTTCGTATGACATGTGAAGTTTACCAATGGTAAGTCGAATATGTCAAGTTCAATGATGAAAAGCTAAAACTAAAATGGGCCAAAAGAACATATAGAGAGTTTATTATTGGAAATAAGAATTATTAAATTAGTAAAGATTTACTTCATAAAGCGCAATATTTCAATCTGATTCATTTAAGAAGAGAATACTCTTTTTTTATCTTCTTTATGATGTTATTTAAAATAATATTATACAATATTTCTTAAAGAAGATTACTATCTTCTCTATAAGTAATTTAATTAGTTCATTTTAATTAAAAAATTCATGTAAATATATTTAGAAAAATTATCTCTGAGGATAACTAAATTTTGAAAGATATTATATTCTTTTCATTCTATATATAATTTAAAAATTGCATTTAATTAATAAGAAAGTAAGTATAATAAATATAATAAAATATTAGGTATTAAGTACAGTTTAGCATTTGGATCATTTATTAAATTAAAGTATTTTGATTTCATCTTTGATTTAGAATTATAATATTTTTAAAAGAAAATTATATAAAAAAATATAAATCTTAATTTATGACTAATAAATATTAATAATCGCGTCTTAAAAAAATTCAAATGTATGTTTGCTTGAAAACAAAAAATTTTAATTTAGAATAGTTTATAATTTTTGAATAATAGATCAATAATTGAAAAATATAAGAATTGAAAATTAAAAAAGAATTAGATTAAAAACTAAAATATATAACAATTTATTTATTTTTAGTTAATATACCATAAACTACAGTATAATAACAAATCTTTAAATGTCAAAACGTGTGTTTAATTATACTTTTGTTTCTTATTATTTGAAATGAAAATTCACTGCAATTGATTAAAAATTACTTTATCTAACTTTTATTAATATATTAATTATAATTTATTCAAATAATTGAAAAATAAATTTTAATACATATGAATTATTTGATAAGAATTGAATATTCAATGGTATTTCTAATATGAAATACATATCTTTAAGCCGTTAGACGAAACAAGCGGTGCCAGAATTCGCGAAAAAAGTCGCTTTCCATGGATAATCGAGTCGTTAATATTATATTACACGAAGGCGCTTTCTTCCTCTTCCATACCCTTAACGATACTTCTTCTGCTAAGGATAATAAAAGTAATGCCGCTCGTAAAAGGTGCAGCACTGTATTCAACGTGACGTTGTCCTTGCGCGAGTTGCCTTTGCCTTTTTCATAGAACTTTTCAAGTGTTTTCCAGAAAAGGATAGTAAGACACTTTTACGATTATAAGGGGACGTGCTTATTACAACAAAGTATAAAGATGAGAAAACAAGAGATACCAGAGATGCCTCTAAACAGGCTGTTCAGGTTCATCTGCGTCTTTCAATTGCAAGTTTGGCAGATTATTGCTTCTTTATTTTCCTATCATGAATCTTTCAATTAATTTCGAAAAATGCAGAAATATTTTCGTTATAGAAATTCTTTATATTCAGAATTGCTTTTAATTTCATTTTTATCATCATCAATTTTTTATAAAACTGCATTTGTTTAATAAAATTTTTTAATATTAAACTTTAAATTGAAGTTAGCTGTTATTAAAATTAAGTTAGCTATTTGAAAAAAACATTTCATAATTTAAGAGATTTCTTGATATGAATTTTCTTTTATTTGCTAATATACTGTAAAAAAAATTTTATTACGTTATTATTAATACAATTTAATCTGAAATCCGTAGATGAATTAAAATAAAAATTATAATTCTTTATACAACTTGCAAATTATATTGTAATAAATGAAATTATAAATTTCAATGAGTTTCAATTACCTAACAGTAATTATAATACATATATTTTACAAACAAATAATTTATTGAATTAATTTCTCAATATATTAATTACAAAAATAGACAGATAACATGTGATTAATTTCTACTAGATTAATATTTCGTAATTGCAAAACAAATAACAATACATTATTAGAATGATCTAATAATTATTAAAAATTGACGTAATTTCTTAAGTAAACCACATATTGTATAATAAAAATATGTAAAATAGTTTTAAAAAATTAATAACTTTTAAATATATTATAAATAATATATTCACTTTAATTTTTATGAATTTATTTTTTTTTGTTCACCATATAATATTAAAAAAATGAGATGTATTTTTAATTTTTTTTACCTTTACTTTTTTATTATAATAATAATTTAATATATTGCATATACTGTTAATTGAAATTTTCAAAATAATAGTTATAGATTTTATATATTTTTTTATTTTAGTTTATTTTACATCGTTTTTTAAAATTATATATGATAAATAAAAATTGTTGATTATTTTTACAATATAAAATTTTTAATATGATTACAAGAAATAAAATTAATTGTATAATGGAAATAAAAATGTTGAGACTCGATTTATTTAATACGGATTTGTACATTTATGTATATTAAAAATTTTTCGATGGAATCACTGATAAATAACTGAATTTATGTTGACTTTATATAATACAATTTATGAATATAAAAATGGTATTTAGCAAGATTTAAGATATTTATGTATTTGCCACAATCTATTTATGTATTTTAAAACGTAAGCCGTAAACAAAATGTGCTCATTCAATTAAATTTGAATTTATATAGATACGTAAACAATAAACACATTCTCACTTGGATATAAATGCTTATCTGTAAATGTAGCTCATCCAATAAAAGCTCTTACCAGTTATTTACTAAATTTATTTTGATTAAACAATAGTGTACATCTCCTATTTTTCACTTCTATTCGTGAATAAAATTTAGATCAGTAAGGTTACGCTCACGAGTGCAAATTTTTAAATGACTATTGCTAGATACTAATGCATTGCTCGTTAGTAAAAACTTATTAAAAATATTTGTAAAGAGCAAAATGTAATTGATTCGCGATATGATATAAAATGCGTTACTGCTTATAGCATTCATTTCGGGTATAAATTTGCGTGACATTTTATGAATGGCGGTAGATTGCTGAGCTTTGATTTAGAGGACAGTTTGATTTCCGGACGGCACGATAACCGCCAATTTGTAAATCACATCGTAAATCTCGAGTCGCGACTCCGTTCTTCCTATCTCTCTCGAAGAGAAAAAAGAGAAAGAGAAGGCAATAGTTAGAGAGCTTGATGAATTCCACTAGTAGCAATTTGTACGATTGCATTAAAACATGGGCAAAATCGAAGCAGCGACCTGTACTCGAAAGAGAGCAAAAAATCGTGGAAAAAAGAGAGACGAAGGGGGAATCGAAGCATAGAGGGTCGTGTAGTAATTGTTATGGGGCGCGTGAACGATGTGCTGTGTAGTTTGGGAGGTCAGTTTCGTAATCCGGAAAGTTGGCTTGGCGCCTATTAATTGGTGCGGCGAGTGCGAGCTCGGCAATGGTTAGCGCCGTTGTTACGTTATCGCACTGATTCTGAACATCGGATACGTGTGCAGACCATTTTTTTTGTTGTTCTATGCCATTGCTTGTTTTTAACCAGACAAAATATTGCTGTCGACGCTTTTTCGAAGTGCGATAAAGTACGAACCGGAGGAGTATGGAAAGAATTTAGGGAACGAGTATGTATTTGGTTTGCAAAACGATATAGACATCTTCGGAAACAGGCCAGTAATGAATTTCTGCTAAAGCATAAGATTTAAGATTAAAAATTGATTTGGAAAAAAAAGTAAAAATAATATTATTACAAAAGAAGTGAACATTGATTATAGCATAAAGAAAAATATATATTATTAATTTTTTATCTCAAAAACTGATAAATATTTTGTATATCCAAATTAATGTAATAAAAACCACATGAATTTTCATTTTCCAAGTAAATTAATAAATATAATACATAATATTTTAACGTTTTCTATTTCTTAATTGATTCATTGATTTTTTAAATTTTTATTTTAAGAATGTCTCATTTGCTATATAAACAAAAATAAGAATCTTAATGTAAAGTATCGAAAAACTACTTTATTTATTTTCTAGCAGCTTATTGGATGATTATTTTATTAAACGAATAAAATTATTCGAAGAAATATAATATAAGAAATACATTTCAAAAATTTATTATTGTACGTACCCATAAATATATTTTGTTTTATTTTTATTAAAAATTCATATCTAAATATGATCGCGTAAATACATACAATTTTTAAAATGAAAAGTTTTCAAGTTAAAGAAAATTTAATGCAAAATTAATTTTTTTGAAATTTTTTTAAATTATACATATAAAAAAGTATGAAAAATATTAATAGTAAAAGCTTTTTGATTCTCTTAATCTGCTTATGTAAATTATTAAATAAAACATTTAGTATCAAAAGTAGTAAAATTGATTAAATATATATAAGAAATAATATAATAATTTAAGGTAATTGTTTTTATTATATAAGTATAATAAGTCAATAACTTTTTAGATTAATATTTTAGTATTTTTTTAAATTATAAAAACAATAAATTTTCGTTTATATTTAATATTAAATTAAAATGTATTTCTGTGTAACTATTTTATAAAAATACTTTATTTTATTAGAAACATTAATTTAAATTAGAAATCATTGAGAATTTATAAAAATTAATTTATTTAATTTTGAAATATTTTATCAATTTCTAATAAAATTTTTTAAAATAATTTTAAATGTTTTTATATTTTCTAAGTAATATCCTTGTTCTGTAAATTTGTTTTCTGTTTATATAATTAAAATTAAAATATAAATTTTGCTTTAAAAAACTAATAAATATAAAATTTTGTAACTTAAATACCAATACAATGATATAAATAATTAAATAAAAGTAATAAAATTAAATTAAATTGAATTTTGTTTTTTTAAAAGTATTTTTAAGTTTTGTCTTGTTTTATTACAATAAAAATTGTTCAATAAAATACATGTAATAAAATGCCGATTTTTAAATTATCTAGAGTAATTGGAAGGTAGAATTTACTTTAATGTAACAAAATCTCTCAATTAATAGTTTTGTAGAACTACTGAAGGAAGTATTAATTATTTTTAAATAACAAAAAAATGTAATATTTTAATTACTTAAAGTATCTAAATAATTATTGCAGGATAATAGTAGTCTTAAATACACATATTTTTTATTTATTGTTCATATTTAAATTTTATAACGTCAAATATGGTAAGAAAGAAAAAATGTATTTATTTGCTTACTAAATTTTTAGGTATATTATATCACAGGTATAAGAAAAAGAATAATGAACAAAGTTAGTAAAATGAATAATAAAATTTAGAATCATGTTAAATTCTTATTGACTTAATATTTTATATATTTTTTCATAAAATATATAATTATCAACAGAATGTAAGTTGTTAATTCAAATTTAATTTTTATGCTAAAATATTTCAAATCGATCGCATATCTTTCAAATTAATATAGTAATATTGTTCACGAATTCCTATATTATTATAAAATTTTACAGTAATATAACTCATTTTGGAGTTGTACTTTAAAATTAATTTGAGACAAAATATTAAAAATAATATCATATCAATTTATAATATAAATATATTTATAAAATTGAAATTTTCATTACATTATATATTTTTTTATGAACAGTTATTTAGAATTTCATATGTATTATAACAAATAATGAAAAATATTACTAGTATTGTAATTATATTGATAAATCCTTTCGTAATTTTCCTGAAATATTTATAAATGCATCTTTATTTCCGTTATTTACACTTTCATTGCTCAAGATATACTTTGAAAATAAAAATTAATATGCTTATTACATGAATATTTATGTCAATTAGTTTCATATTTTATTGCAAATTTTATTTTAAAAATCAAGAATTTTATATACTTTGTGGTTTAAGAGATTATCTAATAATATAATAAACTTATAATAAGATAAAACAATAATAACAAAAATAACAATAACAATAATAATAATAACTTGGAATATAATTATCAATGTAGTGTTGAAAAAGAGATACATATGTAAGATTAAAATTTTTTTAAATATATCAAGCTTATTGATTAGAAATTAAAATTTTTATATATTTTCAAGGTACGGTAATTTTAAAATTGACTTGTACAAAGTTTTTTCATTTAAAACATTAGAATAGGACAATGAAAGAATTTTATAAATTAATATTATAAAAATAACTACTTAAGAAAATTTAATAAATGCAACTTTATATTTGCATTTATGTCATTTGTAAAAAATAAGAAAAGTAAAATGGTGAATACATATATTCGCCTTGAAACGTGTATGTAGCTAAACACAAAAATCTAAAAACAAGGGAATACAAGAGGGAGAGAAATAACGCACGAGTCAAACACAAAGGAAGAGACAGAGAGAAACAGAATTCTCTTCTATGCGTATAGTTGATCAGGAAATTGAGCCCAACATGAAAGCTCAGAGTAGGAATTATGCAGAGGGAAAGTCTCACGAATGATACTATATTATAACACGGAGTGTACAAATCGCTTGTAACATAATTAGAAACTTGTTAAGTTGAATCCCTCTATTTACCATTTTTTTCTTTTCTGTGCTTAATAGAACTAAACTCGCAAAATATAAGGAAGCAATATGGTTAGTCTTTAAAATTCTCTCTTTCTCTCTTTTCTCGACTTTTTAGTTTTGATTGACACATATAAGAGTAGATCTATTTTTAATGTTAATTATACACTACGTAAGCGCGCGCGGACGCGCGTATGTATAACTTATATATAGGTTGCCAAATGTAGATAGATGACTATCGATCTTTTAAATTATTAAATTAATAGGAAAATGTATATTGCACATGACTAATAAAATAATAAAAATTTTTATAACATAATATTTTATTTAATTCTAATTTTAACTAGAAGAAAATTGAAGTTATTATGATAGTCTGTTAATCCAAACAAACCTAACAGTATTCTTTTTGATTAGTATGATTTTCAAGAGAAAAGTTTATATGTACAAATATGTGTATGGGTTACGGCGACTGAGTATTTGTTACCAAAACTTTGTTTGACACTTCAATTCAAAATGTATTTTCGTGATACATTATTCTATAATCCTATATAACGAGTTTAGAGAAGAAATAAACTATCTGTTAAACTTAGTTTAATATACCTGTTTCCAGTAAAAATCGTACTTAATATATATTATAAATAACTGAAAATTGAATTAAAATTTTAATTTTTCATTTATTTGTTTTCTAAGTTACATACATAGAAAATATGTTTAAATAAACCAGGTATTTTTAATGCAAATTGAAAAAAATTTTTAGTTAATAAATAAATCAAATAATGAACTATCTTATTTATTCAGATTTCACAATAATGAATTTGTAATTCTGAATTATTTTGCATATATGTTCACTTAAATAAACTTTTGCAGATATTAAACTAAAAAATAAATTATTAGCTTTGCATCATTTATTTAGAAACTAATTAATAATTTCAAAAATTATCGATAACGAAAATGTTGGAATGTGGTGGATTTATGTTAGTGAGATTAACTACCTAAATATGTGGTATATTTACATATTTTAAATAATATCATGTGTTAAAAGTATTTAATGCAATACTTTTTAAACTCTAATATATTTATACGCATGTATTTTAATTTTTCTAAATTATTGTAACTACATTTCCGTCACTAAAAAATTGCTTAATATATAATTTTTTCTTTGATTTATAATTTAAACTTTACTTATTACTGAGTTTCAATAAAAATTTAAAAAGTACTATCTATTTAAAATTTTATATCAATAAACAAAGCTTTTATTTTATAAAGATGTTCATGAATTGGACGTGTTTCTGAAGTAAAGAATGATTTTCAAACTTGAATTATAAAAAAATATTAAATTTACTTGAAAATTTTTTCTAGAAATCAGAAAATTAATTACTGTAACATAATTTTACTCTTGAAATTAAAATTATTTTTGTAAAAAGCATAAATTGAAAAATAAGATTGAAATTCATTTAAAAAGTTTTTACATTGTTCTTATTAAATACCGATAAAAAATTTTGAAATTTTCTAAATTGAATAAAATGTATAGCTATTGGTTATAATTTATCTACGCATATTAAAGAAAGTATTGTAATTAACTTAATATTCTAAATTATCTTAAATTAAATATTACATAAATAAAATAAAATATTTATTAATAAAATTCTGAACCAAAAAAGTATTATTTGAAAGAAATAGAAAATTTCGTCTATTTTATAGCAATATTTTAAAAATTTTCTATGTCAATATTAATTATATTAAATTTATACATTTTGAATATTTTAAAATAATAAAGATCAGATTTTTATCATATATTTTACTTTACAATATATTAAATTTAGTGGGTACAATATTATTTTTAAATGCTAAATTTTCTTGATTCTAGTTAAAAACACAAAATAAATCAAAGAATTATTTTTAAAATTTGTAATATATTCGTAATGATTATAATTGAATAATTTACCAAATTTAATCAGATTCTAAAGCTTATCTTAACCGATGCGCAAGTTAATTAATAATATTCATGAGTAATTACCTATGCATTGACGAAAATACGTAAAACCTGGATAAATTTGATTGTTATCATTGGTGGAGTGATGAAATCGATTTTAAATATAGTGTATAAATGCTCGTCTTTATTGCTCGTATATAGAAAATGCATTAATACAAATTTTTTCAAGATAATATTTGAAAAATTAATTTTGGAATTTCAAAAATAATCCCAAATTATTAAATAGAATATTTAGAGGTATAAAAGAATAATATAAGTAAATATATATTTGAATTACAATATTTTTTAAAAAAAATTTTTATATACTTTGTAAACTTTTAATATCTATTAAAAATATATACTGTTTTTTAAATTATTCAGATTGAGAAAATAAATAAAATATTTTTTGCAATTTACGATGATTTATTTTATTATTTATTCATGTATAAGTTGATAAAATTTTTTCATTTGTTATAGGTATTCTACAGTACGTTTCATTTAACAAAATGGCTGATCGACAAGGACGAAATCGTTATCTTACAATCAGCATCTTACACATTATTACGCTAATGTGTCAAGGTAAATTATTTAATTAAAATTAAATAATTGAATATTAATTACATATGTTTAATTCATTATAAAATAATAATATTTTATTTTGTAATTATTTTAGTATTAATTTTTTATTATATAATAGAGCTACAAAATTATATTATAAATTTATCTTCACTTTCAAAATTCATTGTAAAATAAAAATATTAAATTATTGTATTGAATTAATATAAAAAATAAATGATGAAAGTAGCGCCAAGTTTTATATTATGTTTTTATTAAAAATTTTTCGATGCATTTTAAAGCAATTTAACCCGAGTGCTAAGATATTTTCAGTGTTATTGACAAGTATACTACAAGTATACTCAATAGAAAATTCTTGAAGCATTTTTCCATCTTATCAATTGAAACACTTCTAAACACTTTCTTGAAGAAAGTTAAACATAATCGTGCTAGCTTTTAACACAATATTACTTGCAGATTGTATATTAAAATTTCTTAACAAATATTGAATAAAGCTGAATATAACTAACTAAAAAAGAAAAGCTAAAGCAAAATTTGCATTTTGCTTTTTTATACAGATATTCTTTTGTAAATGAAATTTACATAAAATATTAAGAAATCTACTTTAACAATGAAATAATACCAGGTTATAATATTTTCAATAATCTACTTATATTATATTATATTATATTGTACTGTATTTAATATTTTCAGTAAAATATTTTCTAATAAAATTGAAAATATAATATTTATCATAAACAATAAGCACTAAAAGTATTATATTTATGAATGTTATACTGTCTTTCTAATTCACGATGGTATAAATAAACATTTATTTGTAGGAATACCGATTCATTAAACTGTTTTTACATAATTAACCTGAATTTTTAAAATAAATATTCGTAAATAATCATAAATTAAAAATTAATAATATTGAAAAATATAAAAATCTTACCTAATTTAATGATTAAAAATATTTATAATATTTAGAAAAAAAAGAAATTATATTTTATTTAGCAAAACGTAATTCGCCATTAGAGTTTTGTTTAACATATATAATAATAATTCATATAAATAATTGTGATTATTTATGCATTTATAACAGATTAATTGGTTATTAAAATACAATCTTTTGTGCTCTTGCACAAATATTAATTAATGTTTGTTAATTTTATGAGTTAATTTGAAAATTGAGTGTTACTACCATATTTCAGTAATGCATTATAAGTTTTTATTCTAAATATGAACAATATCATTTATAAAGAAGCTATTAGTGCATGAAATTTAAATTTCAATGGTTATACTACTGAATTTAAATAATGATGATACAACAATTTTTTGTAATACACATTAATTTATTATATAATTTTATATTATAAATATAATATCTGTTAGAATACATAATAACTTTTTAATATACGTTTTCATTACAAGTTATTAATTTGTATAAGAAAACTAATATTTTTATTTATTAAATAAATAATAATATATAACATTCATAATTCTAAAAAGAACTAGACAGAGAAGCAGAGAAAAGGATACAATTAGTGTTTCACAAATTTTTATGAAGAAATAAATAAAGGCACTTTAGATCGTCGATCGATTTCGGTATCTTTGGTCAACATCACTCTTTATCAAGATGAAGAATTAGGAATAATTTCCAAAGAAAGAAACTAATCTGCATTAATCAATAAGAAGTTGTTATTTTTTTAAATTTCATCATAATTATTATATTTCTTCTTCTCAAGATTAAAAGTATAAATAAATAGAATATATTAATAAAAATTAAATTAAATTAAATTAATTAAGTTAAATATATTGTAAATAATATTTTTAATTTAAATCTGCTCTTGATTTGCTTTTTATCTACAGTATGCTTTGTATATTACTTTATTTTTATGTTCAATAACTTTAATAATTATTTTTATTAATATGCATATTTATTTATTTTTATTTATTAAATATCTATATAGTTTTATTAAATAATTTATCATTTGCTTATTATTTAATTTATTTGATTTAGATACAAATTTGCCTTATTATTGAATATATATTAATATTTTATAGATATAAAAGATTATAAAAAGTATGGGTATGTATTTATATAAATATTTTCAAAATACTAGTTAGTAGAAGTTAAAATGTTTTTATTTTTTTACATTTTATTAAATGTTTCAAATATTATATAACTTATGTAAATATTTCTTTGTAAACAAACAAGAAACTGGCTGTTCTAATAAATCTATGTAAAAGCATTATTTTCAAAAATTGATTAAAAATTAAAAAATGATTGCTATAAAGTATCTTCTTAGACAAATATGAAACACTGAATTTAACAAGAATAAAGCTTGAACTATAATAACAAATTCAATAAAATGCATATTTTATTAGGATTTAATAAATTATCGCAATGTATAGAATGAATAACAATCTTAATTTTCAAGTTAATGGAATATTAATTTGAATTAAAAATAAATGTAATTTAAAAATTTTTATTAGATCACGTAAAAAAAGTTAATTATTTATTTTTAAGTGAATAAGTATCATTATCAATTTCAAATTTCTATATGAAAAAAGAATAAAATGGTTACCAAACCACTAAAATTTTTTCTTTTCGTAATTCAAAACGTAAATCATTATATTTCTATATTCTCAAAAATATAAATAGGAATAAATTCAATTCAATAAACTTTTTATTTATATTAATACATTTAAGCTAAAATGATCCATTCATTCCATCAACTAATATTGTATAATAATGTTTTACTATTTATCGTTAAAAAAAGAATTTAAAGAATCGAAGAAAAATTCTTGTAAATTATTATCAACGTATTAGAATTGAATTAAATCTTATTATTTTTATATTGAAATCTACAATTATTGATTATAAATTTTGATCAACTTGAATGCTACTTAATGCATAATTAAGAGAATATATTTAAAATTTGAATTTTTGATTCGCAAATACTGGTTCATGTATATGTTCAGTATTTTTCAGCAAATTAAGTTCACGTTGATATTTTTATTACGAATATCCTAAGTATTGGCTTGATCACCGCATCGGATTGTATTGCTAGCAGCCAATCCCCAAAAAACACTAGCAAATTCAGATGACTTTGACGAGTAATTTAAATATATATTAATATAACAGGTGTAACATTATGGTTGTGGCGTGTTCTTCAGTATTAATCCGAAGCAGGAGAATAAATCCACAGATGAGTGGAATGGAAGGGTAGAGGAAGCGCGTGTCTCGACTTCGACTGAGATCGTGGGTTACTCGTACAACCAATCAACGTGCGCGGCTATGCATATGAAGTAAGGTATTCTCGCAGGCAGTGCATTGGGGTGCTTTTTCTCTCTCTTCCTCTCTCTTCTCTCCATCGCTTTTGCACTCACCCTCTCTTCCTCTCTTTCTGTCTATAACCCATCTCGAATAAATTCAAATCTCACATCATGCCTTCGCGTACATGTATGCAAAGGCTTTTACTCTATGCGTTGCAGTACGATGTATATAGAACAAATACTAAAATTATGTGTATATAAATATGTGTATACAGAAAAACATAAACATATACAAATATGTTCTTTGGAATAGTAAAAAATCATTAAAAATGATAAAATACAGACGATTCTCATATTTTCATTTTGTATGGATTAGATAGGATGAAATTGTGCGTTTAACTATGTAATAGGAAATATATTGATGATCTAATATGGATTAAAAATAACAGCTATTTTCAAATAATTCATTATACCTCTACTTTAAAAGAAAATTCATTTTTCTTTTCTTTTTCTTCATGAATATAAATAGTCATTTACGAAATAAAATTAAACTTTATAATAAAAAATTTATATTATTTTAATAAGTAAGCTATCATTTTATGTAATAGTTTTACCTTTTAAAATAAAAAATTGAAATACTATACTTTAGAATACCTTTATTTTCAATATTTAGAAAATATTAGAATAACGTTAAAAAGAAAAAGAATGTTATTGTTAAAAATATTCTAATTATAACTAATAAAAAGATAAAAAAAAATTCAAAGATTATGTTAATATTATATACAATTTAATAAAATAAATATAATATATATTTAATAAAAATAAATATATATTTATGTTTTTTATTTTTTATAAAATTTTATTTCTTGAAAATTTTCTTATAGAATATGAATTATTTATACGTATATTAAAAAATTCCTTAAAATTTTGTTACGAAAAAGCAATTAAACTTAATTTTTAATCTATTACATAATTTAATTATGTTATTGTAAGTATTATAAAGATGGGTACATATAGATATATATTTTACAACATCAAGAATTTTTAGCATTTTCAAATATTTGTATAGAAGAAGAATTAAAAAGCCTTTTTTTATTTTGTAAATTTTTACATAATTTCATCATATGTACTAAGATTTTTTGTTGTTTTATGCTATTATTTTTTACATATATATAATTCGATAAAATGTATTATCATATTTATAATATTAATAACAATATAATATTTTGTTATAAAATTCTGTATAATGAAAGTATTTTCTCCTACAATATCCATAAATTTCGATTGTATACTTTTTAAATACATTCACGTCAAGAGTGCTATAAATAACTTATTTATAGAAAATTAATCAAATATATACCAATTCAATAAGTACTAAAGAAAAGTTTTTTAATTTTTTAGAAGTACAATTTATAAATTAAGATTCTTTAAATTTTGCTTGATGTAAATCGATTTTACTTACTGTGTCAAAATACTTTTTATGTTTTTCTTCTGATTTTAAATATTTTATAATATATAGTTTTGTAAATTCCTGTGCAATCCTTTTATCGGCTAACATTTTGAAAAATGTAAAAAAAATTTCAGTATCTTGTATAATGTAAATTTTATGTTGTAAAATAAAAACGTTATGTTTATGTTAATTTTTTAGACTTACCTATTAAAGTTTCGGTTCACAATCAGTTACACAAAGAGAAGTCATAAAAATATTAAAACGCGATAACTAATCTTGCTAAATACTGCAATAATCTTTACTGGTCTCTTTTGCATTAGATCTTTTTTATCCACGTACATATACCATATCCATTTTTATATAATTTCTTAGTTATTCTTCATTAATTCTGCTCTCATTGTGTGAAAATCCTACATTTTTCCTTACATCATCGTACTTCATCTTACCAGTTTATTCTCTTCTTGATTTTCTGACTCTATCGTACTTGTAGCAAGTCTTCTCAACGTTTTCCGCAATAATGTCAGTTTATTAGGCAATTTCACCACGTTGAGCGTAAACTCGACGCGCGCTGCGGGTCGCTTTGAAAGCGAACGAGTTGTGAGACACACGCGTGAGAGCCATCCTCTCTTCGTGCAACTTATGTCTATCGACTTATCCCCCATTCTCTTTGTCTTTCTCTTTTTTTCGCCCTTCTTTTCCTTTTTTGTACTCTAAGAAGACTTTGTAAGGGCTGTTTTGCTTCATCTTTTTTACATTTTAAGCACGTTGAAATGAAAAAAAACTACGATTAAAATTTAATTCCTATTGTTATGTTATTTTGGTTTAAATTACAGTTTATTTTTAAGTTTTGAATAAATGAAATAATTTATTATTATAATTGAAAATAATAATAAATAGAATAGAGATATATTAATATTTGTAATAAATATAATAACATTAATTTAAGGAATTACGAAATGAATAATTCTATATAAAATTTAAAATAATTTTGACTAAATTATTAGACAAAATTAACTATTCAATAGTTCTTAAAGTTATATCTTTTTTCAAAATAATACAATTAATTTTTTATGCCATTGTGCACATTTGTATTGTAGATAATTATTTTAGATTAATATAAATATTGTATGCATATTTTGACTGAATAATTATTTTTTGAAAGAGTATTTTTTGGACAAAATACTTCTAATATGATAAGTTATATTTCTTTATGTTTTGTGTAATTGAGGTCAAAGACATTATTTATAATATTTTAGATTTTTTAATTATCTCAAATTAATTAAATATTTTAGAGTATTATATATGTAATTCCAAATATTTTTATTTGTAAAACTATAAAAAGCTAAAAGTATGTTTTATAAAGGATAAGTAAACCAATTTAACCAATTTTTATTTATTATTTTTGAAATAGTAGTCAGGATTCATAATATTAAATATTATTATTTTATAAATAAAATATAATGAACAAGAAAAACAATATAAAAAGTTATGTAACTATAAATTCTTATAAAATTATATGATTTATTGTATAGAACATTATGTAGATGGATTTACAATCATATTTCAGGAATAATTCCTTTACGTAAATCAAACAGAAAATCGAATAAAGTACAAATTCGTACTATAATTTTTCGTATTAAAATTTTTTGCGTGTAATGCTTTCTTCGAAACTGATTTCGTACTCCAGCAATTACACTCATGGTCTGGTTCGTTTGAGCTCCATTATCTTGATCAAATTGCTCGTCTCTTCTATAGCGAATCTCTACATACATGACGTAGCATCATAAAACCAAAGTTTTTGCGTTACTTTCCAGTATGGAAACTAGTTCTACCAATCCATAAATGGATGTACACTAATATACAAATATCGTACTAACAATTATAAATGAGAATAGTATTCAGCAAAGTGAGAGAAAAAAGAGAAAAAGAGAGAATAGAGAATGAGCGTAAAAAGCGATAGAAACAGAAATATATATATATATATATATATATATATAGAAAGAGAGAACATTATTTGAGTAACACGCGCAGAACTAATATCTGAAAATGATCTTTTACACAGAATTTTAGCAAGTCCTTATTTTTAATTGTAATGGAAAAATTATACAATTTTTCTTTGTTAATGAATTTCTGTTATTGTAATTGATATAAAAGCAATTTATAAATATCAATATTGATATGAATAGTCAAGGAATTTTTAATAAAATTGATATGTAATCTACTGATAAATTTTTGATTAATGTATCTATCAGAATTTATATAAAGATATGATTACTTTATTACTAATAATTCATAAATTCTAAATAATATTTTCTATTAAATAATTATATTAGTATAATGAATGAAATGTAACTTAATATTAATTTAAAAATAATAATATTATAAAAAATAATTTACGTTAATAAAGTTAATTATATAATAACTTTGTTCTTTTTAAGTATTTATATATATTGATAATCTACTTATTGTTTTTTATAACATTTAAAACTTCATTTAATTAATCATATAATGGAATATATTATCCCTCATGACGTAATTTTATTATATACAAATTAAATTGTAAAAAATTAACTTAAAGTTTAATGTCTATTTAGTTGAAATTATAATATAATAATTTAAATAGTCATAGTATAGTTAGATAAAAATAATTTATATTATAAAAATTAAAGATTCAATTTGCATATAAGAAAATATATATTTTCACCTGTACTTTTTGTTCAATATTTTTTTTATTAATTTAGTAGTGATTATTAGTTTTTAATTAGAGTTATGTATAAGGATATCATATAATTACATTTTTGAGAGAAAGTTATTTACTCATTTTACAAACATCAAAATTGATATGTATACTTTTTTCATAATTTAAGACGTACATACTAACAATCGTAAATATCTGTATTCATTAATTTTTTTAGAATTTTATATACAAATTTTGTGCTCGTAAATTATTCTTACTTGGTGTTGTCATCTTCTAATATTTTTCAAACGATCTTATCGTTTGAACGTCTATAAAGTATTTTGCGTTAAAGAGCAGTAACGACAACACCGGCAATAGTGACAGCAGCTATCGAATAAAAAGAACGTATAAAGGATAGGATACTACAGCACCTATGTATATATAGGTGAAAGAATGGAGAAAGATTCGTTGTGTAATGTATATGCTCCAGCACATTATCAGGTTTTCGCATTATTTGAAAACTGATTTACGGGTGTGATCATCACGCACCACGTAGTACATATCTCGCTACTGCTTCTACTGTTATCTCATTTTTTTAACATGTAAATACCGTAAGGTAGTAAAAGCCGGAACTCGATTATAGACGGCTCGACAAACTTTAACATATTTTGCATGGACGCATAATAGACTATCTTTTTTTCGAGACGAGGCAGTATTATAACGTTAAAATATTTTACGAGTTTTAGATACTGAATTTTATACTGTTAGTCGAATAAATATTTAATCGTTGTATAAGTGTGGTGAAAATTACGCAAAATTTATTTTTCTTACTATCAAGGAATAATTTATATTATAACTCAAAAAAAAAGATAAATTAAATTATGACATAATTATAATTTAGCTATGATATTCAATTATTCAATGAAAAATATAGTACCGTGAACTGTTTAGAAATATGTTAACTTTTAACTTAATATTATTTTTGATTAAATTATTAATTGATTTATATTCAAAAATTCTTTCATACGATTTACATGGTATAATTTATACTTTTAAATTCAACTAGTTATTTTGACTGTAAATTCATAATTTAATATGTATATATAGTCCATAAATTATCTACTTGTATAAATAAATAAAATGGAAAACAAATGAAAAACATAGTTTACAAAAATTTTTGAATGTTACTTCGTTAAAAAAATAACTTTTAGTTTTAATAATATGGTAATTATTTTATTATTTTCATAAATAAGTAATTCACCAAATCTTTCTAATATTATTTACTTTACTGAAAACAACTTATAAAGAACATATTTTAAATACTATAATAGATATTATCCATTATATTATTATTTAATAAAATATTTTACGTGTTCTTTTGCTGATTATTTCAATCGATTTTCACTTATTTATCTATCTTTAGATATTTAAAATGTTTTGAAACAGGATTATATTTAAATAAATATGTAAATAAATAATTTTTATGAACTATATTTAATCAATGAAAAATAATGAAATATTTCCATTTAAAATATTTTGATACGTTTAATGTAGAGTATAAATATAGAGTGAATAATAACAATAGAGTTCAATTCATATTCTCATATTTGAAGAGGGAACTCACCCCGAGCCATCTAATTAGAAGATCAGAAAAATAGGAATGAGAAAGAATCAATAAAGAAAAAATTGTAGGAAGTGTGAAATCATTCATTAAAAATTAATATATAGAGTTCAATAAATCAGGAATTAAGAGAGTCAAATTCTATAAACTTTTAAAGGATCAAAACGGATATTTGAAATTGATTATTATTTGGCTTTCTGATGAAGATTCTTCGTAGTTTGGTATTTATCTATGAAGTTTTTTCATTTTTTTATTACATTATACTATTGCTATTTTTAGAAAACTGTAATTTGTATAAAAAGTAATAATAATTTAATAAGAATAGAAATTAATATTATAGCACAGTGAATTAATCGGGATACTCGTTCTCACGTTAGAGATAATCAATTTCTCTATTCGTACGGATTTTTTTTTAATCTTATAATAAAATACAAATTCCAGGTTAATTATAAAACATAATCAATAATAACAAAAATATATTTTACAATTTGATAAAATAGTTAATATATACTATTTACTTTTATGCACATTCCATATAAATATAAATTGCATTAGATTTCTGATTAAATTTAATAGACATTAAAATCATGATTATTATTGTTATTAATTAGAATAATAAATGAATAATTAAAATACTAAATATTTAATGGAAGCTGTTTCGTTAAATAAGTTATATCATTATATATTGATTATATTTAGATAAAATATTGTATATATAGATGAAATGAAAAATTTACTTTTATTATTGTATCGATAGATAATAATTATAATATATTTAATCATCATTTATTGTACATATTATATATTTATTTTAAGTAAATTTAAAGTTTATTATTCATATAGTAGAACAGTATGAATATTTATTATTAAAAAAGTCACTTCATATACTAAGAGTTAAGAGAACTCTTGTATTTTCTGGAAAGATTATCACTACAGCTCAGTCTGATCAAGATATAAAATTTCTAGAACCTATACTTCAAGTCGATACAAATTACGTACGTACTAATGAAATAAAAAATGTAAATGCTATATATAACATACATTGAATTTCAATATGACTATTAAAAAAGAAAGTTGTTAAAGTTGTAAGGTGTCCGATATTCAAAAGAAGTCCGAAGAAATTCATTCAAAGTATATTATAGCAGAGATAAAGGTTTTATAAGGATGTTTTGAGTCTTTTTCGTAAGAGATTCAGAGAAATTGTTTTCTTTATATCACTCAACATGTTTTCTATATTATTTTAAATTATTTTCTGAGAGCACGAGAAAAGAATTTTTGAACGATTTCTTTTAAGAATACATTATCTATAAAAAAGAAGTATTTTTCATGTTCATGCGTATTCTTTCGATAATAAAATGGTCGGAAAAAATCTAGCGCGTCTTATGAAGGATATATCAAGAAATGCTTTTCATATATACATATATATTTTTTTCGATCATAAAAATGATCGAGGAAAGTTCAGTGCTACTCTCATATGCAGACTTCTTTACGAGTATGCACACACTTTTCGACCTTATTATCTTATTGCTGGTCCGAGTATGTCGAGGTCCTAAGCCTTTTATTGCTTTGGTCTCTCATTTTCACTCTTGAATCCTCTCATGTGACGTAAAAACTAAATTTAAAAAAGAAAAAGAAAGAAAACAGGCAAAGATAAAATAAAAATACTTTAAATTTGAATGAAAGTAAATTTAAGTAGTTTAGGAATTCTTTACATTGAAGAGATGACAATTTTTTTTTCAAATTTATCATAATGAATTGGATGTCTTAAACATTTTATAATATAATCTTATAATAAAGTATTAATACTCATAATTATTGATTTTTATTATAGTTAACAAATTATTCAAAATTAATTGTTATAAGAATAAAAAGTTTATTAAAAGATATATCGGATATGCTATCATAACAATACTTTTTATAAATTTGATATCTGCACGTTTTTTTTTATTCTGAAATCAAGATTCATCTATCAACTTGTCAATTCAATGTTACAGATAATACTACAAAATTCATGACACATGGATTGAAAGTATTTTTAGCATTTCTATCACAGGAATAAAATCATACAATTTTCAGAAGAAGCACCTTAAAAGATAATATTACTTAATAATTTCATTACTTAAAAAATTTTGTAGCAAAAGGTTTAGTATTTTGTTAATATATTTTGTAATTGTATGATATTATTTTTTATGTGTTATTATACATATTTGGAAATATTTATACTTCTTTTGATATATATTGCAGTTTTATAGTTGAATTCAAGTTATAAGAATACAGAATCGGTTGATGTATGATAAGATATATACATTTCAATGATTTATAGATATCAAAGTAATAAGAAATAAATATAGTTTAAATTATTTAAATATCTTTAATTTTTTAATTTAACTGTATAGAACAAAAATTCAAATTCATCTGTCTTTTTCAATTAATTTTTGTAGATATATTTTTAATATTATTACATGAATAAGCGAACAAATTTTTTATGCATTTAAAAATATTTTTAAAATTTATTATAAATAATAGGAGTATATAAAATGAATTTTTTATTTCATATTGTAATGAATGATCTTAAATTAATATAAATAAATATTTTATTAATACCTGTACATATTTTATTTGTTATATGTATTAATTAAGTATTTATTGATCGAATAAACAATCAATGTATAATTTTAAATTTAAATTACAATTGTACAATATAATAATTGGAAATCTATAGTTTCTACTTTTAAATCTTGGGAATACCAATAAAACTATGGTTGTATATAGACATTCGAAAATAACTTGTAAGACAAAAGATAGTTAAATTTGTGGCCTATAATTATATTTTATATGGCCAAATAATGCATTTTATTCTTGCATATATAAATATATAATGTAAAATAATACAAAAAATAATGATCATGATTATTGTTATTAGTAAATGATCTTATTTACTTGAAGCGTTATTTTTTTATTTTATTTTTTTGTTTTTTTAAATCAATATTCTGTATACTATTATATAGTGTAATTTAACAACACCAATCGTTGATGTTATTAAAAATCATAAATTTTTAAAAAGAAAACTATAAAAGAAATAATTTTTGATATTTCTATAATGTTACTGAAGGAATATACCGTAATAAAATAAGAAATATTAGACATAAAAATAAAAAGGAGAAAAGTGAAGAGAAATATGAAAAATAGTTGAATAAATGAGTAAAAGATTTATACAGAAAAAGATAAAGAAAAATAGATATATAAAAAATGAGGAAACGATAAAAAGATTAAGTATTGATTGTAGGAAAATACGAGTAACTACCTTTGGTGTATTGAATTATTTTCGTTCAAAAAATAATTGAATTCATTCGCGTCATGTATAACTAATACTAATAATTGAAATATAAAAGATTATTTACTATTATTATTATATATTTAATAATTATACAGAAAATAGAACTAAATAAATGTAAATTATCGAATGAATCTGATAAAAATTAATAACTTTTGTTATTTTATTTCTATTATTTGCTAAATTATAACATGTATTCATAAATAATAATATATTTGTAATAATAATATTTAATAATATGGTATTTAATAACATACAACAACAATAATATAAAGTGATTTCTTAAATATATAATATATTTAAAGTTTTAAATAACTTAAACAGTTGATATAGTTATATATTAATAATTAATATATTTTCTGATAAGACTTTTTAAAATAGCTTACATAAAGATGAATAATCTAAATATAAATGTATATACAGAAATCTATATATATAATTTTTAATTTTTAATTTATTTAAAATATTATTACTCTTTGATCACACACTAAAATGTTCTATATTTTTTATAGGAAATATTCTTGCATTGATTATACTTTTTAGTTTCGTATAAGAATGTAAATAAATTAAATAAATTATTTTGGATTGGTATATGATCCAACATTGATACAATAGACAATTATTTCTTTCGATTGGATTTAGGACAATTTTTATAGTATCCTAGAACTTCTCAACACAGTTTTGGATGCAGTTATTGTTAAGCAACTTAAAGGGTGTATTCCTACATCAAATACCTTCATTTTTTATCGTTGGCAATAAAAATAATTTCAAGTCATTTATAAATTGTATCTATGTGTCTATTTTATTTGGTTACAGTAAGTATCTGTATCAGTGGAAACTGTATACTGATTAACAATTTTAATTATTCAAGCTTAGTTGATTCATCAACTTTTGCGAGATAAAGATGATATTTTTTATTCATTATAAATTATATTAGCTTAATAAAAGTTTTTTAAATTAAGTATGAAGATCCAACTCTGCACAGTAAATACGGCATTGATTTTCTAGTTGTACAATAATTATAGTAAAAATAATTTATAGGTATTATTCGACTAATATTATTGTTAATATTAGATACGAAGAGTGACAAAATTATAAATTAAGTTTATTGATCTTTCTAAAAATTAAAAATATATTTTTTAATTTATTTAGTAAAATTATTATTAACTAAGTATAAAAAATAAATAGTAATTGAAATTTATAAGAAAATATATATAAAATATATGTAAATTATAAGTTGTTAATTAAAATAGAAGTATATAAAAAATAATACCTTAAAAGACAATTTACTTCTAATTTTAAATATTTTTTCAAGTATAACTCTTTTTATTAAAAATTAGTAAAACAAACTTAACAAGAATGATTTTATTTTTATCTGTTTTATGCGCAAACAATGACTTTTTTACTAAGCTGGATTGAGCAAAATAATTAGCCGGCTATCCTTTAAGTATAATGTTATTGTAATTACAAAATACTTGATTGTATTTTGTTTGTATCATGCATTATTCGTCTATCTTTTTCACATTCGTTCACTGATTGCATCTATTTTACGAACACATCTACTAATAGTGCTTGTTCTCGTATTTTGCGCGAACTCTTTATATAATTGATCACATAAAGACTAGTAAGATAAATATATTCACAAAGTTTAGTACACAAATATTAACTTAATTGAAGTTGACACTATTATATACTTTATTTTTTATAAGATTTTATTTTGAATTTATAGTATCAATTATTTACTTATTGCATTTCAATGTATACTTAACTAAAGTTTTGTTTCTCATTTTATAATAATCATATTTAATAAAAAATATTAGTTATGTTTGTAGTATATTTTTATATATTACAATGTTATAGTGAATTTATTACTTTTAATATCATAATAATTTCTAAAAGTGATTTTAGAATAAATGAATTATAATAATGAAATATATAATTACAAATAATGCTTTCTTTAAAGTTTATCTTTCATATACTCTAAAATATTATGAATTAATATGACTCAATTGTTAGCATAAATATTATTGCTTTAAAAAAATAATATTTGAAAACCATTAAACTTAAACATTTTTTGGCACCTTCAAATTACTTGAAATATATAAAATAAGTTCATTTATGTTTCTTAAAGTATTATCAAATATAAAAAATTTTACAACTACGTAATTGCTGTTTTTGTTTTCATCATTACAAAATGTGTTACTTAAATATTTGTAATTTCTGTTTCAAATAATATAAGGTCATAGAAACTTTCTTTATGAAAAATATTAGAAAAATGTAAAAATTACAGGTTTATAAAAACTGATTGTCACATATATTTGTTATTATTATTATTTAAATGAAATGATATAATTTATAATTTGATTTTATTTAATTATCAATCATAGGCTTTAAATATGTTATCTCTAATTCTTTTATTTGAAATTGACATGAATCCAATAAAAAACTTGTACAATAAAAGAATGTACATACATACAGTTTTATTAGGTTATTGGAACAAAAGTAAGAAGACCGCCGATAATTCAAAGTTTATATGTTTGCGTAGCATAGAAGATGGCAGTTAAAAAGAAAATGTGAACGTGGTTCCTTGCATGCATGCATGCATGTATGCATGTGTGTGTAACTGGACGTTTTCAGTGTGAAGCTCGTTTCGTGAGTGTCTCCGTCATCGGATAACACTCAGGGATGGATTGGTTTTTTGCTTCGAGAACAATTCTATCCTCGGCTATTATCCATCTCCGTTTTTTCTATTTCAATCTCTCTTTTTTCTTTACATTTTTTTCTACTAGTTTTTCTCTTTTTTTTACATCGGTTTAAATTTTTACCTTTCGCTTATGAATGACTTACCTTGTACACAAGCGCACTGCACTTGACACATCTATATCCTTCTGTCTTTTCTTTCTTCGTCGCTGTTTTCTTTCCTACTTTCTTTCTCACTTGCATTCATATTTTCAGGTACAAAAATATCAGTTGGTCCAGTAAAAAGTATAATTTCATGAAATATACATATTTGTATAATGGTAATAACGGTAAGTATAAAAGATGAGTTTGCGTGTGCTAAAAAACTTCACGGCCGAAACATTCGTGAGACGTACATTTTTATCGAAAGCTTACAAGAAATTTAGCTTGGTAGTTTATATATCATAGCTCGACTAGTTGTTATAATTTATATATATAATATCACACACTGAGTCTTCTTTGTTATAACTCGGATTATGAATAATTACGTCTGTACTGAAACTTTTTATTCGCACATACATGAAGGATTTCTTTAATTTTGTACATGTATCAAATTTTTACAGTTTTCATACGGATAAATACTTTATGAATATGTATAAAAAAAGAAAACTTTAAGTAATCTTATATAAAAATTGAATAAATTATTGAAGTTTTAAAAATAGTTTCTTGCAGTTAAGATGTAAAAATATTTACCTAGAAAGAAAGATGGAATTATTTAGAAATAAATAATTTAATACTATTTTAAAATGAAAAATTTTAAAATATCATCAAGTATGAAATAGAGCTTAGTAAAATCATATCAAATATTTAATTATTCTTTTTTTTAAATTCATTAATGTATAATTTTCAAGAAGGATAATTTAAAGTTCATATAATCAATGTGGTTATAAAAATTTCGTCTTAAATATTTTTAGACTACATTTCTACATTTAATATTTTTAAAAACTGAATATTTCATTTTAAGAATATTGAATATATAAATTAATATATTATAGTGAATTATATATTGAGTATAAATTTTTTATTAATAGTAAATATATATTTTTTCTCACTTGAAAAAAAAATAATTTAATTAGAAAACCTTCGTAGTAAGTTTTACTATCAAAAATTAAAGTAATTTCATAAAAGTGCTTCTTTATATTAATTATATAAACAAAAACTCCATCATTAATTTATATTATAGTTTCTTAGCTTTTATAAAAATTTGTACAGATTCACATTGGTTTATATATACTGTTTTATATATACTAAATATATCATATAGAGAATACATATAAAAAAACATGAATAATTTATTTAAGAAAAATAAATAATTGAAAAACATGATATGATAAACAAAAAAAACATGTAAATATATAGATGAGTATATACTAGGTATTGGTTGAACATGTTAAATTTTGTTTACCAGAATAAGTTTTTGTAAAAGGATAAGCATTATAAATAAGCTTAAAAATAACGATAAATAAAATAAAATAATGTAGTTTAATTGAAATATCTAGAAATAAATAAAACGATTACTGTATAAAATTTTGTATGAATCATTTATTTGTCATTAGATCTGCATGAAAATAATATTTAAAAATATTGAATACTTAAAATCTTAGAATAGATTTAATGTTAAATTAAAGAAGAGAATTATGACACTATATACTGGTAATTTATGCGCAGTAAAAAAGTTGTTAAAAAGATCTTATCGTGGCTCGTACATATTATGAGTTAATACATATCTTATAAGAAATTAATTTAATTAGACGTCGCTAAATGTTTTTGATTAAACTAAAATATTAAGTACTGTGTGAATATACTTCAAATAGTAAGAAATTAACGGCAAAATGAATAATAAGGAAATTTCTAAATTATTGAAGAAGACACGTTCATTTTAATAGACCACGGATTACAGTAATTAGACTATCTTAACTGCATATATATTAATAGAATTAAAATAAACCTTTAGGATATATTTTAATGATTCATTACTTACTTTAGTTAACAAGTAACATCGAAAAATAATTTAAAAATAATATTATCACCTCTTAAATATTAAACGTGAATTTGCGCGGTAATACAAAATAAGATTTTGTTATTTATGACTATTTTTTAAAATTCACATAGACTACTTACAGGAAGCAAAAAATGCTTCTAAATCATAATAACTAATGTAGAGAAATAATTTACAAATCAAGTTAAAAATGATCTCAGTACTCTATATTTAATTAAATTATCTTTTGAATGAATGTTATGTATAGTCATTTTAAAAGAAATCTTTAGCTAAATAGATATTTCTGAAATTATAAAGTTTAGCTGCTTCAGTTAACGTTTTAAGAAAATTAGATAAAGATTTGTTTTTAGAATTAGTTGTACTAAATATATTAGCGCATATAAAAATTATGTTACGAAATAAAAGTATTTTGATTTCTTATTAAGTTTTTTTACTTATGTCTTATCAATATAATTTAAAAATTTAGAAATTTTTTTATATCTCGAGACACTTTCTAAAATAACTAGCATGTATTTTTCAAGTTTTATTAATTCCTTATTAAAATTTAGTTATTTTTAGATTTTATACTATATGTGCACTCTTAAGTGTAGAAAACTTGAACCTCAATTTGGATCATATTAACTGATTGCTTAGTAACGATATCCTATTGATACACAACAAATTTTTTTTACATTATTGTTATTCTTGATTAATTGAACTTAATATTTTAATTGTAAGTTGTAAACAATAAGTACCTAGTAAATATTCTTTTCACCTTTAATTCTTTTTGAATAGACTTCATTCAGGATAAGAAAGCATGAACTACTCTAGGAGATCGTTGGGTAGCGACAAGAATGCATCTATATTCATTATGGCAATTTGAGCAAACTCGCATCGCTGAACTATTTACTTTTTCGACAATAGCTTAAGACGAAAATTTTATCCACCTCTTCACTGTCTAACGAAATAGTCTTTCCCATGAGCTTTTAGTCGATTATCACCTGCTGTCCCTATAAAATCAATTGATATTATTTGATACAACGGTGTATATCGTAGCTATATTTGAATTTTTTGGACAAGATGTTTGGTGATCTATACAGCAACCGTGATTACTTTGTAATGATATGATATTAACAATGAACGCGCTTAAACTTAACTTGTTTAATCGTATAATTTATATCAAATTTCTTTAAGATTTACCATTATTAGTGTCTTTTTGAAAATTCATATATTGGCTTGGTAAAAATAAGTACTAATTACATCGATGAAGACTTATTCAATAAGTTAAACAAAATAATCAAATTTGTGTATTAAAAACATAATATTGAAAAGATTTTATATGAAGATAAAATTTAAGATCTACTGGTATTCTTAACTTTTATATAAATGATTGACATGAAAAATTTAGCAAATTGAATTAATAAAGTTTTTCTTAAAATATACAATAGAAGAACATAATTATTATTTCAAATTTAACACAAATGCAAGAGTTCAATCATTTGAAATTCAAAATTCAATTTTAATTAATTATATTAAATAGATTAGATAATATTATTTAATACTATATTTAATATTGACTTACTATCGATATATTAATATATACATATAAAATAATTTTTTTTTATTATATTTGTTATATAAAAGTTTGAAATATTTAGGGACAAGAATTTTCCACTAAGCGAAGACAACTCTTTTTTTCTTACTTCTATACAAAAATAATTTTTATGTTCTATGTGTAAACAAAATGTTTTAGATATCTTAATATAAATTCGATATTTATTAAGCTATTATATTTAAAAAAAGTATATAATTACCATATTTTGAACAATTTCTAATTTCATCCAGAGATTATCTGTTATAAATAAGATATGGTATTTTTTATAGTTATTTAATATAAGCGAAAATGATTCTATTTTAGGCGCATTTATAGCCATAATTTTCATATTTACTTTAGTCAAATTATAGAATTAAGAAATTCTTTTTATATTTATATTCTTAATATAAACAAATATTTTTATAACATTTTTGTTTCGATGTGAAATGTTTTCACTATGAATACTATTTACATTTTTATACTGAAAATAATTTAGTCTTTTATAATTTATTAGTCTAATAGAATCGTTATATGTATTTAAGAATATGTGTATTTATAAATACGTTTTTGTATTCATGTGCATTATTTTCTTGTATTCAAGAATTATGATTGTATATTTCACATTTATCGAATTAAAGCTAAATATTACATAAAATAAAAAATTTATAATATTCTTTTATAATCTACAATTTTATTACTAAATAATTATTCTTACTTCCATTCCAATTTATTAAATCTACTAAAATCGATAACTACTAATTTATATAATAAAAAAATAATACTAATGATTATGACAAAAATAACTATAATTACTTATAAAGTTTATCCTATATATTTATTTTAACTAATACTAATTTAATATTTAATATTTGACATTGATTCAAAACTTACCTAACTTTTACAGCAACCAACCTCAACTTAGCTAAAAGCTTACGCTATTTTCCTTCCACAATTTTCGTACCATCTGCTTCAATATTAATCATTCGTTCTAATAGTTTCTTTTAGAGTCTCATTTAATATTTGAACAAAGTATGTCAAAATTATCTCTTAATAACGAATTTCTTATAATTCAGAAGATTAATTAAAAATGTATTGCATTACCAAATTATTTTAGAAATAACATCGATAAAATAAACTTTTCAAAATTATAAGTCTCTACAGTACTTATATTCTATCATTTTAATTGTTTTAATGATAAAATCTAAAAAATATGTCTTATAAGTTTTATTTGAATGAACTAAATATTAGCATAAATATAACTTTGATTAATGATAAAAAAATTTGAATACATGAATAATTTAGATATCTATATAAAATTGTTAATATTTAAATTATTACGATTGTTTTGATCTATAATATAAAAATAAATAGTAGATGATGCCAATAATTTGATTTTTTTCTCTTATAATGCCTTTAAGTAATATAATTACACGATTATATACATTTTATTTAAAAAGTATTAAATTTATTACAATAATTAATACTTATAAACGTAATAAAAGATAAAAGAAAATCTTAAAAAGGTTTCTTTTATTGTATTATAGACAGTATTATTTATAGAATTAAATAACTAATTTACATATATTTATTTAAATTATTAAGAACATTATTATTTTTGATTTTTTAGAATGTTTTCAAATATAAAATAAATTTCTTTGAAATTTAAATAAATATAAATAAAAAATTTATACAAAAATTGTTTATGTGAAATATTTGTCTATTATTATTTTTATTGTTATCTATTATACTTCTTTATATACTGATACATTTGAAGAAATCTCAAAAAAATTAAGCAACCGATAGGATTAAATGTTTCTGACATCGGTTTTATACAATCTGGTTATTACAACACTTTTATATATACGGTTTAAGAAAATTGTAAATATTAATAATACAGTGTCAATAATTAAAAATATATTTATCTAAATTTATTTAAAACTATTTTTATTAAATTTTATTTTACGTTATTTTAAATCATAGAATTTATATTATTATATTCCGCTTCTCTTAACTGCACAGAGCGTTTAAAACTAATACATTAGAAATTGGGAAACTATTTAAAAGAAATACGTTTCGCAGATGACATAATTAAGAAATTTGAATAGCTACATATAACGAAAATTTAGAATAGTTGAAAAACTTCTAGAGGCTTTATATGATAAAATAAATGATAACTTTGTGCTTTGAAAATACGTATAAAGTTAGATCTATTTTTTGTTGAATGTCATTCATATTAAAGATTTTGAAGATTTTACTCTGATTCGTAAAACTAAAGTTGCAATATCAATTATGAGTATTCGCATGAAGTCGTCAAAAATCAAGGCACCACTTTATAATATTTATACATTTTCCTTTTTATTTTAAAATGAGGAATTAAAATTTTTTTATGATAAGACTAAAATTTAATGGATATTTTTATGTAAATATGGTGTTTCGATATTTTTACTGTACTGTAAAATATAACAGCTATAAAAATTAATTACAAAATTTGCACTAGTTTTAAATTATAATAAATTTATTTCCTCTTTTATATGTATGTCTTATATAAATATACGAACTTTATTTATTAAAATAGCCAAGATTTTACCATTTAAATTAAATACAGTACTATGATTAAGTTTTTTTTAGATAGTATAAATAAACCAGTGGTTTAATTTTTTATACAGCTATTTTAAAAAACCATCAAATTTATTATTATTATTCTTACCTTAAATTCAGTAATTTCGTTAAAGCAAATTTGCTGTACTATCTAGTTAAAAGGAATTGATTAAGCCAATGGTGAAAGACCAATTTACGTGAATTTAACGTCTGGATTTTCTGTTAAAAAAGGAAGAAAAATAGATGAAAATAAAAAGAAGAGAAAGATAGAAAGCAAAATTGGTCTACTGCTAGTTGACCGTTACATTGTATATGTAATACCTTGCGATAAACGCAAAGTGGAAAGTGGTACGCAAGAAGGGGAGTGGAATAAAGGAAAAGAAGGAACCAAAAACCATTTGAAGGCGAGCGACAAAATGAGTACCGATGAACCAGATATTTCAAAGTAATTATACATTTTTTCCTTTTTTCCTTCGATGCTGTGCCAATCCCATAACTGTGAACATAACCGTTAGAATCTGTTAGGTTTCTTGCCTTGGATGTCTTTTCCTTTTTTTGTATGTACCAGAAACAATGTAGCCAAATGTAACTCAAATTTTATTCTATACACGAATTCATTCCAGAACTACGTTGCAATGAACTATTATCCTTTTTTTCATTCTTTTTTGTCATTTATAATTGTCGTATATATTTTTAGCTACCTATGCCTTTAATAAATAAGAATAATAAGGAATTATCTGTTAACATTACGTAATACAAGTATATTTCGTTAAAAATATCAATTTACAAGTTAGCTCTAAAATTAAAGTAAGATATTTTGTAATAATAAATTACTAAAATATCATAAATTTGTAAAGTCTAATTCCGTGTGCAATGAGTATATGCATGGAATTTTTTGTATTTTTAATCTTTATAAAAGATCAAATTATTTAAATATATGATATTTGAAGCTAATTTTTAATTATAAGATCTCTAAAATTTATAAAAACCTTATTAAATAAACTATGAATAAGTTGAGTGTCACAATATTTTTTAACTTAATAAATCTTTTCGAATGTTAACGATTTCGATGTTAATTCTTTCTAATGTATGTTTTATTAAAACGCCTTTAAGTTTAAATAAAACTCATTATTTTATATAGGAATATATAAATTTTTTAAAAAAGGTATCGAGTATTTAAATATAACTTAAAATTAAATATTAATAATTTAAATTTAAAAATATAAATTCTTTTAAATATCTTTATTTTATTTTTGATTAATAAATATTTGTTATTTAATAAATAGTTTATTGATAAAATTAAATTAAAAATCATCGCTGGTCAAATGAATAATGAAATACTTTGAATTAATTTTTATATTTTTCTCGTATACAATTAATATCTACTTAATATAATTCATCAAAGTTCATTCCTCCTTAATATTATTTATAAATTTATATGTACGAATTTATAAAAATATTTGTCCATTTGCATGGGTGATGCAATGTCTTCATCAAAAAGTTATATGCGCGTCATGCATCAAATGTCACATTATACTTTTGACCAGGCAGTTCGCACGGTGAAAAGTGTAAGTAGTACGAGTCAAGGTATTCTCTTAACTTTGCACTTTTAGCTTGCTAAATAATGTCGTATAAAAATGAGATATAAGAGAAATAGAGTAACGGAACAAGACAAGTGCAAGTGAGTGAAAAAAAGAGAGAGGGAGATTAGAAAAGTCTACAAAGTAATAAAGTTGATGGGTGCGCGAGCCGGTAGATGAAGAAAGTGCAACAAGAAAGAGAGAGAAGAAAAGATAGAAATGAAAAAAAATGCCAGCAAGCTGGGTAAAGGCGATGTAATGAAATGGAAAAGTTTTGCTGCTTTTTATGTTTTTTTTTATTTTCATTCTTTTCGCCACGCAGCGCTTCTTGACACTCATTTTCCGCTACCGCTTACTTTCACTCATACGTCAATTCAGTTCTATTCTAGCTCTTTTTTTCGTCCTTGTTTTTTCTAACAATTTTTTTGATTCTATTTCCTTCAACTATGTATATGTATATCAAGATTTGATTTCTTTAATAGATTTTGAAAAATAGCAAACATTGAAAGTATAAACCAAATATTTATTTTTGGTGATAATCATAATAAAGAAATATTATTTATATAACTTCCATTTAATCTTTTTAAAATAAGTATAAAGTGACAAATATTATTTTAATCTTTACAAAAAAGTTTGAAAAAACAAATTCATTCATGAATTATAAGAGTATTCTAAATAAATTTAATAATAGTTACACAGGTATATTAAAGTATAATAAGAAAATTTTTTAATTATAAAAATTAAATAGGCTAATCTATTCTTGAATACTGTTTCACAAATCATATGAAAAGAAATTTCAGCACAGAAATTTAAATTTTTTTTCACTATAAGATTTATTTTCCGTTTCATTGATACACGTTCTACTATTTTGTTATCGGATTTTTACTGAACTAATATTAAAATATATGAATTAATATTAATAATTACACACAAAAGTGTGCAAAGAGTTAAGATAAATATGATTTATAAAGTTAAATACGTCTCAGAAGGTATTAATACTTTGTGTATGTTTTAGAATAGATAAACAGAAAAAATTTATTTTTATAAATACTGATTTATCAATTCAAAATACTTAAAATTCTTTAAGTATTTCTTAAATTCGATAAAATTCTGATATTTATATTAACATGTTTATTAAATTAACTTTTTCTTTCCAAGCTAAGTAAAAAATTATAATTTTATACAATTATGATAATCTGATTTTTATATTTTTGTATATTACTAAGAATAAATTCACGAGGAAGATTCAATCAAAAAGAATTTAGATTTAGTTTATCGAGGGTAGAAGAGAACCTTCTGTTTTCATAATGGATACTCTTTTAAACAAGTTACTGATTTATATCTCTTTTTTTCACTTGTTTTTATATTAAAATCGCAATGGCAAAATCGAAACTATTATATTTTATATTTCTAACATTTTTAATTTTTTATTTTTTCTTAATATTGAAATCTACTATTAACCAATAGTAAGAATATCACTCGAAAATATTTAAATATTATTTTTCTTTAATATTTCCTTTCATGTGTTGAAAAACAATAAGCTTTATTTCATTGAGTATATTTATTGAAATAAAATTTATTAATGGTAAATTTTCATTTTATATACACAATAACTAAAAATAGTCAAAAAAAATCATATTAATTCTATAAAAACGTATATCCATAAATAATATAAATACTATTTGAATACAACTATATTATAGTATATTAAATTTTGAATAAAATAATCTTATCTAAAAAGTAATACTGCTGATATTTTCCATTATCTCAGTTGTAATTTTAATTCAATTTAAAATAATAATAAATGAATACTATAAAAATGAGTATATATCGTCATTAAAATCTTGTTACGTTAATAACTTTGATATTATACATATGTGTAAAATAAATATTATGAAAATCATATTTTATTTGATTTATTAATTATCTTAATAAAGGAAAAATTTTGTTTATAAAAATTGAAATAAAAAGTTAGAAAAGTGATTAGCTCATAAATCTTCTTTAATGATGTTGAAAATGAGTCCAGAATTCTTCTACATAAGGTATAACAAAGAATGACATAACGGTACAGTTTACAACTCAATCGAAATAATTCAATTTTTAGTCGAATAAAATATTTTAGTGAGTTCAAGTGCAAGATTATTAATCAAAATCACTTTCACTCTTCGGGCTAATTGAATTTAGTATTTCTTGTTTTTTCTTTCTGATGCAAGCTTTATATACAATGTTACGTTATCAAAAGATTAGAATTCGATGACTTCATTTTTTCTTTTTTGTGCCGTATTTCTCTTACTCGTAGTCTTGAATCCAATTCTTAATATAATCACGAAGACGGCAGAGAAAAGGAGTTACAAAATCATCGTTTACTTCGTGAACTGAGATATATACGAAGTAATCTATCTTGATCTAGTTTAAGATCTTCACGCGTCGGAAAAGCCGCACACAGTAACGAACGCACTGACTGTAAACTCAACTGTATTTTACTGTCTTTCACTCTATCCCTCCATCTGTTTTTACAAATACTGAGATAGATTTTCTTCTTGAGCCTACATAAAAAACTCTACTGTTAAAATTCTATATATAGGTGTAATAAGAGTGTATAAGATATACAAAATGATTGCAAAATTTTGTGGACCGGAACGAAATGCAGCGAAATTTAAAAATTTTTATATATATAATACGTTCATGAACAAAACGTATGAGTAATAATTTTTATTATATCAATAAAAAATATAAATAAGTAAAATTTGTTATAATTTTTATAATTTAATGTTTATAAATCTAAATGAAATAATATTTCATAACTATTTTAATGTAAATATTCAAGTACTAAAAATAATTTAAAAAATTTTGATTCTGATGAAAAAATGATGATAAGAAAATTTTTTAAAAAAGTTTTATACGTATTAAACTTTTTATATACCTTCTACAAATTTTTTTAGTTTATATACATTTTATATTCATAATTATATCTATTGAACTGATAAAGAAAAGGAGATATTTTATTGTATATTAATTTGTATAGTTATATATTGTTAATATATATAATATATATTTACTAAATTACAATTTAGAAAATTATATTTTTAATTTATATGTACAAATTATGTATAGATAGAAAACAGTAACTTATATTTACATGCAAAAAATAAACTATTAAAATGTTATTTTATTAAATTTTGTATAATTTTACTATTATGTAATAAACATATTTTGCAGTGAAAATATTATTTTAATTTTAAAATTAATTAGTCTTTTATATGAATTGAATAAATTTTGGAATAATTGAAAATGTGACTGCAATTTTATGTATATTTAATAACTTTTCGTATATGTTTTAAAATATTTATATTTAACGATTATTTTTATATAATAGAGATGATATTATTAAGATATTTTTTATAGTTATACCTATCAATACTCAATCGAATAACATATTACTACAATATACTTAAGATCATAATTGATTCAAAAAGAAATACACCAAACTGTCTTCTGAACCTGTGGTATAATTAATTTTCATATAAATAAAAAAAATATTACGCGGCAAATATTGACTGACTAATTTTTATTATATTCAATTTGGAATTGATAATTCATATTATTTTATTTATAAATAAATTATGATCACAATCTTTGTAATTATATCTTCGAAATAACGACGATAATTATCATATGCTTTGCGCCAATAAAATAGAATATATTTATTACATGAAACTCATTGCTTGTAAAGATATTAAATTTAAATCAATGATATATTCATCAAGTTAATACATATCAATAAAACCGCAAATTCAATTATATTTTAAAAAATGAAGCCCTACTTTTCCTGTCTATATTTTCATTAATTATTGAAATTTAGTTGATTTGAATAATTTATTTTATAGGTTTAAATAAAAATAAAGGTATGCATAACAAATGTATTTTTCATGTTTTAATTTTATGAAAAAAATATTTTTTATAAAAAAATGTAGACTGTATCATTCATGTTATTTATAATGACACGATGAAAATAATACTTATTTTAAAAAGTCTAAAAATAATATAAATGAAATAAATTCATTATTGAATTAATTAATATAACTATAGATCAAAAATGAAATAAAAATATTTTGTAAAGTATTATGTTAAAAAACAGATAGTATTTTAAATAATATTTTATATAATATATAATATTTTTAAATTTAATATTATTTATGCTAAAGTTACTATTCTCAATATATTAATTAATATTAGCTCACTTATAAATTCGTATTCACATGATTTGATCTATACTTTAATGTAGTCGCATCTATATATATATATATATAATATACCATTATAATTGACTTTTAATTACATAAAATCAAGTTATTATTTTTTAAAAAGATTAATATGAATACAAATTTTATACATTTATAATTATTTCTAATAAATATTGAAGTCTTTTTATCTAGTTTATTGAAGTTATAAAAAATAGTAAAAAATTAAATAAATATATGTTTCCTCTTTTGGTGATCCTATTAATTTTGAATTTGATTAGATTTCATTGTATTGGTTTAGTAAACATACTAAGTGTCATGGATTATTTTAAGTGTATAATTCCTAAATTTGTGCTTAAGATAATTATATTATTTTTATAAAACGTGTCGTATAAAACTGAAATAATTAAATTTTGCGAAAAAGTACAATATCCTCTTTTGATATGTAACCAAAAATAATTAATTTAATCTTTTCTATTCTAAATTAATTGAAATAAATTAAGTAGTTTTAAACGAATATTTTAGCTTATCTAAATTTAATATATCATTTATATAATCTTTTAGACTTATATTTTTATTTTGCATTTTGTTGTATTAAAAATATCCATATTTCATTCAAATTATTTTTAATCTATAATTTAATTTTAATTTAACTTTTGATTATTCTTCATAAAAATTTTTGCTTTTTACAATTAAAATTATTTAAATTTATAATATAGCTGCTTACAATTTCAATTAAGTACGACATACATTTCAAGTTACAATTTAGCGACATTTAATCCCCACATTTAAAAAGTACCTTCGGATATGCACGTTCAGCGCTGACTCAGCTGTATTATAAAAAACGGAATAGAGAATAATAAGTTTTAAGAGTATATTGAATAATAATCTCGATGATTTAGAATATATATTACGTATATTGTATTCACGTTTCATTTCAAATGCGTTCGAATCAAAGAACACATTATTTTGTCTAATTTCATAGTTTTCGAACCTTTTGAAAATAGAAAATTCATGAGTTATACATCATATGGTAGACCTTTATCAAAGAAACTTTCGACTTTTCAGGACGTTATCTGACCCGTTTCTTTTTTGCTATTATGCGTAGTTATCTAGAAGATGGCGCGGCATTTCAGTAAAGAAGAACGAAAGTGAGAAATGTGTTGGCATTAAGCAACTTCGCATTTTCACATTTCTGAGGAAAAACTTTTCCTTTGTAATCGCGAAATCTCATGTAATTCTAGCTCCGCTCGGCCACTCTACTGATGAAAAAGAACTACAAAATCGGTTTATTTACTGTAAGTGTCAAAGTATTCTATACATCATGCACAATTAACCTATACAATGCTATAAAATTCTTTTATAAACAGAATTAGTGAGTTTTCGCGTTTTACTTTACATATAAATTATACAATATATTTTTATATTTTTTCTTTTCAATTTAATTTTTATATCACCAAATTTTAAAGTATAGAATCTATGTATCTTGAATTAATTTGAAGTTTAAAAATAAGAATTTCATTGAATTACTTGTATTTTACATTATTGTATTCCAAAACTTTTAAATTTGATTCTTAAAATAGGTATTTTATTCAAAAGCTATAAAAGAAATTTAATTACTAATATTGATAATCCATCTATTATTGGTATTTTAAATTTGTTTTCAAATAAATTTTTAAATTGTAAAAGCTATTATATAAACTAACTTATTTTTATCTTTATTCAAATATGAATCAATCCTTAGCAGCTATTAAATTCTAATTAATTAAATGTATATTTTCACGGTTCTTCAAAATCAACAAATTCAAAGACATAGAATATTTTATCCATATTACTTTATAAAAACTTTATAATGTACTTTCATACATTAATTTTTATACATCATGTTTACTTGCTGGTCCACATATTTTAAATTCACAAATAAAATTTAATAAATGAAATTTGAAAACATAAATAAACGTGAATAAAGTTACTTTAAATTTTATATAAAAATAAATATTATATTTGAAAATTTCATACTTATCATAAAAAGTATATAAGCATCATCAGCTGAACGCTACAAGAGACATATATAAATACTTTGTTCGCATATTAATGGTACAATTTTATTATGTTCTTAAAGTTATAAATTTTATAAAAATTTCTAAAGTGATTTCTTACTCAAAAAAGATTTGATACGTACATATTTTTATTTTCTGTATTATATTTTAAAATCATACAAAATAATATAACATTACAATAAAAATAAATCGTACCATAGAAAATTTAAAACGATATTATTTAAGTATTGTTATTGAAAACATTTATAAAATCTTAATACGTTATTATTTTTTTTTTAATAATAAAATGTGCGATTTATAGATTTTATAACACAGTATATTTTCTAACTTTTTAATTTAATAAGAATATTTTTTCATATTTTTTTTCAAAAATTTCCAAACATTTTTTATATTATGTACTTTTATTATTACATCATTATTCTTTTAAAATGCTAAATGAATTTCATTTAAAAGAAATTATTCTACTTCTAAATTATTTTTAATCATTTGTTTGTTTGTATGATAAGGGTGAGAATCGATTAGCACTCTAACTTCAAGTTTTTTTCTTTAACAATTGACGTATTTGATCTAACTACAAACCCAATAGAGAGTATCGGTGCTCTGAGCGACAACTAATATTGTGCAGCTCACAATTCTATCGTAGGACAATTGCGCGACAAACGACACTATAGAAACAAGAAGCAAGTAAAGAAGAGAAAATTGAACAAAGCTTAAGAGGATTGATAAGTATAGCTGATAGAAGTAACTTAAAGTATAATAAAATTCAGATATCGAATAATAATTGATATTGCAAGTACTCGAATAATTCAGAATTTTCAAGATTTCATGTTTTTGCTACAACAATTATATTGTCGAATTAAAAAAAATTATTTAATATTTTATTTAAAGTTAAATTAATTTTATATAGTTTTAAATATATTTTCTAAAATTCATGAAGAATAATCGGATGCGTCTATGAAATTTGATATTTTTCTAAATTGACTTAAAGTTCAAAGTAAGTTATATTACAATAGTATAGTAAAATATTTACATAAACTTCAACAAGTTACACTTACAAATTATGCGTAACAGTAGAAAAAATATTCTTCCAATCATAAATAATCTATAAACTATAATCTCGACGTTAATGAAATTTTAAGCCATGAATTTCACACTTAATACTATTGAGCTTTCAAAAAATTTATGAGTACTTAAAACTTTCTTATAGATTTTATTTAATAATATAACATCTAAAAATTGCAACGCAACTTTCAAAGTAACACCATTCTTACTTTTTCAAATGGTTTAAAGACAAACTTTTAAATTTCTGAAAAGTCGACAGTAAAAGAAGCCTCATAAACTGTGTTGAATTATTTTCTACTTACTTTTCAGATACAAGCCAGAATACCTTCGAAAGTAAGAAAATCGAGATAAGAAACGAGAATGTAAAATGTAGAAATAGAATAAAATTAATCAAGAGAAAAACTTATTATAAATGAAAGATTCAATGAGAAAGAGTAAAAGTTCAACTGATTAGAGATATAGAAGAGTTTGGCAAATACGAATGAAAGTACGAATTCAGTTGCAGCTACAAACAAACGGCGACCATTCATTATAACCAAATACTAGATACCATAAAATCATTTTTTTGCGTAAAGTAGCTCTAGTGAAATGGTTATAAAGTACAATAAGTCTCAGTGCTTTCAAATTATAAACACTCGTATAAATTACAAAGGTTGATGAAATCATAAGAGAACATAACCACAGACTGTAGTTTAGTTTTATTTTCTGTATCGATTTTTCTCAATCCCTTATTAGATATATAATGACGATATTATTATCTGAATAATACGTATTTAATAATACATTTTAATACTTAGTTTTAACATTTTCTTCTTACAAAAATATTTCAACATCCCGAAAATAAATTAATTTCTAATCTAATGAAAATATAAAAAATTATTTAATAATAAAATTATAAAAATTAGCTTACATATCGAAAAAATTACTTTAACTAATATATTTAATATACATTTATGTAATTCATACAAAATATTTTATAGCTTAAAAATCTAAAAAACCTAATCAATAAATAATATTCACATATTTTATAAAATTTTATCGTTTCTATATTACTATTATATAATATACTATATTTAATACATCATAAAGTAAAAAGAATATAATTGTAGACCAAAAAAAATATCTATAAAGCTTATCAAGTTGGATTTCAACAGTGAAGATCTAAAAGATATCGCATGCTTATAGTAAAACAAAATAAATATGTATAAAATATTATAAAGTCTATAAAAATCTAAATTATACATTTGTTATAAGATTACTAATTAGATAAGATATTTTAAATATATAATATAAAGTGAAAATAAAAAAAAAGATTTTTAGATGATGTTAAACAGACAGGAAAGTAATAAGTATTTAAATAAATTAATAAAATTAGCATAAAATATCGTCTTTTAATTGAATTTATTGAATCTATTAATTTTATATAAAATATGAAAGATTTAAATTTTTATGTACATGAAATATTAATCTTTCGAATATATAGCTTGTTTGAAAAAAGATAAAAGTTTTTGTAACAATAAAGTCATAATTTTTTAGTTTTCAATGTTAAATAAATAATATTCCGACAATGTAAATATAAGATGAAATAAGATAAACTAATTTTTATAATAAATGTTTATATAAAATATGATTTATTTTCCTATATGCATTATAGTTTATTATTCATATATATTTTATTAAAGAAAATTTGTTATAATAATTAACGTATAAAAAAAGGAAAAAATCTAAGTAAAAAATAACAGATTGAATCATAAAATCCTAAAATTTGAAAGTTTCAAATTTTAACGAATTAAACTTTTTTCTTATAAAATAAATTGCTTAAATAAATAATTGTAAATTTATATTGTTCAAAATTAGAGTTTCGAAAAAAAAACATATATATATGTATTTATGTATTTAAAATATCAAAGGTCTATGGTCATCTAGATGTAGTGGGTCGTCCTCGAACCAACACGTCGTTGCTTTACTGAACGGAGAAACAGTTATTTCTGTTATCCTGCCTCTCTCACTCGTATACACATCGCACAGCCTCTTTATCTCTCTCTATCTCTCTCTCTCTCTTTTGCACGTAAAAACACATACGCGCGAGCGCGCGAACATACATATAAATATATTTGTATCTAGCTCAACGACAAACGATTGCAACATTTTGTATGTATTCCCTGAACCAAAATGACGCCGAGCTCCGTTGCCATTTAATTACCACGCGCTTGGTCACACGCGGTGTATATCCTCGCAAAATTCGACACGAACGGTAACGTACGTTAGTTTAGCACGACTAATAAAGATGTCAACGACTAAAGTGTAGGATAAAGGCAAAATGTATACTGCTTTCGAAAGTGGACTCTAATTATTAATGCTTAATGATTAAGTTAAATAAAGCCATATTGCAAATGTTTTAATAAGTATTTGCTTTACACGTCGACTGTACCGTTACTTCTTCGATATTTTTACATTAACCACTTTTATAAAACAAAAATGGACTTAATATTACTTAAAAAATTATATTTATATATGTAAAAGGGAAGCTTGTTCATATACTTAAAAAAGTGATAACTGATTATTACTTTTTACTAGATGACGAAATAATTCGACTTTGAATACAAAATAAACCATTATATTTTATAAACTTGTTGTTTTCATTGCATAAAATGAATTTTTGTAGTATAAAATAATATTAGATAGATTTTATCCGTAGTATTGAATTTTAGTATATTATAATAAATCAGTTGAAAATTTAAAACATATGTTGATCATCAGTAATCAAATATAATTAAGTATTACTTACAATTATAATGGACAAAAGATAATTATCTAATTTTATTAATAAATGAATAAACTATTATTTATGATAAGTAATATTTTATGATATATATTATTATAAAAATTACATTAATACAATGTAAATATTACTTAATAAGTATTTTCCGAATTCATTATTTGAAATTTAAATTTTATAAAAAACAGTTTTATTCTACATTCTTTTTTGTTCAAGCTTTTAAAATATGTATTTCAGATCTAAATAAATACACTATTCAAATTTAATAACGTTTTATTATTTAATAGCTAATGATGAAAATAATGAAATAATCGAATAATAAATATATTTTCCGTTAAAATCAATTTTAGACTCTGATATCCGGTATAAGAAATTAATATTTATAATTAAATTCTTTTATTATTATTGTAGAAAAATAAAGACTTTTTATATTATTTGAATATTTTATTATATTAAAATTTTGTATTAAACTAACATGTAACTTAGAATTACAAATTTTTTAATAAATCGCAGTACATCTAAACACATATTTTTATTAATAATTATTTCAAATATTGTTGCAGCTGCAGTAAACTATTTAAGAAATACTTTTTCAACTTACTAGCGACTGGTAAAAAATATTAACAACATATTTTATTAAATATTTTAACCTATAAATGTATTTATATAATATTACATAAAAAGTTTCTGGATAAAATCAACCAAGAAATTTATTTCATAAAATTATAAATATAAATCTCACTATAATATATTTCTATTTAATACAAGATCGTTGTAGTACCTTTAATTCTTATTTTTTACTATGATTTGTTTAGAATATACAATCTTACTTGAAAATTAACATAAAAAACAAAAATTTATTGTTAACGAAAATGTGCCAATTTTCAAAATATGTGGTTTATACTTTATATTCGACAATTCTTAAAAAATTGATTGAATAAAATTAAAAAATAGAATTTTATAATTAGATGCTTCTAACTTATTTCTTATTTTATATTTTATATTTTTTTAAACTACGCCAACTAAAAAATTCTTTGAGATAAATATCAAATTTTCAGATCTGCTTACTTATTATCTTATAATAAGTAGTAGCAGTAATTATATTTATCATTTTATTTATATTATTATTGTTATTATTTTTATTGTTATTTTTATTGTTATTGTTATTAAATATTTGTATACCATAATATAATTTAAATTATAAAACAATTTATTTAACTGTTAAATTGATTATTGACATTAAAAAATACAGATTTACTTTCAAAATTCAAACATTACTTTTTCCATTTGTAAACATAATTCACACAAATATATATACATAATTTGTTGAAAATTGAAATTTATAATAATTTAAAACCTAAGTAAATATGTTAATTTTACTTTTATTATAAATTATTTATTTATAATTTGTATCAAAAGCGTGAAAGGCTTTATTCACGTGTAATCAAACAAAAGTGTCTAAACTTCAGTTCATATTTTTAACTATAACATTAATAATATTTAAAATTTCAACATAAATTCAATCAATTTATTTTTTAAATAGTTTGTTGTTGAAACATTAAAAAATTGGTTTTTCGTCTAGTTTCCTTATAAATGGATAAAAACGATTAAAATTTTTAATTATTGACTAAATGTACACCTATATAATATAAAATAAAATGATACAATATATGTATTAATAATTAAAATAAAGTAATAGAATATTACCTCTTTGAAATTTTTATATTATTTTGTTACATTTTTATTTATTACAAATTTTGAATATTTTACATTTTTTTAAAATATTTGAAATATATAAATGGATCTTCAATTTCTTTTTAAAAATAAAAAATTTTTACTAATGAACATAATATTACTAATGTCATTTCATTTCAAAAATTTTTTTTTAAATATGCAAAGAAAATTTATATTATGTAGTATATATTATGAAATATTAGTTAATAACATTTTCTAGTTATTTATAAGTGTCTTTAAATAAAATTTGCACATATTATAAATTAACAATTCAAAAAATTTTTATTGTTTTGAAATAAATAATTATCTATTTAGTATTTTGTGTAGTAATAAAAAAATTTTTTGTTCTCATTAATATATATATTTGAATTATAATGAATATTTAAATTAGTAATCAAATTTCTTATCTAAAAATATTTATTTTATCAAAACATCTTGAAAATAAAATATTTTTAATATATAATGCAGCTGTTAAACTCAAAATCTTATATAGGTATAAAGAATATTTATTTGGGTTTTTCTTTTATTAAATTTAATTTGCAATTCATGAATTTTTAAATTTATATCTTTTAATAAATTGTAAAACCTATTTTGAATATTTATATTAATTTTAGTTTCCTACTTTCAACAAGAATGACTTTAACTAAGAAAATAATTCTAAAACTTAGATCATATATTTAGAGTGTATGTAAAAAGTTTTGCACATATAGAAGTGTTTTATAATTTAAGCAATATATTTCAAAAATTGAAAAGATTTTTTATCTGGTATAAATCTTATAAGAACTACGTTATAAAATTGCTTGAAAGATGTGAATTTTCAAAAAAAAATTTTTATTATATATTGGATTTAATTTTAACACTTATATAAAGTAAAATATAATAAAACGCTAATTTTTTTAAATCGAGTGTCTTTTAAATAAATTATTAAATACTAGAACAATCTTATATGCAAAAAATCATTAATTATAATAAAATATTAATAAAAATTAAAAATACGATATGTGATATTTATTATTCAATGACATAGAAATTTTTTAAATCTTTCTTAAAAAATATTTTCAATATATTATTAAATATCATAATGAGTCAACCAAATGTAAATATTACGTTTTTAATAATAAAAATCATGAATACTATTTTTTACAAAAAGTATTGTATGTATAAATCAAGAAATTATTATATTAAAGTTTTTAAGTATATTTTATATAAGAATTTTATATGATACATTTTATAACTTGGTTTTTAATTGGTTTTCGTAAAAATTCATGTATTATTTTCATGAATATAGCTAATATTTTAGATCAATGACAATAAACTACTATATTAAGTATTATATTCCTTTAATGGCGATATTTAGGAGATCCTAAAATACTGTATTTATTATAATTTGTTTAATAATTAGTTTGTATTTTTAAAGTTATCATTTGATAAGGTTTATTAAAATTCAATAAATTTTTATGAAATTTTTATGAATGACGAGAACTTGTACACTCAAACATTGTATGCACCATAAAAGCTGTTTTAAATATAATATAAGACTATTAATTGATTGATAAAATAGTCTTAAAATATTTGATATGTAATGATTAAATATCTTTTGGAGCAGTTTAGAATCATTTATTTAGTTAGAATTTCCAAAAATATTATAGGAATGAAAAAATTTTAAGACAGGTAATTTTATTAAATGAAGATTAAGATATGTATTTCCAAAAATAGTTAAATTTTCAAAAAAAATTTTGTATAGTTTGCAACAGAAAAATAAAAAAAAAGTTCTATCGACAAACACCGTCTTATATTAAAAAGAAATTAGAAATTCTCTCGGTGAATCTATAGAAATAACTAGTTTTTAGTCATTTAGTAACGTATTACTTTAATTTTAATAAAACTTAGTCATTGTCTTATTTTATATAAAAAAAAAATTGTAATAGTTATCCGAAGTAAAAATGAATTTTAGTTCTGTATTTTTCAACATAATGAAAACGTCTTTATAGTATACACATAATTATAGTAGATTATATTAACACATAATATTCTATAAATTTTATAATATGTAAAAGTTTAAAATTTAAAGAAATTTATATGAAAATAATTAAAAACACTTCATATCACATGTTGATTTTTTTGGACACTAAGGTAAACAATGAAAAAAATAATTATATTAATCTAAAAAGAAAATTAAGAAATGCTATATAAGAGCAAAAGAATTGTTCAAGTTTAGGAAATTTTTTCAGTTTTACACACCGACTAGTTGTCAGAAATGGTAAACTCATGATTTCAACAATTGTATTGCTTGAGAAAGGCAGTTCTTACGTCCTGAGTTTATTACATTATTTCGATAAGGATGGATTGTATATATAACAAGATGGGAACGAATGACTTCTTCATTCATGTTTGCTGCGCTAGTGAAATATTACTATCAGTGTTCTCGGATCGAATCAAAAGGCAAAGAATAGTTTCGAAGGAATTGCGCAAATTTTTTATTTCAGTGTTACTGTCGACGATTAAATTATTTTGTTTTGAGTTGTCAAAATACCTTAATTTTTTGGAACGAATAATTATGAATTATCGAAAAAGTAGTACCATGATAGATAAGTCAGTTGTGACGCTCTTTATTTTCTTATTGTAATCAGAGTATGTTATTAAAAATGGTATTGATTCTAAAACTATCCATAAAATATTAATAGAACTGTAATCTTATACTTTTTCTAAAGATAGATTCCTACGAGTTTTCTCTCTCTCAAATTATTTTTGTACGTTAAACATACACGACCATAAAAATTTGTACGTATTGATATATGTCGTGCTAGTATGTATAATAATTGTGCATCAAGACTGAATTAGTTAAATACATATAAATCAAAGTGTCTTATTAAAATTATTTTATTTTTATAAAATTGTAACTCAAATTATAAATGAAAATTTAGATATTATATTCAGAATTACTTAAATAAAACACTCATGTGCTCGTTATATAATTTGAATACTATTGTATGTCGGATATGAATAATTAAATTGAATATTATAAATTTGAAAAATACCTCTCTACTAAAATATTGTTAATAGCTTTTGTTATATAAATAAGTTCAATTTATTCGTAATTTAAAAAATTATTTTTAAATATTTAAGATTGACATTCAATAATTTAGTTTTCCAACTATTTTTTTCTGAAATTTATTTATGCATATATTCAAATTATGTTTAATCAATTTGGTCACGATTAAAAATATATTATGAAAAATAAATCAGCTTCGTTTAACAATATAAATTTTCTATTCGTTAACTCTTTTTCATTATATATTTTTTCGAAAGACTCTAAAGCTTGGTTTATACGATAGTAGTTGTGTACGTGCAAGAAAATTATAAGCTTTTGCATAATATTAAAATGAAGTTCGTATGCGTGCAAATAGGTACTGTAGTACAGCTAAGGTGTCGTATGAGTATTATTTAAAATTCATCCTAATATTATGGTTATAGGAATTATGTTCTTTACATTATTATAGTACGCTTGTGGCAACTTCCATCTCTTTTCAAGAGTTGAATATTTAGGCAGTGAACTTTATGTCTGCTGCATAGTTTCCGCCTTTACATGAGGTCATATGTTAAGAATCGTTGATTAATTCAATGTATTTTATCTAAAGAATTTTTGTGTAAAGTATTACTTTTATTTTCTTATAAAAAGATAATATTTGAATATATACAAATTTGAATAAATATATAATTCAAAAATTTAGCTACTTGTATATTCTACTTCTTCCAGAAATCGTAAACACAAATAATATTGGAAAGAATTAAAAATAGTCTAATTTTTTATGATTGAGTAATATCAAAAATATTATTTGTTATAAGATTAAAATAAACTTAATTAATTTATTCTAAAACTTCTATATAAATTTAAGTAATACATACAGTCAATCTACATTATATTGAATGTAACATCTATATTTGTTTTGAAATTATTTTTAAAGCAATTTTGTTCTGGTCCAAACATAAATTAATATCAAATATGAAATATAAAAATTTTTGATAAGAAAAGTTTATATATTTATTTAAATAATTTATGAAATAATTATTTCATCAAATTTTATTGTAATTATTGCAAAGGTATTTCAGGAAAATTAAAAAAAATATAAATCAATAATATACAAAGAATAATTATTCTTAATGAAAATAGACTAAATATAAATATTTAAATTTAAAAATTCAGAAAATAGTTTAATGAATAATCATAAAGGTAGGCAAAAGATTGTAATAGTTCAAATATGGTTTTAATTTGAAGAGTGAATTTTCATTTTAATACAGTAATCGATTATTCAAAACTAATTAAAGAACTAGGAGGAGAGAATAATTAATCAGTAACTTAAGGGGGTGTAGGGTGTATTTCATTAGCAAATTTTCGTTGGAGTAGTGACTAAACCAGCAACTCCGAGAGCTTGCTACTTCGTCGGTAGCTGAATAATGGGGAGAGGAGACTCGTTGATCTTGCGTTTCGCCAGTGTCAAGGTAAACCGCGTTTTGCGTTGTTACTTCCTGATAATACTAATCTGTAGTTACTAGCGCACAGGTCGATATACCCTTGAGGCTTTCCGTTGGATGCTGTGCCTCCATGCCCGCAATTTTCTCACCCTTAACTCTATGCGCATTAAATATTACTCACGTGTGCAAAGCCGCGATACATTTATGTGTATTTGTTTACGTGTATTTCCGTACATCGACTTCTATATATTAAGAAAGATATTGTATGCATATTGTAATGTGCAATTACGATGGGAAAAGCATTAAGATAATGTTAGTCGTGATTAGATAATTTACTATATTTAATTTATTATATTTTCTTCATTTAAAAAACATCTGAATATGAATAAAAATCTATTATGTCTGTGTATACAAATCAACTATTTCTCAAGCATATATTATACTTAGAACATTAATGTTGTAAATATTGAAAGTGTATTACGAAAGAATAAGTCACAGTAAAATTATAATAAAATGTTACATGCTGATAGTGTAAAAGAAATGATCGATCACCTAAGTTCAAACTTTCAAACTAATTCAAATCAAGAAATTACAAGTTTTTAAATAGTGTTATAACATAATAATTCGCTAATATATCTATGATAAACAGAGTACTCATTGAAAAAAAAAGCTATTTAAGGTTATTTAAAAAATATAAAATAAAAAATCTTATTGTTAAAAAAAGAATGCTGTAAGATAAAAATATAAATTGAAAATAAGAAATTAAGTTAAATTTTAAGCAAAAAATAACTAAAAAATTATATCATGTTAAATATAATTAATGTATAAAGAATACGACGCTCAAATTGATAGATAAATACAAATAATTATTAATAAATATAATTTATTTATTATGTTTTTAATAATTACATTATTATTTTGTATTATTATGTATTTAAATACAGTTAAGATATTTATTTTACATGAGTTATCCAAGAAATCAAGTTGTACAAATTTTTATTATTTTTTCAGATAATTTATAATAAATATTATAAATGAATATTTTTTAATTACATCTTCCATAATTTTATTGAAATAATATTTTTTATATATATAACTTATAGGTAGATATTAAACAAGAAATAATTAGATATCTTACGATCATAAATCGGAAACTATTGTGCTTTCAGAGCTAAGTAGTTATTGTTAATCCTTATCGATAAATCCATTACTATTATAACATGCGTATGTAATTCGAATACCACGAAACAACATTGAACGCATGTCTCTGTCACTCTATTTTAGGATGATGTTGCATCCATGCCCAACCACAATGATGGTATATATTTTGCGGTATAACCACATACTGGTGCTATCGTATTTTCACTATTTCTCTCTTTTGTTTCTGTTGCGCTTGAAAGCGCCAAGGAAAGAGAAATGCTCGCGAGAGAAATATCATGCTATAATGAAGCTAAATAAAGCAAACATTATAAAGTAAAATAAACATACACGAGCCACAGCGATTTCTAAACTACCGAGCTTCTCAGAGCTTGGAGAAACTAGATGGAGGGAAAAGATACTCCCGGAGTTTTCTCTCCCAGTGACGGGCAATGCTTGCTAGCCTTGTGCACGTTGCTATGGGGGCAAATTTTAAAAGGGCACGTGTAAACGCACGAGGAAGTAATGCTGTGAGGTATCGCATAAGTTTGTGGACTGGGCAGAGAGGTGATACGAGTAACCCGGTATTAAATGGTTGGAGTCTGGTGAGGCGGCGTGCGATCTAGACTTCGATCCGGTAACGAGATAAAATACTCGCGGGCCTATTGGGCGACATACGAACTAGATCGCGTACGGGCGGGAAACATCAAATGTAAAGAAACCATCAAAACCAATCTGAAGAGTCAGTGTCCGGCTGTCGAGACGATGATTCACCCCACCGCGGAAAAGAGAATAACCGTCGAGTCTAGGGAGATGTCGGGCTCAAGATCGGGATCGAATACGACTCGGATCGAGTTACGAGGCGAATCTGGTGCATCACCAGATTTGTTATGAGAGTTATCTTATTGTAATTAAACGAACCGGGATCATCAGGTCATCGGGAAAATTCTAATTTTACAATTAGAAAATATTGAAAGCTTAGACGACACGATGAAAAAAGTTTTAAATAGGTGAGAAACGAGAAATGCAAGCGAGAGGTTTTTCTCGAACAGCTACTCTGTGAGGAAATCGGAACGCAATCTGAAACAACTCGTGCACGCGTTCGGGCTACGAAATAAATTGTGAAATAAATAAATTCATTAAAGAAAAATATAATTTATATTTTATCCTTAACAGTTTCTTTACATTTTAATCTATTTGTGATTATCCACGTGTAACTATTTCATTTTCTTTTCTATATTTATTTGAACATATTTTCGTATATGTTGGGGATAAAAACAAGCACTTCTGATTTTAAATTTTGTCTCTCGCTCGTCAGTTCGAAAGCGCCACTCGAGGAAGAAAAATCTGACTGTCCTCGATTACATACATTTATATGTACCCTTACTTCTACTAAGGAACCTTCTATAGGAGACCGCCGTCTCCCCTCTCCTGAGGGGAGACGTTCATTGAACCTGACGTCTCCTTTGGATAGGCGATCTCCCTCTCATTAGCCTGGAGTGACTTTCCGAGGCCAATCACTATTGGTATCGATATTTCCCCTCTTTCGAGATCACTCATGAGTGGCCCACTGGGCCTGGATTACTTCAATCTGGACGAACCTGACAGCGTTCGTCAGGTCACTCGCGACATCCTCGAATATCACCATCTCGCGATACATTTCGTTTTTACCTCCCTTGGGGGTTTCACGCGAACTCCTTGAGAAGTTCCCCGCAGCGACGGACACGAGGTAAGCATTGCACCCTGACGCGTGAGGAACCCCGCAAGGGTCTTTCATTTCTTCTCGCTACTCCGAGCTCCGAGATACGAGTTGTTTATGCAATCTTGCACTAGTTACGGGCCGCCCCGCTCCAAATGTTTGAAGACCTGTATCGAATAACTCATCGCCCTGCGATCGACTTAGTCCCGGTAATTTTACTCGCGTCATTTAATAGTTGTTTTTCTTTGCCTTGTTGCAACCCGATATCTCGTACGCGAAACTTAATTTTCCGCGGAGCTTTCTGACCGTAACAGTATATACGCATCATTTTCGATGTAGATAGAGAAAAGTTAATTTTATAATATTAAAATAAACTAAATGAAATTTTTTAATTCTATGAAAAAAATTTATGACTATTAAATGGAAATATATTTAATAATACATTGTTCAAAAAATTTAAATCTATATAATATTAAATTTCTTGTTGTTTGAATAAATTATGTAAAATTAAAGATTTGAATTAAAATTAAAGCAATAGATTTAATCTTAATTTAAAATTTGATATACATTAAACTATTTTAATTAAAAATGACTATATTATAACTTATAATTTGAATAATAATCATAAAATACTGCAAATTTTTTATAAAGTTATGAAAATAGTTCGTTTTTATTCAATAAATATTATTGTTCTTAAACATCTTTTATATAAAAGTTATTCTCCTGGGGTTAGGTAACATAGTATTAATGATATAAATGAATATTTTTTTAATTTATATGTATAAGGTACATAATGTAATATCTTATTATCGTTATCATGATGTATAAATAGTCATAAAAAGAATCATAGAAAAAATAGAATATAATTTTATAGGGTGTAATTAAATTTCTTTTAATTTTTAGATTAATACATTAAAAATAGTATAGATTCTATGATTAGATAAAATCAAAATTTCATAGTTTATATTGATGATGTCATTAATATTTTATTTTGATAATTTTATGAAAATACATTTTTTTAAGAAAAATATATAATGTATATACTGAATTTTATTATTCATAAGTAAATTGAAAATAACTTTTTAATTTTATGAACAATACTATTATATAAAATACGTCATCAATTCTCAATTTTTATATAGTCGTTTACAAAATTTTTTAGTTTACAGTTTATAGAATTTTTTAATGTTTTATATATGTCTTCCATAATACGAAATCAAAAAATTTTATACTATAATTTTTTCAAATACGTACAAAGAATAAATAATAATCTTAATAATCAGTAAAATACTATTAGAATTTCGTTTAAATTTAATGAAAGTCTATCGCGATATATTTATGTTGACAATGGAAGATTAGTATAAAGTAATTTAGAGTGGTAATGATTCTTTTTTATACATGATTCAGTAAGTTTTGATAGACAAAATAAATTTTGTTTCAAAGAACATTTATATTTAAATAAAAAATATAAATAAATCGAAGAAAAAATTTGCATAACAAATGAGGAAATTTTATTAATTGTATTTAAATAACTATACTGTTTGATATTTTGTTATGGTATTTTTTATTTAAATTCGAATTTATTTCACTTATATTTCAATATTTAAGCTTATTAAATCATAAGAATAATTGACTAGTTTTATTTAAAATTTTATAGGATTGAAGAAAATACAAATGTAATTTAATTATTAATTAATTTTATAATCGAATTATTTCGAATATTACTTGAACGTTTAAATTTTATTTATCAATTATTAGTATTTTAAATGTATAATATAAAATAATACTGTTTTAAATATTACAATTATTTTATAAAATATTAAAATAAATAATTATAAAATAATCATATTTTTTCCATATTATTAAACAAAATTATTAATATGAATTATTTTTTTTATAAAAGATTTCTAAAATATTCAATTTTCTGTAATTGAAATTCGATTGTAAAATCAATCTACAATCTTAAATTTTAAATAAGTACTTATTTGTAAAACTATTAATATACTTTTGTCTGATATAGAATTTTGGCTACGCAGCATATTAATTCACTCCGTTATCAATAATAAAACTGGCTATAAAAAATTTACACACACATTCGTAGAACTACATAAAACGAAACTTACATAAAATTTTAAAGTTTATATACGGAAATATATTTTCGAGACTTGTACATTTTTTACAGTATAGCCTTTTTTCATAAAACTTTCAGAGGTAGTAAAATTTTATATCGGAATATCATTGACGAAAAACTCGATGGAATACAAGAATAATCGAATATCTATACACCTTTGCATAAATTTAGAGTGAAATAAAAAAATTGATTTAGCGATTTCCTGTCGCAAATGAACTTCTCGTTATTAAATTTTTCCCTTTTCTACTTTAAAATTTTATTGTTTCTAATTTTTTATTTGTGTCATTATTATTTTTTGAACGTTCATGAATTTTGATTTTATAAATTACCGAATGAATTTGTTACCCTAATATTACCTTGAATTTACATATTTATAAATTATAAAGTTTATTGTGTATATATTTTTATACCAGTTATATAAATAAATGAATTGGCGTAATAATATAAATTGGTTTAAATATCGATGTATTATATCTATAATAAACTAGTAATTTATATTATAATATTGTGTTCAATATTTCATTTATTAGATTTTACCTTTTTTTACTAATCGAATCTTGTTAATTTAAAAAATAATATAATTACTACATTGTCAATTATTTTATATAAAAAATACATATTAATCATTTATTATCGATAATTCATTATCCTTTTATTCATGTATATTTGGTCTTATTATATAACAATATTTTCTATAATTAGCATAATTCATAGGAAATTTCATTGAAATTTGTGATTTTTTTCTTATTTTTTTTTAAATTTACATCTTTATTTTATTTCTATATTTTCTGATACGAGAAATATTAAAACTCTGTGCTATAAAGACGAGTTAACACAGTAACAAAATTGTCGTAATAGCCGTTTGTGGAAGAACTTAAACAATTATATTTAATACGATATCTAGCTGACTGCTGCTGGATACCAATAGCAACTCGAAACTTGTCCTCATTTTCTAAGAAATGTACAAATAAGATGAAAGTCATCTAAAGGAAGTATATATACAAGGATGTACATGTACTGACAGAACAAAAAAAAGCAAATAGTAATAGAGAAATAAAGGGAAAGGAATAAATATAGCGAGAGGAGATTGAATCGAGGTGAAAATAACCTTCTTACTGTATTCGAAGCCTTTGCGTCACAATGCGGTAGATTCTAATCAAATTTAATAACTTTTGTACTTTCTCATTTTCTTTCTATCCATCTTTGTCTATTTTCGAATTTTATAGGTATAAGCGATCTTTCTCATTTATCCTGTCTCTTTTCTCTTTACTTCCTTTCCAAACTCATCCCCTCAATTCACATTATAAACTTGTGCGCAGCCTTCGTCGGCGCTTTGGCCGTGCAGAGTAAAGTAGATTTATGGGAGGGACATGTTTGCCAATCCCTCCGATCGTTTGGCGACTTTATATTTTTGGATGGACCGCAGCAAACTCAGCCTATCTTGTTACTCATATTCTTGCACTTTTTCTTCAGAATTTTATCTATCTCACTTTTTTTTTAATTCTACTTTATGTTCAAAACTTTCATTTTAATTTAAAAATTATTAAAGCTGAATTTAAAAAATATATTTTTTAACAGGATAATATAAATTATCCTATGGATATTTTACAAATAGATTACTAAGTTTCAGAAATATAATGATGTAAAAAGATTGCTTAAATAGAAATAAGATTAGGTTTTAGTTTAAACATTTGATTTTTTGACATTATTTATATTCAAATTTATTAAAATAAGATATACTTCATTTTATAATTTATCTAAAATTTTTGAAAATATTATATATTTTAACATTCATTAATGGTACATGTTTTGATATTTAAATATTTGTAAGATCTTATATTCAGTATGCGTCTCTAACTTTATAGATATAAAAAGGCACACTATCTAAAACTTTCTAAATAAATCTTAAATTTTTAACATGACTCGGGTTTCCTCCCCTACTTCGTTTTTCGCGAAGAAGTATAGTCTACGTAGGCAAAGGAACTCACTTCTTGACATTTGTCCCCAAGGATATGATGAAAAAGATAGAATATGAGGAAGTAAGGAGAAAGAGAAGAAAAATATTACGAAGGTTGTGAAGTATGATAAGTAAAGATAGAAAAAAGAAGGTACTTTCTCTTTGCAAATACTCCCTTGAGATATAGAATTTCATGAAAAAATGTCCAAGTGATGTCGAAAAAGAAAAAGAGAAAAACATTATGTAGCTCGATGTCGCTTAACAAAACGACAAAAGTATATACTCAGAATACTATAAAAAAGTACTTTAATGATAGAAGGATGAAAAGTGAGAAACAGAGAGAGTAGAAATAAGAACGAGAGAAAGAGAAAAGAGAAAAAAGAGAAAAAAGAGAAAGAAAGACAGCGGAAAAGAAAAGAGAGAAATTCATTGTGTTATTTTAAATTTCCACTCGCTATTTTGTTGTATCTACTGAATATAAAAAATAAAAAAAAAAGTAAAATATTTTGGATCACCGTGTTTTTGTCTTTTGCACAGCCTTTTTCTCTTATACTCTTTCACCTTACCGCCTCTACGATTATTTTGGTACACCTTGGATGAAATATCCTTTACGTATACCCAAGATATTTCTTGTTCTCTCGTCGGGCAAGAGCAATTTCTAGTGTTTATTATGTATGGTTTTACTTTCATTATTAGTCGTGAATGTATATGATAATAAATGTATTAAGTGCTTGTTATATTTTAAAAATAAGATTCATATTTCACATATAGTTTGTTGAAAGAATCATTTACATTATATTTTTATTTAAAATTTTTTTAATAGTTATTTTGATAAGAAATCATTTCTATTTTATCAACGATATGAGCTTGTATAATGTAAGTATTAATTCACTTATACATTTATGAATACAATGTATACAAGTATGTATATTTGATTAAATTTTATATGTACAAATCTTGATTTATTCCTATATATTTAATTAAAGAAAAAAGAATTTTTAATTACTCTCATTTAATCGAGAGAATCGTATCTGATTTGATTTCCATAAATATCCATATAAAATATTAATAAACGAAGTATTCGGTAATTTAAAATCAATGTTGTGCTATATAAGAAATTGTGAAATTAATTGAATATCGTTAAAATTGAAAGTAAAATTGAAAGCAAATTGAAAGAGTATAAATAGTTAATATATTAATATATATAACTAGAAAATATTATAAAAATACTGATTATATAGGACATTAAAATTAATATTCGCTTACCAAATTATCATATAGTAAACATAAAAATAGATATATTGTATATTTTATTTACTACTTTTTAAATTTTAAATATTTTTTATATAATGCATAATAGGCAAATACAAATTATAATTATTTGTATGAATTTAAATATATATTAAATAATTCCTTTCCGGACTGAAAAATTCAATAAAAATAATATTACAAAACAGTATATCAATATATTAAAACTTTTAATAAGAATAATCAATTCATGGTAACCTTAAAATATAACTTTATCTTTTTTTTCAATGATTTATATTATAGAAATAATTACATTAATTCATCAGTCTTCAATTTGTAATGTATTTTTACTGATCATTAGTTTTATAAATAATTTATTTTTAATTAAAAATAATTTGTATCATTAAAAAAATATTTACATCAAAATATTCTAAATTTCATTAAAAGGGGTATAATAATATTAATTTAAAGAAAAATAACTACACTTTTTAATAATAAAAAACTAAACAATATTTAAAATTAAAATGAAATTTATTTAAAATGTAATTATAATGATTAGAAAATAATAAATATTGTAACTAAACTCATGAAGTATTTAAAATCTACATTATTTAAAAAAAGTTTTAAAGTATTTGAATTTCTATATAAGTAATTTTATATAAAATAATTTTATTTTCTATTAAAGTTTTTGAAATAAAAATAAAATAAAATAATATGTAATTTAGAAAAACAAGCATAGGAATTAGATATTTGTCGATTTCTCGTCTAAATACCGACATTCAAATGTTTAGGCCGCGATCTCAGTACTTTACTGAGTTACCGTGTATACTTTATTTAAATATATTTTATTTCTTTTATTATATATAAATATAATATCAAATCAAAAAAATCATTATTAGTATTATAAATATATTCAAAAAATACTTTTATACACGATTAACTTTTATTTACACTTTATAATAATATAATTCATGTTTAATAATAATTAAAGAAGTTATATTTTAAAATTATCATTTTACGTAGCATTAGTTCAAAAAATCTGCTCACGATTCAGAATACTGATAAGAAAAACAGAGAGAATTCTACATTTATAAAGTAAAAGAGATATACTTCTTACGCAAGATTATCTATTTAAGCACAGAAACTTTTCAACCATCAATTTCCCGCTCCTTTTTCCGAACATTGCTGACGGTTCAGTTTCAGATACGCAAATACACATTCACGCATTTGGACGCGTAGCTTTACGAATACATATACAAGGGTGTGAAATGCAACCAGTGCAAACGTATGTCGCTTCACACGTTAAAACCTTTCAGTGATATATAATGCGAGCACATAGCTCGGTCACCCCTGGGAGCAGTCTCAAGTTCACACGTTCAATTTAAGGCACAAAAAGTTGGGAGAAGCTGAGGATATATGGATTGCTCTATCCGTTTTCACGGGATAATGCGCGAAACGCGTTCGCTCGTTTGAGAGATGAATGAACAGTCTATATAAGCAATCATAATGAATTTATAGATCTGAAAGAGAAAAAAAATTTTATTAGAAAGAGAGAGTGATATATAGGTACATATAAATAAATAGATAAATAGATAATAAAAAATGGAAAAGAGAAAAGAAAAAATTAAGATGTATTATATAGTTATCCATCAAATTTGAATGGTATACAGAGAAGAAATACACGAATTAGAATATATTTTGAATATTTACATATTATTGATGCTATTTTTTATCTCGTAGATTTTTATGTAGGATACGTACACAGCTAGAAGATACAAAGGACAGCCGAATAGGATTTCCACAATTCGGAATATATACATGAAGATCTCAGTATCCGTTTTTCTTTCATTTATGCGAATACTTGTTTATCTGCGCTTCGTTTCCGTTTAAATGCATCGTGTGTTTATTTTCTTTTCTTGTTTACTTTTATTAAAGAATTTTGAATTCGCATTATTGAGTAACAATTTATCCGCTTATATTACAATATTTCATTTATAGTATAAAGGGAAAACACAGTAAATGTTTCTATATACTTGTATTTTTTTTTATCTTATACTATTTTTGTATTAGTTATTCTATGATATTATATATTATATTTAATTAAAAAATATTGATTTATAATGTATTAAAAAAATATATATATATTTTACATTATACATGTATGCATTAAGCACGATTAAACATACGTGGGTATACAATCGTACTTTTTCCTTACAAATTAAAAGTAAAATGTACAAATGTTTTAATTAAATATACATATAATTATATATTTATTTTATATAAATGTATTTTTTTTTGTATAAAAAGAATTAAAAAATTGAAGGTGATTATATTGTAATTATCTTTAAAATATTTAACTAATATTTACATACAAGATAATAATAGAATATTAGATAAAAATTCTTTGCGTTAAATATATTGTAACATTATTGAAATTATTACTATATAATTACTTATAAAGATTTTTATATTTATCTAACTATAATAAGAAAACTATATGAAATATATGCTATTGAGGTAATAGTAGCTCATACTAAATAAGTAATTTGCGCAGTAAATGTTTAACAAGTCTTGTATTATTCTTGTAGTCTAGTAAATTCACATTATTTTCGTGATAGGTAATTTCATATTAGGACCACCTGCTGATCACATGCATTATTCACATCCACACGCCCTAATCTTCCTTTACTTCGCTCTGTAAACAAAGGAGTTACAAAGCGAGTATGTACGTGGTTGCCTCTTGATAGATCCCCGTTTCTTAGAACTGCCCTACTTCAGTCTAGCTGACAGAATTAACGTAATACTACTATATCTTTTCAGCCAACCATAATAATTACATGTAATATTAATGATACATACTTGTATAATTATGTATCCAAATTTTTTATTATAAGCATAGCTGAAGTTAATTCACATATAAAATTGAGAAATAATACAAATATATGTTCTAATTTTATTTTTTCAGGTAAGTTTGACATCTGCTTCTGTAATCATATTATTTATATTCAGTAAGTACAAAGTTTAAATAATTTTTTGTTTAATAATAAAAATAGCTATATTTTAACATATTAAACTTATTAAAATATACCTTTTCTAAAATTCATTACGTTTTTTATTAAATTTAGATAATTCAGTTTCAATAATTTTTATTTATAATAAATAGAAAATTTTTCATAAAATAAATGATTTAAATTAGAGATTAATGTATTTATTTTTAGATAAGCTATCTATGGTATTTAGATTTACAAATTTTTTTAACTAAGAATATTATTATATTAACTATTTTATTTTATTATTAATTCTTTATTTAAAAAAATTTTATTTAATGGTATTATTTTTAAATATTTATAATTATTAACTAAGTATAAAAAAAATTTTATCAATTAAAAAAATTTCTAAGTAAAAATACAAATGATCAGTTGTTGATCTATTTTTCATAATTTTTAATCGGTGTACTTTTAATTTAAAACAAATTTTCAGTTCCTTGGGCAAAAATTTTTTTCATTCTTTATAAATACTTTCTAATTGATTTAAATCAACTTTTCTAAGATAGCGGTAATAATTGACACCTGCGAGATCAACAGATTATAGTCTGACAGTTCAACAGGTCCAGAGAACAATGTCAGTAACGTGTAATATCTTTAGACACATATCAATAGCTTAGTCTGACGCGTGACGTGGCTACTGCTCGTATAAGTTCCGAAAATGTCTCGTTCTACCCCGATTCATCCGATTCATGACTACAGCATTACGTGCTTCACGCGATAGATTAGAGTTACCTTAATCACTGTCTCCTATTTGACTAACTTGTTTTCTTAATGCATTTTCTGTATGCGAGTTCGTCCGTTGCAACGTAAATCAAGCAACGAGAGTAATTTTACTCTTCTTCATTCTTTCATTCTACTGGCTCTGACTATGTTTAACGAAATACTGTATGTCTGCAGTGACTGAGTATTTTAACCAATTTATTAAATTATAAGTCAGATATGATAATTGTTATTTTATACACTATCAATAAAAATATATTAAATTATTTATAAGAGATTGATCATTCCTTAAATTAAAATTGATAGAAATTTAAAATATAAATTTAATTTTTTAATTTTTTTAAAAGATTGAATACTTATAAATATTTTCTGAAAATAATACAAAAAATAGATCTGAATTAAGTATTTAAATCCATAATTAATTTTTCTATAATTTTGGTCTTGAATATCTGATTTTTTTAATATATTTCATTTTTAAGAATACATCAATAAAAATTTTACTTTATTCCCTACACTTATTGAAAATCGACGTGATTTCTATATTTTCTTATAATTATGAAATATGTAATTTTTAAAAACTTAAAAAAAAAAGTTATTGTATAATATCGCACACCATTTATCTCTAGCAATAAAAGGAAATAAAATTTCTAATGATCAGTAAATAAATCAGTCCATGTTTTTATTTGGATAGTTTATTTTTACTATTTTCTGAATAATAAATATTTGTATATTTACTTATGCAATTATTATTTCATATGGTTGTTTTTTAATATTATTAATGTTTATTTATTTATACCAAATAAATGCAATATATGGTTTGTACAATCATACTAAATAATGATAAATAAATTACTATATTTCCTCTAATTGTGCGTTACTTAACATAATTTTAATAATCATCATAAAATAATAAGTATAAATACCAATAAAGAAGTATAGATATAATCATGAAAATTTAAATAAGTAGCTAATTTGTCTGTTAAATAATAGTTACTTTTTATTTTTAAATACGTATAAATTTAAGGATTTATTTTCAATTCCAATATGTAGTACCTTATTTACTGATGCAAATTACGGTTAACTCATAATAGAATAAATTTTCATACTTTTAATATGTTGTAATTTTTATATTAACATAGTTTTTATCGATTATTTTTCTTTATACTTTAAAAAAAATTTGCCTTGCTTAGATCAATTTCCTTGTCTTATTTTCTAAGAAATAATTTTTCGTTAAAGCTCTCTGCAATCTTCATGATCAAATTTAGTAAGATCAATGCCATCTAAATCGAGTTCTATACTAGCAGATAAAGCATTTTCACTATCATAAAATTAGTTATCACAGTAAAACACATTAAAGTGAAGTCTTCCTTTATACGATTGGTTTCATCAAATCTTTTGAATCACTCTATAGACACCTCACTACATTCTTCAAACGTAATTTGAAAAACGACCAACGACCTCATTTACAAATCGAAAGGTAGTATGGTTTTTATCAAAAATAGTTACTGGATAATACTTAGTCTTGCAGTTGACTCAGTTCTAAGTTATAAGAAAGTATATAATACTTTTCTTAATTAATTATGCAATTACTTACTTAAGTTTATAATATTTGCTATGATATATTTATTAAAATGAAATAATTACTATAAGTTAGAAGTAGTTAAACATTTTCTTGAATTTAATCTTAAAATTTTAGATTTTTTTCTATAATCGTTTCAAATCTTTTAAAATAACTATATAAATTTTAAAATAATACAAATTTACATATATAGAAATAAAAAGCAAATATCTGCAATAAAAAGCACAATTCTATTAATGTAATAGGTAAAAAATAAAATACACATAGTTACATATACAGACACATACGCAGAGGAATAGAGAAACGGATTTCGCGTACTGATCCTTTTATATTTTTATTTATATTTTTATTTTTATTTTTATATGTATTTTTATTCTTATTTATATTTTTATCCAAAAACTGCATAATATGCTCTTATAAAAGATGATTGAAGAAATTGATGTGTCAAAAAAATTACATTATCTTTTACTAATTTTATTTCAATAAGCCAATGGTTTTAATACATGAAATTTATATGTAACTTATATTGTATAATTGACTTAGAAGTTTTAAATAGCTTTTACAATAAATTATTCAAGCTAACTATCATTATAAATATTCACAATATCAAAGTGTCAATGATATTTTATTATTTTCAGAATATAAGAGAGTAATTTTTTATCAGAATGTCTAAAATACATAATAAATAATAGTAAGGTAAAATAAAAAAAAATTTAATATAAAATTTAAAATGTACTTTAAGTTTTAATGAAAGATATGATATTTGAATATAATTGTTACATATGTAATAAAACAAACTTGGCAGTATTGAAAATTACTTACAGAGTTTATAATATTTTGAGTTTATAATATTTATTAGTGCAACTTTAATCTTTTATTAAATAACTTCTTTTGTTTTAACTTTATATCAATATTTAGTTCTAATCTTGTAATTTTTAAAGTGAAAATATAATGTTATAACTATATTTAAGAAACCTTGTATTATTTTATATGAATATTCAAAGAGTTAAATGTTTAGATTAAATAAAAGTTTAACATATAATAAATTAAAGTCTAAAAATGTTATAAAAACATTGAAAATTTGAAAAATTCTACAATATTTCTAGTTTGTGAACTGTTATTTTCATATTTTAAAATTATTCATATCTTTTTCTAATACATTTATGTCTACTTACTTAGCACAATTAGTATTGAATATAAAAAGAAAATTTGGTTTTTAAATTATTTTCAACGACTTATTTCTTAAAAATAAACTTATTTTTGTAATATAAATATATACTTAAAGATCTTAATTTAATTAAGATTAAATTTAATTAAATTATTTAAACTACTCTACTTAGTAACTGCGTTTATACATTTGCAGTTATGTATTATATACTTATAAATTACTACATAATATGTTTATATTCTCCATATTAGAAAATTGAAATATATTCATATTTTATATCATAATTTTAAAAACAGCTTTTAAACAATTAACTTTTAAAAATTAACAATCTATAATTATTGATTTCTGTAAATATACAGAAACTCTTTTTTTTTAAGACAAAATCTTCTAATTATTTATTTCAAAGATTAAATAATATATTTAATCAATGTTAATAAATACTTGACTGACATATACTTATTTAGTAAAAAAAATGGATATAAATTTATAAAACAAATCAACTAATAACTGAAAATTAAAAGTAAGCAAAATTATAAAGATAAAAATGAAAGAATGTACTAAATATTATCTATATTTTTTCCTATATTATCTAAGAAATAATTATTTTTTATATACTATTGTAAATGATTGATATTTTTAAATTAAATACATTTAGTGATATTCCATATTAAAATTAAAAATATGAATACTTTTATCATTTGCATCACTATCACAAACTAAATGAAACTGAATTGTTGACTAAAATATTTGAATACTTAATTTAGGTTTTATGTTTTTATTTAGATCGTGTTCTTACGTTTCTTATAGTTTTATAATTTTTTATATTTATAACTTTTATTTATAAATTTTACCAATATAAGTATTCTTTATATAATTAAGGTAGTATTTAAGCACAATAAAAATAAAATATGAGAATATCACAAAATATAAAATAGCAAAAGGCTAAAATTTTCATAAAAGTAGAACGGAAGTTGAATACATTTAATTTCATTTATATTAAGAAATAATTATCTGATTTTCATTATGAATAATTCTGAATTTATATTATAAATATACTTTAAAAACTCAGACTCAGTTTTTCATTTAAAGAAAAATTCTATTGTATAAAACTAATATATTTAAAGAAACTCATTAAATGAGAAAGAATTATGGCTTCAAAATTAATATAAGAAGTTATTAAAATTAATTTCAATGAATATTTGTCAAACAGTGCTTGATATTAAAACTTCATCTATTTAAAAAACAAAAGGATTTTTTGATACGTTTATGTACAAAATCATTTCACTTTGTTTGTTTTTAATACTTCTTATAATTTGTCAAACAACAAAAGAAATTCTTGAAAATAAGGAAACAAATAAATTTATTGTAAACTTTAAAAATTTAATGAAAATAATTTTAATTGATTCACTTATAGTAAATATTTAACTATTATAACAATATCTGAGTATTAGTATCTATTTACATTATATGAGCTACAAAGTGTAATTACGGCAATCGACAATGCAACTATTAAAGTTTAAAAGGACATACAGTTAGTCATTGTATAAGCTTTGATATACAATTTTAACAACTTTATCGTTTAATTATGAAACTACGTAACAGTCGCTATAATAATTTGATTGTGTACATTAATAATATTGTAACTATTGATTATAAATAAATATAGTAATTAGAAAGATATGTTGTAAATATCGAAAAACAAATTATTGTTGAATTTTAACTATTGTAATATATTTTTTATTAATTAATCGTAACATATTTTTTATATAGTTGAAAGATAAATTCAAACTAAATTTTTAATATATGTAATTTATTTAATATATTTTATTTTTTTTAAATATTGTATTATCAGTAATCAAATTAAATCAAAGAAATAAATAGAATAATTTAGTATTATTAATAAATTAAATTCATAAAATTTAAAAAATCAGATAACCTAATAATGAATATCTTGATTTGTTGATTAAATTTATTAAAAAAATTTGCTTTCTCTGCAAGTAATTTCATTTCAATTTTGCTGCTTAATTTCAATACTAATGTCACTATATTGATATTTAATTAAAATGTTTATGTTTAAAAATTAGAAGCAAGTTCAGTTATTTTTGCGTAAAATAATCGACTTGATTCCTGTTACAATTATTAGTCTCATTTGAGATTTGAACATGTAAGATTTAAAACAGCGTGACTCACTCAAGTTTCGTCGTATAATAGGCGATATAGACACTTTAGGAGGCACATCATTGAATGGAAGTAAGTGTTGGAAAAAATACAATAAAAAGAAAGAGAGAAATATATATGAAGTTAAATACAAAGTAAGTCAACTAAGGTAATATATGATTAAGGAATAAATATGTACAAATGATACATAAAAGAGAAAAAAGTAAATAAATGAAAGTAAGAAGAAAAAAAATAAAAGTATTGAAAGTATTAAAAAGTATTGTTAAACACACGAAAGCACGTTTCTTTTATTTTTCTTTTTATCGACTTTTCTAATATTTTTTTTAAATCCATACGCAAAATTACCCTTTTGCTTTTTCAAAAGTACTTTAGCTCTGTCTCTTCTTTTTTTCTTTGATCATTTCACTTTCAATCGTTTCTCTTTCTCTTTGTTCACTTCATCAAGTTGTCGATACTTCGCGCTCTTGAGTTTGCCATAATACTAGAAGCCGATAGCACTGCAATGTAAACCATTTTTAAGATATCAACGAGACTTGTGATCATATGCATATGCATAGGAAATTTTTCCGGTATTTCGATGCATGAGATTTGCATTATATGAATCAAAAGTGTTCTTGTCAAAAGGAACGATACGGTTGGAGTAAAAAATTTGCATTCGTCCTACAATAAAATACTGTATGCATCTACAATTAATTTGAATTACCGAATTCTTTTAACTAATAGATTTTATTTGTAAAAACGCAAGATTAATAAACATTTAGTAAATGATAGACTATTTAAATTTAAAATAAAAATTAAATGATTAATATTTTTGTATTGTTTCAAGATATATTTACCGTAAACTGTATTCTAAAAATTTTTTGGGAAAGATAGTTTTTATTGAAATTTATCTTTCATAAATATATTATAATTATAAGTCAACTATTGTTTTAATAGATTTTTTAGAACATAAAAATTCAGTATATGATAAAAATTAACAAAATAGTTTCATAGTATTTCGAATTATTCTCGTTATCATTAATTTTTTTTTATTTTTTTTAAACTATTGAAAACTATAAATTAAATTACATTAAATTTGTATCAAAGCAGGAAAATATTCATAAAGTATTCATATAATTAAAAATTCTGATTTATTATACTTATTTATAGAAATATTACAATATTACATAAATAATTTTAACGGATAATTTTATGATACTAAGTAATACTGCTAATGCAATTTTAAAAACTTTGTCGTCTAAATCAAACTTCTTATATAATGATTTGATATAATTTATAGTTTAATCATTAACAATTATTATAATAAAGTTTATAGCTATTTATAAAATAAACTAGTTTTTAAATAAATATGTACTTTTAATTAATTTTTACGTTATTATATAAAAATGCAATGATGTAATATAATATTCTATTATCAGTAGTTATTATTTATTGATTTTTTAAAAATATATATATATAAGTCCCTTCAAAGCATTTTTTAATAAGTTTCTCATGTTCTCATTTTTTTCTTATATAATATAAAACCTAAATATATTATATGGATATATTCAATTAAAACTTTAATATAATAACATTTTTTAAAACTTGAATAAATAATTTCCAAATTATTATACATTAGATATATATGGAAGTTCTTGTCTTCTCTATCATTTTATTTATCTGTTACCCTTATTTATTTATAAATTTTCGTCACTTCAGACACATAGTTATTGAATATACATGAGTAATAATAAAAAAACGTACATTCTTTTATAAATTGAAACATAAATTATTCAACATAATTGAAGACTGCCAAATAATATGGGTAATGCTGATATCTATTGATACATTGAAGTAGAATCATACGTAGAGTACAATAAAGAATGACTTGGGAATTTTTCCTATCATTTTACGATTCATATATGTTTTTGTAATTATTACTTACTTTTTCTGACAATTGATTTCAATAAATTTTATAAAATATATATTGTTCTATTTAATGTTCAGATACATTCGATAAGCATAAATTAGATATGGTATCCATTAACACAAATAAATATAAATTTGAACAGATTATTATAAAACATAAAATATGATATTTTTTGTAAATTACTGAAAGTATAATAAATTTGAATAATTTAGCATTTTTCAAAAATAATGCTGTTGACAAATAATTAATATATGCTACTATAAAACTGAAAAATAAATTCCATTTATGTAAACATGACCTATATATTTACCATCTTATACATGACTCAACCCAGTTACGAATTTCTTGCTCCGATTATGATATAGCAACGACTTCACTAAAGAAATATTCCAGCATAATTTACAATCCTAATTCGATATAAAATAATTATCTTAAAAATGTAAATTCTTAAATGAGGCATGTTTATGAGTAAATCCGTATAAAATTTTTTCCGATTATATATACTATATAATATATTTTTTATTAAAACCTTTATTATCCTTATTTAATTATTATATATAATAAAGTGAATGGCTTTTTTTAAATAAAGCATTTCTACAATTTCAATGTTTGCGATTATAGAAATATTTTGAAAGATAAGATGAAAACCCTTTTATGTGGTGATATTATTTTTTTTATATTTTTAATTAAAAATTGGTATCAAATATCCAATTTTTAAAACGGGATAATAAACATGTTTTATGAATAATGAGGATAATTATTAAATAGGATAATAATAAGGAAAGATTGTTAGAAAAAAAAGTCATTTAAAAAAGGAATATTACTTTCAGATCATGATATTATTTTACAATAAGCTCTAATTCATTGTTGTAATATAATTTGATATTTTATTTTATTAAGCCTAAAAAATATGAAATTTTATATAAATACAGTTACTGAATATATTCTAAAATGATACTTTTAATTCAAAATTATTTTAAATTATATATTAAAATTATAGACACTGTTTGATAAATATTCTGAGTTGAAATATTAACACTTGTGTTCTTATTCTATTAATTATAGATCAGTTTTAAAAAAAATTTAAATATTAATTGTTCCAGTTAATTTCATAATTTATGTTTATTAATTTTGAAATGTAATATAAATTTTAAGTAAATAAATGTAATAAAGATATTTAAGATTGTGTTTTTTATTTTTTCATATTTTTTATCCTTCATGAATAAATTTATATATTTTATAGATTTGAAAGTATTTTTAGAACTTATACTTACAAGATAATGAAAAATTTTTATGAAATTCTCTTCATTACTGGAATTAATACATTTAATTTATTTATAATATTTTAATTACAATAATAATTTAAATATTTCATCTAATTCGAGAAATTTGTCTCATACGTGATGCTATATACAGATACATATTAAATAAGATTTGTACGGAAGGTCGGAGATATTTTAAATTATTTATTTTATAATTATATCATAAGCAATTCTGTGTTTTGAAAATCGTTATTTTTAAATAAAAAATATATTTTAATAAAATTTAAATATAAATATAATTATACTTTACAATATATTTAAAGTAAGACATTTTTAAAATGGGCCTATTTTTAATATATTAATATCAAATTATATGTATGTCATATAAAAACACAAATAATATAAAAAAATATTAGTATAATCATTACCATATTTTTTTATAGAAAATGTTATAATTAAAAAAATTCAATTAGAAATTCTGAATTCTGTATAATACATGAGTTGATATTTTTGTAAGCTAAAGAAATATTTTTTTCTAATACAATAATTTAGTTTAGGAAATTTTTTCAATATTATATTCTGATATATCATAGTTTTAATCATGGTATAGTCTAATTACTACTTATTATGTATGAGTATTTATATTATAATATGTTATTTTAAGATTTAGATTTATCTTTAAAAAACTTTTGTATCTTTCTAATCGTATTAATAATTATCGTATATAGGATTATTAAAAATTATTAAATATTATTTCTATTACAGTTTATTATAGATTAATTTAATAAATCAAAGAAACAGACGGAAGAAGATAAATAAATGATTTGTATTTATACATTTTTGAATTGATAGCCTGTTCTTTTTTTTTGTTTTTAAGATATTTCTGGATGGTACACATTGAGACAGTATATGTGCTAATTTTTTTTTATTGTACTCTTCTCTCACAAAATTAATGAAGTCTTTGTCACTAACAAACAATGTCTTTTACTTGCACATCTGTTTCTATACAACAAGACATTCAATATACCTAACTATTTTCTTACATTTTTTTGTTCTTATGGACTTTGTGCGTAAGAATCACTTTTTTACCTCATTTTATTTCTTATTTCTCCTCCAGAGTATAAAGCTTTTCTTTTATTTTTTTTCGCTTTCCTGGGCGTTGTTTTTTTCTTTTTCAGATTTTTTTGAAAAACAGTATATAAGAGAAAGTAGTTAGCTTTGTTCTTGTTATAACCACTCTCTTCATATCCTATCTCTTTCTTTTTTATCTTTATTATTCTTTGTCAATTTTCTATATCTCATATTTTTACTCACTTTCTTCTATTTCTTCTAAACATCTCTATTCTTTCTTTATTAGCTTTCTTGTACGTTGATATGCTGTTAAAAGTAATAATTTTCAAGAATATGTGTAGTTAAAATAAGCATTAACTTATTGACTTACAAATAACAAGTAAAATATATAATTTCATTTCTTATTTCTAATAAAAAAATACAAAGAATGAATTTAGAAACAATTTTTATTTAAAAAAAAAAATTAAGGTAATTAGCTGAGGTTTTAATTAGAAAAATTGACTAAAATTTAATATAATTTAGTTCATAAATTTATAAAGTAATTTTCTGAATAAGATTTATTTTATAGTTAATCTAATATAAATGGATATTCTAGATTTTAATATTTAATATAAGGAAGCAATATATTGTATATAAATAACTATAACTTTTGAATATGATTTAATTATTACATACTTGCACACTTTTCAGTATAAACTATAATTAATGTAATAATGTAATATTACCTTCGAGACTTGTTTTTTATACATATTTAATTAGGCTACTTTTTAAATTAAAGATATACAATAATAAAAATTTAACAATAATTGAACTAATTTTTTATAAAATTAAAAACTTTTTTCTTGAATCGTTATCCGAAAATATTTATAATCTTTACTTATAATGAAAAAATAGAAAGAATTTTCTTTTGGTTGTTATGCTTTTCATTTATGACTTCGAGTTTTTACAATTTTATTTGTTTTCTTCCTCGTTTTCTAAGTTTATTTCAAACTTAGAACATTAACTATATAACATTTTATTATATAACATTATATAACATTATATAACATTATATAACATTATATAACATACTATATAACATTAATTAAAAATTCAGGTGAAATTAAGAAATTAAGAAGGTTAGGATTTTCAAAGTTATATTATAAGATAAATCTAGATGCGTTTATAAAGTCTGTTTAATTAATAAAGCTCATATGTACTTTGAGTAATCTATTTAGCTCTTATAAAATTAGCCATGTTTTTATGCTGTGCTTGCTCAATTTAAAATTATAAAATTGTACGACAAAAAAATAGGAAATGATGAATTTAGTATTAAATAAGGAAGTAGATTTATAATATATATATGTATGCTATATAATTTAACTCAATTACTTATTTTTATGCATATATGAATTATTATTTATTTTAAAGAAAATAAATCAAAATTGATGAATTCGTTAGAAGAAGAATATATTTTATAATATCGTATTATAAATATTCAAAATTCAGGACAGAAATTTTCTTAGATTTAATCACAAAATATATAAATATCTTACAAAATTTTCAATATAACTAATAACTTTTGTTGAAAATTGATGATAAAAAAATCTTGTTTACTTTTATATATTCTATATTTTTCTTAAATAAAATTGCGTAACATGTTTTTATTAACATTTAATTAAAAAATATTACAATTTGTGAATTTTTATTATTACTATATCATTTTTTTGGAAATTACATTCAATTAAACTTTATAAGAAAGTAGTGCTAAGTTAATAAAAAAGAATATATGTGCCTAAAATTTTTTATGTAGCTTAATAATCTGTTTAGCTTGTATAAATTTTGCATTATCTTATTTTAAAAATAAAATGAATTCACTGTATTTTATTTATTAATGAATTGTATTTATCACTGAAAAAAATGACATGAATTATTACTATACATTCGTTACAGTTTATTAAGTAAAAACTTAATTATTATGCAAAATTTTTCTAAAATAAAATTGTATTCTATTTAGTAAATAAAAAAATATAATATATATGATATATTTATTTATGGAATTGATAAATAACTTAGATTTTATAAAATGACTATTTTTTTACTTACTCTAATTTTGAACTTACATTCGATAATGTGATGATTTTATTATATACAAATAAATTAAAAAAATAAATAAATCCATATATCTACAATTTTTCATTTAAAATCTGTTTTTATTTAAAATTATTTGTAATAAACTTAGCAGATATAAGTAAAATAATACGTAAAATCTTGATACTCATTTATAAATTAGATAATAAAAATATAGGAATGCTTTTAATTATATTATATATAGTTTATTTAATAATTATATCATATTTCTTTTGATAGTTATATATATATTTATACTCTCTTATTATTATTCTTATAAATAAATTTATACTCTGATAAAAATGGAAAATACAAAAATGTTTTAAAATATGTAAAACTATATTGATATTTCAATCAGCTTTCATTTATCTTGAACAAGTTCAATATTCGAATACTAGATAATTATAAAAAATCATTTTTATAATACCATTTTACTTCATTTTCATAATTTAGCTCATTTACTTCTTATTAATATGAAAAGCAAATAAATTAAAATTTATTCTTATTGAATTCAAACAGACATTACTTACACTAAATAACATTCATTACAAGTTTTTATTTCATTGGATCTGACGTCATATAAGTCAGGTGTTCTTTAGTGAAATTGAAAAAGATCACACTAAAAAAATAATATTAAGCTCATATATTTAAAATAAAATAAAAATCGATTCATTATCCTAAACATTACATTTGAGAATCAAGGATCAATGAAAATGAAATGATTTTAATCGCGTTAGCCGTGAATGTATGTCACCTCATCATCGTCTTAGACAACTCAACTTCCAATATTTTGAAGATTCGAAGCATCAAGGATTTTAAAAACCTCTCACTATATCAAGGGAATTTCTTTGAATGACTGGGAACACAAGGGTGACTGAAAGAGATGAAGTATGCGAAAAAGAAAAAATTCAACTGGGCGAGTTAAGATTAGAGTAAGACAGAATCACAGAAGAAAGAGAAAGAGTTAGTGAGTCAGTAAGTGAGAAGAACATTGATAGTGAGAATGGAAACAAAGAAAAAAAGAGATAAAAAGACAAGCGAGTAAGGAAGAAGAGCCCGGACGGAATTCGTTCTGCAGATTTAGTGGATCAATCGGGGTATATGCAAAGTAGCCCATACCATAGATACGACGACGCTACCTCGCTTCTCACCTCATCAGCTTTTTCTCTCCAGTCGGTCTTTCTACACTTCTCCTCTGTCTATTCACACGAGTGCAACAGTCCTTTTCAATTTTTAGGCTCAGTCGAATGCAGTAGCTATAAGCACTTTTTCAGGCTTCTTCCTGTAGAATTTTTTTGATTGTTTTTCTTATGATGTTTCTTATTAATCATAGTTGTTAATCAACCTATGTACTTTTTATCGATAATTTCTTCTTATATTTAGAATAAGGTTTTGATTTATATTGGTGGATTTCTTAAAATTGCCCAAAAATTATGCGTTGTTTGTTTCAGATTTCATCTAAATCACGCTAAAAGTGTTATTTTGTTTTGTAATTTTAAATTTATAAAATATTTCAGTACCTACTTCACATGCAAATACTAAGAATTGATGGAATTATGATTTTTTAAGCATTTCGTACTGTCGTAGTTTGTAATTTACATAGTAAGATATTTACTTTATACTATAAAAAGAAAAGTAAAAGATAATTTAAAATTCAACAACTTAACAAAAAAAATTTTATTAAAAATTACGTAAAAATGTATATTACATTTTATATTTTGTATATATATACTAACATTTATATTTTGTTAATTCCAAATACTTGTGGATAGGATTCTAAAATATATAATTTTAACTTAATTTTTTATAAAATTAATATAAAATAAATAAATTTATTTTTGATATTTTTAGAATATAATAATTATTTTATTTTTAAAGCATTAAAACAATAGATTTATGTTTCAATTGACTAGAGCATTATAAAGATTTACATCATTCTTATTTACACGAATAAATATTTTAAATTAATAATGTAGACAAAATATGCATAATGAATTTTATAAGATATATATTTTTATACTACATAAATAAATTTTAAATTGGAATTTTTAGATTCGAAATCAACTTTTTCAAATCCATTTGTAAAAAATATCTGCTATATTATTTATTATATTTATTTTATTGCATAATTATATTCTGTAGATATTTAAATACTTTATGAGTCAATGTAAAATTGAAGTAACAAAAACAATTTTTTTAATTACTGCAGATGATTGCAGACTATTTATAATAATATTACACAAATAAATAATATAAAAAAAAGATATATAATACCCGCAAAAATAAAAGATATAGTAGAATTAGAAAAATAAATATATTTAGATATAGTTTAATATAAATTTACCCTTAAATAATGATTTGATTACAGACTTTATAAAATCATCTTTTGTTTGAAAACTGTTGCTGTAAAATAAAATAATATTTTTAACAGAAATTTTTACACATAAAATATAAAATCGCATATGTGATATTCAAGTATTTTCTGAGAGTTTTCAAAGATAAATGATGAGTGATAATGGAGAATTTTCTCGCTCAATCGGATTGAGGGATCACAATCTAGATTTTACATCGACTCGGTTAACCTCTAGGTATTGTAAATGATCAACACCACAGAAAGCTGAAGTTTGATATTTGTCAACGAAGAGCGTAAGCCATAAAGAACAAACTATGAAAGTAAAAATTAAAATAAGATTCATAAATATAAATTTTCATAATAAATTTTAGTTTACGAATAAAATTAAGTAAATATATATTAATATTAATATATATACAATTAGTAATTATTATATTATATAATTTTAAATCAATATAATATATGTTTATCACTATAAAAAATTATGCTCAATAATTTTATTTAAATATAAAATAAGTTGCTTCAAAAATGCTTTATTTTAATTTTTCTAGATTTGATGTGATTATTATATTTAATTCAATGTAAAGTTATATAGCCCTGGATTTTTTATAATTAAAAATGTCTAAAATCATGAACGTCAAATACGTTAATTGGTATTGATCATCTTTAATTTTTCTACTTGTATTTGGTGATAAAATGAAAACAACGTAAATTTAAAGCAGCTGTACCAGTGAAAATAAAGGGAAAGTATGCTAAACGTTCCAATGTGTATATTTAGTATATTATTGTACAGAGAGTTAATTTCCAGCGTAGAAAATAGCCCTTTCAAGGTGAATGTAGTGACTTTCTCAGCGTCTAGACTGGTAACTGAGAATGAACTAGGCATATAATGAATCGGCTAACAGGTAATAAGGCAGAAACCCGATAGTATCGGGACAAATTTTAAAACTTCAATAGAATTATAATAAAATTATAATAATAACGGTAATAATTGCATATGCAAGAGACTAAAAATAGCCACATTTTGATTTATTTTATTATTTTAGTTTCGGTAAATTTAAAAAATTTTTTTAAAAAATAAAGATTTTGAAAGCTAGTAATTTATTTTATTTTAAACATTTTAAGATAAAGTTCTTGTTTGCCTTAATATTTTTACTAATTTCTAGGTTGACAAATCCTTTTCTCATTGGATTATATGCTCTCTCTCTCTCTCTCTCTCTCTCTCTCTCTCTCTCTCTCTCTCTCTCACTCTATCTATCTATCTATCAGTCTGTTTATCTCTTATTATGTCGTACACCGTCTGTTTTGCAAATACAAGAGCTTTGTTTTCTCCAAAGTATCAATAATTCAAATAGGTATTTTTACTTCTAGGTGGATAGATAGATAATAATACTAATAGAGCTTTTTATAAAAAATAAATGGGTGCCAAACTACAGTTTTACTATTTTCTATACATAGAAAATATGTTAAATATCTGAACGGAATTATCTACTAAATACTAATACTATAACTATACTATTAACTTCTCATGTTTATTCTGTTTATTTTTCATTAAATACTTTTGCTTTTTCTATATAATCACATTATACTATTTCAGTGATGCTATTAGAAATATCCACCTATAAAAATCTATATCAAATACATTTAAATCAAGTCTCAAAATAGAGATTATGTATATTCGCATGTTGTAGAAAGTGCGGTATGCTGTAATTATCTAGTACATATATTGTTAAATCGGTGTATCAAATACAAAGAGTTGTCATTATTTGTCAAAGAAAATACTATAATATTACTAGATAAGATAACTACTTATATAAACTTATCATAAAATTATAGTTATAAAAATAGTAATGTACGTTAACTTAATATTATGCATTAAATTATATACGCGTGAACACGATATTATAAATAAAAAAAATGAAATATATAATATCAGATGTTATAAGATATAGAATATAAATTATTGACAAACTTTAATGTAAATTGTATTCTGTGTCATTTACAATTACGAATTTATATATTTCATTTGAGATTTATAAAAAGAATAAGTTTATACGTTAATTCGATTATTGTATTTCAAAATCAATATTAAAAAAATTGAATTCTTATTAAAAAATTATTTTTGTAACTTTCCTAATAATTAGAAAAATTAATTTTATAAGATTTAAGACATTGTTTTATATGTTTCAATTAAAATTTTCAAGGTAAGGAAGCTCCTTTAACTTAACATATACGTTACCGGATATGTGCTTAAACGTATTGTATAAAGTGTACATATTTATAGTTGTTTCTAATATTTATAGTAATAGAAAATATAATATGAAACTTATATTTTCTGGATATTTTTTATATTATTCATGAAAAGAAAGAAAGGGAAGAAAAAATAAAGATTTTATAAATTTATATAAAAAATTTAATTTAAAGAGGGTTTTCTTTATAAATATATTAAAATTAATGTATGATTAATCATTGAATAATAATTTTGATATTCTAGATATTATTCTATAAATTTGAGACAATTATGTAAATTTATTAGTAACAAATGGAAAACACACATTTATTTGTGTTTATTAATTAATATTTTTTAAATTTATTTTTCAAATTCCTTTCCATGAATTATATGATTTGAATTTAAAATAATAAAAATTCACCAAATTTTCAGTATCATTTATAAATTTATAATTTATAATATTATATAATAAATTATTTATTTTATGTATTAAAGACTTACTAATTTTAAGTATTACTAATTTTTTAAAAAACGAAACAATGTGAATAGTAAATTTGCAAATTTTAAAAGTGGATACTTAAAATATATTTTGTAAAAGATATAAATTTATTTTTTTGTAAAAATATTTTTATATAAGTAAAAATAAAATATTAAATTATTTTGTATAAAATATTGATATTATTTATTTACTTGGGTAATATAATTTTACAAATAAATTTAATTAAAATACATATTAAAAATAAATAATCATATATACTACATTAGAAACCATCTAATTTATGAAAATATAATGTAGTTCATATCAGTTGTAAGTATTGTAAATTATAGTATGTACTAAACATACTGTACCTACTTTTTTACAAATGCGTAAATATTAATTGATCTCAAGTCTATATATATGCTAAATTATATATATAAATATGTATACATATACACAGTGTATAACATTTAAATTATTTTTATATGTAAATTCAGAGTTTTTTAAATTCAATATGTTTTCTCATATCATTCTTACACGTTTACTGTCCTACAATCTTAGTGAATAAAAAATAAAAAAGTACAAGTGATTCATCAGTTTAAGTTAATTTTATTCTGATGTTTTTTAATAAGTAGAAAAATAATAAATATTTAGTTTACAACTTTTTTATATTTGTATTTAAAATTATTAATAATATAAGAATTAACGATAATAAATAAATATCAACAAAATATTCAAAATATATTTTCTGATTAAACAAAAATTTTATATTTTTGTTATTTATATGAAGATATTTGTATATCAGATCGAATTGATTTATCCGACCTTAAAGTTAATGTATCTCGTTATAATTATGAAGAATATGAATTATTAAGAATTTCGTAATAAAATAGAATTTTTTAATATATCTCATACTTGAAATCGAATAAATTCCTGAATAACAACTTTTTTACTGTCATCACATTTTATTATTGGTATATAATAAAAAAAAAGAAATGTCTTTTGTAATGAAAAATTATAAAAATATTGCAACCAAAACGAAACGTATCATCCCTGTTTTATTTGAAAAAGTATTTACTTCTTTTAAAACGAAGATTTACTCATAACGTTGAAAAGTCTACTACTACTTGAAAAATGTAGAGAGTATACGATAAGCGCTAAAGGAAACGACTGGGCTAAATGCACAAGTTGCGGATTGTACGCTTCAGCAAACGGGTGAAAGAGGAAGACAGAGAAGATGAGCTCGACTTGTTGTTCGTTTGTAGACGAAACGTGGGAGATAGAAACGAGTGGAAGGTCGGTGCACCACACGCCTTGGTACTTGTATTCGCAGGGTACAGTGATAGTAATGGTCAACTAAATCACATTATATTGTTCCTTAAGGAGGAATGCGCAAGAGAACCGACCTGCTGCTATTGCTATTGTGGTATTTCTGAAGTAAAGCATTCTACGAACAAGTTTCTCTTTCCCATTTCAAAAGCTAAACTTCATTTTTGCTATTAGACTATTTCTCATATATGATTTTATTTACAACTATAATAATTTTGATATTCGGATTATCTGTTGTTGGATGAAATGCGGTTGTATGTAATATCTATAGTCGAAGAAGCCAGAAGTAAATAATTTGGTAATATATATGTCTTTATTTATTATAGTAAAACTAAGTAATAATATTTCAAATATATAATATTTAGTTAAACGATTGAATGCATAGTTATTCAGAATTTTTAATATTTTACGTTTTAATTTGTAAAAAATATATTTCAATTTCATTCATTACTTATGGTTGCAATAAATAGTTTTTTACTTATTCTTTGTATAATTAAACTTATTTTTATGTTCTAAATATATATATTTTAAGTTTTATTATTCAATCAATATTTCAATGCTTAGAATTCTAATTTATTTGATTAATCCAAAACTTATGTTAATTTGACCTACATTAATTATAATATTAAAAATCTTATTAGTATTATCATTTTTAAAATTTCAATAACCAAATTGTATTTTTTATTGAAAACTTATAAATAAATTAGAAAAATGTTAATATAAAAATTCATTTGAAGTAGTACAATTTTTAAAATGAATTAAACGTGTATTAATGCTGAAAGATAAAAATTTGTGGCATGAGATATTCACAATTGAGGAAAATTCTCAACGACCTTATTAAAAGAATAATCCACTAATAATTTGATACTATGTTAATAAAACATTAATTCTAATGAAACTTAAGAAGAAATAAAATTTATTAATAGAAATTTGAGCAATTATAAGTTTCTGAATTATTATATAGGTAATTATTCATAAAACATCAATAAAAATTTCAATTAATAATTTAGTCATTCTCTTGAAAAATAATCTTTAATAGGTTAAACAGTACACATGTTATTACAACTTTTACTATAAATATAACTTACAATAGAATATGAATAATTTACAGCATATGAACGTTTGGTAGAAGATAATTAAATCAAAATGCTATAATTACTGCTAAAAATCGCAATTATTGATCAAATAAGCTAAAATCATAATTAAAAATAAAATATTAATTTATATAATCAACTACATATTACAAATACTATAAATTGAAGTAAATATAGAATTCCTATTCTTGAACGTTATTTTCATTGTAATATTTGATAAATGACTCGCTTGAAAAAAGTGAGAAAAACATAATACAACATATTAATGAATTAGGTTAAAGTTTATATATCAAGATTATATAAAAAATTTCCTGCAGAACTTTTTATTAATTCAATACTTTTCATTTAATTAATGATTTTTCATTAAATATTTACGCTGAAAATCGTATATATTTTCAAAGTATCTGCTATTATTTAAAAAAATATTTTTTCTTAAATTTAATAGCTATTCTTATAAAAGACAAAAATATTTTTTTTTATTTTAGATGAAAAATTCAGGGAGGAACTTTTTCAATTTCGGAAAACTATCTTAAGCGTATTTTACATTTCGATGATATAATGTCGCTATTTTGCAAAAAAATATTTGCAAAATAATATAATTATTATCTTGAAAATATTCATAATAAATAAATTGTATCCAATTTTTTTATTTTTCAAACAGAAAAATAATTCTTAAATTCAGGCTCCAGTAATTAAGTATTCAGATTAATGTTATACCTTAGTAATAAGTCTTAAAAATACAACTTACTCCTTATTCTTGAAAACGCATTTTGATGCCTGCCAAGATTACTTCATCTTGGTATTCAGTCTTAGTCTTTCTCAGACGAGTTCGTAGATTCTCTCAACCTTTTGCGAAGACAGTTTATTAGCAGGAGAGGGAAAAGATTACTAGCCAACGCAGCGTAAGAGAAATAGCGAAGAGGTGCAAGGGTGAGGAGTTACGCTTGTGCGCCGCTGTTAATGGCTTGACGCCTTGGAGTTATGCTGCGCAATATATGCACCTGAGCATTAGCTTAACCCTCTTGAAGCTGCATTTAAGGAGAATAATCCGAAAGTTGGATGAATTTCTGACTGCGAGTAATTGAGCATGGCGTCCGAGTTGTTTCACAAATCGGTGAAGTGTTCATTTTACTGCATGCCTGGAAATTCTTATAGTGATAAATTCTTACTTTTATTATAATATAGGATTTAATAATTTACTCTGTTTTATATAAATATTTAATATGTCTATACAAAATTATAAAATATTTTATAAAATTGTCGTTTTAACGAAAAGAAAATTATTAAATTAAATAATACATTTTATAAATTCAATTACTTGACAAAACTAATCGTAAATAATATTTAAGTCAATGGTATTAAAAGAATATCTATGCTAAAAGTAATTTTATATTTGTGCCATATGCTTTAAAAATATAAAAATTTACCTTTATAAATCTGTGAACATAAAATTTATAATATCTTTATGTAAAGATTATAAACTAGAAATGAATCTATAATGTAGTACATTCGGTTATTTACTAAAAAATTATCCGGCTAAAATAAGTTTTTTGATTTAATATTAATATATAATGTATTAATAACAAACATAAATTTTAGAATCGATTACATTACTATACTTTTTACTCTTTATGATTGAATTACTTTATAATAATGTCAAGATAATTCTTAACTTTATCATATGAATGAACTACTTATTTATAATTTAATTGGAAAACAAAAAATAAGTAATACTTTTACGTTTCTTTCAAAGACTGATATATTTAAATGCAAATTCAATATTTATTTGTTTTATATGTAATAATTTATAAATTAATTAATTTTTTAATTTTAGTTCTTAGAATTTAGTTTATTTTATATAAGCTCATAGATTGTTTACCGATAATTCTTAATCTTTCAATGAACTAACTTTTTAGGACATATATAGATTTGTAAAAAATTTCTGAAATCATTATTTTTGTGATTTCATTATCTTTACTTTATGTATATAAAGTTTAGATTACTGTTTTAAAATTTAATGAACAAAGATTTTATTTAAAATGAGTTTTTTGTATATAATATCAGTCAAATTTGTAATATCGGTGCTAATAAATTTTCTTGAATTATTGAATCTAATATTTATAATTACCTAAATTTAACATTACTTATGAACGATTTTTTCAGTTAGAGAGAAAATTACATTCATATTTTAAGCTCTAGCACTCAGTTCTAAGATTTAAGTTATATTGTAAGGAGGCATGCCCTTGTTGTATTTCAGTTACTATTTTGCTTCCTGTTCAATCAAAATTATATGTATAAATAATTAGTATGTATCAAATTCAACAAAAATTTTTCAAAAACTTGTTTTTTTTATAAGTTTTTTATTTTATAATAAAGATTAAAAAAAGAAATAATATTTTTAAATATTATAAAAAATATGTTAATATTATTGACACATGTGTATTGATTGAATCCAATTATTCAAATACCGACAATCTAAGTTAAAACTGTCAATAAAATATATTTTAAGAAACCAGAGTTGCATAATTTATATAATATCAACGTTATATAGAAAATTTAAATCCAAAAGATATAAAATATAAGTAAAGGAGAAATTCTTATCTGAATAAAGAAAATAAAATATTTAAAAAATGATATAATATAGAATGTTATTACTTTATAATGGTTCTTCTTTTATTCATTTCTTCGAGCTCATAGTGAAGAGAGTTGTTGGTCCGTCTAAATGAAATTCATAGAGCGAATGAATCGATGAAATGTGGATACTGACATAAGCAGGCGTGTTTTCTTGCGAATAGAAACAGGAGGAAATTGTTTCCAACGAAAATGAAAAGTAAAGTTTAACGATGATATCGTTCAGGCGCAAAAAAGGTACCTCTTGAATTTTAATCAACTCATTAGTTCCATTGGTTTCAAATACATCTATATTTATAAGAAATTCTAAATTGGGAGAACAGATCCAAAATTTTAATTTATAACAAAAAATTTATATTTTTCAAACGCTAAATATTACGAATTAAAACTTGCTCTACTTAAAATATTTTACATCGTTATTTTTACTGTTAAATTTAGTTTAACATAGAATTATAATAAAACATTTAAAGAGATATATTATTAAAAAAGTTTATTAAAAAACAATAATATACAGATGTTTAACTTAAAAATGATAAAATAAAATATACAAACTAAAAATCTTAAAAATTAACGTATAAATCTTAATATATAAATAAAAAATATTCAATATATATTAATTTATAATCATGATAGAATTGTGTGTATAAATTAAGTCTGAATATTTCCAAAACTATAAAATTAATAATCGCAGCTATGTTTATAGAGATAATATCATTTAATATAATATCATAAAAAAATAGCATTAATATCCACAAATACTATAATGAAAAAAGAAAGGTCGTAAATTATAAAGGTGAAACTGTAAATAAAAAGAATCGTAATATAAATACAATTGAGGGCATATCTATTATATTACGCTATAATATAATCATATTATTCAAATTGAATACGATAGAATAGCTAAATGAATAAAATAATAAATCTTAATGAATTTAAAAATAATATATTTAACTAAATAGTTCATAAAGTAATAATATATAAATAAATTATTCCGAAATAGATAAACATTTTAATTATATGTGGAACTGTATACATATAATCAAGTATGATGTATAAAATATAGAGTAATAACGCATATTGAAAAAATTTATCGGAAAATTATACTGGTAAAAGAAATAGTAAAAGAATCTTCTGTCAATAAATTGAGGTGGAACAAGTATCTCACGATAGGAATACGAGGTTAAAAAGATCATTTACGGCCATCAAGTATATCTTATCTTTACAAGACAACGCAAAAATATATGTGTGATGAAGCGTCTTTAGGTACTATGAAGGCCTAGTATCAAAAGGGAAACATAAAAATGTACTTATAAACGTATGTAACGCCACATTATCACAGTCGAATTATTTCGATTTGTGATTGTTCGTACTTAAACTTTAATCAACGACCCTCAATCGTATAAGAAAGGGAAGAAACAGTAGTAGTAAGAATTCAAACGAGAATGTGAAAATAAGACCGCAAGGAGAAAGGGAAATACGGTATTATACGCAGATAGTATCTGCAGCTCGTTAGCACCATTCTTTATTACGCCGATACATACTTAAAATTTATGGTGAGGCTCTTGTGTGCAGAAAATGTATAATACCGTATATATTCTCTCATTCGCTAGTGATTCCCCAAGCTCTTCGACAATTACTCTTCCAAGAAAATCGATTTCTCGTTTCTCAACTTCTGTAAAAAAAGTCTGAGTATACGTCTGTATATGTGTATAAGAGAAAGAAAGTAACAGAGAGAGAGAGAGAGAGAGAGAGAGAGAGAGAGAGAGAGAGAGAGAGACAGACAGACAGACAGACAGAGACAGACAGAGACAGACCGACAGACAGAAATTATCTCATGAATTACCTATGATAGAAGTTGTAAGAGGGTGAAAAAAGAAAGAGTGAGAGAAATAAAGGAAACACGATAACGATATGAGTTAACGTGTATAAGAGGATGTAGAAATTTTATGTTAAAGATCGAACATCAGAGAGACAAAATAGTATTATTTATATACGTATTTATTTTGTATTCAACATATACAAAGTATTATTATAAATAAATATAAAATTTACAATTATCAATTTTTAAATTTTTAATGAAGGGAATCTATTCGACTTATCATATAACAAAATGAATTAATATTTATATCCTAAGTTTATAAATAGAAATATTATACCTATAACAAGATTATGTAAATTTAATATAATTTTAAAAATAAATTATATACAATTCTTGTTAATATTTCAAAATTGATTAACTAATTCAAAATAAAACACACAATATTCTATTTTTTAAAAAACTGTTAAAAATTCTATTTCTATTGTAATTAGAAATAATTCATAAAATACCTTTTAATATTTTTATACAATAACTCATAAATACTAATAATTATAAAATATTATAAAAAAGTTACTTTTATAATAAATAGATGTTTTTAAACATTTTTTAAAATTTTCCATTTCATTTGTAATTTGGTATTCAAAATAATGAATTTTAAGTAATTTCTTTATTATCTTCCGAAAAATATATAAAATATCAATGATATTTAAATCTTACTCTCGTAATTATCATATAATGAAGGAATTATTAATAATATTATAATATTTTAATATGAGATTCATAAAGGATCAATTTAACCCAATGAAATTATTATTTTTTAACAATTTATTAGATTTTTTATTTATTCAATTGTCCAAAAAACTCGCATATCCTTCATTCTTTTTGCGGCTACCCAACGACGAACAGCTTACTCCAGTTTAATCCCCAGTGTACAGCGGCTGTGAACCGTCTTGATTAGAAGTACTTGCATTTCCCTAGGGTGCTGACCGCGACGTAGGGAGACCACAGTGACGTGCGGGCCTATCCAACGAATGTATATGCCAAACGGAGCTGGCGTGTATCAAATTTAAATTTTCATGTAAATACGCGTGCGATTTTAATCTCAGAAATGTGTGCTGCTTCGCACAGGTGTTAGAATTTCTCTAAATCATTCCCCGAGGCTTAAAAAAGGACATTTGAACAAAATTTTAGGCTCTGAACGATACATATATAATTATACGGTTGACTTAAAGAAATTTAATACTAGGAATGTCAGTCATAAATTGAGTAAGATAGTAAGACATAAAGTGCGTTTTTAAAAATAGTGTTTAAATTAGTATTTTAAAATATTTATCTTGATTCTAAACAAAAGTCACTTGCTCAAAAAGTTTATTGAATCAATGAATAAATTTTATCAAAAATTTAGTAAAAAAAATAGTTTCAATAATATAAATAATATAATACAATAATGCAAATAGTTCTTTACGTTTAAACAAAGCTAAATAAAATTTAGAAGAAAATATAGATTTTCATTACAATATTGTCACTTATTTCTGGTATTATTTATTCATCTAAAAATATTCTTTGATTTTTCAAATTATTATGACTTTTATTTAAGAAACTATAGATAAATTTAAAATGAGATAGAACTGATTTTTAAAATATTTGTTAATATAATAAATGTACAAAGTTAATTATCACAAAGGTTGGTATTAAATAATATTACATTTCATTATATTTTTGCAAAAAGGTTGAATGTTAATATATTAATAAATAAATATATTATAATTTTTTTAATAATAATTTTTATATTTCAAAAAATACAAATATTATTATTAGAATTTAAAAACTAGAAATATATATTTATTAGATTAATTTTATTAATGTTCATTTCACTACTTTACTAATTTTTATAGTCTTATTCATTTTTAACAATTGCAATTATTCTAAATGAAATATAAATAAAAATGTCACATAGTACAATCGTTAATTTGTTTTCGTAAGGGACAATATTATTATCTCAAATATACTTTGTCCTACATCACGCAGATGACATCAGTAATAAGTCAAGTTTTAACATCAATTTGTACTTTATAGATTTTATAAAAATATATTCAATATATATAAATGTATCTATACTTATTACATATATTATATAATAATTTTCAGGAAATGATTATAATTAAATTTATTTCTTAGATATACATAAACATTTTAACTACTATATTTTTTGTTATTATATTATAATATTGTAGTTTTATTCTATGTATTTTCTTACTTTTTCTATTTTGGGTTTATATTTTCCTCGGATTAATATTTTTCTAATACTATCTAATAATGAATCATAAAATTTTATTATAATTATTATCATTGATATAATATACTCCCAATTCAATTTCGTAAATTCTTTATTTTGTAATGACATCATTTTTTATTGTGATTTTAACACTTGAAATGATTTTTTATTGTGGACTAATGTTTATTTATATTAATAGTGAATATTTATAAAAATAAGACATAAAATCTAGTATACTAATTTTGGATCTTGACATCGACAAACTAATTTCAACGAATTAATCTTAAAATTAAATACTTAGCTACGTAAATTTTTAACGATGATTCACTATTTAAATTATATGTAATAATAAATTATATTTAATATACTATTAAAAAATGCTTGAATAGAATAATGAAACTTTGATCTCAATACAATTAAATATACAAAGAAATAAAATAATTAAAATGATTATTTTGACCAATAATTGCAAAGAAAATTTGAAACTTTTGACAATAATTGTTAAAAATATTTGTATCAATAATTATTTATGATATCGGATCTATTTATCTCTAAAATATAAATGAAACTTGTTCATTATATTTAGTTACATAAAAAATTCATTGTATTATTATTGAATATTTACTATACATATACATGAAATAATGCTCCAAAATCCAAAAAATTTAAATAACAGTTTTTGTTAAAGTTTATTAATTTACTTTGTAAAATTATTTCATACGTGTATTTTATATTTTATATTTTATATATTTTATATATATATATTTTAACAAATTAAAAAAAAATACTTAATATGAATATACTCAGAAATAAATGTCATGATACATTTCTATAAAATTAGTGAATTTGTATTCAATAATTCAATAATACATCATATATGAATTTTATATTTGTAAATTAAACTTTATACTCACGCACTTCTAAATTAATGTAATCAAGTTTTAAACCTATAAATACATTTTTCTTGAATCCAAATTTTTTAAACCAATAATTTAAAATATTTTAAAATTATGACAACATTGATAAACATAAAATATCACGTAATTATTTTCATTAAAAATTTTGCTTTTTAATCAGATATTTTAATTGATTTTTTCATTTTTCGAATAATATAAGATATTTTTGAGAAAATTCTAATTCTACATGAAATAATTATACTGTTCTAATAAGTATTACTTAAATTCAAAACTTAAAAAAAAATATAACAAATTATTTATAAAACCATTTAAAATTTTACTCTAGTATCAAACAATGATTATTCACTTAAATTATTTTTTTCTAAATATGCTCTCTAAAATTGTACAATAATTTTGAAAATAAATAGTTTCAGTTCATAAATCACTAATTCGTGAATAGTTAAAAAATATATATATATTTCCATATTTTTTATTCAATAATTCTCTTAATTTTTAAAATTAATAAACATTTGACTGAAAACCATACGTGAACTTATAGTTTCTCCACAAATATTTTAATTTATAACAAGATATATTTATTAAATTAAAAGAAGACTACATTAAGTTTATTTAAAAAAGAAATTAATATTTAAAAAATATTGAGAAATATAGAAAAATAATCTCGAAAAAACTATAAACATATTTTTTCATAAATATGAAAATGTTCATAAGCATCGTAGAATAATAAAATCCGTTAATTTTTTCTTCTAATTTCATTAATTTTAATAGATTTAATAACGAAAAATATTCAATCTTACAATTTTTAAATATTAAAAAAAACGTCGATTTTTCTTGTAAATAAATCTGTTTACTAATATTTTCAAGAAATATATATTTTTTCTCTATCAATTAGAAATTTAAAATAAAATTTTAAAATATTTAATTTTAAGTTATTTAACATTTTATGTGTCTACACTATTTTCTTCTTCGAGCAAGCAAGTGTTAACTTGTATTTAAATCATTGTCATCGATCGTCATTGAACGTTCCTCCAATCATCGAATACTATATTAATTCATAGTTGAACTTCTTGAACGTTTCGAGGATTAGCGTGCATTTATAGATGTCTTTAGAGTGCGATACAAGATCTACAAATCGATGTTTCAAGTGTCATCGTAATATTTCGTAGGGAATATAAATATCGAATTGAAAACCAGTTTTATAAATTCCATATTAAAAAGACATATCATATATTTACAAAAGTACATATATGTAAATTTAGCTGAACTCTTATTGTGAGAAGATAAAATTTTTTGTAAAATATTTGAAAATCCCAAGAGGTAAAGAAAAAATTTTAAGATAATATTTTTTATTAAAAATAAAGCAAAAAATACAAACTTTAATTTATATAGTTATAAAATTCTACTTACAATTCAAGTAAAAGATAAATAACATGTAAATATTATAATGTACATTCTTGTCTTTAAAATTTTTATATTATATATTCAATTTAAATATAGTATTAAATAATATTAAATATAGAGGCGTAATATAAAAGATTTGAATATTCTTTTTTTATTATACAGATTTCTTAAAACTACTATTCTGTACATTAATTCTACTAAGAAATAATGCATTATCTTTTTCGTTAAATTTATTTAAAAATTTAGTTTATATTTATAAAAGAAGCTATGCGTAAATTTATGTATTAATTAATAAAAAATTGTGTTTAAATTACAAAATTATAGAATTGAATTCACGAATACGTAATTTTAAATTTGTACAATTTTTTTATTATATTATTCATACTATTAAAATCATTTATTTACTATTAATCAAAACTCAAATCTAACTAAGCATCTATAATTTTTTATACAAAAGTAATTAAAAATTCAATATTTTTATTTCTATTCATTTATTTTCACCACATTATTTAAAATTTTAATCTCAACTTGCATTTTTATAATTTCTCTTTTATCTTGTGAAAACTTTTTTTACTAATTCTAACAATAAAATGCAACGTTTCATTTTCTCCATACCAAAAAAAGGGAAAAATCAAGTGGCTAGAGTCACGTGCAGACCGTGCACAATGAAAAATAGTACTTCACAGAATAAAAAAATTTGTAGGGAGAGACCAAATGCGTTTCAAGCGCTGGTTCGATAAAAGGAAACAGATGACAAAAAAAGAGATACGAAAGGTACGAAAAATAAATATTAAAATATGTGGCATGTGTGGCCTAAAAACTGTAATGTTGTGGACAGTGCGTGGCGTCATCCTCTATACTGACAATGAGTATAGCTTGCATAAAGGACCAGAAAACATGACACATATATGCGTGGAGAAAAATAAAGAGTGAGAAAGAGGGGACCGCACATAGGTAGACAAATAGACAGAAGAGTAGGTGAGAGAGAAAACCTCGCAGGATAGGCGCCATAACGAAAAATACATTTTCGCGTATTACTCGTGATGACGCTTGCGTAGATATATATATATATATATATATATATCACTCGGCAAGTTTATATTTCTATTGCACTTGCATCCAATGTAAATCTTTATATGTATCAGGTGATATAAATTCACATTTTGACTTCCTAAATATCGTGGAATGAGAATAAAATAAACTAACCCAGATAAAATGACTGTTATTGATCTAAATGTAACTAAATACATTACTTTTATGAAATCAAATATAAGATTTTCATATTAATCTAAAGTAAAATAGTAAATATGGATAATAATTTATCTAGTAAGTTATAAAATAAAATATTTATTTATAGGAAATCATAAGTACATGTACTATTTTTCAACGAATTGTATTATAAAAGTAGTATGCATACAAGCACGACAAAGATAGAAAAATTCAATTGAAGAAATTGTCAATTTACCTTTCATTTGTACCAAACTTCACTGTACCAATAGACTATATTTGTCTATATTTTAATGCGACTGATCAGTCGTTCACAACTGATTTTTTCATTTAAAATTTGTTTAAATACCTTTCAATATATCTCTCTCTCTCTCTCTCTCCCTCTCTCATTACGTTACATTATGCGTATCCTTTTTTCTACTTCTTTTTCTCTTTTCGTATTTTTAATTTCTTATTTTCTCAATTGCTCTTTAACCTTCTTTCAAATTTACTTTTGATTTCTTTTGATCTGTTCTCTTTTTTATTTGACCTTCTTCTGGCACCTTCTATCGCTTATATTATTTTTTTTCGTACACGCACACGTGTATTCTCTCTTCATTCTGATATCTATAACTACAACAAACATATGCATAGAAAATATACCTCTGTGAGTCATGAACTCTGTGAATTTCCAACTCCACTAAATTTGTACACGCATATTTACAAGTTATTCTAGGATTTGTGTGTTCATGTACACCTAAATAAGTACATTCGTGTTTCAGTCTAAATGTGTATCAGTATGTTTTATAACAGAGACTTTTGATTTGTCTTTATATTGCGGATGTGCACAGCCTTTAAGTGACCTCCTCGATACTCTAAAACATAAATCTAAGACTGCCTAACATTACTTCTGATTGGATTCTTATGAGAAAAGAATAAGTCAATTCAGTATAACAGACAAAATAGCATAATATAATTTTTTATTTTTATTTTGCTAATTGAATAATAATTATTATTATATTTTATTCAATAGAGTTTACTTTTTTCCTTAGAGATTATCAATATACTATTTTGATATTTACATGGTTAAAATTTTTTATTTCAATTTATTCAATATTTAAATTCTTAAAAAAAATTGTCATACAATAAATAAGATTAATTTAACTTTTAATATACTTTTAGTGAGAACATTCAATAAAATGAGAATTGAAATGAGAAAATATTTCATTTTATACAAATCTATTAGATTGTAATTAAAGATGCATCTAATCGACAATATTCTTGTTGTTACTGACGTAGATTAACAAAATAGTGCAAAAGATGATATATCCCTGTTTTACATCTTAAATTATAAGCTCGATGTACACAAAAAAATATACATGTTCAAACTTATAATATTAAGAACAAATTTATTTGTTTTATTTATAATTTATAATAATTAACAAACTTCACATTTTTTATTCATAAGCTTGTAAATACGTGTCAGTTAAACTTTGTTTAAATTAGTATATTGATACTATTCTTATTATTTTTTATTTTTATTCGTGATATATGCCTCAATATGCTCTATTTTTTCTAAATTTGGTTTAATAATATTTATTAATATTTATTAATATTTATTAATATTTAATGATGTATAATTTGAATATATATATATATATATATATAACTTTAAAATTTATCTTTAAATAAACTGTTATGCTACTAAAATATATTACTTTTATTATCAATAAGTGTTTATATATATACATAAATTCTCTTAAACATATTATTATATTTTATAAAATTTTTATTACTATAGTATATATCTCTGTAAAATGCTAAATTTATGTATAAAATGAATTACTTTGTTCATAAAAATATAACTGTAAGTAAAATTGATTAAAGTTATTTCAATTGTATTATTATTGTTGGCATATGCTGGGATAAGCATCTGTTATTTTGAAATTATTTTTAATTTTGCATCATACGAATTTTTTAAACAGAGAAGAACTGAAAAGTTCTATCGAGAATTGCAAGTCTGTGGAATAAGGTCTCATATTGGTAAAGTCTCTTTTTGTCGCAGAAGATAAAAAACGAGACTCACAAAGAAAAGGCTACAGAAGGATATATTTGAGAAGCAGCAGTAACCAGCAGACAAAACTATTTCGCCCTTATCAAGACAGCCAAGTTCGCAAACGTAGGAAGCATGCTCACATTTCGCCACCAAATGCTCTTATGAAAGTGACGGATTTACGCCCCCTCACCGACTAATAGGCAACGGAAGTATCGTAACCTTGAGGAGACCAGATAGAAAATGGCGTCCATCATCTTTCTCCCTCGTTGTTCACCTCAATGGCTTTCTACATTAAATTTTAAGAGTTTTAATTTACAAAAAGTATTCAGAAAACTTTTTCTTCATATAATAAAAATTTCTTGAATAATAAAATATGTTTTTTATAATGTCATTTTATATATACTCATATTAGTGATTCACAATTTTATGAACCAATACGTCTAATCCTAAAATTTTTACCTGCTTTTCATCTCATTAATCAAGTCGAAGAAGTTTTGATTTAAAATATTGTAAATTAAATGTTAAAGAATATAATAATTGTTTTTATTATCTAAATCCAAAGTTAAAAAATATTGGTAGTTACCTTTTATTAGAATCCAATTTGAAATTTCTTCAATAAATCAGGATTATTCTTTTTTAAAGAATGTTGTTTATTTTCTAATTTCTTAATTTTTTAATCATTCTATCATTATGATTTTATTTATTACAGAAGGTTAATGACATTCATAAAAGTTTTTGTATAATGAACTATTAATATAAGGCTATTTTACAAAACTTTCGATTCATAACAACCATATTTCAACTTACAATTTTGATAAGAAGCTTCTATTATTCTGAAATATTATTTAATAAAAAAAAAATTCTTCACAAGTCTTCGAATATACTACTAAAAGAAAGTTTTGATATATATTAATTAACTCAGATATGGAAGAAAAAACTTAGTATTTTAAATATATCGCTGTTACATCTTCTATCTTTTTAATTATTAATTAAGTGACAAATTAATACATACTCTGAATTATATTTTCATAACGTTTGATGTACACGTATTATTTCAAAAACTGTATGAAATCTATCTTATGTAATGTATTATAGAAATTTTGGTATTGAAAATTTATTTTATATGTCAAATTGAAAAATTTGTAAGATATCATATTTAGGAATATCATCATTCAACTATTAATATTATTTTTTCTATCAGTATTTTATTTGATATTTTAGTAAATTCAGCCAACCTATCTCAAAATCAATCCATTGATTAAAACCTCATCTATTTAAAAAAAAATTTGCAATACATTATAAATATTATATAGAATGCCAAATTCGTTATTAATTTAACCAAGAATAAAATATTTTATATACAAAATAATATAAACCATTGCCTATGTTTTAAAAACTTAAAACTTCAACAATTTATTGTAGTTTAGTTCTTTTTGTAAACTAAAAAAAGACTTTAAAAAAGGAATGAATTATTCATTTAATATTAAATTATACATGTATGAATTTGATGTAATGATAGTTTTAATAATAATAATAAACTGAATTTATATTTATATACATATTTTTTTTAATTAATTTTTTGATCAAATAGAACCGCTTTATTGCTTTGTGCATTTGATAATAATTTTCTATCTGATGCTCTCTCTCTCTCTCTCTCTCTCTCTCTCTCTCTCTCTCTCTCTCTCTCTAAGTACATATTCACAAAATTTATGAATTTTATTTTTAAATAAGTTTTTATTTTTAATAGAGTTTTATTATGTGCAAAATTTAAGAAAATTTTTATAATAAATAGATATGATGTGAAACTTGGTATGAACTAAACATGTAAATTTCTTAAAAAAATCCGAAATATAATTAAGTTAATTAAGTACAAATTATAATAAAGTTATTTAATACAGATATATTTAATACCATGTCAAATGAATCTAATCTTTCCAGAACAAAAATAGATCACTCAATGCAAAATATAGATTGCACTTAGTATATAATCATGAATATGATTGTGATTATTATTTAGATTTAAATTAATACTTTATTCTAGAAATATTTTGTACGAAATACATAAGTTATTTGTATAACTAATGATTTACAATATGTTAATATTATTATTGTTTTATGATAATTATGAAATTTAAAAACAAAGTTATATAAGTTAATATTTTTTATATAATATGTATATATTTATTGTTACATTTAGTTTAATTTAAAATTATGCTTATTATCAATTTTTTTCTAAAATCAAATTAAAAATCAGAAGGTAATTTTGTGTTTATTTTTATGCTGTGATAAAATATAGTTGTGAAAATAATAGAGATTTTATGGTAATAGGACATAAATCTTTCCCGAGTTATGATGTACGTACCTAACATTCTATATCTATACATATGAGCTTTGAATCTGATAAAATGCTTTAGAAAAGTAAATGCTTTATAGCCAACCAAGTTTTTAATATGAAACATAGATTTTAAAATTATATCTTTAATATGTGCATTTATTACCAAAAATACAGTTAATTAACAGTTTAATTTCATATTCCGAATTGTTGAAAAGAAATTTGAATAACTGTTTATTATTTTAAATGTCAATTAATTTTTTAATTTTTTATGAATGAAAGAAAATATTATTTAGAATAAAACAAAATTTAAAAAATTAATTGATATTTAAAATTTAATTTTAATTTCAGTGAATTCTTGGTATATATTATTGCATAGAATATCAAATAAACACTTCAGAAAATTCAAGTATTGTAATTAGAAAATTGAACCATAAATTTATTGAAGCCACTATTAAGATCATTTGATGGATATTTTAAATTTAACTTAAGAATTTTATTCATAAATTGGATAATTTTATTTTATATTATAAAATTTAGAATATTAGAAAAAAAAGATACGTATTTTCTGAATATTATATATAGGCTCAAATTAAACGAAAAATTTGAAGTTGAGTTTCCTAATTTAGATTTAGATTAAAAACATGTTTGTACAAAACATTATGAAATTTAATCAATTTAGATGGAATATTTAAAATTTTTTAAAAAATAGTTAATATACTAATTTTTTTACATAAAATAATTAAAAAGCAATCTACAAGAATATTTATATATATTTGAATAATTTTTTGTTATGAATTTTATTATGAATAATTTTTTATTTACTCAATTAAAAATTAGTTTTTAATTTCTGAAGGTATTATTAATTAAAATTTATTATTGATTTTTAAATCTACATAAAGTCATAAAATCTTAAAATTAAAAATTTCAAATTTTTTCTAAAAATTTTTTGATTAATTATCTGGAATACAAGAAAATAATATGATCAGTTTATAAGATAACTTTTATATTGCATGAACTATAAAAATAAACCTTTCATAAAAAAATCTGAAATCAAAAGTTATATAATATTTTTGGTTGACTGGAAATGCTTCGCCGTTTTAGTTTCCCGTATTGCATAACGAATGTACTTGATAGCGACCATGTCTATAACCTTTCATCAGGTCTATTTCATGTAACTTTATACCATCCTTGCTTAAAATACTTCGTCTCTCCCCTTATACCAAAGATGATACATCCGGGATTAGAGCGGCTTGGTACGTGTTGAAAGGCACAAGGTATATGATATATTGGCAAGTATAAGCGATATGCTGTGTGTCGAGAGTTAAATTGCAGCCACGTGTTTTTGTACATTTTATATACGCATCTTTGCAAAAGGTGTTATTTCAACTGAAATAAAGAAAGAAAGTGTATTTATATGGAAGAAAGGGAAGGAAAATTCACATGCCAGTTGAACCATAGTTCACATGGGAAATAAATGTTCTGTCGTGGTCGGAACAAGATCTAAACGTGATACGCGATTCTGGATAACTGGTTTCCTTCTTTTTCTTTGCTTATCCTCATTTTTCAGAACCTATTTATTATGCATATAAGAATCTCTAATTTTTAAAATTTTTTTTATTCTTCTCTTTAGATATTTCTTTACTACATTACTGCGATAGTTTTTAAATTTGTTAGAATGTCTTAACTAGTAAGAATTGATGGATTTTTAAATCAATTTATTTTTATAATAAAACCACGTATATGTAATATATTCGCACATATTAAAATATTTATCTATTTCCCAAAAATCCACCTACTTGTGAATATGTAATTTCTAATACATATGTATCACTACATAATTACTTATAGCACCTTCATTTTTGCATAGATTTATAACGTGATAGTTATATCAAAACATTAAATTTTTTGCTATCTTAATGCATATAATTATTTCTTGAAGCTGTTGTGTAAAAATAACATTGATTTATTGATTTTTCTAAAATATTACTACTAAGACATATTCAAATATAAAAAGACAAAAATAAATCATTTTATCCATATATTTAAGATAATTAGATTCAAAAGAAAATTTATATTAATTAGTATATTTTCAGATTACAAATGATAAATATTTATATGAACAAATATGACTCTCCTTAAGTAGAAGTTCAATAATTTATATTTGTATGTTTCATTTTTATTTTAGATTTTATGTGTAGTATTTGTATCTATATATATATATATATAAATTCAAATTTTAATTTGGATTAACTGTCATTTAAAAGACTCATGTTTAAGGTATAAATTAAATTTTACATGAAAAATTTATGAAGCCTACTTTTTTTTTAAGTATATTACACTTATCAAATATTTCTTTCAAGAAGAAATATTATTAGCTAAACGAATATGTTTTAATATTTTTTAATAATTTTTCAAATTATTATTGTAAATATTTGATTGTACTGATAATAGTATTTCTTAACTTATATTTTCTTATTATTTTAAGGTATTATACTTAAACTTATGTACATACGTATTACTGTTATATATTAATATATAATAATAGCTAGATTTTTAAAAATATATATAAAGCATCAAATTCTCAAAATTAAGTGATTCAATATATATATATATACTTGAAATAATTATTTATAAAAAAAATAAATCCAGATATATCTTTTATCAAATTATAATCATCATATTATAAATGCCACTAAATATTTAGCAAAGTTTTTAAATATTATTATGTATTCATGAAATTTTACTAATATGAAATTTTTAATTACAATATTATTATTGTATCATATATATATTGAAGCAAAATATAAAAAATACATAAATAATATTCTATTAACTTCAATTTTTTTAATTTATACCCATTCTTGCATTATTATCAATAATATTATAGAGAACACATCTTTTTAATTTAACAATATCATTATATACTCAAAAATAACGTTGTTACTATTACTATATTTATAAGTAAAATATAGCAATTGTTAAAGCATAATATTTTGTAAAATTATTTGAATCCTTAGTACATAATGATTAAATTAATTCATAACAAGAATTTATTATTTAATATGAATATATAATTCTAAAAATACTTAAGGATAATTGTTGAAATGAATTTACAGTTGCTTTGAGCTTATCGTTTAATATTTACTTGAAATATTTATATCTATTCATCATTTACTATATACATAATACAGATCAAAATCTTAAACAAGGTAAATGTTAATTAGAATATTATGAAATTCGTGCTTAACATTCTACATTATTTTTCTTATTAAAATTATTATTATTGATCAGTTTAATAGTTAAATCTATTCATCGAAATTTTTTAATAAATTAGTTACATAAAAAAATCAATTAAATCCCTAAATTTAATGATATAATTTAATTGATGCCTTATCTATGGGTACATTACTACGCAGTTTATTTATATTTATTTACTTACTTCCAAAAAAAAATTAACAAAAAAATGAACTGTGAAATTAATTATATTATTCAATAATTAGTTTCAATAATTTATAATCAGCATAGAATAATGCTTAAAGCTACTGTATCAATATCTTAATTAGTCAAATATTTCCTTCTTACTTACATAAATCATGTCGAATATTGGTTACGTATGTCCAATCATTTATATATATAATATTAAGTAAATTAAAAACAATTTACTAGATTTACAGATATTTAAAATTTTACTTATACAATATTGTAAGCAAATGAATTCTATTTGATATTTCATTTTCATAATAGTTTTTATTATCAATAATGTTTAATGCCGGATATGTACAATATCTGCATCACCTGACCTATTTTCAACATTTAATATAAATAACATATTATTCCATTCAACGGTATCAATCCTTGCCAAACTATCCCTAGTTATCCCATATTATTCGCTAGTAATTTTGTATATCAATAAACGAATATTATAATTCCACTATCGTTTTTCCAATAATCTTTATTTCGAACTATCAACAGAATTTTCTAATCATTTATTGTGTCTTACGCAAAGTATGTTACTTAATTACGATGAATGTTAGTTTGTGTAATATCGTAAATGGTATATATTCATTTACTATTATATTATTAAAAAAATATGGAATAAAAATATTGAATAAGAATTGAATACATGTATACGTTAGCTTTACGTATATTTAAATAATAAATAAAAACCTTTTAATACGCTAACTTTTTTTAGAAAATTTACTCGTATAATATAAGATTTAAATTATAATAATTTGTAATAAAATTTATGAGTTATTTTCTTTTATTATAGGATAAACTGAATTTTTTATAGATGTTCATAATTGATATTTAGTTGCAAATTGACTACGAACTTATTAAATTTTATAACTTATTAATATTACCAAATATCCATTCTCTTATACCAAATTTATGTAGAATAATTTAACGAAGAAGGTATCTTTAATATTGCATATTAATAAAAAAGATAAAATACAAAAGCTTTACAAAATAATCTAATAGCAAATCCTGTAAATAATAAGATGCAACATATATAAATAACTCTCAATTTTTCTTTTGCTTATTCATTTTCTCTCCATCTGTCTCTCTCTATTTCTGTCTTTCGCCTTTTCTTTTTTTCTCTCTTTCTCACTCCCTTTATCTTTCTACTTTATACATTTATCTCGCCTCTGCTTATATTTTCTTTTTCCTTCTTTATCGTTACGAACAACAGTAGCTGGAACTCTCTTCGAGGAACAGAGGATTTACTAAAATATTTCACACGAAATGTTATTTACCTATAATAATGTATTTACATATTTAAATACACGCAGAAAGATGTAACGTATGTAAAGATACAAGCAAAATAAGCAAAAGTGAAAAAAAGAGAAAAACTTATCTTATACCTTATATAATCTCTAATGTACCAACTCCAAAATGAAAGTTTTACAATAAAAAAATGAGAGGTATTAATAGCTATGCAATAGTGAGCTTTTCTGTGCACAAAAATGCACACGCCTTTACTCTTCTTCATGTTTCTCTTTCTCACTTACCTTGAACCATATTGAAACAACAATGCTAACGAGCAGAAACAAGATAGCGGTAGCATTTGCTTGTACTTAGAATTTAAATGAGGAAATTTGAGATGAGGTTTGCAAGGAAAGGGATGAAACTATTCTCAATATCCTTCTCGGTTTCTTTTTTTCTATTTCATTCCCTTCCTTCTCTGATCATTATAAATATGAAAATCTCATATAGATATTGCCATATGCTTATTTCTCGAATGATAAATAACTCAAATTCATGTCACTGATTTTGAAATGTTTAATTTCATTTACATGTTATTTTCCACAAATTTTTTTATTTATATTTCTGTAATTTTAAAAAAAATTAATTTTGTTGTTATGTATAAATAATTAACTCTGTAATTAATACTCTTCTATAATCTATTATTTTCATTTTAATGAACTATATAATATTACTATATTTCTTTTCAAATTAACTTACTTGATTCATTAATTAAAAAATAAAAGGATCAAAAGTCAGAAATTTCCAAAGATCAAACAAATCTTATATGCTCGTATGAAATATGAATCTTGATTATAGTATATATATATATATATTGTATGTTTTGAAAAAATATATGAACTTATCAAACCAGTGATATAAAACTACTTTAATTATTATTTAATACAAATAGTATATATATGAATAAAAGAATTTATTGCCATTAAATATTTATATTACTTGTTATATATCTTGTTCAACACGTAAAAGTTTTATTTTTTCTATTCTAAATCGTAAATTTTAAAAATACATCTTTTTATCATCATTTTTCCGTTTTCTTTATGTTGCAATTAAAACCAATTGACAAATGCTATCATTAAAATCGTATTGCTAGCTCGATTAATTAATATTTATATATCTTTAACAAAATATGTAAATTATATATTTTATTTTATAAATAACATGATGAGGTTTATTAAAATGTACGATTTACCAATATTTATAATAACCATTTTTTAGCTGTCTTTTGCAAAAAGGAATACTAATAATAGACATATTAGACAAATTTAGAAAATAAGTTAAAAATGAAACGGTTTCTCTAGAAGGATAATCAACTGTTGCATTTCCGTATTAACTATTATCCGATACTCCAACAGACGCATGCGCAAGTTTTTCCTTTTCTATTTCCTATCTTAACTGCTTTAGCAAAGTAGCCAGTCAACTGAATACATGCAAGCTGATCCTCTACTATCACGTCCAACGAGTCAACTATTCTCTTTTTGTTCCGTTTTGCTCTCTTTCTTTTTTTTCGTTCTTTTTATACTTTACTAGATTTTTCTTTCATTTTTTTTCGTACATCATCTAACCCTTATTCTTTTTCTTACGTTGACTTAAAAGTAACGAAATGAAACTTCTGTTTAACAATTTAGTATTTATTGTTTTTATTTCTCTCATTATGTCTGTGAGTCCTAAATGATTATTTATATCTGCTATATCACTAAAAACCACTGATTTAAATACTCTTAATGCATGAAAAAAAACGTTTAAATTTCTAACTTTTTCTTAAGTATCTTTTATAATTGTTCCAGATAATAAAAAATAATAATAATAAATACAATTAAAAGAAATTATAAATTATACAAAGATTTTAGGTTAAATTTAATTAAACAATTAAAAATTTGTGTAGATATCAAAAAATAATTAATAAATTAAAAAAAAATTATAGCCTACGTTATCATGTGTACCTTAAATATTATTGATTTAAAGAAACAATATTCTATGACTTCGGTTTGAAGTTATGAAAATAAAATATGAAATTTAAAAAAAAATGAATTTCGCGATTGAGCACCGTCATAAAAATTTAAAAATTTGTGTTGAATTAAAGCTAAATATTTATTATAATGACCCAATTCTATTATTTCGTATAACGTTTGCATATAAGTTTTTATTATAAAATAAGATTTGAGTAAGCAGTACAATATATTACAACAAACATGTATTTTTATTAATTTTTATTTTAAAAACCTTAATAACAAAATAGAATGAATATATAAATAAAAATTTAGTTATTTCAGTAATTAGGTAATTTAATTGCATAAAAAAATTTTTAATTTATAATTAATAATGTTAGACAAGATTAGAAATGTTGAGATATATTCATGAAATTATATATAAAAATATATATTAATTTTTAAATAATACCAATAAATCAATTAATCTAAATATAGCATTATGCAGAAGAGAAAAAATTTTGTGCTATCAAAACAAGGAAACATCGAAAGTTGTAGTAAGAGCATCATTACTTCGATTTCAATCAATCAGATTTTGCAAATTAATAACATAACATTTTGAAACATTTAAATTTAAATATATTGAATTGCATTATATTTTTTCTTTATTAAGTAAAATAATTATAAAGTTTATTATTATAAATATATTTTATCTATATAAAATTAATTTTTAAGTTTTTACAATAAATTTTATTTATATATTTTCTTGATAAAAATTTTAAATTATCTAAGATAGGTAACTAATTTAGATGAGATTATAATATAAAACTATTATTAATTAATAAAAATGTGACAAATGTATAAAAAGTATATAATATTAAAGTTACTACATTCAGTTATTTGAAGACATATTATTATAATTAACTTTATTTTATTATAATAACAACTTATAATTAATTATCTAATAATTATTAAAATTTTATAAAAAAAATGTATTTGTTATCTTATATTTATGATATTGAAGACGTACATAATTAATTTACTAATAATATATAAGTATGTATTAATATATATTTTACAAAAATGAATTGTTTGCACGAAGATGATATCATTTTCTTTTAAAATAATATCTATGTTGTTATATCAAATATATATTGTACTTCATTTTGATAGACATATATTTATTTCTCGACTTACCGTATTGCTGAATTTACCAGTTCATCTCAGCAAACTCAAGTAGATATTTATTCTCAAGATAAAGATTTAAATATTGTGAAGATGTTTCCATTATCTGCAGTGGCGATAAAAGTTGTACAATTATTAGATTATTTCGTTTCTTTGTATCTGTACCTCAAGTCAGTGTATTTATATGCAAGAATTCTCTTTTTCTACTTACTTCTTTTTTTAAGTATTTGGTCATGTCTTGGTAAATTCAGCGGTAGACTTCGTCAATACGATGAAATAGCTTTGTTGATTTTGTTTTCGACGCAAGCAAAAACAAGAGCCCAGGAAAAGTGTATATTCTCTTTTTCCGTCATTCGTGCTTTTAATTTGGCTACCTTTTTAGCAGCGTATTTTCTCATTGAGATTTCATTTACGTTCGGACTCTAATGTATTCGCAAACAAGTTCGAAATTCCAATTGCTTTGAGCACCATTATTTTATTTGGTTTACAACTCGCAGTGTTTTAGCATTTAAGCTCAAGAATTTGAAATTTATATTCACTATAAAATTTTTTATTTCATAAATTTATTTATTAATATGAGAAAGCTTCAAAACATGAATTTCTTAATTGAAAATGATTTAATTATATAAAGTAGTTCACTTCTTGTATAAGCTAGTAATATAATAGATAATAATATCTGAATACTAATTAAATACAATTAATATATATTTAAGATGAATTTGTTATTCATATGATTAAATTTCAATAAAATGTGATGAATAATTCAACCTAGTGAAAAATGACGATTCTTCAATAATTTGAAATTTTTTTTAAATATTACAGTGTTAATATACGTATGTTTTATTATTGGAATTTCCTTAAAAAAAGAAAATGAAAAACGATTTTATAAACGTGTAAAATTTACTTTTTAATCAATATGTAATAAAGTAAGTACACTTTATTAGAATCTATTTTGTACTTTAACTGTATACTTGCTATTGTATTATTTTAGTAACTATTATCCTACAATCGTACAAATACAATAAATAAATAAATATATATTGAACGTATACAATTACATATTTATCTTTGCTATAATATATATATTCGTTTATTAAAATAGTTTATGTTAATTTATTAATAATTTTCAAATATATAAAATGTATTATTCAAAGGCATCACACATGTAGAAAATATTTTACTTAACTTAATTTTATTTAATACTTAAATATCTTTAATAAATTTATTGAATATATATATACTATATGTATAATACTATATGTAATTAAAATTATTCTAAAATACATTACTAATATCCGTATTAACTTTTATATTTAAAAATATTGAAATCATCTAAAAAAATATTGTCTTTCATTTCCAAAATATAGAAATATAAATTCTAAATCTTTACATTGGTTCATAAATGTTTGAAACAGATTCGATTGAAAGCAAAATTTCTGCACCTGTATTGTTCATCGAGTTAGGTCATCAGCATCTTTCATTGTCACTGCAGAAATAAAAAAAGTTTTTTCCTAGTCATCAATAATTCAGCCTTAGGTTTAAAGAGTTTATAAAAAATATTTACAAAATAACGAATATATGAAAAATGATGAAAATTCAATGTCAAATTTTACGAAATACCACATGATCACTAATGCAAAATCAATTTTCAACTATCGGAACTTCAATGATTAACATTTATGCCATTTTTAAATTAAAAAATTTAATATTAAGATTTTATATTATAAATATTTAGTCTGAAAGCTAGTAATAAATATGTTTTACGTCAACAAAAATCTACACAAGTACGAATACGTGTATTCGCAGCATAGCTAATCTATATTATGATACATAGATACAAAACAGAATAACTTTCCACATATCCAAATGATAAATCATGCAGATACGAACATTCTCGTAAAAACACAATTGCAATAAGAAAGTCTGACCGCATTCTACAATATGAGATGTTTAGTATATTGAAAATGTCATATCTCTCCATGTAACCACATATGTCCAAGTATTGTGCGTGCATGTTCATATGCATCAATCTACAGGCGTAATCGTTATTTATGTTTCTGGTGAATGCCAAAAAAGAACATATGTGGATATAGTTATCTAAATGTATTTGTGCACACGCGCATGGATAAACTAAAATGGGCTTTCAATTACAGGAAGGCAAAGATGAAAAAGACAGTGAGAGAGACAGAGAGAGAGAAACCAAAGATTTAAATGCAATAAATAGTGGAGTACGCATATGAGCGCTGTCTACAAATACTCACAATGCTAAAAAATATTAAACTAAGTTTTATTTTTTAGAGACACAATATTATAATTTAGGGATGGTATTATGTTTAAAGGCATGTATGCTTTTATAGTTATTATCGTACTTTTTTATATATTATCAAAAAATTTCCAAATAGCATTTTTAAATTATTGTGTTTAAAGAAACAAATCTTACATTTATTGTATTTAGTAATATATTTTACCTGTGATACATCATAGTTTAGAACAAATAAAAAAAATGTAATTAAGTCAAATTAAATATTATAGAATTTTGTATATTTTAAATTATAAGTATATTACAAATAATTATTGTACTTATATTTAATATCATTTTCATATAGTTTTTTAAAATACAAGATTTAATACATTTTAAAAATCTTTACATTAAAATTTTATTATAGTTTATAATATAGTTAAAATTGTAGCTGGAACGTTAGTTACTTTAGAAAATATGAAATTTAGACTTTTGACTTCAGAAAATATATTTTACAAAACTTTTCATAAACGAAGGTAAATATATTAAATAAGCTAATAATTAAAATATAAGTTTTTTACTGTTATACTAAAAAGTTATTTTAATTTAAAAATACTTTATGTTTCATGAAAGTAGTGAAGACAAAATATATTAAGAGTAAAATTTATTAAATATTTCGATCAATTTTATCCATTTAAATTCTTTATTTTTTTATAAAATTATAAATATACTCCATAAATAATAACAAAAATTTAATAAAATTTATATCTAATAAAGAGTCAAGAAAAAAATTTATAATAACTTCAAACAAATATTCAATTCAACAATTTATTCACTTATTTAAGTTAATATGTATTATAAATAATTATAGTTTTTGTTAATAAAAATAATGGTTTTGGTAATTCTTAATAATCTATGGTACTGAATAAATATAAAATATATAAGCTCAAACTCTTAAAAAACAATTGTTACTTTTTATGAATGTGTCATCTATCTCTTTATCTATATTTATTGATATATATATATTAAATTATACGACCATCCTTGTAGGTACTATGAAATAATAGTTTTGTTATGATTTACAAGTATTTTGCTATACAATTGTATATAAATATATTTTTATGAAATGTATATTTTGTTACGTGAAATTTTATCAGAGAAATTCATTAATATGTGTATAAAAATCTATTTAAAATTTTATTTTGTAGAATAATATGATTTATAAATTATATTTCTAAAATTCACATATATTCTATTTTTAATCAATTATTAAGTATATATGAATATTTTTATAAAACACTATCAATAAATTGTAATATATAATTATGTAAGAATAAAAGATGAGACTGTTATTAATATAATTAAGTATATAATTAATTTAACAAGCACTAGTGAAAGTTTAATTTATACATTGCACGTATAAAATAAAACTAATTGATTAATAATATTTTATAGATATTTACTAATATATAAAAAGAAATTAGTAAATATTTTTAATGACTTATATAATAAATCTTTGAATAATTTACGATTATGTCATCAGGATCTCTGGAAGCTTTCTACTTTTACCTTTTCATATTATTCATGTACATATGCAGTTACTTATTTTAAATATATGATATTATTTTAAAAATTTGATAATTTAATTTCCTTACTATTTTTTATAATTAAAATAATTTTTCTGTATAATAATTCTAGTAGTTCTTAAGATAAAAATATAAAATATTTACGTAATTATTATGATTTTAATTTATTTACAGAATATATGAGTTAAACTTAATAATTTAAAACTTAAACATATTTTACAATATATTTTATTTCAAAATTATAATAGAAAAAAATTCTGATTAAATTATAATTATATTTCTTATATGTACAATAATAAAGAATTTTAAATTAATATTGCTTTCATTTAAGCTCTGAGATTTTAACCATACAGATAATATTAAAAAATAAAAGTACTGATCAGTAACATTTTTCAAAGTATCTTGGATTTAATAATCAAGAAAAAAGTTTTTGCTATTTTTAACAGTGTTTTAAACAACAAATATTTGTAATAAAATTTAATTATAAGTAAATTAAAAATGTATTAATTCGTTTATTTATAAATTATTTAATTAAATATCATAAAGCTAACTAAAACTAAAATGTATCAAATTGTAAATTCATTGAATAAGATAAATTTTTTATTAATAATAATTCAATTATACTTATTATTATATTATAAAAAGAAAAAACAATTTTATGTTTAATATATATGTGAATATTTAATATGGTTATTCATTATATATCGCTTCGTATTTCAAGTTTTTCAAAGATATTTTTATAGATATAGAAAATATTCTTAGAATTTATTGGAGCATAAATGTCATTGAAACGGAATTCAAAACTACAATTGTTGCTATAACGATCGAATTGGAATATAAAAAAATAAAGAAAGAAAAGAAGTCGGAAGTGAAGAAATAGATAGAAGATAAATATCGATCGAGTCTTTCATTGCAAAATTTATCATTATACTGTTTCGTAAAATTCTATGAAGAAATATAAAAGTCTTGAATTTCTGATGCAGCTTAATAAATATTGCTAATAAATTGTATCCAAAACAAAATGTTTAAATAAAATTATTTACCTTATTTTATAATTTAACAAATCAGAAAATTTTTGTTTCATGAAAAATTACATTATTTAAAATAATGAAAATAAAATTGAATCTATTTTTTGTTGACACAAATGAATAGAAATGTAGTTTCTGGTATTATGCTCTTCTGTTGATCACTTATTATGTTCGATGAGATAACTTTATTTCTTAAATGAAACCAAAATTAAAATATACCAAGTTTTAATATAATTTATGATAAATATATGTTATGCTACAATTATATTCTATAGTTTATACAACGAGACAAACCATTCAAACTTTATTATATAATTTTTTTTCAATAATACTTATAATATAAAGTAATATAACAAGAGTTAAAATAAATCAATTTATATAATTTTTTAAAATTGAAATTTGATTTTCGAAGTATTTATTTTTATATTTACTTTGCAGATGTACAATTTAGTTGTATACAGTAATAAGCGAGGAAAAATTTCATATAATTAATTTAAAAATGTAATTACGAATTCCATTTTTTTATATTTTTAGGTATTTATTTAAATAGAATTTAATAATAATTTTCAATTTTGCATACATATTTATGTGAAAAAATAAAAAATTATTAATACGTAATAGTAATATTAATAAGAATAAAATAAATAGAAAAATTTATGCAATAATTAATTATTATACGGTTTTGCGACTTCTTAATTAAATTAATTATTAATTATACTAATAATATTATTATTATTTTATTATTATTATAAATTTCAAGGTTTAATATTATTTGTTTATCCAAGAATTTTCTTAAGTTATATTAAATTCTATAATTTCTAGGCATTCTACAACGCTAATATTTTCAGAGATGGAAGCTGTACTTACATTAATTATGAATTTTTAATTTTCTTCTTAAACTTTCGTTAAGTTTATAATAATTTGTTGTTACAATAAAAAACTAATTAGCGCCATTAAAGTAAAATTCTAAATTACTGATTGCTATAAAGACTTTTTATTATTTCTTTAAGAGTAAGAAACATGCCATCAATGCTGTTGCTACCATATATAGAATTAGATTAAAAACAATTTCCACGAACTTCTGCTCCAGAAATCTTTAATCACGATATTATCAAAGAACTATAATTCTTTATTTTCTTAACAAAATATAACTATATATACGTTAGCCTAATAATAACTTATCAATATCTAAAGGAAACGTAACATTCTTAAGCATAATTTTAGATAAAAATGAAAAAAGAACAGTTAATTTACACAAAGCTAAAGAAATATTAGAGAAGAATAAAATACTATGCCTGTTGTAAACGTTACAGGATAGTAGCTATGGAATCTCGATCATGCGATACGAAAATCGTCTAAGGTTGACTAACCTCATTCATCAATTGTTCAACATAGAATGAGATATATAGAAGAGTACAGCAAACGGATCTACAATAATTAGAGGTGGCTTTAAAGTTTGATTTTACGTGTATCTTCGAGAACATGCATAGAGACCAAGGGTAGTCGAATGTCTGTTGAGTCGTTTGTTGGATGAAAAGAGCATGATGGAGGAAGAGAATAGAAGCTGCACAGGAGGGAAGTCGAAGTGATAGCAAACATCGTTGATCGATTTGAACTCGGATTTCAGTAATCAAGCAGCTATACGTGCTGTTTCGTTTGATACAGCTTTATTCCTAAAAGAAAAAGAAATGAAGGAGAGCCGACGACCAGAAGAAAAAAAGAGCGAATGAATTGTACGTAGAACGCACTTTAGGAATAACTTTCATAAAAAATATAAGTTTATTTCCCTCTATCTCTTTCACTCATTCACTCTCATGCTCTATCTATACGTATTTTTTTTCTCTCGTTTGTCCGACCTTTATCTGAGATATGCTCTATGCAACGGACAAAACGATATTGACTTAGGAATTACAAAGGCATTCATTGCCAAGACTATTATTAAGATCAAATTCTTAGTTATGTATTTGTGATCTGATGTAAATAGGAACAAGGGATATAATTTATTCTGGACTCACTTTATTGCTTTGCTGAGCGTATGTTAATCTTTTCTGAAATATTTGTATATTGTACTTGTTATAAATTAGCCTTGAAATAAATATTTTGTTAGCAGTTTTAAGTAAATTTTTCAGTAAAATTATTATTGCTTATAGTATTTTCGGAGAGAAATACAACATGATTTTTAGTAAATATTTTTTAAAAAATATGGCGAATTTATAATACAACAATTAAATATGTTTCAATATTTAAATTAATTTTATGATAATAGTTATATAGTAGATTTGTCTTTTTATAGTTATAATTTCATTTCCAAATTTAATTGTTTATAAATTTATGAAATGAGAAATAAAATAATTTGAAAAATAATAATTTAAATTACATTTTATATGTAAAAGTTCGACATATATATATATATATATATATATATATATATATAATATTGGATTTTTAATAAAATATGAATAGTTGTATTTAAAAATTTATGATTTATGATTTATATTTAAGTTCTCGAATTAATTTATGTTTATTCATAATTTCATTCCCATATGTATATAAGTAATATAATTATAAAAATGAAATACATTTACTGAAAAGTTTATGTAAAAAGATATCTGAAGAATTTCATATCATATATAATAGAAATGTATCGTAAATTGATTTAAAACAATAAAACTATTTTGTAACATCCAGATTATATTCTTTTAAAATTTATATATTTGTAGTATGTTAGTTAAATGTTTATTTTAAAGAAGTAATATATTTTTTAAATTGTATAGCTCAAATACACTATATAATGCATTTTTATTTCAAAATATTTATTTAGCTTTAAATTTATTTCTTTGTACTCTTTAGATTATTCTATATAAATGATATTCTATATATGATATTTGAAATAACATATAAAATTTTGAATTGTATAAATTTTAGATTAAAAATATTGACGAAAATTATATGTAAGTTATAAATTTATAATAAAATTAAATTAGTTACATTTTTTACGAAATAATTTAATGATTACTATTCTAATACTATTTTACGTGTATATATAAAGGTTCATTTTGTATGTATTTAAATTTATCGAAATTTAAAATTAATTCCTGAATAAATAAAAGAAATAAAGTTATATTTACTAAACATTAAAAGTATAAAAGAAAATATATTATTATATTAGAAGTATACTTGTGATAGGATTCAAATATTGCATTGTTTAATAAACTAATCTCTTTGATGTAATACAATAAAATATTTTCTATATTTGAAGATCATAAATATTTTAAAAATTTTAAGTAATATTAAATAGTACACATGTATTTTTTAATTTTTGAAATTATCAAAAGTTATAAAAAAATTTTATGATTACTAATAAATATTTCATTATTATACAGAAAACTTTTTATAAAAATAATATAAAGATATATGTTTACAATTAAGTAAAAATAAATTTAAGAAAAATTGTTTATTAAAAATATAAAATTAACATCATAAATTAAATATGGAAAATACTTTATAGTTTAGAGTATAAATATGTAAATATGTAAGAATATGTATAAATATGTAAGAATTTATGAAATATAAGATGATTGCTATTAATGTATTATCATGAAACTCATAATGGAAATAAAGTTGTGAATTGAAGACCTTTATAAATACTCCCTGTATTTATAATACATTAATGACTATCCTACAGTGTTAAATAAATCTCAGCAGATGTTTAAATTTTGTGTATACGTATAAAAAAAAATAAAAAATAAATTTTTTTCGTACAGGAAATAAGTAACTACTATAATTATTTTTCCATAACTATTATATAAATTTCAATAAAATATAAAACTTTTAAAACTATAAAAAAGAATCTTGGATTAAAAAAATGTTATGTATTATTTTCTGTAATATTAAATCCTTCGAATTATATCAGGATTTTTTTTCAATATTTAAGTTAGCTGAAACATTTTTCAAATTTTTAAAAAGGTATGTTAAATTGTATTTAATTGTAATATAATATAATTTATATCTCATTTAATGATAGTGAAAACTTTTTACATATTCATACAGGTGAATTAAATATAAAAATCATATATATTGCAAAATACTACAGAGATTGCGAAGATGAAGTGAATAGTCGTTTTCTTCTAGTTATTTCACAATAATAAAATCTCTGTGATAATAATAAAAAAAAATAATAAAAATACGTTTCAAATTTTTTCATACGATACTCTTTTTTATACACTTATTTGATTTCAATCAATAGCTCACTTTCAATTTATTCGTTTCCTTTTTCTTACGCTTTCTTCTATTAACTCGTTTACTATTCAGAAGTACAAATAACAATATACAACGCATCAAATAATATAATAATTAGAAAAACTAATTAATTAATTCTCTTATATAATCTTTATAATTTAAGCATTTATAACTCTTTTAATTATATAAAATATTATATTTTTTCAATTTACTTAATCTATTTGTTATTTCACTTTTTATACAGAAATTATTGTAGGAAGTTTCTTTGATAAAAGTTGACTTAATACTTAATTTTATAACATAAAGCTAACCATACCATATAAAAATTATGAATTATTTGTATACTGTCTAAATAATTGTAAAACATAATATATAGAACATATATTTATAATATCAAAAATAATTTTTTTTATCATAAAATTCAAAACGGTTAAACATTACATTGGTGGATAAATGATTGTTGAAAAATATACTAATATACTCAATAATCTAATATTTAAAATCAAGTTTTTCAATATTTTGAAAATATAATCAATAAAATTTAAATCATCTATTTATTTTTCAAAAATTTTTTTAGAGATTCATTAAATTTGTTTACAATATACAATCTATAAACGAAAAACATATTATATAAATTATTTTAAAAAAGCTCATTTTTTTAGAAAAGTATTATAAAGTTAATTTTGGAAGTTATTTCTAAAACTTTACAGATTTTATATTCTATACATCAGATATTAGAAAAACTATAAATTGTATATATCTTATATTTTTATTTATTCCGCTACATTAATAATGTATTATGGAATCACAAGATATAATTTCTAATGTTGAGCTTAACTGAATAGTATTTCTAATATTATTAAAGATTATTTGTATAATCTGTCATCTATATCTTTTTTATTGTTCTTCTCTTCAAACTATATAACAAGCAAAGTTCGCAGCTGGCGGACCACTTAGACGAATATTGTTATTTATATTGGGTGCATAACCGGAACAGCGAATATCACGTACTTGCGAGTACATATTACGCGTTGTTAGGAACGTGTACGTGTCTCACGTTTTGCAAGCCTCTGTCTTTATTTAACTATATATATGTATTTATCTGTCTTACTTTCTTACTATCTTATACATACTCAAATATCCATATATATAAAAGGATACAAATTATAAGTGTTGCAATTATAAAATTAAAATTTGAAAAACCACGTAATGAATTGAATATTTTATTTTAATATAAAAAAACATGAGTTTAATATTAATTATAAAATACAAAAGTTTGTAAATTTATTTATATAGATTTATTTACGAAAATTGCATAAAATATGAAATTTTGATTCTAAATTTATAAACATCTACCAATTTTTATAAAAAAATTATGAATTAAAAATTAGTATTTTAAAACTCGGAAAACCTTATACTATACATGTTATACTTAATACTACATAATTTAAGTACACATTTTTTTATGGAGCTGAAAAAAAATAATTACGAAATGAAATGAATTATTGTAGCCTTTATAAACCTATAATTTTAAATTTTAAATTAATATAATTTTATAATTTTTATATTCTTGTATTTTGTATTTTTTACAAAATTTTCTGAATTTGAATATATTTTTAAAATATATTATTTACATAAGTTTTTATTTATTAACTATTGGTCATTTTTTTTATCAGATATATTAATAAAATGAAAATATTACATTCTTAATTGAATATTTATGAATACTTCATGAATTGATTTAATATGATTAATAGTATGCAATTATATAACGAATAATTAAATTATAAAATAAATTTTAAATATAATAAACTTTAAAATTTTAAATTGACTAATAGATGCTAAATTCATATACAAATATTCATATGTTTTTTATCTGTTAGCTGTTATCTGTTACCTAACTTTATAAAATATAATAAAATATTCTTCTTATCTAATAATATATTCATCTTAATATATGTAAATAATAAGAAAATATACAAATACAATTCAAAATCAATATATTTTCGAATATTTTTAATATTTATCTATATATTATAATACTTCACACACTATAATATATTAAAGTAGTTTTCTGAAAAGCCCATTTACCCATCTCTAGTCGTGCGTTCCAGGCCGATGATGTCTAGTAGTAGTGCTACAATATACTCCTCACAACCCCTCTTTTTCCCATTTCTAGTTTGCAAGCTCATATGTATATATGTTTGGCGAACGTGGAAATGGTGGCACGAGGGCTTCTCTATGCATGGCATTTTAAACTACAGTTTCCTCTAATGCCCATAAGCTGCCGTCACGTAGCTAACAGGTGTTGCATTTTCTTTGCCAAGAAACTTTGATACTTAAGGGGAAATTTATTGAGTGTCTCTCTCTGTGCTGTCGGAGTAATTTATGTCAAATGTTGCAATGCTCAGCTACGCGTGCAAACAAAACTTTTTATCTTTCTTATACTGTATACATGTAGTATAAGACTTCTTACTTATCGTCACGTATATGATAACTATATCTGAATCTTTCACATGAATATTAGTAAAACATACTATCAGAGCATTTAATACAAACATAAAAAAAATATTGCCACAATTAAATTCCATATTAATGCTTAAAAGAGAATAGTTTTACTTTTGTTGATACAGAAGTTGAAAAATAATACGAGGAATTGCTTCGTATACAATACACTTTTAAAGATTACTTTTATCATAATTTATAAGTTAAATTTTTTAGAAATTTTAAACGTAATATATTATTACTTAAATTAAGCTTGCTTAAAACCGAAATAAAATATAAAACATAAATCTAAAACAAAATATACACTAAACGAGAATTATGAGTCTGAATTTAATTCAGGTATACCAACTTTATAATTCTTAATTAAAATTGTATATAATGATATTTTAAGAAATAAAACTTTTATTAGGTATTAATAAATTATTATAAAGTTTATATTACAAAGGTTTTAATCTTTTACTTGTGAAAAAAGTATAAAATGTTATTTTTAATAATCTTAATAATCTGATCCGTGAACAGTAGTAGTGCGTGCGCATATATATATATGTGTGTGTGTGTGTGTGTGTGTGCGCGCGCGCGCGTGCATGGGTGGGTGTGAGCACGCGTGGAGTTTGCGAACTTGGATTTGTATACAAGTATGCGTATTATTACGAATTTTTATAACATTTTTGTAATGTTAAATATTCATTTAATTAAAATATAGTTTCGACGCAACTCTTAAAGTGTATATTATAACATTAATCAAATTTATATTAGCATGATGGATCTATCTGCCGCAGGGGAAAAATTTGTAATTAGCTTATTTAAAGATACAATCTATATTTACATACTCTTTATACTCTAGTATTTTTATTAGTTTTAATTAATTTTATTCATCAAATAATTAAGTTTTAATATTTTTAAAATTATCTACGATAACATTTCTGTATAGAAAAAGTAGCCACTGATACACTTAATAGTCACGTTTTAATGTAACCTAATTTTATAAAATTCTCCTTCTTAATATACTCTATAATACACTATTATCTATCAAAGTTGATATTAGAATAATGCTCTTTTTTCAGTTGAATCTACTTTTCATCTGAATAAATTGTTGAAAAATTATACTAAATTATTTGAATCTATTTAGCACTAATCCTCTGTTACTACGCGTTTATACCAAAACATCTTCTTGTATAATATTGTCTAAAATGTACGGTAATGCATTTCTGCATTCTGAAATCTCCTTTCCTGCATATACTTCCTTCCCTTTAAAAGACGAAGTCGCGCCCTTCTTAACTCTTCGCCCGAGTGCCTTGAGATCTTAAAATACGTTAATTCGCTTGGCTATTAGTAACTGCTTGTGCTCATATTCATTGCTTCTCGTACCCATATCCACAAGTGCAAATGTGTAGAATCTGTTATATAAGGAAACCACGAAAGGCCTGAACAAGCTTCCTCAATAATTCGTATCTTTGTATATATATAGTAAGCGTATACTCTTCTCGTGCCAAACTTTTAATCTTCTTATTTTCCATTACAGATGTTCTATACGAATGCATGCATATAATTACACATATAAATTTATTTACACAAGTTTTTAAATTAATAAATTTATGTAAATGAAATAAATGCATAAAAAACCTTATTAAATAATTAACGGTTTTGTTCATTATATTTTTTAAAAAAATTTTTGCTTGAAGCTAAATACTTTGAAATTTATTAATGTATACCTATTCAATAATTTGTTTTATAGGATCAATGAAGTAATGCATTATTATCATGCATCGATTTTTTCTTTTTCTTTTCTTTTTAAAATATTTAATAATTTTATAATTATTTATATTTTTCATTACATATAAAATCCTTAAAAATTTAGTTACTAAGATAAAAAAATGTCTATAATATTAAGCGTAAACTATAAAATTAACATATAAAAAGAATGAAAGTATGTAGGTAAATCAAAAGTTTATAACATTTGTATGAAATTATAACCAAAAAAATTTAAAAAAAACTACCAAACTTCTTCTAAAAACATTGTTAATTAAACTAATGTGGGTGAAATTATATATATGAAATATTAATTAAAATGAACTTTTATCAACTTAATATTATCTGAAATATTTCAAAATTTTTCAAAATTATATAGATTATTGAACTATATGGATTTTTTAAATGAGTATATATATATGTATATCATTCTGTACTACGACCACATTTATTAATGTGAAAATATTTCATTTAAATTTTTATAACTTATAGTTTCTATCAGTATTATTTAGTATTTATGATTTATATTAAATATAAGATAAAAAATTAATAAAACTCTAAAGTCTTTAAGTATTTGAATTATTTGAACATGTTATTTATTTAAATACATATTAGGTTCATTTAATAGGTAAATTTAAAACATTTTATATTATATTTCTATCTTATAATCATAAATATTATTATATGAGTAAAATAAAAAATATATTAATTCAAATCAAGAAATTAAAGTCAGAATATTTAATTATATCGGTTAAGAAACATAATATTATAAAATTATGTAACAAAAAATCTAAAATAATTTTATCAAATTTAATTAGATTACTTTACTGTTAATACGTTACTAAAAAGTCACATATTTTTTTGATTTTTGACCTAATATAAATATAATTTTTGCACGATAGTCCTATAGTGATACATAATTATATTGAATATAAATATTTATAATCTATATCTATATCAATTTCGTGAATTCAGTTTTCATAAATTAAATTATATTATAACCTCAAAAAAAAGCAAATCTTAATATTTAATCAAGAATACTATATTATAAGATATAGAAATTTATATTTTTTAAATATATTTATAAATTATCAGTTTGATTTTAAAATTGATGTTTCATAGAATTATTAACTTAAAATTAATAAATTCACATATTTAAAAAAACATCAATTTCAAAAAAACATCAGCTTTAAAATGACTTATAGAAAATATTATAATTTTTCAATATTATTTATATATCTTCTAAAATAAATTTTATTTATATTTTTAAAGTTTTCATTGAAGATATCGGAATTAATTTCCCGTGATTATAATAAAGTTCTCATTATTTATTTCAAATTTATAATAAAAAGTTAATTGAAAATAATTAAAATTAAATTTACTATATAAATATTATATGCTATACATAATCAAAATTAATCTGTAAAATAATTTCTTGATACATGAATCTCAGTAACTTAAAAAAAAAATAGTAGCGATTAATTAATCCAAGATAGAAACGAAGATATAAGGCAATATCGAAATATTACATATATTTAAGTAGTAGTTGTTTGTGCGTATTATTGTTATTATAATTAAAGTGATCTGAGTTAATTTATTTTAATAAAAAAAATACGTAAAATATAAAATTACAATATTAAGTAAGCGGACGGAGCGATATTGAATCACTTATTTCTTATATAATATAATAATCCATGGGTATGCTCATAATTGTATAAGTTATTTTAATTAGTATTCAACATTTAAAATGAACACATATCCAGAATTTTAAATTCATAGATTCTGAAAAACTAAGAAAAATTGAAAGAAATTGAGATTTACTTTAATAATCAAATAAAATAAAAAAACTGTTAGATGAATGAAATTATGTATTAATGCATTTATTTATGAGTTAAATTTTTTTGTAATCGGAATTCTACAAGTTTTATTTTCAAAGTTTTATTGTCCATATTTTTATATTTCATTTAATAGTCTTTTTTTACATTACAAAATATGAAAATTCATGCAAAAAGTATCTTAGATTAATCTTAGTAGATATTATCATTAATTTTTTCGATTTTAATTTAGTATTTAACGGTAAGACCAAGATATCTATGAAAAAGTACTCGTAGAAATAATTTTTTCCATAAAAAAGCAAATTACAGTAAAGCTTATATGAAAATATAAAAAAAATTCTATGAGTTACAAACATTGAGAGCTATGAAAAAAAATAAATACCATGAAATCGTATAAGAATATAAACGGCATAAATATAATAAACGGCAAGGTTTAATTTTTTAGTTAATAAGATATTTTAAAGATTTAAATTTACGACCACAAAGATGTAATTCTTCAGGACTTATGAAATACTTCTTCTTATCTTATATATATTATACTAAAATAAAATTATGAATATACTAAAAAATTATAAAATATAAATTACAAAAAAATCATCAAAAAAATTCTAAATTCTAAATTAAATACTAGATAGATACTACTATTACTAATAATTTATTATACAATGTTAAATTTTTATGTGCCGTTTTTTATTAAATATTTTGTTAACAAATTATTTCACGTTAGAAGACGAACTGCTAATATTTTATAAGTATGAAAAATTTTAACGTATATGATATAAATGAACTTTATAAAATTGTTGTGATTTTAAATTACTTTACATGTTTACTAATGTATTTACATTACTAAGAAGCATATACATAATTATTATTACATAAAAAAATTTTTTATATTATATTACATATATTAATTATTAAATTTTATTGCACTGTATATAATATTGATTATTAAATATTATCAATAGTAAAATTTTTTTCTCACCTAATTTACTTATGATTGGTAATTAAATAAAAATATCATGGCTTATACCAATGAAAATAAACTTTACGATACATTTGTTATGCAATTTAAATTATAATAATAAAATGAACGTTTTTTTGTATAATATATAGCATCTATATGTTATTATAATATGTATTATTATATAATTTATGTATTATTATATACAAAGAAATAAAAAAATGTATTGTAAATTTCGTTTTAGAAAATAGTTTTACTAAAAGAAATATTCGTAATAAAATTATCTTGTACTCAGTTATTAAATTTTTCGTTTTATTATACTCAAAACATTAAAATATACATAAACTATTCAAATTTTAAGATAAAAAATTTAGACTCAATAAGTTTTTATTATTAATTTATGATTAATATCAGTCATCAATGTTTATTGTATAATAAATATATTCTCAAAGTTAGAAGCTATTAAATTAAGTAAATTTTTGTAACGGATATATTATTTTACTGAACATGATCTATTTTTAGGAAATTAAATATTAATACATTTTCTGTATTTTACATGTTTTTAACTGTAATTTGATCTAATTTTTATAAAAATAACTGGATATAAAACTATTGTAATATTATTTTGCGAAAATATAAGTGTTTTAAATTATGTAATATATTTATAATTGTGAATATAAAATAAAAATTTTCTGAAAAAACTGATCATTTTGGAAAATGAATGAACAATTGTTGAATAATAAGTATAAAGACCAACTTATCATTCGTTGGTATACTATATAATATGTATCTTATTATGTATAGATCTGATTATGTATGTTAAATAATAGTTCTGTTCCTATCCACATACCATTTTTTTATTTTTAGATACTTATTTATTGTTATTTTATTATTTATACCATATACAATTTAGAATATAACTGAAAAATTGCTTTTATGAAGTAATGATAACTTTGTTATTTTAATATTGTATTAGAGTTATTTATTCGTTTTGATTTTATATTATGTTTGCAAATAAATTTTTTTAATATTTGGTATTATATTCAAAAGTATATTATATAATTTAAAAATCAATCTTTAAATTGATACATCAATTTATAATAATATCAATATATAAATAATGTTATTATTATAATATTACTTTAATTTTAATAGTTTAAATAAAATTAAAATTATTATAAGCAGAAGCATGAAAAATGTTATTTTTATATGATTGTGAAAAAAAAAATTTTTCTTCTATAATTAGTGAAAATATTTTAATCAATTTATTACTATTATAATGTAATTTACAACAATATATCTTGTGTATATTTTATTCATTTTAAGATACTTTTTAAAAATTAAATTAATGTTTATTCGTCATAATAGGAGTAACAAAGTTTTTATATAATAATTAAATAAAGAACAAAAATTGTCGGTGTAAAATTTTTGTATATTTATTTACATACAAGTATTTTATATGATCATTATAAATGAGAACTATTACATCTCCAAATTGATTTGTAAAAATAAGAGTCGTAGCATAATTCCTGTTCTGAAGGTTGCTTTAATCATTTGCATGTCTATTATCATATTCTTCCTACTGCTATTTCTTTCACTCACAAATCCTTGTATTTAGAAAGTATGCTTTTAATATTTTGTTTATAGTTTCGATAATTTTATCTTAAAAATCTTTTTTTACAGAATTGGAGAATGCATTATTTGTCAAAAATTAATAACGTCAAGTTAAGATAGTAAATAGCAAATAACAATATATTAGTGAGCTTTGAATTACTTTTATTCTATTGAAATAAATATTTTAATATAATTGAAAATGATTTAATCCATATACGGATTAAAATGGAAAAACTATTTTAAATTAAACTTGCAAGTTTTCATATAATTAACGAAAATATCAGTTAAAATCACTTTTTTAGTACTTCTAGTGTTCGAAATACTTGTCTTATCCTTCTAATGATTAAAATCTGTGGAACATTGTAAACTTTGACATCGGCATTAATTTTAAGCGTTCCATGCCCAGAGTAATTTTCCTTACAGAGCCTTCGTTAACGTATCTAAGTAAATGCGAAAAGCGACTCATGATCACAGCGACTTCAGGACTACTGGAATCGTTGAAACGCGCGTCCTTCGACCCTCTTCGATACGGATCCCAGCTGGTTACCGAGGCGTCTCAATGCCTCATTGGCTCTTGCATAGCGACCGGGTAAGAGAACGCGTATCCCAACGACAGAGAGAACGTGACTCAGACTTAAATTAAGTTTAATTAGTGAACACCAGCACAAGCTAGAAATTCACCCGAGCCGACGACCGGCATATGCCTGATCACACACGCGTCTGACATTTACTATGCAAGACTCTACTTCGTCAACAGTCCAACTGATGCAGCGTCATCGTAGCAGCCGACACCGAAGCTCTCGATCCGACTTTGAGAAAGACATAAAATATGCATGACCGCGTATTTCATTGCCTGTCACGGGATAAGCGGAAACTTGAATTACCGAAATCCTGATTTTTCATTCTTTCTCTCTTTTTATATTGAAGCACTTAGGCATACATGGATACTCATATCGCATGTCCTTGATAAATCTAGTATGTCAGATAAGCTAACGTAAAATTTCCGAAAATTATAAATGCGTCTACTTAAAAACTTAGTATAAACCTAACAGAAGATTTCTGTGTACGTTTATGCGTTTGTAAGTTTTGAACTGATAAAAGTTGAACAGTTTGAAAGTTAAAATTAAATTTATGAAAAGAATTGTTTCCAAAATCATGACACTTTTACAATCCTTAACACATTCAAAATGAAATGGTACATGTTTTTAAATTACATACCGAATATTTTGATATATACGTGTAAAATTAATTTAATTAAAAACATTATAAATTAACATATTCTGTAAATTTTTCTAAATTAGCTATGTAACTTATATTGTTCAAAATTTTTAATTTAAGAATTATATAAGCATCAAAAATAAATTTTCATAAAATTTAAATAAATATAAGCTATTATTATTTATATAATTGTCATATTATTAAATTAATATTCAACTATTTTGTTTGATCTTTTTTAATCTTTTAATTCTTTGTTAAAAGCATTTTCACTATATAAAACATTTTTTCCTTGATTATATAAATTTATTCATATTCTAGAAAATTTGATAATATAAAAAATGAGAATTTTATATTGAATATTTAGTGCAATACTTTTAATTACAACAGTCATTAGATGTAAATTATATAATTAAATTTAGAAACAACAAAAATTTATATTTTTATAAAACTTGAAAATTACAAATGATAAATCTTTACAAATTTCTATTTAATTTTTTACTTTTATTAATACGGTAATTTTTAAAATGAATTCTTAGTAAATTAAAAGTAGCGTAAGCTATATATTACATTAATATTTGAAATCGAAATTCATCAATATTTTAAATTTAAGTTTGTTATGTTATATATGAATTAATAAATTGCAAGTAAGTACAAACAATATTGGCATAGTACTATTATATACTAAATTATTCAGAAAATATATGTGCTGACTATAAATCTGCCTAAGAATTTTTATTTTAATAAATCGAATTGAATTTTAATGTCATAAAGAAATATTATTATTTTATTAGAATTACTTCTAGAACATAAATTATCGAAAATAATGTACAAATTAAACTGTTATAATTTACGGATCACTTATTTTATCGGATTTCCTTTTAATTTTTTGTTATATTTTATATCAATTTTTGCAGTTTTTTCTTTCTCACTGCCTCTTTTCATCTCGTATGCATGTACAACTTTTGCGACATTATTAAGTTACATACATATTTTCACGTGCACACCCTTCTTACAATCTTGTCTCACGAGTCTTTCACATATACGTATGTATATATACAGATACACTTACCCGTTTTCTTCCTTTAAAAATTTCACCCACGTACACCGCTCTTATGAAGTCTGTTCGTAAAAGTGTCTCTCGCCCTATCACGCGCTCCCTGTCCTTTTCGCGCTCCACGGCAATGTTTTTTTTATCTTTTGTATTGCCACAGTTTCCGGATTCCCATCATCATGCGGCCAACTGTCGAATTTCCATTTTACATATGTATATACAGCTATATACGAGAGTATGTAAGAGCGAAAATATTACGCGAAGCATTTTCAACATAGAAGTTTAAAAAAATCGGACAAAGATCATCTTAATAAATGCTTTTTCATCAATTTACAATATATAATTAATATTAAGATATGAAAGAACTTTTTATTTCAATTTTTTCAAATTAAATTTTCAAATAAAAATATAATATTTTATGCCAATATATTTAAAATATAATTTCAGAAATATAGAATATATAGACTTTTATCTAATATTCAAATACCATAAATGAATTATATTTGTTGAAACTTATAAGTATTACATATCTTTAAACTTAGATATGAAAAATATTTTATTCCTTAATAACATATTTAATTTCTCAAATATATATATTGAGAAAATCAAGAACAAAAAGATTGTGTTTATAAAATAAAATATGTATTTATTTGTGTATAAATATGTATTTGAATAGGTACAATTTACATTAAATATCACTTACTAATATTACCAAATGATATCGATTGATAGATGATTTCTAAAGAATAACAAAATTCTGTATGATGCAACGATCTTATTTTAATAACCTGAAAAAAAAATAATTATTAGAAATATAAATTATTATTAGTACTATAAATAATTATTAGTAATAAAATATTGATTGATTACAGTATATAATATATACTTATAATCATAATTATATACATACATTAGTATTTTTAAATATCAAAACTTAAAAAAATTGAACACAAAAATCAAAGGATATATTATAAAAAACCATATTTTCTTATCATATATGATAATAAAAAACACTCAGTTTAAAGCGTAGCTACGACTAAATACACGAAGAATATAAATTTTCTATTTCAAATAGTCTTAATTCAATTTTTTTCTGATATAAAAGAATCATACATTAGAAACTTAAAATTTACGATGATTACTTATATCATTTTGAATTATCATTGCATTAATAATCGTTAAATCAATTTCTCTAATTTCAATGGTTGTACTACTTAAAAGTGTCAGTTAAAGTACCGAATTTACTTGTAGTTTTAATATTCTTTTGATCATATAGCTGTGATTCTCATGTTATAAATTTGTTTTTCAACTCTCCTTTAATGACTGAACTTTATTTTTCAGTTATTTTTGCATACTTATATCTCACACTTATTTATTGATAAAAACATATTGTTTTGATAATTTTCTAAAGAAAAGTTTTGATTAATTCAGATTTTCTCAATAGATATAGAATAATTGTAAAGTTATAGTCTTCGTAAGAGTAATCTTCATAAGTTAGAAATCATACTTTATGTAAATTATATACAGCCGTCTTAGTCATTTATTTGGGGATATTAAACAACTTATCTGATTTAAAATTATTTTAATATAATTAAATCTTAGATATATTTTTTTTACATAATCGAAAAAGCTACGTAGATTATATTAGTTCATCACTACTTGAATTGTCAAAAATTAAAATTAAACTAAACTATAAATTGATAATAAGTCATATAAATATTATTAAAACAAACAATGAAAAAAAATTTTTGTTTAAAGTAAATAATACTAATATTAAAAAATTTATTTATCGTAACAAAGTAAAAATATTATCATGAAATATTTCAAAATAATAAAAATCGACATTATTATTCAATTTCATTTTGATAACTTTATTTGTATAAATTAAACTATTTATAAAAAATATTTATGAATAAAGAAATTAATAAGTTATACCAAAAAATCTTTCTTGAACATTTTTATTAGATTATATCGTTATTTTTAATATAAAAATTCATCTTTTTATATTTAAATATATATTTTATACACACATTAACGTAAATACAATGTTAAAACTTATAATTATAGAAATTATTCGCTTATTCTTTAATATGAATTTGAAAGTAAATAATAAAATAATGAATTGAAAATGTGTAAAAAAATGATAATTAGTTGGTCAGATATAAAACCGGTAAATTAAATTTAACTAATTATAATCTTCTCTCATTACAAATAAAAGAGCACATATATTTATTGAATAATCAAAATGTTTGTTTCAAAGATTGCTACTAAATAAATAAAAAATTAATTTAGAAAAGAATATCCGAAATAAATAAAACAAATACTCGATTACACTCGTAGTGTGGATTTTGGACTAGGAAGGAAGGAGCATTCGATGTCTGTTGAAACGTGTGACGCACAAAAAGAAGCCGAATCCAAAGGAAGAACCTTGTAGTGCGGTATTCGACTTGCGTCCTATCCTATACCTATACAAAGGTTATGGGAAACGAAGGAAGCAAGAGAATGAGGAAAGAATAGAACGATGGGGCCTATGAGGAAGAGTGCGGTGACTGGTTATTTATTGCGGGCACCCTACCTCACATATCTTTAGAGCAATCTTGAGGTAGACAGGAGAGAAAAGCTGAATGCGCGCGATTTTATTCCGCATCTCCCGCACGGTGCAGGTAAGGGTGCGGAAGCTTACATGCTTACGGCACGTTAAACTTTCAATAGGTGTGCTACTTTAATACTACTTGAAGCCGCCAAAGACCTATACTGTTATCTTTTTTATCTGAACTTCCCTTACCTGTTTTTTTACCTACTTACCATCAACTTTCCTTCACTTTTTTCTTTAATAATTATTCTGTCTCCGTACCTATCTTTATCTGTCTGTCTGTCTGTTCTCTCCCCCACCCTCTCTCTCTCTCTCTCTCTCTCTCTCTCTCTCTCTCTCTCTCTCTCTCATACACACACAAACACAAACATGTATGCAATCTTCACAGTGATTCTTAACTCTTTCATTTCCCTTTCTTCATTTTTTTACTTTATTTAAGCCATTTTCTTACAGAGCATTGTTTTCTGCGCTCTTTTTACCCTTATCTCTCACCCAACATCTGTGAGTATATCACCCGACCACGATTCCAATTACTTGTGTAAACTGTGCCAGAAGCAATAGTGCTATTGCAAAAGTTGGAGAAAAATAATCATCTTAAAGGTGTACGTGCAGCAAAAATGTTGTAATTGAGTCTAGTGTTAGCTTTATGAACTATCAGGTCGCTCTGTTATTAGTAGTTCGCGTCTCTTTTTGCGCTACTTTTATGTCGAAGTGGTGAATACAGATATCCGGTTTCTCTTCTAACAATCCAATTTCCTTACTTACTTTTATTTACTGTCTTCTTTATCCATGATACTAAATAATGATACATGCATATGAATACCTCTTACGAAAAGCCATTAAGTGAAATTTACAAATACTTCTTTCGAGCAGTAAGAACGTTAAATTTTAATTTCATTATGTTCATTTTATACCAACTAAAATATATGAATTTCATCCTTTGATTTATTTTTTACGATTCATTAAAAAATTACGTATTTATTTTTTAATTTATAAAATTAATATCAGGATATTAATTATAATTTATAATAATTTTTAATAACTCATTAAAAGTATAAAGTGTATTTTATGTAATTGTTTTAAGATATCTATATAATAAATATATGTAATAATAAATCTATAATCAATGAGTATTTTATAATTTTTTATTTATATCAATTAATGCTTGATATAAATTATCAATTGGTATTTAGAATTTAATGCTAAATATTAATTCATAAAATTAGTAATTATCCGAAATTTAAAAATAATATTTTATAAAATAACTAAATTAAAAATTTATAAATATTATAAGTTAATTGAAATATGTAACAAGTAAATATAATTTAAGTTGCAGTTAAACTGTTTCAAATTTTAGAAAAATGGCATACTGTACATAAAGCTGATTATTTATAAATTATTATTAGCTAATAAATATAATAATTGAAATATATATAAATTATTATTTATATTAATAAAACACTTTCATTTCCTATCGTGTAAACATGTATTCAAATTTCACTATCGCACCAAATCATATATAGAGATCATATATAGAGATCTGATAGAATAAATAAATAGAGTCATTAAGATATTAAATGACATTCAATATTGTAAGACTGTGAGAAAGATAGATGTTTAATGATGAAAAGTTATGGCGTTCAAATTTTTCCAAGACACTCTTAGTCTGATGAATAATTGAAGAATTCCAGAAGCCGATTTTTCTTATCTTTGTGATTAGTTCAATTCATCTTATAAAAAAAATATGTTGCATTTTCTTTTGTTTTTGTTTCTCGAAGACACTTAATTCTACATTACTCATTGTCGTGTTATGTCTTTTCAGTTGTCATTGCAATTTCTAAGCTATATTATCGTGACTATATCGTGACTATATCGTAACGTCTTGTTTAATTAAAGTGTTAGGTATAACAACTTCCTTGATAAAGGTATATTTCTTACAATAGTTAAACTATATTTTAAAAATATAATTAATAAAATTTTATAATATTTAAAATTCTATATATTATTAATATTTTTATTATATATATACCATGTACTGATAATAACAAAGTTCTTTTATTTTATTTCAGGTAAATGGAATAACTGTTTTTATGCACATAATTCTACAAATTGGTAGGTTTAGTTGTATAATATTAACTTATTGAAATATTAAAGAAATGTTTTGAATTTTTATTCAATTCAAGTATGTATACAGTAAATTTGAATTATATTGAAATTACATGAATAGATTTTTATTTGATGAAAATCTCAAGTTTAAAAATAAAAATTTCCAATAAATAAAATGTATATCTTGATTAAATATATTCAGAATTTTTTATAATTACAAAATAATTTGTAATTTATAAAAAAATTTTTATCATTTTCTATACTCTTAGCATGATGATCATGAATAAGGGCACAATATATTTAAATATTTTGAATCAATTTTTTGGAACTCTACGTGAAGCGAATAATTTGTCTTTTACATGTGTGATAGGCGTAAGCACTTTTGCCTAACAATCTAGTATGTTTATCCTTGAAATTGAATGTAAACCGTGATATTCCAACAAGCATTGCCCACGCTTGGTTGGTCGACGTAAATTGGCTGATTTAATTTGCTGCTACTAATCCCATATAGTTTCCTCGACAACGAGGTCCAAATTGCCAATTATTTAAATCTTTGCGATTGAAGAAAATGTAGAAAATGCAATACTGTTAATTTGCCTTGACTATTATGTAATTCCGACAATATCATTTTAATACTGAAGTCTTAATGTATCAGCTGACAAAAGAATTTTATTTAATACGTATACAATAATTAATTACATCTGTAATAACAAAATATGTTTTATTAGTATTGGCTAAATTGTGTTTGTAAAAATAAATATTTATCTGTTGGTTTTATTTCATAATATAATATTTAAATAAAAATAGTTGTTTTGTAACTTAAAGCTTTTCATTTATATATAGTCATTTTTAATACAAACATTTTTTACAATGTAATAAATATAAAATTTTTAATATTTTTTTATTTGATATTTTTTAAAAACAAATTATGTATTTAGTTAATCAAGTTTTCTTATAAAATTAACATTTCTTTACACGGATTAATAAAACATTTTCTTATAGAACTTTAGAATCTTAACTAGGGTTAATAGTTATGATTTAAGTATATCCTCTACAACAAATTAAAATATCTTTCTGAAGGGAAATATTCTACTCATTGAGTAATATTGATTTTAATATTCAAAAAATTTTAATTGAAAATAAAAATTCTTTAAATTCCGATTTAAGTCTAAAACATAGATATTTGATTAAATATTTATATAAATATTTAAATAAATTCAGTATAAGTAATATTATTTTATATTTAACTTTATTGATTATTTGCTAAATATATTAAATAAATCATCTCGTATCTAAAAATATTAAAGAATGATCCTATTAAAATCAACTTTATCATGAAATTCTTTTATTACACTAAAATGAGAAGAAGATAAAATTAAATTATCCAATTATAAAGTATCAATAATAACAGTTGAAATTATATTCGTAAAATTTACTATGATGATAATGTTGTATAAAGTTGAGAAAGTATAATAATAAGCAATATTTATATTTCAACTATTAAAAATGATATTAGTCCTATTTCAATTCTGTTATAGAAGAGATACAATCAGTGGAAAAGAATTATGTGGTAATTTCTGCTCTATAAGCTTAAAAATTTTTTTCATTCAGATATCGCATCAAATTTAGGGAACCAATTATGGTAGCCATTTATGCATTAACTTGGTACATGTTACTTTGTTTTCTAAAAGATACCTAATTTACGGTACTTTAAATATAAATGTAAGCCAGTCTATTATCTGTTGCTAAAATATAAATATATGTTACACCACAGATGTTTTATAGAGACACTATTGCATCGTATACATATTCACCTTTCATTTTGCTAATATTTCTTCACTTTTCTTCATATAATTCGATTTATAAATTATTTTAAAATATTATATATATTGTTTCAAATTTTATTAATACGCTACTCTCTAACTTCTGTTTACTTTCTTTGTTTTTGTTTACTTTTATTTCAAAGCATATATAAATAATGTGTAAATATAAGTGAAAAATCATAAGAGGTAATTAGCTTATTAAAAATTTATGTATTACATTATAATTTTGGAATTTATATTATTTATACCTTACAGAAGGCAATATATTCTACTTATTAATATGAAGTATCTAATAGATCTAATTACTTTATTTAGTTTATAGGTAATGGAAAACTATGTCAATTGATATTTATATCACAGAAATCATTTAACGGCCTATAAAGTATGAAAAGAAACGATAGATCAATAATATTACCTAAATTGAAATATTAAATTAACTACAAAATAATATCTGATAAATAAACAATAAATTTTTTATTATGAGAAACTACAGATTTTATATAAATATTATTTAAAACTTATTTTCTATTTATTTTTATGGACAAATTTTTTAATAATATTATAATAGAACTTAATATTTTATCAATTTGATAATTAACATATTTATTTAAATAATAGATTATGATAATTATTTAATAGTTGTGAAAGATATCCATTTTTTGTTTAAATATTAACAAAATTTATTTATATTCATAAATGATAATTATTACATACATTAAAAAGTAGAAAAATTATTTGTCTTGAGAAGTTATAATTAAAATATATACGCATATATAATATAAAATTCATAAATTAAATAATATTTGATCTAGTTATAAAGAAATAAAGACCTGAAAAGAAAGTTAAGAAAAACTTGATAAAAGTTTTTAAGTAGTATAAGAAGCATATACATTCGGCACATTCATTTTTAAACTTTAATTGAATTTGTATTTACTTTTCATTTAGTTTAAAGAGTTTTTTTAAATTTATATTATTATTCATTTTATTATAAAATTTTATTATACGTATGTACTTTCATTATTCAGTGTTTTAAAATTGTTAATATTCCTATCATTTAAATTTAAAAATATGCTGTTTCTTTTACATTTCCAAATGTATTTTGTTTATTAGATATAAATAATTTGTATAGTCAGCTTTTCGATGTTTTATTCTTTCATATTAAATATAAATATTTAAATAATTTTTACATTATGTTATAATAATAATAATAATAATAATAATATTTTCATTATTATTCAATTCAAACGAATGTAAATTGCTAATTATCGTATAAACCATTAAAATCAATCACGCATATGACAAAAAATCAGTAAATTGAATCCATTAAGTCAAAAGCTAGTAAAACTTTGATCATATTTTTTAGCTTATATATTGGTACTCATTCAAATAAAACCATAGCGTATCATAGCATAATTAAATTTGCAGAATCGACCCATTTAATCATTACATATATTACATATATCGCATATGAAAGTTCTTATTATACTTGGCACAAAGAAACACTCGTATCGACAGACACATGTACATTGATTTGATCCATATATAGGCTTTATTTATATCACTCTTTATGCTCTCAATACTCTACCACTGCTTTAATGAAAATATTTCAAAAATGCAAACTTGCATCAAAATTCTTTATTCATATCTTTTCTTTCACTTTCTTTTCCTTTTTTCCTCTTTCTCTTATTCTCTTTATTATTATATCAATAGGAATGCTGATGTTCTTTACTCATCTTCTTATTTTCTTTTGTAGATTCACTTGTACGTATATGTATATATACTATGCGAAATGCTACATTAACTTAGTATATAACGTATAAATGTAGTTTAAAAAACTTTTGAAAAGTTTTGTATACTTTAAAGCCTAACTTCTACAGAATAAACTAAGATTTTTTACATAATTCTCTATATTAGTTATGTATAATTAAATTTTATAAAAGTTTCAGAAATTTAAAATTTTTATTTTCAAAGATTTCAAATTTCTGATATCGTAAAAAACAGAATTTTTTAAACTAAAAAAAATTTTATAAAGAAATTTTATGTTTTTAGGGAGTAGTTATCCTAGAAATAGAATTAAAAAATAAAATTAAAAAGGTTTTTTTTTATTATAAAAAGTTTCAATGATTTTAATTTTTTACTAGCCAAGTTAACGTGGAATGTGTCACTTATATATATACTTTCACGGAGTTCGTTTAGAGCCGTACCACGAAGAAGTCGCGAGGATGAGTAAGGTAGACGTAGAAGATGAGGGTGCTACTGAGAATAGGGCGAGGGTTTCGTTGCTCATATCTCGGGCTTCTTGAGTGTTATATGTATACCGTTCTCTTATGCTCTTTCTTCTACTTCCTCCTTCTCATAACTCCATATCTCACATTATTAAAAAACGGACGACGGCTGAGTTCCCTCGTCATCTCTTTTTCTCTCTTTATCTCTTGATCTCCTATCTTTCTTTTTCTACCTCTTCTTTAGAAAACATACGATATGCATACATGACTTTTCTTGCAATATGAAAAACCGTACGACTATTGGCTTGATGTTTCGTATATTTTGAGATATGTGAAGATTTTTAGTTCTCTTATTAATAATATATTGATTGATTTTTTTAGGATTATATATGTATATTTCATTGAATATATTAGACCAGTAATTAAATTAGTCGTTCTTAGATAAAAAATTTATTTCTTCATTTTTTATTATTTACTGTGTTACTTACAATATTTAAGTGACCATTTGTTTTATGAAATATCATATATAGTATATTTCACAAGTGTAAAAGCAAAAATGTATGAAATACATATTTATAATAACTTTCACTGATAAAACTAGGATTAGTATTTAATAAAATATTTTATTTTTACATTTATTCATATTTAAAATTTACAAATATTTTTAGAAAATTAATAAACCTGACTTTATTGCTATTCTTAAACTAACTATTTTCAATTTTTAAATCAAAGTTCATTAATAATATTAAAAATTTTTATTTTATACTTATAGCTTTATAATTTTATATTCGTTAGAATTACCATACTGAATGTTTTACAATAGTAGAAATAGAAACAAAAATTATGTTAATTCTTCCAATTTTTTTTATTTTATAGATCAATTCATTATTTATATGTCTGTATATTATTGATAATTTATTTTTTCATAATTTACTAAACATAAATAAATATTTTTTTATTTTAAAATTGTTCTGATACCAAAAATGTATGAAAGATTTATGTTCTGGTACTCAATGATGATCGACTGCTAAAATTATCCAATTTAATTAACATAAAAAAGCGTTTACGATTTTCTCATAAATATTTTTATATGAATAAATTTATTAAACGATAACTAAATTAACGTAAAAAAATTCTTAAAACGATAAAATTAACAATATTGAATTTTGTACATTTATTACATTTTTTACCATTTATCGTTAAATTTTTTTTTATTTTGTAAGAAGAAAATGTATACTGGAAATTTCACTAAAATATGATACTAATTTATTAACTAAGTAATTAGTTTTAAAATGTTTAAATACAGTAGTTTATATTTTAATTGATAAAAATTCATAATCATCATAAAATTTTATGCTTTAACAATAACTATATGAATCGAACGAAAATTATTTGATTTTGACGCAGGAAAAATATTTATTTTACCATTACACGTTTATATTAATTAAATAATCAAATAATACTATTTGACTTATTTTTACAATTTAGTTTTTATTAATATATAATTATTTTTGTATTTTTTGGTTTACTGGTTATTTTAAACCTATTGTAATTTAATAAAATTGTAAAATATTCTTAACTTTATACAATGGCTAATAAATAATTAATCTATTAAAAGTCATAATTTAAAATATTTATGTTTAATATATAACAAATAAATATTCAGAGTTTTTAATATATATGTTTCAAACTGATACTATTTAATATTATTATTATTATTTTAATAACGTTCATAATAATAATGTCCTAAATATGATAATTTTAGAATAAAATATCTTTAATATTTTAGAAATCACATTTTAAGCTTGTTCAGTCTAAGCATAGTATATAATTATTCTTTATCAGTCGAATAATTATTACATGATGTATTAATTTAATGTATATTAAAATATAACATGTATAAATATTTAAAATATCTATTTAATTATTTAATGTTCACATCTATAATACATTTATTTTATTAACTTTTTATAAGCTTCAATCATAATAAATTTACAATAAAAATAAAAACATAATTAAATTAATAAAATATAATAAAGACAGTAATATTAATAAGCTTTTAGTTAAGCTTTTATTGTTCCATTTCTGCAGTAGTATTATATTATGATTTTACTTTACTTTGACTTACATGATAATATGAATTGAAGTTTGAAATAATTTTCATAAAATATGATAAAGGTTAGTTTTAGAACTTCAATGAAAGTTCTACTGAGATCGAGTAAACTTCCTATGTAGCCTATTAAAGATATGTAGATAATAATACGACTATTTTTTAAATGCACATATTATTCTATTTTTAAATTTGATTTATCAAATAAAACACAACGTATTAAAATAATAAAACGTATTTAAAAATATTATAAGGTGCCAAAATTAAGTAACAATAAGTTTTTTAATATTTTCATTTTAATTTTATAATGCTATTGTGCAATAAAATTAATACGGACAAAAATATAATTTATTTATTATGTAAATACATATACTTTTTTCAAAATAAATATATAAGAATTTGGTTATTGTTTTATTTAAATATAAAATTTATTAATTATATCATTTTTATTTTTATAAATTGATTTTTTATTAATTTATAATTTATATAAATTTAAATAATAAACTTTGTTTTATTGTATATTTAATTAACTAATAATGTATTTTTTTAGTATTTCAAATTTCTAAAATATATTATTAAAATTAAACATTTTAAAAAATTTAAAAACTATAGATAAAATATTATAAAATGTTCTGAAAATATAATATATAAAGTAATTATGAAATTATAAAATTTCAGTTTACTTGCAAATTGTATAGCATACTTGCTCTCTTTCTCTTTCTATTTTTTACGTATACGACTATTAAATGTAAATGACGGTATGTAAACTATCATTTGTTAAATAGTATAATATATATTAAATTTCTATAATTTCAGGAAGATTTTTTATTTAATTTTTGTTCAAAATGATTTTATATTTACAGGTAAGAGTGGTTATATAACATTGTATCTTTGATGGCTTTGAAATTAATCATGATAGTACCAGTTAGTATATAGGAATGAAATTTTCAATATTTATAAATTTAATTATTTATTCGTTTAGAAGATTTTTTTACAAATATCTAGCCAAACCTTCATTTACAAATTATATAAAAACAAAGACTAGAATTACCTGAATTGATAATCATTACAAATGATATTAATATTTTTTTATTTCGTTATTACTTTTTGGAATTCTTAAGGAAGCATTCAGGCCATCTTCAGATACATTGATCTTATTTAAACATATCTATAGTTCATATTAATAATAACACAATATATTCTGATATGTTTCTGACACACGATATATTTTATTCTAATTTTATGTATTTAAAAACGTCTTAAAAATAAATATTATAGTTTTTTAAAAATTTATAATATTAATACGGTTAGAAAATATTTGTCAAGCATTTTCCATATTATTATATTAATAAATAAAATACATCTGAATTTTAAAAATAAAAATTTTTATCTTTTTTTAAATTACTAGTATAATTATTAATTATTTAAATCTAATTATTATATATTATGTAACAAAAAAAATTTTAATGCAAATAATATAAAAATATTACATGTGTACATTTGCTTATGCATATTTAATTATTCAAACACATCTATGAACCTTATATTATCAATTGTGTTGAAAAAATACGTTTTTAAAAATTCAAGATACATTTAAACAATTATGACTTAGATAATAAGTATTATTTAATAATAAGTATTATTGATATTTTATTTATATATATATAATTTTAAAGCTTTTCAGAAATTTGTAATTACAAATTGTTTTAATTATAATTAAAAAATATTACAAATATCGTTTTTATATAATAAAATAGAAATGTAGTGACGTTTATTAAATTTGCATTCAAATATCTCTTATAAATAAATTTCACTCATAAATAATGAAATAATTTTTTAATTATTTCATTAATATTTAATGAATGCATTGTTATATTTATATGAACAATCAATTTTTAAATTTTTAAATCGCGGTTTTAAAGCATTTATCAGATTCATAGTTTTTCAAATGAAAATATCAAATACGATAATTAAATACGATATTTTAAATAATTTTGAAGTTAATCACCGTTAAAAATTTATTTAAATAATTTATAATTTAATTAATTTAATATAATTATACATATGTATAAGGAAAATGTATTATTTAATAATAACACTGATATATTGGAATAAAAATACTTTGAATAATAAAAGAATGGTATATCTGTGTAATAAATATGTTTTAAATCTTTAAAAATATTTTAAACATGTTATTTAATAAGGTGACACACAAAAATAATACTAAAATATCCCTGCATAAGATTTTTAAACTTCGTAAGACAAAACTACCATATATGCAGCTAAATTTTGTGTAACAACATAAAGATTGGTTTTACCGATTTTGATTAAATTGGAACAAGTAACAGTAAACTTTAGACTATATATTTCGATTTTTTTGTTTATCTCTTTTTTTTACAAATTAATTTCTCACCCCAGCAATCATAAACGGACTGTACAGGCTTTAGATTAATAGGTAGTTTCTATCAGAGAGCTTACACGCCTGTCTTAACTACCGTGCAGTACATCTTCTCTCTCTCTCTCTCTCTCTCACTCTCTCGTTCTCTAGTGTAATAGTATCCGCATTTAACCATCGGTGAAGAATCCCGCTTTAAGAACGGCAACCTCATAAATTTAGCGAAGTATCAACCCATAAATTGAAAATGCACTGTAGCCTCCTACGTGTGCTCCCCTCCCTTTACCGTCCACTACCCCACCATTTTCACCTACGGAATTTAGTTTTTTCTACATTTCAATGTTATATCAGTGAGGAACCTTCTCTTTCTTTTTATAAACTTTTCCAAACGGTTAAAAGCTCACGTACAACTCTGTATATACCTCTATAGTTGTCTAACTTGTTTATTTATCGCATTATTTTTTTGTATTTTTTTTTATTTCTCGCCTTGAATTTGGAATACTGGGAAGACTGCTATCTGACCTGTCTAACCTCTTTGCTATATTACTTTAGGTATAATTTTTCTTCTGTACAGTTCATCTCCGTACGAAGTTGTACATGGTATGTATTGTTTTGAATAGCCGCTTACATTGTCCTTGAAATTTTTACTGGTTCACATTTCATTGCAAATGTTTGTTTTCACGATCTCATTCGTTGTTTTTTTTCATTGCACTCTTAGCTGCGTGACAATTTTAATAGTCATTATAGTTACTATAAAGTATTTTTATAAAAGTTTACGAATAAATATGGAAGTGAAAAATGTTGGGAAAATTAATGGAGTTACGTTTTTACTTTTTATGTTTATAGAGTAGCTAGACTTCTTAGTGAATTGTAACCGAAATGCACTCCTGACTAGGTTTTTGTCGCGTAGTTTTTCCGACAGCAAAAATAATTATTACCATCACTACTGACTTTTTCACTTGTAAAAATTTTTGATGAAATTGAATTTTCTACGTAATTCAGAACACGTTTCAGATATGTTCTTTAATAAATCATCACTATTTTATTTTGTGTATTTATTTTTATTCAAACTGCTTATTTACATTTAAATTTTATTAATGATAATAATAATCTACGTAGTAATGATTTAGGTCATAATGCATATCTTAATATATATATTTATAATTATTAAAAGATTATTTTCTAAAACAAAGTAAAGTAATGATAATAATTCTGATAAATTACTTATATTTTATTATTCAATGATTGAATTTTTGAACTCTGGTTAAATATGTTGATTTCCATGTATATTAAAATCTATATATTTTATCATATATCAGAGAACCGAATATTGTGATGCAACAAAATTAAATTTATATAAATAAAATCTTTACAATATACTTATTTGCTTATTCGAAATATAAATTCAAATATATTTTAATAGTAATAAAATATTTTTTCAGTAAAATAATATATATTTTATAGATTAAAATTAATTTTTAAATAGCAAATTAGTTTTATAAAAGAATTATACTAAATGTAGTTAAATGTATCAACTTCACAAAGATCTTAATGATCCTTATAGTAATTAAGTTAAATAATTAAATAATAATTAATTATATTATAATAATAAGAAATTTTACATGTATTTCAATATATTCTAAATATCAATAAAATCTTATAAAATGAATAATAATTATTAACGTAGTTTTGTAAACAAAATCTAACATTTATAAAAGTAAATTATATACACATATATACTTTTTATTAAAAATGTTTATAAAAAAATTGTACTAATAACTAAAAAGATTTGAAGGAATCTATGTTTCTTAATTTGATAACTATTAGAAGTAAATAATGTAAATAAGTATCATTCATAAAAATTTTCATTTATTGAAAAAATAAAAATATCGAAAATAATAAAAATTATATACATTATTATCAATACAATAACTATGTGAAATATTTGGCTGATTATAAGTTGCCACAAAGTGAATGAAACTATATTTTAAAAACTAATTTTGTTTTAAAGTGATCAGTATTTATAAAAATTTATACAATATTAAATTTAATATACTAAATTTATTTTCTTCATTTATTACATTTAAATTACAATATACTTCATTAGTTTATTATCGAAAGTATTTGTTTTGATTAAAACTCATTTCTGTAATAACTAAAAATTAAATATAAGAAATGACCTTTCATTGAATATTAGTTTACTTTCATAGTACTTTTTATAATTTTAGATAATATTAAATTTTTATTTTTATAACATGGATTAAAATGTTTTTAAATGAAAAATATAGATTATCATCATAGTTTTAAGAGTAATCAATTTAATTATTTATAAAAATAAAAATTAAATGATGTTTATAAATGTTATACAAATTAGATACAGAAATTTTGAAATAAAGCATAAAATTAAGGATATAAATAAATATAAGTGATATTAAGTTGTAGAAAGTGAATGAGAAAAGTATGTAGAAATGGTTGGGTTAAAGAAAGACGTAAGAAAATATAAACAAAGACATAAGTTTGCAAAATAGAAGGAGAAAGTCGTCTAGAAAGAAAGCAAGGAGCCAGTTAACCTGTGAAACGCAGAATGGTTGTCATGTAAATTTACTCTTTCTATGCATTTATATAGTTAAATTCGCTAGGAAAACGTGAACCCGAGAACGCTGAAAAGACAGCATACTTGAAGCTTGGCTTGCAGACGTAATCAGAAGAATGAAGAAGACAGTGGAAGAAAAAGAGGAAGAAAGAGAGGAAGAAAGAGAGAAAAACACTCTTTACTCAGCTTTACTTACCTTAAACATAGAAATTTTTTTTCACTCCACTAACGTGTATACCACGATACGTATTTTCATCATTGAAAAAGACCAAGAAAAATACGTAGAAACAATGTAAAGGAACAAACAAATTAAAAATATATTTAGAAATTACTTATGTTCACTACTCAGCAAATTTAGTAACAATAATTCGATAAAAATATTTGAATGACAATGTGCTAAGACTTTGGGTATATTCCCTACAGGCTGTGCTTACAGTGATAAGAATCATTAGTTCAAAATTATAAGTATAAAATATTAATTTTATGTATAAGAATAGTGATTACGGTTAAATGGAATTTAAAAACTGAATGCGATATTTTGAAAATTAGTATGTATCCGATTATATTCTCTTTCATATTTACTACAACTTTTTCCCTTGTTTACTCTTTCATTTTTAATCTCTTGTTCATATTTTCACTATTTCGTACTCTGCTTTTGATAGTACCTTTATATATACATACATATCTTTATTTATTAGCTTTATTTTTAATTATATTTGTTGATATGGCGAAAACTAAATGAAGTATGGAAACTGATCATATTCGGTATCAAATTGTACTCTGTACACTGAGGTAAAATCAGTTACATGACAATTCGTTTATAATGAATTTCTGTTACCATTAAACCACAATAACATTATTATATTTTGTAATTTTCTTTCAAAATCTTGTTTTTAAATTATATACTTCATCCACATCAATTTCATTGTGCAAATTATAACATACAATTAAATATTTGAATATATGTATTAAAAAAAAAATCGAAAAAAATAATTTAATACGCTTTTATTGAATATTATGTTTCGCATTTAATAAAAGTTTTTAAAAATATACTTTATTTAAACTACATAATTGTTTCAAATATATTAATTAGATGAAAATGTAGGTATTTCTTCATTCTATAAATATATTATTTAATCTTCTATTGTATATTAGTTTACATGTATTAGTGATAAATATATTCGCTTTTATAATAGTTGAACATAATATTTTTCTAATACACTAAAATAAAAATAAATTTAGAAATTTCTTTTTCAATTTAATGTTTATTATGAAATTATTTTTATTACAATATACTTTAAGTTTATTATTTATAAAGTTACAAAATTATATAAAAAATAATTTAGATGTAACGTTTAAGAATTATTACATAGATATTTTTTTTATTATAAAACTTTTTAAATACAAATATGAATAATAAATTATATCTAATATTTCTAATTAAAAAATCAGTAGAATAATTAATTTATATTAAAATATTAACTATTCTTTCTAATAAATTCAATTTTTTTTTAATTTAATCATAACTTTTTATACATTTATCAACATTTTTAATTATTGTTTGGGTTTTAAGAAGTTTCATAATTCTTATAAAGTCAGAATTAAAACTTGGTTGGACTTCTAATTATTCTTTAAAATAATGTGAAAATTAGAGAAACTTTCATTTATTATGTTAAACAGTTTTATTGCTCACTAAAATAATTACTTTGAAGAAATGAATGCGTTTTAAGATGTACATATATTCACATTATAAAAAGCATGAGTGCATTACTTCGATTAATAAGATTATTACAGTTTTTTCTAAATAGTTTAAATCGATAAAAAATTAAGACATTATTTAAAAATTAGAGAACTGATTTAAAACAAACCATTTAACTTTAATTCATAAAAATTGCATTCTTACATAATATATGTTAATTTCTAACATAACATTATCTCTTTCTTATATTATATTACCGTATATAATAATAAAAGATTTGAAAAATCCATATACATTATTTTGATCATTATTATTCATGAAAAATATTTATAAACAATGAAAAAAATTGATGCATCATGTATATTAAAAATTTAAATCACTATATAATTTTATTACTATTTATAATTTTTTTTAACTTACTGATACAATGTATTATACACAGTATATATTGTTCATTTAATGAAGTAAATCGAGTTAAAAGAGAGTTTTATTATGATAATCACAATAATGGTATTCAAAATACAGTACTTATTTAATCATTATTATTTATTATTTTATGATTAAAATTCTTTTATATATTTGAAAAATATATGTGTAAAAATGGGTTTTTAATTAAATTATAAAATTTTTCTCAATAAACATTCGCTTTAGAGCACTGCGAATATAACAAACTTATTATCTTCACCGACAGCAGAAATTTAAAAAATTACAGTTGTAAAGAACTGTTTTAATAATAATTAATAACACATGAAATTATGTGTACGTTAATATACGTCATGAAATATATATTACTAGTAATTATCGGATGTAATTATTATTTAATTTAATAAGATTTTGAATTACATGTTGGTTAGGTATAAAATTATTCAGCCCTGTAATGTACTTTTATTTAAGTAAAATCCAATCCATTTCTTATTTTTGAACAGTTTAAATAAAACTACTTAATTTAGTGAGTATTATTTTCTGTTTTTTATAACATTCTTTAATATTATCATATTTATTAATCATTCAGTAAAATTAATTTACTGCACACAAAAAAATTTTTTTGATATATTTTCTTATCAAAATATAAAATAATTAATATATAATTTTAATAAAATTATTAACATAAAAATGGTTTATTATATTAATTTCATTTCTATCTTATACTCTCAATTTGAGCTATCGTATTATCTTAAGAATGCAATCAATTATAGTTTATATTAATTTTCATTTTATTATAGAAATTATTATTAAAAATAAATATTTCTATTAAAAAATTGTTGGAAAATTTTTTTTAATTATCTGATTTTATTTAATGTTTCTTTAGTAACAAAAATATAATTAACGAAAATTCTATAAAAAATAAATGAAAGATGAATAATGTAACGATACTTTTTTTTCACTATATTCTAAAGGATAAAATATCATATTTGTATGTTTTCTAAAAGAATGCCATATCTGATAAATATGTTTTAAAAGATTTCATTTTTAAAATGAGTGTGAAGCAAAATGGATATTTTTGGCCGAAATCTAATACTTACGGATTTAAACGACTTTAATAAACGTGCTCAATTGTTTCTATATTGTATTAATAAATTAATATAAGAGTTATTATATACTAACAAATAATTATAAATATTAAAAAATACTAATTTTTTATTTTGGAAATTATTAAACTTATATACAACCTCAGTACATTATTGTATTGAAATTGAATAGATGAATCAAATAAAATTTATGAAATCATTTTAAAATATATTACTTTGCTTGAAAATTATTTTCTTATTTAATTTTATTAGCAAATTATATTTATTAATAAATATAATAGATAAAAACAAGGTAAGCAGTGATATTTAAAAATCTGTGTATCTATATTGATGGTCAATGTTATTATAGCGGAGAAAGATTATAAGCGATATCTGGTTTGCTAACAGCGATTTCGATATTCAATACGTCGTCGAATTGGCGATGCATGGTTATTCGATGACGATGATGATGCTCGGACGCATTTATCGCGGTATCACGCGTGCTTGCTTATCGTATCCAACTCCTATAACATGGGATCGCGCTCTCAGATATGTAAAATATATGCATTCGACATTACTCGCATACCCATACATGCAGCGGAATACGCAGGATTGTCCATAGCCCGTTGCATTATTTATATCTGCATCGTGTCATACGACGAACAACGATTAATGTAACATACGGTATATATATACATATACATATACATATGCATATATATATATATATACGTGCGCAAATGTAAGAGTATGTGTTGATATTCTATATACATTTTCATTTCGTTTTATTTTGATGATGTTCTACGTATTACATTCTACATGAATAATAATCTTGATCAGGGAGTTTTCGTACATGGAGATTTATCGATGTATCGAAATGCAATATTTATATTTTATACGTGTATTGACTTATAGTTATATATTCAGGCTAAAGCATAGTATATAAGTATAATACACAGAAATAAAACGGTACAGACGTATACTTCTGAAATATGCTTTCAACATCCGTCGAATTATTTTAACTGTTTCTATTTATTGATTGAAAACGCATCGATAATAATTACATTTAATTTGTAAATTATTTCGTTTTTTAAAAAAATTTGTTTAAAAAATCTGTATAATATTTACTTCAATATTATTTATAACGTAATTGTAATTTTACTTACAAAATTATTATTGTACATATTTATATAACTGAAAAAAATTATTATACTTAATAACTCATAAACGTTTAATTTTTATGAAATTTTAGTACCAGTTCATGATAGTTTTTAAATATAATAAGTTAATTAATTTAGTCAATAATTAATTTTAATAATACTTTATTAAGAAAAAAATTTAAGAGAAGTATTTCTTTATAATTTAAACATACAAATGTAGATAATATCAGACTTGTTCTCGAATAAAAAACTCTTACCGATTACTTAAAAATATTAAAATCAAATTTAATCTATTAAATATTATAGTATAAGAAAATTCAACAGAATTTTTACACATGAAATATTTAAATATATCTGCAGATTCAATTAATTTCAAGTCAAGAAAATGTTAATACTTTGATCAGAGTAATAAAATTTTCAATATACACACATAATTTCATTGTTAACTATACATTCGAAACATTATGGATCGCTTTAACGTTTTTGAGAAAAAAAAGCATATCCTACGTAAGTTTTCGATCATCCAATTTAAAAAGTCACGCTTGAGTAAAAAAGTTTTTATACCGAAAGTTGGACTCTATTGTCTGACATAGTCTCAGCGAGCATATATTTTTTATTGCCGCAGTCAGGTGCACATCAAATAAAATTTGATTTTTCTATAGAATAACATGCATAAGCTCAAGCGTTTTCTCTTTTTTATTCATGCTCTTTTTATATTTTTTCTGTTCCTATCCTTTATATTTAACTTCAGTTTTTTGAAAAATTTTCTTAACAATGAAACCAAGTTATTGCTAAGTTTAATATATATATAGTTATTATTCCCAATTAAAATTTATCATTCAAATTGAAAATCTTTGTAATAAAATATATTATTTTATACTATTTGTTTAAAAATTATACATACTTTTTTTCTTATTTTGTATTAAAACATTTCAGTATCAAATTAGAAGCATAATTGAATTATAATTCTGACTTAACATATATTTCTATAATCTTATAATTCAAAATGTTATTCAACGTATTATTTAAAAAATATTTTTTTATTTATTTTTAGAATATCGAAATATGTATATATATACTAAAAAAATTTATAATTATAACAAACGTTGTATAGAAAATTATTAAAACTTTATTTGTAGCTTCATGGATCGAATAATTTCATAAACAGAAATAATATTATTCACTCAATTAATATATAAAATCAATTGCAAATATCTGTTATTTTATATATATATATAGCCGGAAAATATCTACATGAGAAATTGACGTTTGCGTGTTCCCAACTTGTAGTCTCTATAACGCAAATCAGTAAAAGAGAGGGTACATCAAATGCCCTTGTTACAAGTCAAATTTTAACCATTCACATCACCATGTGGAACTGGAAATACATTGAACGAATAAATGATAGAGTGAAAGACGTACAAAGATACTAATAATGAAAGATAGAGGGAGAGAGATGTAATGTTACTTTCAATATGTCAAAGTTTGAAGTGTCTTGATACTATTGTTCCAGCGTTATGATAACTTTATATCTATATACATTTAATTATAGCTGTATTCCACTTAAAAAGAACATAAAAGAATTATAATAATTATAAACAATCCTACATTAAATTGAAAACAATATTAATAAAATAATAAAAGTAATTATTCTATTAATTTCAATATTAATTGAAAAGCAGAATTTTATTCTAATATAAGTTGTTTTCATGTTGATAATTCTCAAGTTACGTACACTTGAACTGCAACATAAAATTCGAGATTTGTAAAATATTAGAACAAAAAAATAATTTTAAAAAATTGATCTTTTATTACGTTTTCTTTATGTTAGAAATGTCATGAATACTTTGAGATTATCAAATGTTATTGTTTCTGAAATGAATGATGTTATAATAATTTTATCGTAATTATATATATTCTAATTCATGTAAAATTAAAATTTATAACTTTATTCTTTTAAAACCACATTTGTTAAACTATTAATATTATAGCTTACCTCATTATTATATATTATTAATATTAAATGTTATAAAATATATTAATTCAAAATAAAATTTTTTTTATTAAAAAATAATAAAATGAATGCAATATTAAATAAATAATTAGTGTGCTTTGAGTGAAATAATAAATATTCAAAAATTCAGGTAAGTAATCAGACATTTACAAATCGATTTAAAATGTAAACTAAATTTTAAATGTAAAATAATTTAAACTTCAACTATAATGTTAAAATATTAATAGCTTCTTAATCTAATAAATCTGTAGATATATTATCACAGAAAGAAATAATTCAAAAAATTATATTTATAAATATTTTAAAACATTTTCTTTTTTTCATTTATATAATTAAAATATTATATTTTAGAAAGGTAGCAAATTTTAATTATTTTATTTTAAGAGAAACACTATCAGATTATCAAATTTGTATATTGTTAGATATAATTTGACTTTTTTATTAACATTAAATTCCTACAGTTTTAAAATTCTGATATTTAACAAATTACAAAATTTTTTTCAAAATTTTTTTCAAAATTAAAAAATTTCAATATATATAAATTACAATATGAAACTGAACTTCTGAAAAAACTTATAATTATTAAAGAATGAGATAAAATTTTATTTTCGTTATAAAAAATATTAAAAAGATGAAAAATTAACTGTCTTATTTCATGGAAATTCAGATTATATTTATGTCAACGTTTTTAAATCAAAGTATATTATTTAAATCATAAATTAATATTTTTAACAATTATTATGTTTAATAATTATATATTTTCTACCTCTTCTATTTTGTTAATCATTGCAGTAAAATGAATTGAACACATATTTATTTGCTAAATTTAATAAAAATTTGAGAGTTAAAAGAAGGAAAAATAGAATCATACAGTAAAGAAATCAGAGTATCTTATACTTTGTGTGTGGAGCAGACATCGAACGTCAACTTGATCACTTATTTTCTAACACATATGTACAACTAGTACAAAGTAGATGTGAGCACGTGTATTTTGTCTTTAGTATAATCCCCTTTTCCTACATACTAGCATTTTGTGACTATTTTCTCTCGCATATGTACATGTATGATTTTTCGAAATTTTCTCCGCATGCATAAAGTTGCTGTATATGAAAAGAGCGTGATGGAAATAGAAAGAGAGAGGTTGAAAGGGAAGCATTGCAAGAGATAAAACATTAGACGAACTTCAATAAGAACGAATAAGTCTTGAACGTGTATATTCGTTGGTTTATTTATGATGGGTTATAAATTAGATATAAATAATAAAAAGCAAAAAAAAAACAAAGCAGAAACAATGGCTAGTTACATATATATGTAAAGTATCGCTAATAATATACTTAATTCTGAAATATAAAAAGTGATAAGTAATGTTTACTCAATATCTCTACAGTGCCAGAAATAAAACTTTCAAGATGAAGATGTATGGTTAAGAGAAGAGATGCGAGCAATCGTGATACCGCCTTAACTTATTTAAAAAGCATTTATTCAGCAAAACATATAATGCTTGGGTTGCTATATACGCAATAATTTTTTATTAACAAGAGCGAAGGAAACATTTGGTTCTATGATATGATTCTTAAATATAATTTTCATCTAATATCTCTAATGAATACTAACAAAATTAATCAACTATATTATAAAATTTTGTTACGATTCTGAAAAGTATAAATTCATTGATTCAAGTATTTTGATAAAACTTTAAGATATACTTTCTTCAATGTCTTGATTGCTAAAGGAAAATTAAATTTTCTTTTAATTAAAGCTCTAGAGTTTATAAAATCAATGATGTAGGTTTCATAAACTTATTACAACTGTCAAACACACTTTATATAGAGAACATTGAAATTATAATTTGATATTAAACATTATTAAGAAATTAAAAATTATGATTATCGACTTAAACTTTCTTGTTACAAATTAATTTTGCGTACTTTGAAAATGTACAAAGCCACGAAAATTATCAATGTATTTTCACATTATTCTATTAGAAAATAATTTCTAGTTCATAAGTTTTCAAAAGTTACGTTTTAAAAGTGAAACCATGTAATTTTAGTTAGTTATTAATGAATTTTGTTGAAAATTTTTAATTTAAGTTGAGGAGCTAATTAAAAAGCTAAATACTTAAAACATGCGTAATTAGCATTTGTTCTTTGTACTGGTTGTTCGGACGTCTCAAAACTCGTCATGTGTACGCACTTTACGTGCGCACACGTACTAACTTTATTCCATTTAAGAGATGACACTGCTGTCGTCTTATTTTCCTCTGTTGTGAGTCAAATTAGCCGAACGTCGCGTGCGCACCTTTTCTCGCATCGCTGCATGCTCTGGACTAACTTAGTTAAAAGTTGTGAACCAGAATGGAAGCAATTAGCAATAAGGATAGTATTTGTGAACCCTTTTCCCGTGTAAACGTAGAGACTGGAGCACTAAACTATTATCGATTAGAAAAATATGTGAAGTAGTTTTTATTATACTTTAACAAAACTGTATTACGAGTAAATATTTCAATAAAATATATTTTAAAAACAACATTAAAATAACATCATAATTATTTATGAATAAACAAATATTTTATACTTGATTTTCCTTGAGATTTCCAAAAATTCCATGAATCTTCATATTCTATATCTTATAATTTCGATAAATGAATATATAAGGAGCAAAAATATTTTTTTACATTTTAAATATAAAATAGGTATAATTATAAAAAATTACAGATTTCATATTTACATTTATAATAAAATTAATTATTACAATATGAAATTATCAATAATATATTTATTTGAATATATAATATTTCAAACTGCACTGTTATTTATTTTAAAATAAATTTATTTATATTGAATTTAAAAATAATATCAAAAATTATAATTCTTTCAAATGTGTACTCAAAATGAATTAGAATTGTTTGAATCAACGATATATAAATTTTATGATATATATACATATAAAAATCCTTATAAAGAAGGTTTATATTTTTTGGCATCTAAACTATATTCAATGTTTTCTGATAAAGTGAATGAAAAGTTCTCGAAGAAAACTAGGGGTTATTTTCATATATGTCAAATGATATTCAGAAATACTGCATCGCAAAGCTACTGAAAATCTTCGAAATTTAAAGCAACGAATATTTGTGACTTATTTTTCTTTTGTAAATTCTTCGGATTTTCTTCATACGTCAATTTCATTCTTATTTTCATTCCTTTCCTAGGTAATTTTTTTCTTTATCCAAAACAACTCTTGTTCATATTACAATGATGTAGTAAAATCTATATTTTAAAATACATCAATCTATTATTAAGCTACAATAAGAGGAAAATTCAATATTTAATATACTATTTCCTATACATTTTCAAAATATTTGTGTAGAAAAATTATAATCTACTATATAAATGAATACAAAGTTAATATATATATCATCTACTTGTCTTTTTATCAAAGTTTGTCTTGCTGAAGAAATAATGATTCATTTATTATTTTGACATTAGCAAAACTTATAATCTGCAGTAAACACTATTAATAGAAAAATAAAGATATTAAAAATAAAAATTAACACTTTTTTGCACACAAATATTTTTAATACCAAATACAATTTATAAATATTTTTAAACTTCTTAATTCGATAAATATATATATTTTAATTTTAATTTTATTATTAATAATCTGCAAAATATTTTTAAATTAATATTGATATACTTTTATAATAACTATTAAAATTGTAAGTATTGAAAAAGACTTAATTGTATAGAAATAAAAGATATATATTTACATTATTCAAAAAAATTGTACTAAATGTAGTGAGAAATAAAATAAAAATTACTCTACGGTAATCTATTCGTTATCAATGAAAATATGATCGATATTTATTAATTTTATATTGAAAAAATTCATACATCTGCAAAATTTTTGTACTGAGTAAATAAAGAAATAAAAAAATATGTTACTCAAATATTATAAGGTAAAACTTTACATGAAATTTAGTGTTATATTAAAATATCTCGAATAAATGTATAAAAATATTTTATTGTAATTTTCCTTACATATATATATATATATATATATATATATATAAGTATAAATAGATATAAATATCAAACTTTTTACAAAATTATAAAAATATATGTATGTTTTAATTAATATTCAATTAATCCATTTATAAACTCTTTTATAACTGAAATAGCATTTTACTTTTCAGTGAAATAATACACAAATTATGCTAATCATGTATAATAATCATTTTAATAAAGAAATAAAAATTGAGCAAAATAGCTTTCGAGAATATATTTATAATTTATAATTCTGAATCAAGTAGTTAAAATAACATAGTATAAAAAAGATATGAATATTATACAAATAATTATTATATTATAATTATAATGCATACTTATTTGGAATATATAATACATTCTACGATGATAAATTGGATTATAACAAAATAGGAAAATGGATATATCAGTGTAAAAATGTAAATACAATATTAATATATATTCATAATATATTCTTTATAACAGAATGCAAAAAGAAACAGATTATATCATGAAAATACAAAAATTCTACAATTATAAATGCTATAATAATTGAACATACACAAGATATTGACATGTGCTAATGAGAACCATCCGTATATACTAGGAACCTCCACTCTAGGAAGAGAGACCTCTTCAACGTGTTTATAAGATTGTTAATAGATAGAATTTAGACTAAAGCGGATATTGTATATATAAATATTATAAAATAAATAAGATTAAAATTAGTTATTTAAATCGAATGATTACTATAAGTAAAAGGCATTATTTTATAAGATAAATTTTATAAATCTTTAACTATAAACAAATAAATAGAAGCCAGTTTTATGAAAATTTATAATCTACTTTATACATAAATTTAGAGTAGAAATATATGTAATACTTTGCAGATTAATCACTTTCACGGATGTATTATTATAATAATTTGGTCTTTCAATTAACTTATCAAATATATTTTAATAATTCAATATTTGAAACCGATGCTTTATGAACCGATAGAATTATTCAAATTTTACTATTTTTCCAAAATGTATTAAATTTATTATAAAAGCTATTAGTAATAAAAATAAAAAGTATTACTAGAAATTTTTTCAAAAGCTGTATACCTTATTGTACAAATATTTATTAAAAACTTAAAATAGTCACATAATTATAGAAAAATAAGATTTTCATGACAAAGAAAAAACAATGTTTCAAGAAGTGATCAAACAAGTACAATCATCGTTAATAAGCGGAAATTTTACATATTTGCGAGGTTTAATTGTAAAAATAAATATGAGTTTTTCTTTCGCGTCTATTTTGTATTGTTGATAGTAATATGTACATGAAAAAAATGTGTCAAGAAAAAGTAATTTTTTTTAATACTATATATTTCATATTGCACAATATTAATTTTAAAAAAATTCTGTCATAAGCCTCAGCTCATCGAGTAAATTTAAGCGTAAACAATGTTTTTCATAAAACAAAATAAAATCAGAAATTTCAGTAGTACAGATTTTATTACCGTAAACTATATAAACTATTTATCAGTAATGCAGAAAGGTCTACATTAAAATGCAAATTCAAACAATTAATCTGATAAATCGTTGGTGGAGAAATAAGCAAAACCATGACGTAGTGTCTTTTCATGAGGATTAGTCTTAAATTATACGAGCCGTGTAAGCGCGCGTACTCCAATAACTTATATCCAAGTAGAAGTGAGTAGACAGTCGAGACGGGAGTCACTTGGAAAATCCTGACATTCGAAACCCTCTCGCGTGACGTGAACGCGCTTCTCCCCGCAAAGTGCTTGATTCAGATTAGAATATACTCGCTTCGTTGTATGTATTGCAAGTAATTCAATGCATTCACTAAATAAGTGAACTTTATGAATTAACGAGGAATTGATGAATTATACTCGTTTGGACATTTTCCTTTCTAACTGTTACTTAATTTCTAAAACATCATTGTATTTTTGTCTCTGTACCTGTACATAAAATAAATAAATTAGTCTGGGAAAAGCACATTGAAGCAATATTATTGATAGATAAATATTTACGTTGTATACTCTTATAAGTTTTGACATTTTTAAATTGTACAATGTAAGATCTATATTTACTTCAAAAATATCTTCTTAAAGCTACTTTAAATATATAAAAAAAAATATTAATTAAAAATTATTTAATGATAAATTAGAAAATTTCTTGAAAATGAATTTTCCAAAATTTGAAAAATCGAAAAAAATTCATATTTATTATGAAAAATTAAAAATAGATCTTAGTAATATAATAAATAAATTTAAAGTATTTGCTATAACATAAATAAAATAATCAAAGCATACAGAATGTAAATATAGATAATTTGACAATTTTTAATGTAAAATAAAGTATTTTAAGAATTAGTAGTAAATATAAATTTTTAGTAAAAGTATATTATCCAAAATAAAACTCATAATTTAATATATTTAAAAGTAAAAAATTAAAAATTTGAATATCAAACCATTTTTATCGAAAAATTTATAATTTAAAAATGTTTTTTTTAAATTATATAAATAGAAAATTTACATAACATTAACCACTGCAAATTTTTTTTATTTCATATTTTTAAGGTTTAAATTATTTAATGTTTTTAAAATATAAGCTTCAGATTTAAAACTTCTTTCAAAACTTTGTAATGTATAAATTGAAGATTCAGATGTTTAAGCTCCTTTTAACCTAACTTTTCAAAATTAGCAGATTACTTGGAATTATTATTTTTTTAATATGTATTTTTAACGTATAATTTTGTTTATAAGATTAAATATATCGTATCTTACTTCCATGCAGATTATTTTTTATTTTATCAAAAATTAGTGTAAATTATTTAAAGTAAGTCTATATGTTAGATTTTTTGAAGATTAATCCGTCATTTAACTTATCTATAAATATGTAAAAATACATTTTAAAATATTGTGCAGGAAAATCTTAAAATTATTAAATGAATAATAACATTTTACTGCAGTAAGAAAATATTTAAAATAGAGGTAAAGAGCAAAGTAAAAAGAAATGATACAAAAAATGCATATAATGTTAAAAAAGCTTTGAAATATGATATGTTGTAAACAAAGGTATCATTTTTCAGCATATTAACTTTTCCTCGTTTTGTAAAGTTTTCGTATCTCAGTAAATAAACAAATAGTATTTTATTTATCGTTTTCTTCTGTTTTCAAAGCAAAGTTAGAGAAAGCAGAAAACCAAAAAGAAAATAAGTCGAGGGAATCTCACGCAGTCACACAGCAAGAAAATTGCAGCAGCGAAAGGCTACCATATGCTGCTAGGAGTTATGAAGTTGTAAAAAAGAAAAAATTAAGTTGGGGATTGGCTACTACAGAAAGAGAATCGTGAGCACAATAGGGTGGATTGGTGGGTGGGTTAGCAATCGAGGTTTTAGTGCCGACTTCGTCCAGTAATAAAGTACAGAAGAAGGTTGAAGAAGTGGGAAAGATGAGGCTGTCGTGCCAAGCCCAACTGTTATCCATCGAAGTATATTCTGTGCCAGGCAGTGAAGCTTCGTGTGTTGTCTCACTCAAAAAGATGAAGAGAAAGGAAAAGAAAAAAAGTAAAAGAGAGAACGCATATACTCCGTTCAAATACCTTTTAAACGATTCTCAATTCTCTGACATGAAGAATTTACCTTGACCCTTTTCAATTGATTTCTTATAAAAAGCCCTTCATAATACTTAGTTTTGTATAATGCTTAAATATAGCTCAGTATTTATGCATCTCAAGTAAAAAAAATAGAAATTAACGAAAATTTGATGTCTATAAAAACATGAACTCTCTTTCTTTTTCTTTTGTTAACACCAAGGGGTACGAAAGAGCATTTGTCTTTCAAGACAACTTGTACCAGTCGCGAAGGTGTACACGACAATTTAGCAGTTAGTTTAATGCCCTCATGTTGGCAACGTAGAAAAACTGTTTCTTAGCAGAATACATTTAAGTACAACAAAATTTATAAGTAAAATTCGAGAAAAACTAAAGTTATCTTTAAACAATTTAATACTATATGCAAATTATGGTATAAATACACAAAATGGCATTATTTTTTAAATGCACATTTAACAATATCTCGTTATTTGTCATTCAATATATTATACATTACATGATATATTCCTTTATCAATTAAAAAAATATAAGTGTAACATTCATAATTTATGTTGTACAAGGTAATTGAAATATTCTTTACATTTGATGATACTATTTAAATTTAAAAATGCCAGTATAAATTAAAATGTACTTTTAATAACTATTACTAATACTAAATAAAAACTGCATATTTAATTTATTTTTATGAATATCTAATATAATAAATATAATTAAATTAAAAATATATTCTAAATGTATTTAAATTTCTGTATTATAAAGTACAATAATATAATTGGTATAAGGCAAAAAATTAATATTAAGACCATTTAACATATTAAATCGTACATATTTGTAAAAAAAAATTTTAAGTATAATAACTAATTTCTGTTTTAATAATTTTTTAATTAATTAAACTTGAATTTCTATACTTAATGAATAACTATAATATAAAAAATGTTTTGAAAAAAGAATGTTTATCAAAATAGTTAACAATAAATTTTTGTTCTTAAATTGAATAATAGTATATGATTATATTCTACATAGACATTTTAATTTAATATGATATTTCAATATAAATTCTATACATGTGAAATTATTCCAATTATTATGTAATGAAAAAAAAATAATAAGCAAATGTAAATTACAATTAAATTTCAATTAACATTTTTAATTTAAATTTTTTCTATTTAAATTTAAAGTCTATCCTTTAATTACGCGAAAATATTTATTTGTTAAAAACTAAATTTTCTTTTAGAATTTCTGTTCAATTAAGAATATTTATATAGGAATAATTCAAATTCTGAAATCATTGTATATAAATATGTACTCTAATTATCATAAAAATACTATAGATCTATATAATAATATTACTTGTAATTTTATAATCAATCCTTTAGATAAAACTAAAATTTATGTACAATATAAAATGTAATATAATATGGTAATACAAGATTTATATTATCATTTTCCACTAGATACTTTAAGGAATCCTTATCAACAATAACAATAACTTTACCCTACTTTATTTTATAGAAATTTTATCTGTTATATCTATAATATTTCGTTTATATTTTTCATGCATTATTTTATAATTTTGTAAACATTAAATATTATAGATAATAAAATTTTACTAATGTTTTACTTATACTAAATATATTTACTAGTTCAATACTAGGTTTATATTAAATAATTCAAAAACTTTTTAAAATATTATTATTAATATTGTCCTTATGATTTATAAAGCAATATCATAATTTATTTTGCTTTACAGCTTTGAATAAAAATGCCAATAAAAATGCCAATTTTTATAATATTAATATTTAATTATATTATATTAATTAATTATATTTAATTTATAATATTTCACTAATAAAGGTAATTTATTAAGAATTCAGTGAAATAAAAAATAATTTTTCATTTTTCTAAAAAGAATTAATTTATTGAACAAAATTTGATATAAATATTTTAGTATTTTTATGTATTTTTTTATCATAAAAGGTCATCATTTTTATAAAAATTATAAATTGTACTAATTTTTTAAGAAATTAATTCAATGTCTTCTTATGTATTTAATTTTAGTTTTACCTTTTTTCATTTGATCAAAATTAACCTAAATTTGTATTCGGTATTATTTTTAGATGTTTATAATTACTTATAATTGCTCTCATTCAATTTCTTAACATAAGATTAAAATTATCATACATGAAAAAATTAAAATTTTGAAATAAATAAAAATTATTTGCATATTTTTTATACTCGCATTCATTTTGTTTTACAAAAACCTTGTTCCTTAAAGGAAAAATTTTTTGAATGACTAACAACAGTACTATCAGCGTAAGTTGGTGAATATGCTAAGCATAATTTTAAATTAGCCGGTTAATCTACCCAACGTTAAGGGAAAAAGAAAATCTCGGTAAAACATTCTTGTCTGAGATTGTGTAGAGCTGAAAAAGCTCCGACAACAACTGGCCTATTCGACAACAATAGTCATTGACTCTCTTTCTCTCTCAGTTGCGCACTTTTCTCAAAGAATATCTTCTCATTCTCGCTCTCATTTTACTTCGCTATATGCTTTTTCTTTTTTCTCTCTTCCTCTTATTCTCTACATTTTGGTCGTCGTTTTTTGGTCCAAGGTATAACCAGCTTTTTCTTCTCACCCTCCCTTTTCTGAGCCCCTATTTTCCTCTCTTACGCTTTTTGCTTTCTTGCTTTCTTTGCAAATATATGCATGCACCACTGCAGCATGCTTGCGTACGACCAAGGAGATTCATTTCGTATTTATTAAATTTTATAAAGCATCCTCGGCAGATAACGGCTGTATTTTCCATTTTCTCGTCAGGAGAGTCTGGGTAAAAGAAAACAGGAATAAGGACGAGGTTACGGTAAAGTAAGAGATGTAAATAGAAAGAATGACAGAGAGAAGGAGAGGGAAAAGATAAGAGATAAAGACAAACAAAGAAAGAGAGAGGGGTGGAGATAAAGAATGAAAACGAGAAAATGAGAGATGGTGGTTTGGAAAGGTAAGAGGTGAGTGCTGGAAGGCGCAGAACCGTAGTTTCTTCTCTCTCGGTCTACTCGGTCTATACCTCCCCTCTCAGCTACACTACCTCTGTCGTTTTGTCTTCGTCTTCTAGCAAAGAAACGTAAGAGAAATTCCATCACACTCTAGCGCGAGTTAGGTGTCACCGTCCGTCGGCCTGTTTCACATTTAAAGGCCATTACCAGCATGCTCGCATTTCCTTCTAGACTTGCGTTGTCGTTGCTCTCGTTGCTGTTGCTGCCACTACCACTTCTGTTGGTGCCGGTGCTTCTTTGGAAGCATCTGCAATTGGACATGGAATCGAGTGGAAAAGTTCGTCCGTGAGTTCTGTTGGATGGGGAATGTAATTTAAAGCTCACCCCTTATTTCGTCGCCGTGTTAGCTACTGAAAGCGCAAAATCGCACATTACTACGTATCGTAGCCTAACCGTCATCGTCTTTCCCGAAATAGAATGCGGAATTGTTTTTATTTTTTGTGACGTCTACCAGATGTACTGCTAATGAATAGAAATCTTACTAGGATCATTTTGTGCTCGAAGAGAACTCCTTTGAATAAATTTCTGTGATTAATTGAAAGCCCATTCCGTACTTCGCTTACAAAATTCTATAATAGTAATTAGGGTGGTTTCGTAGCAACTTAAATGATTAGATTGATTTTTTAATAAAGCTCTACGTTCATTTTATTATGAAAATTTATTGCCTTAAATTAAATTGAAGAAACTTAATTACAATTTGAATCCATGTACTATTCTTTATAATAATCTTAATTAAATTGTATATTTATTATAAACTAGTAAGTATATTGTACTGGAAGATATTACTTAATAAAATTGTGGTGGCAAACAATAATACTAGAATGTCGATTCATATATCGATTTCTAATATATGAAAATATTCTAAATTGAATTTCATGTTTAATCGTATTTAAAATAGCCAAAATGTGACAGAACTATTATCTTTTATTCAATGTATAAGAAAATTATTAAGGCTTCCGTAGCAATGTAAAAATTATAAATTAATATTCTAGTCTTCAAATTCAAAATAAAAATCAATTTAGTGGCAAAGTTTTTTCGTATAATAGATTCTGTTAATTTAAAATCTTTAGTAAAATTCAAATATATATATTAATTCAATTACATGTTGATCATAAAAAATTTAAATACTAATACCTTTACATAAAACTATTCTCTAAAAAAGGTATCAATACTTTTGAAAATAAATTTAATTATTAATTATCCAAAATAGGTTTAATTTAATATAAAATAAAAATACAAAGTTAATGTTTAGTACTGAATGTATAAATGTAACAAATGTAAATGATAGATTCAAAGTAGAAATGGTAAATAAAAAAAAATGAATTACAGATTTAGAATTCTATTATTATTTTATAACGTATTTTAAATTTTTTAAAAATTGAATATGTCATAAGCGCAATAGAAATGAAAAAACGTATTTAAGTCAAAAGCAACAATCCTATAAAGTAGAAGTCAAACATGATTTTATTTCCTTGAATATGTACATCACAAATTTTCATAGTCTAAAATTCTCACATAACTGTATTCGTCCTTGATAAGTTCAAAATATACTTTTTTCTTTTTCTCTCTTTATCCGTTTCTTCGCGTTCAGCATATCGCTTTCAAACGTTGGCTCTGACACTGGTTGTGACAGAGAGAAGAGAAAGCGAGGATTTGTACGCTTTTAGCAGTAATCCCTATTGCCTCTAACTCTGGAAATCCCAAATCACACTCAACGCGAGAGCTTCTCTTAGAAGGTGAAGGGAAAGACAGAAGAACCAGAAGGGAGAGCGCTATAGAGATGGAACAAAAAGAGAAGAACGGATGCTGAAGCATGCAAGGACAAACCAAAGACAGAGAAAGAAAAAGGTACAGAGATCGAGAGTGTAAGAGAGAAGTTGAGAGAGCGAGAGAGAGAGAGAGAGAGAGTAAAAGCAAGGGACGAAGTCTCGAACTTGCGGATTAGCAAAACCCAGAATTAAATTTTAATTAAATTTTCCTGCTAGTACGCGTAGTGCACTATAGTCGCAAATACATCAGAGAAAGAGAAAATGAAAAATAAATGGGGGTATAGTGAGAGAGAGAAAGAGCGGAAGAGAGATAGGCCATGTACAAGGCATTTATTTCTGTTAACTTTTTGACCCACGGTCTCTTATATCTCTGTCTCTTTTGCCTCTAAGGGAACTCAATGTCAACTTTTTCCGACTATGTGTGATAACCTGTGGAATGAATTTTTCAGGATCAATTCAGTAAGCTAACTAGCTAATTTAGAAAGAGCTTTCCTTTTTGATGTTTTCTTTCTGTATCTCTTTCAAAATGCTTCTTTACTTTTATATTTATTTATCTCTTTCATTCCACCTATCTCTTCCAAAGTTATAGGTCTGCAAATTTTTATCCGTAATCGAAAAATCTTACAAGTGCAATGAATAAAAACCAGATCATTTTCTCTTAATGTATTTATTACAGATACACAAATATATAGATTTTTATTATACCTAGCAAAACTTGTTATTGTAGTAATTTCGAGAAATAATATAATAATCATTACATTATCTTTCAGAATACTTCATTGATAGCATATAAATATAATTTTTTAATTGTTAACCTAATTTGCACAAATTTTTCATATATATTTCATAATAAAATAAAAATTTTTATTTACGTAAAGTATAATGAATATAAAATAAACATATTATTATATCATATCGAAAATATTTAATATATTATTTCTATGATAATTATCAATGATTAAAATAAGTTAAATTATAATTAAAATCATAATCGGATTAAAATATGAAGCTCATTGTCATAACATATATTTCATTATTAAGTACAACTTTTATAAAATTTAAATTATATCAAAATTTACTTTCATAATTAATACTAATGTAATTTTTATAAGTTATATCAATTATATATTCATATTTTTTATAACAAATATATAAAATTATAAACTTTATTGATTGAATTAAACTTTCAAATTGATTTAAAATAATATTATATGCACAAGTGCTATATAAAAATAATTATTTTAAAATACTTCATCAATAAATATATACGTTTTTTTTGTATCCATTATATTAATAATTAAAGGTTAAATTAATGAAATCTCTTATAATTAAAATACATAAAGTTATTCAATTTTTCTTCATTAGCAATAAATAATTTTTAATATGCTTATCTAAATTATCATACTGGATATTAAAATATATTTGATTCGGTAATTAAATACAAGATCTTATACATTTTAAGGTTTTAAAGCTTTTAATTTTAAGACTAGCAATATTCAATACTTTGTAGATTCAAAAAGAATTATTTTATTTTTATCAACATAAATTAGAATAAATGAAAATTAGATCAATCAGTTTGAAATGAAATCATAATTGTACAAAAATATAAATTATGTTAAATTGAGATCATTCCAAAAATAAAAGACTGAAAATAGTTTCAAAAAATGATTATATAATTTATATAATATTTATAAAATATATTGTTTTTCAAAAATGAATTTTTATTTTAATTCAAATTTACTTTAAAATTCTAAGTTTAGTTTCTTTTTTTTTACTAAAACTGTATCTATTGTAATACTATTTTTTTAACATGCTAAGCGATCATTCTTAGTTGTAAATATATCTAAATTATATATTAAGCTCTTTATAGTTTTTTTCTTGTACGATATCAGTCTAATTACAATGAATACTGGTTTTCTTACAGTACAGGATTTTTTATACATGTATCATTACTTCAGTTATATAAATAATATTCAAAAAGTACCTTTTATTAAATTCAAATCTACAAAATTTTTTTTTTGATAAAGTCAAAAAACGAAACCATCCTTTATCAAAAAATTAGTGAGATGATTTATCACTTAATCAAATAAAAAGGTTACGTTCTTCATATTTTTATTGTATTTTAATTCAGTAAAAATTCTTTGTACTTTAATTATCTTTTTCTTACATAAACATCTTGCTTCTGGTAGTACATCTAAAGTTAAGAAGTTAGTGCGTATAACATTCATCAGTAATAATATTATGATTATAAGATCATGCAAAATGTGTATGGCTTGTGATATTTCACCATATAATATGATAAGAAAAATTATCTTATACATGGTGAATAACAACTAACCTTGATTACAATCATTCTTAACTTTATTCATATGTTTTATTTATAAAAATTTTATATGAAATAAATAATTTAAGACGATGTTATTAATAAATTCTTAGCTATCCCTTTTATTTAAAATGTTGTTTCTTTTATGACATTTATTATAGTTATAAAATACGCTATCTTAAAAGTCACGAGTTTTTTATTTTTTCAAGCACTAGCTATGAACTATAATTAATCATCTGGTATCAATTACTTTACGTTACTTGATTGGATTCATATTTATAAAATTTTAATAATGATTGCATAATTATATGTTGTTGAACATGTATTTAGGGGTACCTTTATATATGATATTTTGTCATACAACTTTTTTCATATGACAAATATCAATACAATTTCTTGATATTATTATTATTCAGAACATTTATTTTAAATTTATTAACGGTAGAATACATATAAAAATATTTAAACAAGTTTATATGATTTTATAAAAAAATATGTTAGATCATTTAATGTCTACCTTTTTAAATTTGATTGTAGTTATAATTTATCGTAAATATTTGAATCAAAAAGGAATATTATAAAATTAATATAGAAAATTTTGTTATGGTGTAAGTATCAAGTATGCGTTAAGATATATTTATTTATTATAAAAATATCTAATGATTTCGGTAAAATAATGAAAATAGATGCAATGTACAACAGTTTAGTACATCGATCACTATTTTCATCATCTAAATTTTTTCTCATCAGTCGAACCCCTGTCTCCTGAGTACATATATAAAGCTATTGATACGTCATCAAAAACAAGAATTACCCATTTTGACGTTCGATCGACTTAATGGCCAGACAAGATAGACGGAGTCATATACACGCCCTCATTCACACATACCCTTACGCGCAAAAGTGTATTGAATAATCATATTGTGCAGAAGCGCGTCGCATCAAATATCATCTATCGCTTCACTCTCTTAACCAATTCTACCTTCTCTTTCTCTCTCTCTTCCTCTCCCTATATCTCTCACGTACTATACCAAACCAAATTGAATCGAAGGTAAACGATAAGCGTGCGTACGTGCGCTTTGCATGCGGGATTTATGTAGCGTAAGTAACTTCCGTCGAGCCAATGACATCCTACATGTACGATACTTGGGCTAGACAACGCAAATAATGTGCTATTACGAGGCAAAAGTACACATACATCTATGATACCTACATATATGTAGCTATAGAAACAAAGAGAAAGAGAGAGACAAACATCCATCGATCTATCAATTCTCTGCCACCCTTCCACTAAACCCTCTTCGGAGATTTCGTCCATGGAAATTCAGTATAGCAGGTATATGTCTGTACGAAAATACAATAGTTTAAGACGGCAGATAGTCATTTTCCTTTTCTCATTTGATTTTTTTCTCTAAAAAAAATCTACTATTCGTTGAAGCATCGATATATCATGTATGGAAAATTGTACTTTCATAAACTGCTTTTTTTACTTACACTTAGGTATTTACTTTCTAAAAACTGTATGTAAAGTTTCTTCTTCATTAGCACAAAGCTTATGTATAAAAAATTCTATACTTTATAAAAAAGCACCTATAAATATGAATACAAAATCCCAATATTATATACATGCAACTTTCATAGCTATGTATCTAAACACATGCAAATATATTTTGGATAATCGTATTTTAAAAGAGAAAAATATATATTTTCATAAATTATTCATTTTATTATTTTTTTTTATTACATTTTTTATTTTTTGAAAAAATATGCTTTTTTAATATATTTTGTAATTTAAAAATATATTTCTAGTTAAATTTTATATATATAACTGATAATTTCACTAAATCAGATGAATTTTTATAATCAATAGCTCGACTTTATAACAAACTACTTTTCTTTCTTACTTTATACAATTTAAAAAAATTTTTAATACTGAATAATTATAAATTTTTAGATTCTATATTCATTTTGTACATTTTAATTAACATTCCGTTTTTTGAAATTATTTAATATATCTTATAAATAAAATAGTTTCATATTTTCTTTCATAAATTTTTTCCAAATATAAAGTCATTAATTTAATATTGATTGGAGAATTTTTCGTGAAATTTTTCTTTTAAAGATATTATCCAAAAATTCAACTCATTTGTAGATAAATCATGTGAGTTAACTCACATTCGTATTTTTGGTATACTGAGTAGTTTTTTCTTAAACATCTGAATATAAAACTATTTTACTTCTAAAAAATTTTTTTTGAAAAATATTTATTCCCGTATTTCTGCTGTCTATGTAACTAATTATACTTGTATGAAATTATTACATGTAAACCTACTGTTTATACAAAGAAGATGAAGAATGAATTTTTATTGAATAAAAGCAATGAAATTATTAAAATAAATAGATATTACAATTTTCTTTTCGATAAATTATTAATATTGTTACAAAATTTTGTACATGAACCTGATTTATTAGATTTTAAATAAAATAAATAGTACAAGCCTTATAATCATAATTTATTTTAATGAAAAATAATATAATTAACTAGTTGTAAAAAAGTTTATATTTATGAATAAAATTGGTCAATTGAATAAAATAAAATAATAACGAATTATAAATTACATGCTGATAAAGTAATATTATCCATAAGTTATAAGTTTATTTAGATTACAATGAAATATATAGTTAATTTTCGATAAAAAATATACATGAAATGAATAATTATTTACTTATTTAGTGTTAATTTTTTTAATATTTGTCTATTATAATAAAATTATTATGAACATTAAAATGTTAGTTAAATAAAAATATATTAAATTAAACTATTTTGTGAATTAAATAATTTATAAAATATTAGTGAAAATATAATAATTAATTAAATCAGTTATTCAAAAAAAATTTTGTTATTTTAACCATTACAGAAATAATTTAATCCTATGAACATATTAATTATTTTTAATACTAAATTTTAGCATATATTTTTATTAAAATTTGATATAAAAATATTAAAGTATATTGAATAAAATGAATTAATAGTAATAGCTTTATTTGATGAGAATTAAATAATAAACTTTTATTTTATTATTTCCTGATTCATACATACATTGAGGTTTATAATTAGATAGATTTGACGTACACTTATTCAAATTTGTACATTGTATTATTTTCATAAAAAAAATATTCGTCAATTTATGTAGTAGCATGAAAGAAGCACAAAATTTATTTCAAATTCAGAATTATAAAATAAAATATATTAAAAAGTACATTATATTTTATTTTTATAGTTTTCTTATTTAACTTACTATGTTTATATAGAAAAATATATACGAAATATTTATAAATACATATATATATATATATTTAAAAGAATATTATTTCTTATAAAAATTTATGGACTAACACTGATTTTTATCAGAAATATGTACAGTAAATTTAAATAATATAATCTATAATATGCGTGTAAGTGAAAAAACTTAACTGCTTAGAAAATGTTTAGTATTAGTCAAGATTTTAGAAGTGAGAAACGATGTTAAAGTGGTGCAATCAGGAAGTATTTATCTCGAGATCACAGTGGATTGCGAATAGAGTAGTGATTAGGACAATTTTACGCGTTCAATATAAAAGAAGACGAAAGAAAAAAGAAGTAAAAATGTAAGACAGCGTCGTAAGTGGAATTGAGGGTGATTCATGCGTCTACTCTTATTTCTTGTCTCTGTATTTTTCACTTTCTTATTTTATTTTTTGTTATTATTGTTTAATTCCTTTATGTTTCAGTTTTACTCATTATTATAAAGATTAATAAACTTTCAAGAATATTGAAATGCTAAGCATTGGCTTTTATGAATAAGTTTAAAACGTTTGAATATATTATTGAACTTAGAAAACTATAATTAAATTTTTAAGCAAATGTAAAAGTTTATAAATTTTTTAATAAATTCATTATTTAATACGTAATAAATAAAAATTTGTTTTCAGATAATATGAGTATTTCATTTTACTTTTATTAAATAGCAAGTGTATCGTTATTATTAATTTTTTTACTTAGAATTCTACGTAACGAATAAGAAATGTAAAGGTACTATTATGTACGTATCGAAACTCTCAACTTTGCGAATATCCAACACTACGTTTGACTAAAACTAATGTTTGGTATAGGATGAAGGTATCGAATTAGCACGACGCAGCAAGTAATCAGCAACGAATACCGTGGGACCACTTGCCCTTCGTGAATAATCAAACAATCAAGTACATAAATTTAATTCGGTATCCAATGAAGATAATATTGAATCATTGAACCATTAAGCCAGGGAATGAAATTCAGCAACGATATTTCTTCAAGCTTCCTCTCCTCATCATAAACATCCTGCGTTTGGTACTGCGTGCAGTAATGAAGTCATAATTTAATACTCTAAAAGCGTGTCTTTACTTATATTTACTCTCATTTTTAAAAAAACAGAATTAAACGTATAGTTATGAAGCTAATCGATTAAAATTCAATGAAATTTTTAATTAATATTTTTAATTCTTATTAGCGTATTATTCGAGGTAACTGTCTCAATAAGAAAACCTAACTGATGTATGAAACACATTGACGTATTTTTTGTAATTATATGTAACACTATATAGTTTTTAAATTGCAGATAATTAATTAAGTGATTTTATATTTTATTGGTTAAAAAATTATCATTAGAACTTTTTAGTTAAGAATATAAATTTAAAATTTATAATATATTTACTTTATCATTGAGAATAAAAATTGTATTTAAAAAATGTAGTTTTAAAATTAAAAGAAAAATACTTAAGAAAAAATCAGCATAAAACAACATATTTGAACGTACTTATTTTTAAAAAAATTTAAAAAAAGGATTAATATGTTCAAGATACGTATATATATACTGCAATTATTTCCGGTAATATATACATTATATATAAGGGTAATTTATTGCTTATACTTACAACTACTTTATACATTATATTTTTAAATTAATGTATAGATAAAAACAACTAAATCAAAGTTCATAAGTTAATATAAATGAAATTACGTATAGAGAACATATATTTACACAAGAGAGAAGTACCAAGTTTGTATAGACATGCATCTAGTTACATCCGATCTATGTTTACGTACATACATAGTTTATGTTATTCTACAAACTTTGATTTGATATATTTTAATCTTCTATTCTCATACAATATGAAAATTTTTTAATCAATAAAATTCCATTCTCTATGATGTATAGATTTTACACTTTTACTACAATTCGAAATTGTATATTCTGGAGGAATCTCCAAAGAAAACAAACTATCAGTATTTGAATGCAAGCAATATTTTTGTGTTATCACAATACTATCATTTTTTTAAATAATAATGAGATTTATTTTTCAAAATTGAAAAGTTATAAAAATCGAGTAGTTAGTATTGAAAATACTAAAATCAATTTTTTAGACTAATTTTATAACATTTATCAAATAGAAATATTTAAAATTTAAAGCGAAAAGCTATATTTAAAAAAAACAGTCAAGAAACAATTATTAAATACACCATCATTTTAATAAATTGATATATTTTTATAAAAATAAATTAGGTGAAAAAATTCAAATAATTGTAACATATAGTAATTAATTTAATAGAAGTACGGATTTATTTCCGCTAATTAGAAGCCTTAAAGTGAAATCTTCAATCTCAGTTATCTCCATTTTATTAAAAAATCTACTTTCTATAATATTTTTAACTTTATAATATAGTGCAATTATAATTATTATAAGTAATCAAATAATAATATATATTATTTTTCCATATGCTACTTCAAATTTTTTAAAGAAGATTTATATTCAATAATAAAAGAATTCTTTTTCAGCTCTATTTTAAGTTTATTTATAATTTCATAATTTAATTTTATTCAATAAATATAAAGTAATTAATATTTAATAATTATTTTTTTATTGTTTTTGAATACCTTTAAACCAAATAAATCGTTAAATTTATGCAGTTTTCTTTATTATAAATATAATATAAATAAATCCAAAATTATTTATATAATTTTGATACCAAAAGCTTCATAATTTGTGTATTGATGATTCATTATTTTACGTAAATTAATCTTATCAAAATTCTAATTATATTTGTGGTTGTAAAAAGGAACTCATTCGATACATTTTATAGAAGATTCAGATTACATATTGATTATTAAATTGAATTTAAATAAAAACTCAAATCTTAATTGACCTATGCATTATATCAATCCCTACATATTTAGTACCTACTTGTTTATTTTAATCATCAACAACTTTAAAATACAAAAATTTTATTCTGATTATTTTTTCGTATCTAACACATTTATTCAAATATATTTATTTACATATTTCCAAAAGGAATCACAATTTCATTTTAATAGTTAAAATTAGTCTTGTATTATTAAATTTTTATATTATTTTATTATATTATAACAAATATTTATTTTATATACTATTTCCATAGTAATTAATGTATTTTATACCATTAATAAAATGAAGCAATTTTTACGTATCTATTTTTATAATAGAAACATAAAATTAATTTGAAAACATTAAATATAAGAATACATTATATTTTATTTTAATGTCAAAATTTCTTGCATTAATTAATTTTAACAAATTATAAATATATATTAAAAGAAATTTTTTTTACCACAGACATGAATTTTAAAAATAATTCATTTAAAAAAATAAAATTATAGTTTATGTAAATTATAATATTATTACAAATATTATTTTGCTTAATAATATTACTTTCATTTTTAAATTTAAAAAAATAATAAATAACAATAAAGTAATAATTTAGTGATAATCATTTTAAGATGCATAATGTCTTAAATACATAGTTTTAAATCGTTTTAAAATAAATATATTAAAATTAGTTCAAATATATATCATTTATTAGGTAGAATTATTATAAAATTCAAATGTAATTAATAAAGATTAAATATTAAATATAAATTTTTATTCAAATATTATGTTTTAAGAGTAATACTATTGAACTATAACTCAAGTATCAATGAATAAAATAAACATACTCGAAGATAATTAGCATTAATATTATCATTAGATTAAAGTATGAAATCGATAGTTTTTATTTAACTATGATCGCTTAGCTAATTATATTCACGTAAAGTTTTTTAGTATAAGTTTTTGATAAAACTTTTAGATAAAATATCCTAAACATATTTTATAACTTATATTAAACCCAACCTTTAAAACTTTTATGGATTTATTTTAGATAATTTTGATTTTTATTCTATTTATATACTTTTTATAATTTAAAATATGTTTACAACATTATTATACATAATACAATATCTATGTGACTTGATATAACTTTGATAATCAATATAAATATTCTATTTTTAATGCTATATTATATAATAATTTAAGATTTATGTTGATATATATTGACTTAATAAATTAATCAGATACTAAAGTATCAAATAATTATTAAAAAAATACTTTTTTCGCAATATGCATTATTTATCATTAAATAACTAATAAAATACCTGTAATCACCGACATGCATACCTTAATCTATTTCGACATAACTTCTGATGCTCGTTGAGCGAGATATTGTCATCTGGTCTACAAATCAATATGTGTATGTAGTAAAGCGCATAGGAAAATCAGTAGATGAGATTGGCTCGACATGAAGTGATAATAGTGCTTGCATCTGTGAGGTGAATATCACACGTGATGAGAGAGTAGAAGAAAATAAATGTGCAAGAGCGGAAAACTGGAACGGGCCAAATTGATTTAAAACTTTAAACTCGTCGTCGATCCCGTTTAAAAGGTAGCGAAAGTCTTCTCTTCCTGATTCGCTTATGAGCATTTATGAGAGATAGAGAGAAGAGGAATTGAGTCACTCGTTAATCGCGGTTCAAATAGCCGCATGCGGCAGTTGTACTAAGTTTCGAGTTTAATCTTTTCGTTCACAGACGTTAGATGAGCGAGAAAGCGCAAATTGAAATTAGTTGAGGAGCGGAAAGAGGCAAAGACAGTGAAGCATTAAGGTGGCGACGATCAAAGTGGATTGGACGAGAATTAAAATGAAGTAAGATAAAGACGCCAAGAAATTTACCGCGAATAACTTAGTAAGATTCAGTTTAGTATAACGAAAGAGTAAGACAAACTATAAATGAAGTATGATTTTTAAATGCGTGAGTAAACAATAAGTAAAGAAAAAGTATTAGTTAAATTAATGTAAGGTTTAATGTAGAATTGTAGGTAATTCTCCAGATAGCTCAAAGTTGTAAAGTATATCATAGTTAACAATATAATCTCAACGAATATTAATATTTGAAATAAATATATGAAATACTTATAGTAAAAAAAACTAAAAATATAATAATTAAATATCTCTAAGCTATAAATAAAAAATCATATATTAATTAGAATAAAAGATTAGAAACTTATAATAGATTGAATTAAAATATTCTTCGAGAGTATTTGGATTTAAAGTAACAAAATTAACTGGATAGATATTAAAAAATATTATAAAAACAATTTTAAATTTATAACTGGATAGACAAAAAATAATGTTTTATATTTAAAATTGATTCTTCTTTATAATAAAGATTATATAATATTATTAATATATTATCTAAATTAGTATATACTATACGTTTGCAATTTTTTTATGTGTAAATATTTTGTGCAACAATCAATTTTCCTAAGATTTTATGTACCGAACGTTTATTTTTATTTCTTTAGTTTCTTCTTACTTAATTTTACCTTAACATATTTGATTTCAAATTTTTTACTTGTATATATAGTCCATTATTAATATTTAATTTTAATTCATTGATAAATTTCTATATTTATATATACATATGTGTTTAATAAATTAAAATAATTATCTACCTAAGTCAAATTTCACTCTGAATTATAAAAAAATTATATTCTATAAAGGTTTGTTAAATAAAAAAATCATATATATATACACTATAGAATAGTTTTAAATTTATGTATAATAGTTTATTTAGAATAAAATTCAAAATTTATTAAAAACATCATTGTAACGAAACTCATAATAAATCTATAATAAAAAAATATATTTTTATAAATGTAATTAAAATTAATAATATAAATCATAAAAATTGCTTATATAATTTACTTGTAACACTCATTTTATATATAAAAAGAAATAAATCTGTAAGTATAAATTTAACTAATTGATTCATCATATCAAATTTTTTTATACTGTTTCACTACAAAGTAAAGCTATGTCAGACGAGTATTTTTGCATGTATTATTTTCAACATAAATTTAGAATAAATTGTTAGAATTTTCATAGCAATAAATTTTAACTATTTTAAATAAAAATTTAATATACAACCAGTGAATAAAAATCTATAGTTATGTTTTATAAAATATTCACTGTGATAATTTATGATTATTTACTTATCTTTTATAATTTAGAATATTATTAATAATATCGAAATATATTTTAATATCAAACAAAAGTATATCTTAGTATGTTAGTTAAATAGTTATTACTTTTTATTTTTTTAATAAATTTTCTTAGAATTAAATATTAAAACACTGTATTATTCAGTTATTTTATATTCGTAAATTTTTCATTTATTATAATAAATTCTTCATTTATAATAGAATATTATGTTATACATCAATTAGAAATATTATTCATTATTTAATTAAATACAAATTTTTAAATATGAAATTAATAATTTTTCTATATTAATAAAAAGTAGATTTAATAAAAAGTTTATAGTAGTATAAATATTAATTCTTTTCACTTCGTTATCAATGCATAATAGTATGATAACTAATATTTACTCCATTCATATTATATATTTATATTTAAAATACTATTTTACAAATTTATTTCAATTTAATTTAAAAATATCTGCTAAATAAACATTTTTCCTTTTAATCATAGAAAATACAGTAATAATAAATTGCATTTCTGAACACTCTCATATTTCTATTATTTTGTATTTTTTTTATCTAAACTAATCTTTCTCAACCATTTTATTTAGAATTAGACTCTTTTAAACTATATCTCAAAAAGTTATACATCAGATGAAGATTCAATAAATATCATATTATAAATATTAGTTTACTTTAAATAGATTAGTTGTCTGATAACCAATAAAAATTAAAACATTATCGCTGAATTTTTCTGCATTTCATTCAAAATCCTAAATATATATTGGAATTTTTCGTATAGAGTTAAATAAAAATGAAAGAAAGTAACCTTCATAGAAGTGACTGACTAGTCATTGTAAGCTAGAGCTTGCTTAAATTGAAAGTATAAATTACTGATAAGAAATTGTAGTCATTCCTCCTATCTTTCGTCTAAATCCCATTAACTATATCCCTTTTCTCTTTTCTCTCTCTATTAGAATCTGTATATCTCTCTCACTCACTAACTCTCTCTCTCTCTCTCTCTCCTTGTTCCTCCTTTTACCTTCACTTCCTCAAATTCGCAGATTTGAAATTTGTAAGTAAAGAAATACAAAAATCATATACTATAAAAATAGGAAATAGAAGAAAGACTTAGTTTATGTGTATGTATACATGTATGATTACCAAACAGATTTAAAAAAGATATAGCAAGAGTTTTGCGAAGTCGAAAGAAACATAAAGAAAGTCTTGAGTCAATCGGTTATGCTTTGCGCGTGATGTTTTTTCGATCAACTCTTCTCTCTTTTCATATATATATACTTTCTCACTTTTCCTCACCATGCATGTATGAAGTCAACTCAAACCTACTTCAATTCGGTGTCATTTTTAGCAGCCAAAGAAGATGCTCATACATCCTAGGCGGATAGAGATACTTTCAGAAATCACCCTCTATCTATTCAGAACACGAGGTAAGCGAAATATTTCTGCCACCGGTAAAGCTTGCATATGAGGAAAAAAAAGAATAATAATAAAAAAGCATAAGGAATAAAACGAGTGAGTGCGAAAAGAAAACCATCATCAGACAAGAACAGAGAAAGATGAGCGATAAAAAATATAAACATAGTTATTAAAAAAATCAAGAAGAAATCATTTAATTTTCTAGATTGCTGTTCATGAAATGAAATATAATTTTTTAAAAATACAATGTAATAGTAATGAATATTCATTCAATTAAAGAATATAGATGTTGCTAGAATAAATTATTCGATAAAACTTTCTTTATGACAACTACAAATTCTTATGAAATCTGATATCTCTACCTTAATATATTATTTTTAAAGAATAATAAATAATATAAAATTCTTACGTTTTCATAGTTATTAGAATATTTACTTAATATTTTATATTAATTCAGAAAACAACATATAATTAGTTTTTTCAAATGAGAAATTAGTTGAATTGTTATTATATTCGAAAATCACATGTAACAAAACAATTCTTATAATCGGTAATGTTTATTACATTTATGATATTAAAATTTTTATGATTTATATTAAATAGATAAATTCTACTTTTAACTTTTATATGAAAATAATATATTATATGTATTAGAACATAAGTATTAATATAAATCATAATTTTACCAATAAAAAATAATTTTATCATAAAATACATATTATTTTTCTTAGTTTCTTTGTAAATCGATGCATTTTTAAACGGATATGTTTCTTCATAATTATCTATATAAATAAATAATAATTTATACTTATATAATGTATTTTAGTTTAATAATTATAAGCATTATTTTTTCAATTTAAAATACAAATCAGAATTATACTTTTATTTTCTCATCATCGAAAATTATTTATTTATACTATTCAATAATACAGGTACTAAAAAATATTATGTTCATCATTTTTGACATATATTATAAATGTACTTTATGTGTCTATAATTTAATATGATTTAACTACAAATAATTTATTATTTTAAATAAATTGAAAGTTCGAATTCTCTATTGAACTATATTTAATAAAAACCTATCGTAAAGTCATCCAATATTAAAAAAAAAATTGTATGAAGAGAAAATGAAGAGAAGAACCTTATCTTTCCAGTACTTGTTTTTTCTAAGTGTTTATATAATGCATTCTAAAAACGAGAAAAAAGTGTTTAAATTATATTTGTAGAAGAAAGATAGAAGAATAGTTTTCAAGATGAATGGAAAATGATATCAGAATTATTATTTCAGTCAAAGGAAATAAAAGAGGATATGAATGGAGACGACAGGAGTGAAACGTTGGGAAATGGAAAATTCAAATGAATATCGAAATTATGTAAAAGCAGTTGGAATATACTTAAATGTATTGATATACGTGCATGAAAAGCTATTAAAGACATAATATATAAGATTTATATTCATATAATAAAACCTAATTATGCTGTAATTTTTAATATTAGTCACATAAAAATGCCTTTAATTGGTTATTTAAATATATATTAAAATATACTTACATAAAGATTTAAAATTCATGTGTTTTTAAATACACATTTTATTCAGTCATAAAACTTACATTTTAAACGATATTATATTATTTTATAATGTTTATATACGGTATTTTTATAATATTTCTCAAGCATAAATCATATTTATATTAGTTTTGTTCATAAAAAAATTATCAATGAAAAATTACAAGCATGACTTGTTATTATGAAGTACTTTATATCGACATTTTATTTTCTCTAAACTAGTAAAACTTAGTAACTTATTCAAATACTAAATAAAATATCAATGAATAACAAATGTAAACAATACATATAAATTAAACCGGTTCCTTGTTAATTAAATAAATGTAATTTATTTAAATAATTAAATTATTTTCATAAGTATTTCTTAAAAATTTGTTCATTTTGAAATAATATAATGTTTACTCATATTCACTTAGTTCATAAACTTGTTCGTAACAAAAATTCTCGGTCACAAATACTCGCCCAATCGAAATTCATTTCTCTCTTGTTTCTCTCTCTTTCACCCAAATACCTTTTTAAAAACATTCATTTTGGTATGTTTTAATTATTAAATTTAATATACTTAAATTTTCAGTGTCATAATTATTATATTATTAAATTATGATAGTTATTATAATAAATTATTTATAATGATATATTGGGTTGAAGAACTTAAAATGATATGTTTATAATTCATTATTTTTAAAATATTTATTTTTACACATCATAAATGTATAATATAAAAAGTTTAATGTTAGGCAGTTAAATATGTAATAAGAATTAATTGCTTTATAAATAAAATCCTTATGCTGAATATTAATTTGTAAGTATAATTTAATGTTATTAAAAAAAAAATTTAAGAAAACTTAATTAAAATTATAATTTAAATTCATAATTATTCGACAATAATTAGTTAAAAAAATTTTATCATCGATTTTATAAAAGCTTAAATATTTTCAAATATAAAATAATTAAAAAATCATGTATAACACATAAAGATTTAATTATTTTATAGGTAAAAGTAACTTTAAAAATTAATATATCTATTAAGGGAAAATCAAACGTATGAGCTCCTTTTACTTGTTTAAATAAAGCCTATGAATTAAATTTAATAAAATAATATATTAAAATATATAAAGTATTATATTTTATTAATAACTTATAAATGTTGTAAAAAAAATTTTATTACTGAAAAATGAAAATATTATAAATATTAAGTTTCTATAGTTGTATAAGGTATCAATAAGCTATGTGTAAATTTAAAGTAAACTTAGTTAAATTTCTTTTAACTACGAACATTGCTATTTATAAGCCAGAGAGAGTAAATCTAGAGTTAAAAGTTGATCTAGCATACTACTAAACTTTTCGCACGTGCGTGGATTTCGGATTCTACAAGATTTCCGTCTTAACAATGCACTTACTTGCAACTTAATGCAATAAAGAGTCACGGAGTATTAGAGAAAGAATAAAGAAGATTTATCAAAAAAAGGAGAAAAAGAAACAAAAGGAAATGAAAATTTAAAGAAAGAGGGGTACAAAGTGGTAAAGAGAAAAAGTAGAAGGAAGGGATCAATTAGTGAAAAATAAACCAAAATAAATCAATTAGACATAATCTCAACTAGATCAGAAATACAATTTATATTTAATGATATTATAAATTGTGTAAAAACAATCCGAGTATTTTTTTCGCTTGCAAATACAGATTGAATTAATTGAATGCAGGCAGTACATGAAATTTTCTCCGACTTTGTACATCAAACCATAGAAAACTATATATCAAAGCCACCATCATATTTAAATTTTATTATCAATATAGCGAGTAGATAATTTTTTACGTAAAAGGTATTTCTGTACATCATTTAAAACGTTTACATAAAATATTTTAAATATTGAACTTTTAATTGCAGCTTTGTCGATAGGGAATGTTTTATTGATTATTATTTTATTAAAACCATAGTAAAAAAATATTGAAAAAATAATCTACATATTTTGAAGAATCGATTATATCTAATTTGATCTGAATATAGAAAAGAATTTAATCACAAATTTATATTTCATAAATTAATTTAGAAGTGCACGAAGGCAATCAAAATTAATTAAATACAACAATGTACATCAATTATTCTCTCATTTAAATATCTATCATTTATACCTTATAATTAACCAATATGAATCTGTTAATTCGATTCTTAAGATATAATTTTATATTAAATAAAGCGTTGATGTTATCAACATATATTTTTAATAAGTACAAGAGTTTTCTTTAAAAAAATTATAATACTATAAATACGTATTATATTTTCATTTTTAATGTATAATTTAAAAATTTTAGAATAAAAAACAATTTTTGCTATTTAAAAATTAAATAAATGAGAAAGATAGATTATTTTGAAAATTAAGCAATTAATATTATTGATAATATATGTATAAAGTATACATCCTGTGAAGGAAATATTTCAATTGATAAAATAAAGTAATTATTAGCATTTGATGTAAAATTATATAATTTCTCTAATAAAAAAAATAAATAAAATAAAGTAAAATAAAGTAAAATAAAAAATAAGAATCTAAAGAAAATTCCGTGGAAAATCGTAACCTTTAGCCCTTTAAGATGCAAAAAGCTATGAGAAAAGTCAAATGTATACTGAAAGTACCATCGTTCCGTAATTCGTACCTCTTTCTCTTTTCTGTCTCCATCACTCTCCTTCATCTTAAACTCTCTATCTTCTTCTCTCACTCTCTTTCTCTTACATTCTCCTTCCTCCCTGTTGAACGAAGAGCAAACGGCACGCGTGTCTCCAATGCCCTAAGAATATTAAATTCTCGCTCATCGCATAAATTAAAAGATAGCGGTTTCTACTCCAGCTACGTATAAATTTCACCAAACGCACAGAGGGAAAAAGAACAAGGGAATGAAAAGACCGAAAAGCTTTTTTTTCATTTTCTGTTCACAACTTCATTCTTCTTTGTCGATCCTGAGAATCCATCCATTATCACATGTGGGGCAACAAGAATCTCACTCTTAATAATTGTCAATTTTTCTTTTCTCGGCCATCATTTTCTTGAATAAAAAAAATTGAAATATTTTTAATTTCTTCTGCTTGACTATGTTATGCTAAGTTAAGAAGCTCCATGTCGTTATTTCTTTAAATTTCAATAGAATGATAAATTGTTTTCAAACCGTAAAAATTTAAATAAATCAGAAAATCAATGAAATGTTGATTCAATTATCTAAATTAAGATTCTTCATCTAATTTAAATTTTATATTCAACTTATTAATAAAAATATATTCTCTATAAATATAAATAAACGTATAATTATACAATTTTCAAAACAAGAAATGTAATATATTTTAAATTAAAAAATCGTTGTTCAATTTCTGTATATCATTTTTTTCACGTAATAAGTATTGTTGATGTATGTTAAAATTCCTACCTTTCTATTCTGTCTAAATATTCTGTTTTATAATTTGGCACATTAGCGAAAATAAAAACGTTGACATTCATACGAACTAATTAACCTTAAGAAATCTTTTTAAAGTGTTTATCCAGGGAATTAAAACTCTCACTCTCTCTCTCTCTCTCTCTCTCTCTATATATATATATATATATATAACTCTCTTTCTTCCCTCACTTTCATGACATTATGGATCCCTGTACGGTAAGTTATGCTATTCCAAAGGATTAAAAGGTACTTAAAATTCAAAAGCTCACACTGTTGGACCACCATCGTCTCATTGCAAGGTCGTGAAATATATGACTTATGCCCGGAAGCTCATTGTCTCATACAGCCTTCGCTATGACTACTACTAGTACAGGAAAAGAGTTTTCACTGATTCATGGGATTTTTAGTTTTGTGCCGGCTTTCTTCGTTGCAATGTTTTTTATTTTTTACTGCTGTTTTACATTACTTTCTTCCTTTTTCCATCATAAAAATAGATACATATAATGTGCATATTTATTTAAAAGTTGCTCTGAGTTTGTATTGATATTTTCTCACTTACTTTTGATTATCTTTTTCTTCTTTTTAATGTTTGCATCTTGTTATTTGCCTGTTATATATCTATTTATAATATTTGCTTACTTTATTTTTTCCGCAGCTTTCTCGCTTTTTTATCTTCTCTTTCTCTCTTTCTTTCTCTCTTGATCTTTTTGTAGTTTACGTGAATAACTCGAATGTACTTTGAATAAATTATTTAGTGGTCAATTTTACTTTTCCCTTTTTATTCATAAGGTAACGAAAAGAAAATTCAGAAGCGAAGAAATTCCGTATCTATGAAGAAAAAACGCAAAAAGAATTGAATTTTGTATTTGTGGTCAATCGTCTCACCGCAGCAACTCCTTATTATTAATTTCTCATATATTCCATAGACATTTTCATTTCCTTCCCTATCATTATCTTTCTTTAATACTTACATACATAATTGTAGTAAATTTTTCATAAGAATCTTTTCATTGTTTAGGTAACGAAGCTACTATTTCATTTGCATTACTTTATGTTGTAAGTGTTTTCCCATCACTTAAATTGTGAAGACAATAGTCGCACGCATATCTACATACATATATGCAAAGAAAAACAAAATATAAAGTGAACCTGAGAGAGTGAAAAGGTTGTACTTCCACTTTCTATTCTCAACTCTCAAGGATGATGTTTGAGCGCATTTGAATATCAGGAAATGAAGCCCCCTATCCCAGGGGTTGGTGTCTGCACCCCTTCTTTTTTATTTTATCCTAGCAGTATCGCAACTCTCTCTCTCTCTCTCTTATTCTTTTTTATTCTTTCTCTTTGTGAAAGAGTGGTAATACCGCCAGTGTCATTTGAATAATACTTTGCATTTAAATACTCCAACCGATAAAAGAAACTATCACCCAACTTGAAATATCCTATTACGCACCATTATCTTACGTTAGTCAACCATCGACTTTATCTTTTTCTGTTTTTGTTTCCTCTCTCTCTTTCTCTCTCTCTCTCTCTCTCTCTCTCTCTCGCTTTACGTCCTTTACTTATACACAAGTGTTGGCCTATAGTAAGGCTGCTTACCTAGGCTTCAACACGCGAAACTGCAAAAATGAAAACAAGGAACAAGAAAAGAAACTTTTAAAAATTTTATAAAGGATACAAACGTCGCCTTTGGTGAGAGATGCAACTCACGATGATTGAATTTTGAGATATGTAGTAATATGTAGTAATAAAATATGTAGTAATAAAATATTTTACTATACAACTAAAAAGTAATCGCCTCTATAGAAACTGATATAGATATAACAGGATCTGGAACAGTTTCAAATATATTTAATTAAATTTAACTTATACAAATTATAGTTTCTTTATCTTTAGTTTATCTTTTACTTTATTTATGATCAATCGTATGATATACAAGTAAAATAATATTACCTTCGTAAATAATGTTTTTTACATTATTATTCGATCTTTGATGACTTATTTCTTACTCTATATATTATTGAATATAAATCTAATACCATATTTAACTTTATACTTCTGAAAATATTATGAAATAATTATAAAAAAATTTATGAAATACTTCATTTGATTTACATGAAAAGCAAAAACTTTATGACGCATAATTTTATATACTTTCATGTATTAATATATTTTATAAATATATTATTTATACTTAAATAAATGAAATCTATACTCGAATAATTTTTGTCATTGATATACATGCAGTCCAAATTTTTATAATTTTTAAAAGCTCTTACATTGAAATATTATTTATATGTTTTCTACAATTAGCCACTAAATTTTTATATTAAATTAAATGCATAATTTATATAAATATATTAGATATTTTTGGTAGAATAATCAATATCGATTTTACCGTTGCAAAAAAAGATAATCGTGTACCCATGAAGGGTTACCGTCACATAAATTTTAAAAAAGCTTCTTGTCTGCGTCCATTGCCTTACTAAAGAGTACTTTGATTTCCATAGTCCAATTCCATTAATCCTAGGATTTTTTAAAAATATTTTGCAAGGTTGAAACTAAATTGTTTTTATCGAATATAAATTATAGGTTAAATTGATTTTCTAAAATTTTTACCCTGACATTATTTATATTTATTTGCTATAGCTTTATCTAATTTATAAATACATTTTTCATTTCAAAATTAATAAGACAAAGCTTTAAATAATAAATAAATATTTGAAAATTTGACCAGCATTAATATAATGCTATTTGATAATTTTTTTAGATATATTATTATACTACAAAAGTATTAAATTTTTACGAATAAAATAATTAATTTTAATTATTTAAAAATAAGATTTATAATAACAATACATTTCCTGCTATCTATATAAATATTAAAAATATTTTTAAAAAATTTTTAAATAGATTATTTTATAATAATATGTTATTATATTAACATAATATATGACCTACAAGAATTTAGTTGATAAGGAAGAATAGCGTTGAAGTGGAAATCTATACCAAAGACTTAATCGAAAGCAAAAGTTCCATTATTTCAAGGAGGAAAATTTGTAAGTATAAACTTGAGTTGAATGAATGATATGTAGAAAATTTTATGTGCTATACTTATCGATAGTTCGAAGTGAATACATGTTGAATAAATATAATTTATTTATTCGAATTGCTGTTTTGACATTTTTCTCCATTTTTCCATAATAAAAAATTATTCTTTACAATAATATTGAAGCAAGAAAATTTATTCAATAAAATTGAAGCGAATCAATTTTATAAGAATACATAAATAAATATATAGAACTGGAGTAAATCTAAATGTCAATATCATAAGAATTGTGGTTTAAATTTAGAAAAAGAACTTGTGGAAAATTAAAAATTTAGATGTTATATATTCAAATAATTTCTTGTATATATAAGTATTAAGTTAATATGAAAATAAATCCATATTAAATATTGAAACTCAATGACGAAAATTCTTTTATGCTTTTTTCATATTTAATTAAAAACTACCAAAATTAAATAAAAAAACTTATTTTATTGTTTTAATCATAATAACATTCAAAGAAAAAATGAAGTATTCTACATAAAGTTCGTCATTAAATAATTAAAAAATTCAACTTTTTAGAACTATCCTATAAAAATAGTATTAGGAAAAATTCGTAAAATTTTCTATAGAATTATTTAACCTAATATTATGTGATTTTGGACATCAAAGCATATATTTTTCTTACTAAAAAGTGCGTTGGTTTTTTTCGTCGGCTCCGACCTTCTTTCGATTGCAATAAACCGTAGCATCTAACTAAATTAATAAAGAGCGGTCTTGATGCAATGTTTTGAACTGAAAAAATCGCTCTTTCTCGACGCTGTTTATATTATCTATATTTTCAAGTGTGGCAAAATAATTGATAAAATATTAACCAGGTGTTAGCAGTAATCAGGTGATGCATTTGATCGTTTATGGCTTTTATGCTTCTATTATGGTTGACTTTGTACTTCAATTCAGTCATCAAGTTTCATAATTATTTTAATTTTATTATCTAATTATTTATATTTATAATAATATAATTTATTTTATCAATAATTTTATTATTCTATAATTGTGATTTATAAAGGTCGGAATCTTTTTTTGATTTTTCCGAATTACAAAAATTATATATTTTGGAACTGTTAAAATTTCCAAAGACCAAAATAGTACTTTATGAATTGTATCTGTTATAAATACTAATGCATTTTATATTGTATGTATTACTAGGAATATTTTTAGTCGATTTATTATGATTGTAATTATACATACAATACTATGATTGCTATTGCTTATTTTTTAATTTACCAGCATATAATGCGGATACATTTCTTAAGAAACGTATAATTTTAATTTTATGTTATATATTTCAAAGCTGATTTCAGGAATTATAGATTATTTTTTATGCATTTGATTTAACACATGTATATTCATAACGACGTTTCAATTGTAAAGTTTTCTCTTTAGTAAATTAATGGAAATTCTATTTTCATAAGAAGGACGAAATAGCATATATTTTTAAATAAATATGAAAAAAACTGATTAATTTGCTAATTTTTCATTAAAATTCGAATTCAGAAAATCATATTTCTTTATATATTATTATTTTAATTTAATAATTTTAAATTTTATTATATACTGTGCAATGTTTTCTACAAAAATTATATTTATTATAAATTAAAAAAATAGATAATCCCAAGTTTTATCTAAAAAGTAACGAATACTTTCTTTTTCAAATTAATTGTTCTATTATTTAAAAAATAAATGTTTGCATATTAATTTAAGTACAGTATCGATATATTATTATGTAAGAAAGATGAAAATAAATTTTATTCAATAATATTAGTAAAATTTGTAACGAATTTATTATACCAAATAATATACATATACATACGTACACGATACAATATAGACATTTTTGTAGATTACGAATGTTATGATTAAGTTTTATTGTATGTTTTCCTTTAATTTATGATCTACTTTTCACAAAGATTTATTTAGTCATCGATTAATTGCTTAATATATATTAATAAATTATTAATTTTATATCGCAAATAAATTTTTCTTTTTTCTACATACAAACAAAATAATCTGCATTATTAAATAAAGATTAAAAATAATAATAAGCATTTAAAAATATAGATAAACAATCAAAATAGTAATAAAAAAATTTCTATATAATAGCAATAAAGAATATATCTTCCGTTGCGTAATTTCCGTTTCTCAAAACGATAAAAAATTAACGGATGCAAATTACTTACTCGAATATATGCTTAGTATTATCTTTTTGAAACAGCACAAAAAATGAAAAAATGTAAGACTTTATAAGATCGGTCCGTCATAAATATTTATAGCATGGGCAAAGAAACGACAAGAAACGACAAGAAACGACAAGAAACGACAAGAAACGACTTTTCTGCCTCACGGTTGGAGGCTGCGTAACGTAATGGTTTTCTCTATGCTACACCTAAATTCCCGGCGGTACTCATTCTCATTAATCTACGTTATGCCGCCCGAGCGGTTTAACGAATATGTCTCCGAAGCACGCTCTCCTCTCTCTTTCTTCTCCCCTCCTCATCTCTTATGAACTTACCCTCTCTCTCCTCTCTCGCTTTCGCGACTGAATTCTCGTTAAGTGTTGCTGAGTCTACGTATTCTTCTTCCTTCCTCATGGTTTCCTTCCTTCCTTCCGGAAAATCATCAGGATCTTTCGAGTATCGCACCGTAGTTAATACTTATGTAATTAAAGTGAAATCGTATTTTAGTTGACATATTCACATTCAATATAAGCCTATTTTTAAATGAATCAAATTACATCGATGCCAGGATAATTAATTTTCATGAAATATTGTCTACCATTACAGTTGTTATTTATGAAAAATACTTCTTTCCGAATTTCCCAAATTAACTACTTTCGAAACAAGTCTTATGGGTTTTATCTTATTTACAGTGTAATAAACCATACAAATAAAATGAATCCTTGGAACACTACCTTGTAACCAATAAGATTGAAGTTAAAAATTTATTCTTGCATTACGAACGATTTTGGTAACGCAGGAAGATGAAAAACTCAGGCTCTCGCTGGCACACGAAAGTGCTGCCGATGCTGTCGTTATACGAGTTTCGAATCGCACTTAAATTTTAATTAAGTTCCACCGATGGCAATGATGGCAGTGATGCAGCGACTCGATTTCTGCGAGCAGCTCTTCACTGCTTTAATCAGTGATGTACTTGGTGCATTCATTAATCTTTGGATAGATTACCCTTCCGATTATAGGGATAGATCGCGTATATCTACAAAGCTATACGTATGGCTGAATGCATATTCTCGCGATAATTTCTATTGCACCGAATACGCAAGACCAAAATATTAGAGAAGCCTCGGAAAATCTCAGAGAGAAAAAGCTATTTGAAAATAGACTTAATATTCAACACTGAATTATTAAATTTATTAATATTTAATATTAATAATATATAAAAAAAATTATATAATTTTAAATAAAATGTTTAATGTAAACAATCAGATTTCCTTGAAACATAATTTAACTATATTGAATTTGGATATGTTGTAATTTTAATATGTTTACATTAATTTCATGAAAGCTAATTTTTATTAATTTTTGAAAAGCATAATTATAACCAAATAATTTAATATATGCAAAAAAGATAAAACAACACTATTAATACATTCGCTATAAGTCAGATAATATTATTACAAAAAGTTTATTCGTGCCAACTTACGATAATCTCATTATATTTATGTATGATATATTTAAATGCATTCAACCTTATATATAACTTTTATATAGTACGAAACATATATAAAATATAATACTAAAAATATATATTATTTATATATAATATAAGAATAAATCGTTTAAAACTAAGCCACTTTGTTTCATATTCTGATAAGTAACAAAGAGAATATGAAATTTAATATTTTAAATTATTTGTTCATTCTTTAAAAAAATTATTATTTCAATTTTATTATACTTTGTATTTAAATATTTAAATGAAATTTAATATATTAATTAAATAAAGTAAAAAATAATAATAAAAAATAGAATAATACTTAAAACAAAGCTTTATATTTTATTAGAGTAGACACCTTGATTTAGTATTATAGGTAGAAGAATTAAAACAATTATTTCGTGTAAATATTTGCTATAATTATATAAAAAATATTTATATATACTATTTTACATGATATTTCATTAGATTTTGGTTAATAAATTCACCCTATAATATATTCCCATGTATAAAATAAGTTATATTGCATTTTAAGAAATCTCATTAATACATTTTTAAGTTTATTATTGAATAAATATTAAAAATATTCATGACCTTGAATATACTTATAAAAATATACTTATTTAATCGATTCAATGGATAAATTAATTAATATTTATTACACTAGTTCAAAATACATTTGAAATCTGAAAAAGAATTAGAACACCTAAATTCCATTAAAGGAACAAACTGTTACGCAACCACTGAAATTTTTGTTTGTGTCATTTGCGTACCTATCGATATCAATATTTGAAAACTTTTATTTGAAAGTCATTATGATATGGATATTTAAAATATTTTCTATGTAAAAGTTCATATCATGTTTTAGTGTATAAACGGAAAGAACTATGAATCTAAAGGTGCTATTACAAGTTCTGTATGTCTTATGCACATGTCTCCTAAGACCATAAATGTATGCTTACTAGTATGTGTTTGTCCGAAATATGAGGGGGTGTTTAGGGACCGCCCAGTATTCCCACTCTAATTCGAGTAATGGAGTCTGAAACATTCCTCTCACACCTTCCCCATCGACTTCTATTTGTGCAGTTATATATACATATACAACTCTGGTATATCTATCTTTTCTCCTAGTTTATCTCTTCCTCGGTTGAATTTCTCTAATCATCCCTCGTCTTGTTGTTGCTCTTTCCATTTTCCCTCCTTTGCGGTTTTCCTACTACACTAGAATTTGATTACCGAGTATTTATATCATAAATACGTAATTTGATACTTTGTCAAATTATAAATATATGTATAAAATTACATGTGCACAGAAACTCGTATAGGCAATAGTTCGTCATTATTTGACAAATAGCTGCCATGTATACAATATATATAAATTACAATTGATTCCACAAGTGCTCTCGACTGTGCTCATATGTACGTAGTTCCATATCCTCTATATGATCGTATCATGAATAAAGAAGTATATATAATGATATTTTAGATAAACATATTGCAAATTTCATACTAGGTATTGTGTATTGGCTACACTCTTATATACAATATACTGATGTATATAATATATTATATACAATGAATTCGAGTGACTTTAAAGATTAAATAAGCTTAAAGAAATAATAAAAAAATATTATATGTTGGCTTCTCCCTTTGTCATTGGTCTCTGTCTCTGTCTTTCACTGGCTTCTTTACTTTTATATAATTTTTTGTAAGAAATATTAAATACGTACAAACTTAATTTGAAAAAATTAAAAAAATTATATTCATCTAATAACTTCAGAATAGTTTAAAAAAATTTTTTTACTATAAAATATTCTATTTTAATTATATTACTGGTTGTTAAATATTGTATAACAATTACATACTATATATTTAATTCTAAAATTAAAAATGACAGAAAATTATATCTGATACTAAATTTATTAGATATAATATTATATTACTACTCTGAATACATGATACAATTTAATAAAATAAAAATTAAAATACATTACGGTAAAAGAATTTTTTCATTAAATATTCAAATATAAAAGACAAAGTAATCCGTAAAAAAAATAAATACCAAGTTCACGATCTCAGTGATATCATAAGAAGCACATGACATTCTTCAATAATGCAAAAAGGTCTGCTTTTCTCTTACCGACTATTTCTTCTTCTGCCTCCTGGGTACCCTTTCCTACAATCTCGAAGGTCGATGTGCATTACTGCTATATCAACTACTATATTTGTAATACAAAGAATTCTTTTATAAAAATTTTTATAAAAAAGTTTATACCAGTAAAAAAGAAAAATTTGTAGTTTCATTTTTCTTATTATTTTATACTTTGTGCTCTTTTTTGAGTAGCAGTAACGAAAATTACTACTATTTTCATGATTTCATATGTTTTTTCAATTAGTTTGAATTTTATATGATATTAATTACAGTAACTTATTCCTAAAATAGAATACACTTTAGATGTATAATTCATTATTAATCCAATATAATTTAATAATAATAGTAATAATCATAATTTTTAAATATCGTTTATGAATATTCATAGAAAAATTAAATTCCTGTGTTATTTTTGTGATAAATCCATATAACAAAAGAGAATATCCACCATCTTTTAAACAAGTCTCAAATTAAATTGTTGTAAAATTTTCAATCATAATCAAATTTAAATTATTATAATTCCATTAATAATTTTTATAATTTATAAAACCTTTGAAGAAATGATAAATCGAAAAGAAAGTATGAATGAAAATTTGTCTATAAATAAAATTATATCATTTACATCAAATAAACTATATTCATACATTCATTAAACTTCAATCTTTTAAAAAATAATATAAATTATTAATTATTTAGTTTGCTGAGATAGATTCAAATAAAAGATACATTTTTAATGTTTAAATATCGGTAAAATATTAGAAAGAAAAGGTTATGTTTATTGTTTTAAAATAATAATGAAAATAAAGTTATAATACTTTATTTAATCGAAACGAAAAAATTGAAAATTTTATATTGCAAAACTACTAAATTAGTTTTTAACGCGTCAGAATGTTTTTAAAATCTAGTGACCAAATACATTAAATAGAAGTAATTTTTAAAAATATTTAATCAAAAATTGTTTTAATAAAATTTTTTAATATAATAAATTGTTAAACTATACATAAAATAAGTTAAATAAGGTTGGTTAGAAGTAGAAGAAATAAAAAAATAGAATAAAAAAAATGAAGATTTAGATATTTATAAGTTAATAGCCAATTATTATATTTATAATATTACAGTATTTACTTGTATATTTTTGTAATAAAAATCTCTATCTTGATATAATAAAATTAATTTACAGCGTTCTAAATATTTTTGATAAATATATGGGTTCAGTCTTCATTCAATTAATAAAATTACGGATATTTTTACATTTTATTTTTTTATATTATTTAAAAATAATATAATATAAAATATAAAATATAAAAATAAAATAATATTATTGAAAATCTGAATCAACTAAATTTAATTTGAGCTTATATTTAACATTCGAAAACTTAAAATAGGAATAAATATTTTGTTATTATTCAATTAAATCAGTTTTAAAATACCGAAATCATGTAACTTTGTTTTTCTATCGTAACCCATTTAAAACAAGTTCTGTGAACTTTGTTTCCTCAAACACGAAGACGCTAGAATAAGAAAAGGGGAAAATCACAAGCTCGATAATTGCTTAAAATATTTAATGGCATAATCATCGTGAAAGCGTTAAAATATCGGTTCTAAACGGTTGCACTCACATAACGCGTTGTGCAAGCCAATCGGAAGATCGATCTTTTACACGTGTATAGTCGTGTGCACGAGACCATACGCCATTGCGTGATTTTGCTTGGAGGCCGCGGCACGTGCCTCCGCGTTAGACATAAGACGGTCTTGCGGCCACTTGCCGGCATGCAATTAATCTTACCGCGAACCCGTACGGACGTGTCTTGGACTAATTACGTTATAGTGCATGACCATACATCGCTGCGGCACGACTACTCAGCCGCATCATTTGCGAGCCCTCGTTTTACTATTTCTCTTCATCTTTCCATCTCCCTTGTATCCGACCTTCGCCTCCTCTCTGTCTTTTTGCCTCTCTTTCTACATTTGGCGCAAGCTGCTGTATCAGCAAGATTTCCCATTAAGCGAAATATTTTATATAGAGCCAAAACTAAAATGCATGGAGAAATAATTTACGTTTGAATAAAGATCATGTCGTGCAACGTATGTTTATCTAAGGAAAAAAAATTTTCAATAAGTTCTTTGTTTACTTTTATTTTAAAATAAACAGTAAATATATATAGTTTATGCCATTAAATGATAAATTATAAATATTGACAAAATATTAATCGTTTTCTCGTATTTTTTCCAATATAAATTTTCATTTTATGTGCTGGTGCCTTAAAAATTATTCAAAAATTCCAATCTACAAGATTTTTAAATATTCTTTCGTATAGAAGCATTCATTTTTTAAACCAATTACCAAGACAACGTAACAATTTATTTTTTAGATTTAATTTTTCCAAAAAGTAGCCTTTACAAACATAAAAATATTATTAAATACGACTTCTATTATCCAAAATAAAATTCACATCAATAAGCAATTTTATATTAATACTACGTATAACAGTCCCTTGTAAACTATATAAATATATAAAGTCCCAGAGGCTTCTCTTTTCTTACGTTCAATATCATTTATCTTGGTAATAAAATAACTTATAAACATATATATTTTTTAAAATAATTAATTATTATTATTTTTTTATATAAATTCATTAGAGACAGTAATTCTTGTATTATTAAGCAGAGAAATATCTTAATCTTTTATAATGATGTTAAAACCACAAATTTATCGATAGTATGATTTCTTATACATAATATAATTATTTTTCTTATACTTCTTGTACTTTATACAAAGGTATAAAAAGATTAGAACATAGAATTTAATATAAAATTGCTAAAAAAAATTTCACAAATCAAATTTAGACTTTAAAAGTAATAAAGAAATAATTTTTTTATTGAACTATTTTCCAAAACAATTTTTACAAATATTTTCATTTTAAAGTAAAGAGGATTGGGTTTTTCTGTTAAAATCGGTGTAAGAAATGGAAAATGTTAGAGAAATATAAAAATTTTTCTATGTGTTGAAAATATCTTTAAAAGAAATTACATAAACTTTTAACTTAACAAAAGTCCTTGTCCTGTTACTTATAACAAAACTTAGAAAAAAATATTTAAAGATAAATGCGCTTAATTTTAGTCTTATATGTAATAAAATTAACTTCAAGGGATATAACTTTGTCACTTTTTTAATTTTTACTTCAAAGTTTACACGTATTTTTAAAATAAGAATAATACAAAAAAATTCTCAATCATAGAAAAGTATATTATGCTAAAAGAAACACATTTTAGATAATGTAGTTAAAAAAAATTCTTTTAAAATAAAAATATTTTTTTTTTAAATTTAATATACTTTTGTACTTGATTAGTTAAATTTATAAAAGAATTATATATATTTTAAACAATAATCATATATATATGCTTAAATCTAAATTTTTCTATTATTTAAAACTATAAATAATGATTTATTTATCGTATATTATTGTAAAAAATTAATTATGTATAACTTTAGAACATATTTTATAATAAAAATGTAAAAGGTTGTTTAAATAATTTATATATTGGTATAATCTTCGGAAAATTTAATAAGATATGTTATTTATCCTATTATAAAAACTATGGATGAGCTATTTTAATTTTTATTTTAATATCAAAATTATATTTGTATGTATTTTTATAACAAAATACAACTTGTTAAAACATTTAAAATAATATAATAGAAATAAAATAACTTAAATAATATTAAAATGATAAAAATATAGTAAATAGAAACAAAATTTAGTCAATAGAAGTTATTTGCAATCAATACTAGAAAAATATAATTGATAGATGTTGAGGGATTTAAATTAAAATAAATATTTATAGGACATGCTCTAGTTGTGACTAATTAAAAATTATATAATTATTCTAAAAATGAAATTTATTTACAAATTATCTTATTTGATAATTTGAATTGAAAATTATTTGAAATTAAATGAATTATACTATGAATACAGTAACTGTTGATTTTGTAGTCACTATATTCTTATATCATTTGGAATTTATTAAGAATAATACTCTAGATATAAAAATAAATTAGGGTTAACCGCACGTAAAGGATGAATATTTTAATAGAATATTCTAATTATATTCATAAAAGATGAGTACTCGATATTTGAGAGATCATTGATTTTGTCATAAAATTGAAAGTTATTCTATATATTATGTATAATATTGTACATATTTTTCTAGTAATGAACAATCTAATTATTATTAATTTAATTACTTATAAAAATGCTGTATTTATTTATAATTAAAAAAATATAATTTAAGAATATAATTCGTTTTTTTATAAAACATAATCTTAATAAATTTTAAAATATAATTTGTTATTTAATTATTGTGAATGAATTATTTAAAAAAATTAAAAAATTAAAAAAATATCAATTATTTTATAAAACTAATAAGAATTTATTAGTAAGCAAAAATGAAGAATGAAGGAATAAATTATAATACATTCGATGATTATTAGATGATACTTTCTATGTTTATTATTACTAATAATATGCTTTCTAAAAAACTTTTATATATACTATATTTTTATAATTGCTTATTTACTAAAATACATTAAGTAATATCATACTTAAAAAATAATCGCTAATAATATTTTATAATTATGAATAATTATTTTGGCTATTAAAAGTAAGAAAGTTTGTGAATAGTAAAAGACTCTTGCAATGTGTATACTAATATGTGTAATAATTAAATATTTTAGATTTGCTTGTAACATTGCAAAAATGGACATTAAATTTTAACATAATATAAAATATTTATCTTTTTAACCCAGATAATCTGATTTCAATGATTATTTTGTTACAATAAAATAATATATATATTCATGTCATGATTTTTTTATAACGTAATATTATACGTAAAATTATTACAAATCGGATTAACACAATAAAAACTAAAAATAGTGCAGATACTTGAAAATACAGATGCATAGTAAAATATAATACTATCTTCGAGTGTTCATCAATGAAGATACTGCCTTGGCAATGATATTCTAGAGAGTATAAAGTAAGCAGTAGTAACTGTTTTCATCTTTCAAATAAAATACTTGGATACTCCGGCAAATATAATAAAAAAAGACACTACTGCAAATAGAATGATCGCATACGAATAAGACAAAATGGACAAAAGGAGGACAGACCAAGCTCAAAAGACCAGCATTGCCTCTATATACTTTGGTGTATGTATAATACTTAGCTACAAGGCGATATTCTCTATAGTCACATTTACACGCGCGACAAGATACCCAGGTATGGAAGAGAGAGGGAGAGAGAGAGAGAGAGTGAAACAGACGACTTTGAGCTCTACTGACCCATGTAACGGTCTGAACAGTCGTTTCTATCTGACAGTACTTTACAATCTAAGGTTTTATTGAAATCTCTTTTGCTGTCTCTTTCTCCTATATAAACTCTAAGAGACATTTTTATCTGTCGGATAAATTCTTCGTTGAATCATTTTCTATCTTTTTCTAAGTAATTCTATCTCTTTTTCTCTCTAGCTCTTTTTCACTCTTTCTCTTCATCTTATTCTCTATATTCTGAAAACCCAAGTTGCCGGCTCACTCGACTTAGCCAGGGGTACATCTATCTATTCACCAGACTCTCTTCCTCTCTGGTCCCTGCACTTTCTCAAACTGCAGAACCGTCGGAAGAAGTGGGTTTGAGTGGAATAGTAGGAGGCGAATGGTAAAGAATCCTCGGGCAGGCAGGATCACAAGATGGAAAAAAGAAGAAAGAAGCGCGAGTTTTTGTTCTTCTTTCTCTTTTTCTCTTCCAGCACTTAGGGAGAAATTATTGGCGAGATATGAAAGAGCCCGAGTTATTGCTGATAAACCCCTTCAAATGGCGAGCTCTGCACCTTTTCCCACTCTTCTAGACTCCTTGTATTAGCCTTCACCCACTTTATTCGTTCTCTTAACTTTTTTCTACTTAGTTTTGTCTGTTTCTACCTTCCTTCAATACTTTACCTTTGTCTCTTACTCATTTCATCTTCATTTAAATTTTTCGTTTTCTTTTCTATGAAATGAATGAATATTAAGACAAGAATATAAAAGATGATCATACCATCTTTAATATCTAAAAGTTTTGACTAATTATTGAAAAAAAATAAAATTTAATTGTAAATTTAAACAAACTAAAAATTCTTTTTACCTAAATTATTTTTCAATGATTCAAAGTACTTTATAAAATATTTATAAACTTATATTTTGAATTTTTTATCATAAATTAATATTTTAATTTTGAAGACAATAGAAAAAACGAACGTTCTTTAATTCTCTTAACTAAAATAGGTGCGTGTCACTTTGCTATTCCTTTCCAATATCAATTTCCAACTTCATTTGTCTATTTTCTTTTATCTTTATTTTTGCATTTAAATTTAATTTAATCCTTTTTATTGACTTCTTTTCATTCTAAGTAGCTTGTTTTTTTACAAATAAATTTATTATTTTACTTTCTTTATACATTTTATTCTTATTTATTAAAACTGCGCACGGGATAGACATTGTTATAAATTGATACTACAAAGGTTAAAAAAAATGGTAGATTTAAGACACATAAAATAATTTACACATAAATAAACTAGATAAATCACTAATATTTTGGTTAAAATATTTCAATAAATAACTTATTTTATTTAAGAAAATTGAAATAATTACAAATTAATAAAGAATTTATTCTAGCACTAGGTTTACATATTAAGAACGAGCATACGCACGTATATATAAAATATTTTATTGAAAAATAAGAGTATTTTAAATCTAAAAGTTGAATTTCAAAATAATAATTTCTTTGTATTGAAATTTATTATTGAAAGGACTGAATCTACTCTATTTTTTAATTTTATTGTTTTTATTTTATTTAATAAATAAATACTAATCCTAACATATAAAATATAAATTCTTATATTTGAGTATTTAGATAGTATTTCTTATATTTAGATTCAATTAACTTACAAGAAATACTCAACTAACAAAATAGTTATCTAATTTAAAATTAATTAATTTTAAATAATTCCATCCTAACCTTTCTATATAAATAAAAGTTTAATTTGTAAATATAAAAATCTTGTGTCTAGTTATCATAGTAAACTAATCACTTTTATTTTATATATGTTCATATTACTTGTATTCAAATAAAATTAATTGTTATCGTTTAGAAAATCATATTATTCACTCACTTTTCAAATAGTTTTAAGAAACGAGTATCATCAGAATATTTTTAAGACGTGGTTTTTTCTTTACATTAATCTTATTAGTTACTTTTTTATTTTTAAATTTGAGTTTCTTTATTTTCATCTTCACACTTCCTCTTTTTCCCTAATTCAGTTCATACGTTTCAAAAACTTTCTGAGGATGCTGTTTGGAACCGTAACTAGAATCAGGGGAAAGAGGATAAAGTAAATTTATAGGTTACAATAAATATAACATGTACTTACATGTATACATATTCACACGAGCATTCACATAAGTACGGCTCCATGCACAAATGCATAATATAAGATGTAGTATGCGATTAGTCGTTTAACGTTTACGAGAGCTGGTTGAAGAAAAATGCAAAAGATTTACTTTTAATGTAAAAATATATGATAAAAACTTATTTGCTTTATTTTGACTATTTAGACCATGTCGATTTTATATTGAGAAAATGATTATTTGCATAATTTACGACAAATAATTTTTTCTTGAATATCTTGAAATATTTATTAGTTTTTTATTATTCTTATAACCGTCAGTATAAAAAAAAATTTTCTTTGATTTCTTAATTTTTTATATGTAAAATTTGAATATCGCAATGAACATTACAATTTTATATTGTTTTTTTCAACAAAGTATTTTAAATAATTATTATTATAAAAAATAATAATAATTATGTATTTTAAAATAACAAAAAGTAAAACGCATAGCTGAAAATATAATTTATTCAAAAAGTATATACTACTCATTCAACTATTTCATCTTATTTTTAATGTACATCAAAATCATTTTAGTCAATACTAGATAATTTTTTAAGGAAAACGAAATTAGTTTCATATAAAAAGACTATTACTATTATTTTTTAATAAAATTTCATATAACTTTGTCGAGTAAGTAAAGTAAAGTGTTTTATAGTTAAATACCGATGACTTCTGTGAAAGTGTACAACTGAGATAGGAACATATATCACTTTGCACAAGCAATGTTTAACCACAAATTCCGTGTACGTTCAAATTGGTTAGGAACAAATTTCGGCTATAGTCAAGATGCTCGTATAAATGTGTTCTTAACAAGGCGAATGTATGTGCTTATATTTATAATACTATTATAGGTATGAATGTTTAACCTTTTTACATACATAAAATTATATATTTTTTTATTTAAAAAAATATTAATATTAATAATATAATATAAATAATCTATTGATATAAAACAATATATTTTAAATCAAATATAGTTATATTTTATCAGACAAGTAATATTTTCAATAATAATTAAATATAATTATTTTTTACATTTATGATTTGATGCCTCCATCTTTTCGTCTATTTTAATATTATATATAATCAATTCAAAAAATATTGTACTCTTTTTATTATCAATTGTATATTTCAATACATAATTTAGTTAACTTTTCGTTAAGTTTAATATATTATTAACTTTATATTACTAATTTTTATGGTTTCTAAACATTTCTTATTATTATTAATTAAGAAAATATTGATTATTCATTTATTATATTTATTTTATATAATACTTATTTTTAAGATAAAAAATAAAAATATTTTCTAATTAGAATGATATATTAATTTAGTTCAAAACTAATTAAAATATACAGATTTATTCGTTTATAAACTTATATATTCAACGTCTCCCTATGTGATTTCATTAATAATTAATACCGCAAAGATTATAACATATTCATAATTAAATTAGAATACTATCTATTACTTTGTATTATAAAATAAAAAAAGAATTTATTCATAAAGAAAACAATAAATATGTATGTTTAACAAAAATTAACAATATTTTTTAATGTCTATAAATTTAATAATAATGAATATAATTAGATATATTACAATGAATTGGTTTTCTTAGAAAATTTTTAACAATAATTTATATTTTTATAAATTTATTAAAAATTTTATATTATGAAAGAAATTATTATAACTATAATAGATTGTGGAAAATACGACTGAGCCACTTTTGTCCAGATTAAAAATATAATAATAATTTAAAAACTACTATTATTATATTAATATTTATGATATAAATAGTTACATAATGTGTAATGATATTTTACTAATTATAATTGTATTGAAATATATTTTTTGATGTAATAGTAAACGCCAATTATTTTTAGTTTCCATTTATTTAATATAAATTTTATTACTTTATTTTAATTCGATAACTTATTATTAATTTGCAATTCTATTATCTTTTGAATTGATATTTATATTAAGATTTTCTGCTCTAAAAATTTAATCTTTAAAATCATGTAATTTTTTTCATTACTTAGAAAACTTCTAAAATGCTTTAAAATTTTTAATTTTTCTGAAAATATTTCACTTTAGATGTCCGTTTAATATGTATAACATTCTGAATAAAGATAAACTTACATTTAAGATACTCTATTTCGTATTTTATTTTTAATTTAAAAAAACTTGATCGTAAGCTTCAACTTGATCATACAAATTTCCGTGAATAGATAAGGATGAATAAATTCATCCTTTTATAAATGTTTAGATAAATATACGTAAAACGCAATTAGAATGGCTATATTATTGGAATTTTAAATTTAAAACTTTGATATGTAATAACGAAATTTATTTAACAAATAAAGATAAGTTATATACTTTAATGTATATATATTTAGGAATTTTCCTTCGTATTCCGTAGCAGATTATCCAAATTCCGCAACGTAGGAACTACGGTGAGAACGTTTTCGAAATAACATTGATGCACTTGATACATTCTATCAGCACCAAACTACTTCCCTTTTTCTCCCCTAGGATTCGGAAATGTAATTTTTTGAATAGAACAAACTAAAGCTAGCCGTGCTCTATTCGCATTCCTCAACGGGTCTACGCTATAACTACTGTACAACAAGCAATATATCAGGGTATGGAGAACAATTTAACTTGTCCTCGTCGATTTTCATATGTGTATTTTTTACAGTATAGTTAAACGTCTAATTACGAACCGTTTTCTTTTCTCTTTTTATTTTTTTTCATTCGATTAATGAAAAGGTGAGTGAAATTCTCATTTCCTCTCCTTACTTTGTGTATTGTAGCACATTGAGAGTGTCGACTTACTTACCTCGTGGAAATTCTGTATGTGGTGACACTTTCTTACAATTAATTTGATTCGTGATCATCCGTTGCTGAGAAGAATAAAGTAGTGATAGTATTAATCTGAGTTAACATATAATTGTCAAATTACAATGTTTTAAATAATATTCTATACTGTTTCATAATATTTTTATATTTGTAATGAATTAAATGAAATGTAAGACTAAATAGTAGATTATTTTTAATAAAATTACGAAGATAAAATAAATCCGCGTTATTCTACTTTCTGAATTATATTATAAAATATACTGACCTTATATTTTTTAAATATATACTCCCGTTTTTTTAACTTATAAAGTTACCGAATAAAATATTTTGAAATGCTTATATTGCTAATATTTCTTTAGTTGAGTTAGTCATAATCAAGATTAAAGTACAATAAATGCATTATCTTAAAGAAACAGTATAATATTTTCTACTTTTACTGAATTAATTTTTATATAAGTTTAAAAATGTGATATTTTTAAATATAATGATACTACTAATTAATTATATTTCATAAATATTTATACATTTTATCAAGAAATACTTATTTAGTAGCCGTATTTACCCAACGAATATCAATAATCTTTTAAAAAAATAATTTAATACAAATTTCTCTCTCTTTATATATATATATATATATCTCTTTTTCTTCTTTATACCCCACCTCCTCTTTTTATTCTGATTAATTCTTCAAATAACTATAAAAGGTATATAGCTTATGCTTAGAGATATAAAATGATAAAACTAAATAAAAAAGAAATAAAAGGAAGAAAGCATACAATCAGATAAAGAAAATAAAAAAAAAATTATTAATAACGAAGAAACAAATAGTAGGTGGTAAATTAAAAAATAAATTTTTATAATAAAAAATAATAATAATTTAAGCAAATATTAAAGAAAATATACAGCATTAGTTTATCGATTGATTCAAAAAGGTAAAATAATTTTAATTAAAAGTACATTATCTTTGCATATATAAGTTAGGATATTTTGCTTTTACATTTTATAAATTAGACTGTTTATAAAATTAGATATAAAATTATGCTTTGAATAAGAAATTTTAAATTAAACGAAATTTATGTATGTCTGTTTGATACATTATATTTTTAAATAAATTAATTTTTCTTGTTTAGTAATATTTGTTCTAATTTGTTTCCATTAGATTTGTAACATATTTAAAAAAAGAATTAGAACATGAATTATGTAAACATTCTAAATATGTTTTATCTAAATTCTATTTTATTTATATCCTTGCTGGAGATCAAATTATAATTGTCCCAAGAAATGGAATATTATAATAATTAAAATTTTGAATATAAGTTTTAAAATGACGGAAATTACTATAAATATTATTAGTTGTTCAAAACTAATAAGAGAATTTTATTAGATTTAAAAATAACTCTTCTACGAATGCATATAAAATTTTCTTTACTTATTAATACTATTTATTCGAGTTAGGAAGTTTCTTTTTTAATATTATATTTAATTCTCAGAATTAAATTTATTAATTATGTATTATATAAATTGTCATACATACCATTCAATTATTTATCACTATTTCTACATTTTTATTATGCACATCTAAATCAATCATTTAATTATAGAATATTTAACAGTTCATCGATAGTTTTGTATAAAATTTTAGATAAATTATAATGTAAAAAATTATAAAAATCTGTATTTTCTACATTTTGTATTTGTTAGAAAACTAGCAGTAAAATGAAACTTGAAATAGAAAAATTTCTTATATATTTTACATTTTAATTTATAATTTTCAATTTCAATCATTTGTATTAATTAAATTAATCATATATTTTTTCTAAATTATCCAAGTTTTAGTGATAAAATATGTTTTTTGAGAGGAATTTCTGATACCTTAAGTGATATTACTTTTTATTATTCTCATCTAAACTTTGATGCAAATAAAAATTTTTGAACAAAGATATGTTTTCTTCAAAAGCATATAGCAAAGATAAAATGCTTTTATAATTACTGATTTATTAATGTAACATATTTAAATAATTTTATTTCATCTTAATTCTTATAAAAAGCTGAGTAATCGAAACGAATTGTGAATTTAAATAAATGTTATTTCGCGAAAATAAAGTTTTGATAAAAGTTTATCTTATTCTCACTATTAAAATTTCTCCATCTTCTAGACCTTCCATTAAAGTACACAATGAAATTCATATTTAAATCAAATATATGGACACACTTGCAACAATTTTGCAAGTCTAAAATTCTTTATAATTATTCACGTTTTCAGATCAATCTAAATACTTAATTAAAGCATTTTTGATCAAAAATACTTTTATCTTAACTTTAATATTGTAGATCAAAATGAATTAATTTATAGAAGTTTATATTACTTTCGAAATAATTTGAAATTCACAAGTATCAACATATTTCTTGTAAATACTTATAATAATTATATACAAAAAAGAATATAAAGCAATATTTTGACTCAGTCATATATCTGGATTTTTTATTTTTTCGAATAATTCTCGTATCATAATCATAACGTGAAATTCATATTTATACATATATATATATATATATTTCAAATTTTCAAAGAAAAATTTATTTTACACGTTTTATACATAATTATTCTATTTTGTTTTACAAATTCTGTATACTATTATATAATGTATAAACATTGTAATATAAGAATTATAGTAATGTATCTGTTGATTATAAATATATTTAATGAAAGTACTGTAATTTTTTCAGTTTTTAATCTTCTTTTAGAGTACCTTTCATATGTGAAAAAATATATAAAATATATATACATTAAAAAATTATTTCAAAAGATATTTCGCTTTATGAAATCAATAAATATTAGATAAAGTTTTTTGTATAAATAATTTGTTCATGTAAAATTTTTTTTATGTATTTTTGCAATCATTATACCTTCTTGATATATTCCAACTAAGAAAAAAATTTATTTCGAAATTTTTTATAATTCTACAAAAATTGTTTATGCAAAAAACTTAATTTTAACAATCTATTAGTTGGAAACTTTTTATAATTTAGATAAAAAAAATTATTATGTAGTGATATTGGAATTATTATACTGAAAAAATATTACACTATTTAAAATTGAATTTATTTTATGAAATTAAAAAGATTGAAATCAATTTATATAAATAATATTATAATCATATTTTTAAATTGAAAATATCAGTCAATATACTTAAATTCTAAAAAAATATAATTTATTCTCATGAAAATTTTTTGGAAGATACAAAGTAAAGGTAAATATATATTTTATGAGGTACATATACATAAAAACTTTATGAACTATTTTCTTAATTATAATTTTCTTTTAAATATTCTTATAAAATATTTGATCCCTTATAAAGTTGGATTGCTTACGTATTATTTTAAATTATTTTAAATTTTATATAATTACAAAATTGTTAAGCATTTTTAAATATGTGATATAATAAAAGTAATAAATACTTTATGATAAATAAAATTTCTAAATTTTGCATAATTACATTACGTATATTACTTAGAAATCTTATAAACAGTTAACATTATAGTATAATAAATAATTAATTTAAAGTACTCATAAATATAAAAAATTTATAAAAATTATAATGTGTACAATATATAGATTTAATTATGAACAAAAGTAATATATATTTCGGTTCTATATTTATAAAATTCTTTTGCTTAAATTTTAATATTCAATATTTTAAAAATTCATTCAAATTAATAAATATTTAAGAGTTTTATCAAAACCACTGAAAGAAACTGAAATCGTTTAAGGAATATTTAAATAAACTTTCATATAAAATAAAGATAAATCAAATTAATGTCAAGAATGAAAGAGAGAAATCTAGAAAGTATTTGTTATTATTTTTTAATAATTAAATTTTATACAAATAACTACAATTTTATTCTAAATTATATACGAAATTATTTTCTATAAATTTTATTTTCATCAATTATATAAATTAAAATATAAAGAAATCTATTCTATTAATCGATTAGATTAAAAAACATAAATGAATTATACAAATAATTATTAAAAAAAATATATATATGATATTTTAGATATTGTTTTTCATAGAAAATAAGTTCAGATAACATAGTAGGTCATTAAAACATAATAGTTTAAATTAATTTAAGAAACGAACCTTTCTTATACAGTAAAATGATAAAATTGTAAATCAAGGATTAAGGTTGACCTAATCATGATTTAAAACTATCTTTTACTACGTTTCGTACTGCTCAATAATTTATTTTATTTCATTTAAAAAGAAACGCTGAGATATCTTTATTATTGAAATAATTTATATTTACGAATATAAAAAATTTTTTAATAAGTCTGATTTACAATATTCTACTTATTTAAGAAGTTATACTTAAGAATAATATTCAAGAAGTGATAAAAAAGGAGATAACAAATAATTTCATATTACATTTATTTTTATAAGAGCGTTCCTTAATAGAAGAAAATCTTCAAAAAAACCTCTTAAATTATTTCTAAAGAAGAGATGGAAAACGAAAACATAAATTTATAAAGTTTATATTCGTATTAATGCGGATTTGATTAAATTTCATACTTATAGAGGAGCAGTTTGCAGTTCAATTCTATTATACCCTACAGTAAAGGAGTGCGAGTTTCTTCTTAAGAAATTAGAAAGTTCATTTTCACCCTACTGTTGGTTCTGTAGCTGCTCTTTCGTTCTCGTTTTCCTTACACGTGCTACTGTTACTGTTCAAGTCCGGCTTCGTTACTCCATAAGCAATAGATTCCCTGCTTGGAATTGTACGTGCGTGCTCTCGATGCGACCAATAAGAAAAAAAAGTTGCGAATCGACCCAAGTTGAGCAAACCAATCTCTTATAAATTAATTAAAGATTCATGATACTACAGAGGTTTCCTGTTACATATTTTCAGACAGGGATGTGCACCAAGAGATAAAGGCTCGAAGACCGAGTATTTGGCTTATTTGATTTCAATAATCACGTATATGAAAATATACGTGCAAAAAAATTTGTTTAAGATACAGAAAATATGTTACTAGGATTATAATCAATAGATTTTTTATTTAAAAGTTTCTTAGCATTTTAAAGTGTTCTCTTAGATAAGATTAGAAATAAATACATCTTTTCTATAATATATAATATGAATCTTATTTATTCAGTACAACATTTTCTTTCGAACATGCAGATGATTTTTTACATTTTATATTTTACCTATTCGTAAGTTTTCATTTATAATACTTCAATTTCTATAAAAGAGATAGATATATAAAAAGAAAGATTAGTTCAAAAATGTCATGGTACTTTAATCTAAATGAATCTGTCACCTAAATATTGAAATCATAATTTAATATTGATGAAAAATATTTTAGAATTTATTATAAAGGTTCTAAAAGCTAATATATAGCAGTGCATTTGAATATTTATTATAATAGTTACATTTATGTATACATAACTGGGTGACATAATTGTAATGTAAATTTAATTAAAAATTAATTAATTTAATAGAAATTCCATTAAAATCATTTAATGGAACTTTAATATCATTACATTATTATATTTACCTATCTAAATGAAGTAATGTTTAAAATTTTTCAATTTTTTATATCATATTTTTTAATATTTTTAAAATAAATTCTTGAAAATTTAGGTAAATAATTTCTAGAAACAATAAATATTATTTTATAAGGATTTTCTCTTATAAAATAAACTAAAATTATGTATAATATTCTCAAATTTTTTGAAGTTTTGTTGATTTAATAATAGTAATAATGATCGTATCTATACAAATTTTTACATAAATTCTAATGGAATATTAAGTAATCAGAAATTATATAAGGTACATAATACTTTAAAATTTTAATTACTTTATAATGCATGACAATAATTTCTTGGAATCAGTTTTGAATATAATTTAAAAGATTATATTAATAACTACCTCTCGTTTTGAAACAATTGTAAATATTTTACATTTTTAATTTGATTAATATACTTTATAAAATAAAAACAATTATAATATAAAAATCCATGTTTTGTATAAATGGTAAAGCAAGAAGAAAAAGTTTGAAATTTTTAAATGCAACTAATAAATAAGATAAATAATTATATAAATGAAAAAAAATTACGCAATAAAAAATAATTATACTAAAAACAGTAATATTCGTATTTTTAATTACTATGATAATTATAGGCTGACAACAATTCCCAATTATTTTTGAGTTTAAAATACATATAAAAGGCAGGCGAACGCGTTTGTTATAGTTGACTTTCTATTAGTTATCTTGCTTTTTTGATTGTCCTTATTTTCTAATAACTAGCATTATAAAATATTCTTACATTAGTAGCATTATTTCTATAAATAGAGACAGACAGAATAAAAAAAAAGACATACAAGTGAGAGAACTGATGTTGCATTACCGTATTCATAGATGCCACGTGCTTCGTTTAATTCGATTTAAGGACGTATTTATTTGATCCCTAGCTAGTAAATTTATTTTTTCAAAAGATTGGAGAATGCTAGAGAGAGAGCCAATGAAAAGAAATAGTAAAAAATGGCATGGGAATTCTTGTTGAGATCACCCAGTCAAAGGCAACTTGTCAGTTCCGCGTTTCTTCTGCAAACTTCGTTCATTCGTGTTATACTACTTTTAGTCCCTCGGCTCTTGAACTCTTCCTGTTTGAAAGACGAAAGAAAGAGAGCAAGTGCGAACCAGTACTCTGTGCTTCTGTCTTGAAATCCATCGATGTGTATCGTTTGCTCAACCTCTTTCGATCTTCAAAGAAACTGTTCGATGCTGTATCGAAGCTATATTTACCTTCTCTTACTCTTCGGATCTTATTAGGGCTTTTCTTTAGCTAACCTATTCCTCAGCCTTTTTACTTGCATCTATATAATATCTGTATGCTTGACGAAAGTAATTTTTGTCATAATGAACATTATCCTAATCAAACTTAGCGCTTACATGTATATATATGTATTAAATTTATTTGTACTGATTTCACGTTTTCCTAAAATATTTCAAACAAATTTTGAACCATAACCATTTATTTCTTTTTGTTTACGAAAAGAAACTGTCAAAAAAAATCTCATTTATTACTATTTGAATATTAAAATAGTAGAATCGAGATTTATCATCTTTATTTTTCGTAATTTTTTTCTAGATATTAATGCTATTTTCGATGTATACACGTTTTTCTTTTGTACAATGAAACATTTAAATTAATATTTGAAACTAAGAAAATATTTGATAATTTACCAATTTCAAAAATATATTATCTTCAAAATATTTAAATTTATTTAATCTTTTGAAAAAATTTTATATTAAAACTACTTGATTAATATTCAAATTTAAGATATATATTCCATGAGATATTTAAATATTACTTAAATATCATCGTCTATATTTTGTCTATTTAAATTATAATTAATGAATAATTATAGATATTAAAACTCTTAAGGTGACGATCAGCATTTATTCATTATATACAGAAGACAAATATTTATATATTTTGCTGTAATAATAGTAAATAAAAAATATTTTAAACCAAAACTTTATTAACTTTTAAGCGAAATATTTTATACAATAGCTTACTAAGGATACCTGAAATAAACATCTGTAACTGTAATAATTCCAGTTATTTGCAGAATATATATTAGTTTTAATTTATGATATAATTTAAGTATTTCTTTAATTGTTCATAAATTAATTTTGTAATCTTTACAAATAAGTAAATATACTTTAATATAAGTAAATGCAATTATCGATATCTACATATTAAATATAATATAACTCATCTAAAATATTTATTATTGGTTCTTACCTAGTATCCTGCTTTAGGTTCTGTAGCAAAAAATATTTGATACAACATAGAAAAAGTAATTCTTTTAAATAAATGTTTATTTCATATGTGAAATTAATTTTGTAGTGCAAAAAAAATTATGAAATCTTTTTTTTTAAAAATCTTGCATATATCAGCTTTTAAATACTTTTTATTTATGAGAAAATAATATTTGCATACATTTTTTAATTAATTTTGAATGAGTACAAACATATATAATATTTATCAAACTTATTTTATGTAAATTCAATATTAGGGAATTGATATAAAAAATTTTATGCACTTTTGCATCAGTATATGGTACACGCATATATATTTTTATATTTACAAATAATATTTTAAACTTATGAAATCTTTATGAAAAATAAGAATAAAAAATCTGTTTCTAATTATTATATACATTGTGTTTTATTATATTCATTCTTTATTTTTCATTATAATTTTAATACTTAATAATAAATATAGTTTATTTGGTCAATTATTTTCTTTTTTAATAAAAGAAACTATGAATTATAAATTCCTTAATAATCAAATTCTCTTACCTAGCACAAAATGTTTAGTATGTTTTAGTTAGCTTTTTATAATTTTACTTTCTAAATTAAGTCCTAAAATCTATATTATATATTATAATAAAAATTCGATAAGTTTATGTAAAATAAGGAAATAAAAATATATTTCATATAAAATTGTGAATCATATTTTGAGGTTGTAAATAAATTTTTAACCTGCTCGTATTTATATATAATTCATGCATGTACGTACGTAGCTATGCTTGTTTCAAAACTACAAAATAATTAATTAAATTAAATATTATAACACCAAAAATATAATACAAAATATTGTATTGGATATTAATAAATAATATTCATTCTTTGATAAATAACAATACAAACATTATTATGATACAAATACTGCATAATAAATAAGTTATAAAAAATAAAATATGAATCTGAAACTCTTGTAAAAACTATTGAACCAGAAAAGTTCTTTTAGTAGCATAATCTAAATCTCCATTACTTTTTTGTTTATCTAATTGACGCTGAAGAGGGCATCTGTCTATACTGTACCATTTTGATATTTTATATGTCGATTTTTGGTGTCCATTCAGCATTTCACATAAATCACAGATAATACGCTGTTTCGGTTTAGCAACGCGATACTGCTTCTTCCAGTCGAAGTATTTTTTGTACTCTGTCATATTATTAGATAAATTAATTAAATATTTGGCTAAATCTTTTGGTGTATCAAAATCCAAGGCATTGATATACGATTTTGGTGGTGCGAAATCGCTGTAATATGCTCCACCGTATACAACAGGAACCACATTATACCTGCAAGACGTTATTTAATATACATATACTATACATACATATATTATGTGAAATTTTTTATAAGTATTTTTTAAAGCAATATCTTATTATTGTTATTTAAAAATTATTTAAAAATTTTTATTATAAATTATATTACAAAATAAGTTTTGATACATAGTTAAATAGAAATAAGATTTACTCGCTCGAAATGAAATGAATTGCAAGTATAAGTTATCAATCAAAAAATTATATGCTAATTATAAATCTGAATATTAGACACCACAATATACTACCTATAATTTTATGCAAAAATATTTCGAATGTGTGGTTTTAAGTACGTCACTAAAATAAAAATACAAATCATATTTTAAAATAATAGAAAAAGAAGATAAAAAACTTTTTATGAAATAAAAAAAATGTTAATCTTTTAATTTTATTGATTAACTTACTTCTTTTAAAAAAAAATTTTATTCTTGTATTTTAAAATACTTTTTATTTGCATAATTTATTTAATTTTATTGTTCCAATTGAATTTTTCATAGCATAAATTTCTATTTGATAAATTAATTTTTTATCATAATTATGTTTACAATTTTATAAAATATACAATAAAATAAACAATCTTTAAAATACTAAAATATATTACAAATTTATATAAGACTGAAAAAAATAATTACTCATACTCAAAAAGAAAATACTTGTTTCTGATAAAAATTCGATTTATATTAATTCACATTGTCTTTTAAAAAAAAATTTGTATGAAGATAAGATAAAAATAAAGAAACCAAATGATTCACTTATATTGAATATTCTTTCCATCACTACCAGATGTTGCTGCCATAGGTTTTTACTTAACAATATTTTTTTATTTTGAAATTTTATTTAAAATACATTCAAGAAATAAAATACTGTTATATTAAATATATAATTTCTAATTATTCAAAGTATTGATAATTATTACTTATTCATGTATTTATATTTATATATATATAGAATATTGTTAAAATACTAAAATATAAATTACATTTTTAAAGATAAAAAAATTTTCAAAAATCGTAATTGTTATAAAATTTACATTTGATCAACTTTTTTACCCAAACTTTTATTATCAAAAGATTGAATATTTATGAGAAAATAATATATGTATGATTTATTTATCTCACTGGTTATTTTCAAGATATATTTGGTTAGACAGGTGTCAACACTTATAATGCATGAAATTTTAATATTAGAAAGATATCGATATTAGATTCATTGTAATAATTAATTATATTCGTCTACAAAGTAAAGGATATTAATAATTAGAATAAGTCAATAACGACATATTAACGGGTATAAATAAAGACGTGTCAATAATAAAGACATGATAGTAAATGATACGTGTCAATATCAGAATGTAAAAGGGGGTAAGGAAACGTGCGAAAAGTCGATCATTATTATACCCAATGAATGCATGGGTGAAGTATGTGTGACGACTCATAGACTTTCGTGTTATTGTTCAAATAATGGCGTAAATATTTACATACCATGTATTGATCATTTTGAGAAAATATTTATCCATATTTTTAATTGTATTTATTATTAGATTGAAGATACTAAACTTTTTATTATATTGAAGTATCGGGTACATATAATAAAATATTTATATTAACGTTAACAATAATATAAAATAAGTAACATAACTTGCTAATGTTTCCTTTTGGGAAATTGTCATTTCCTTTATCTTGTAGTCGACGTTAATATTCATTATTAACGTTAACATTAATATTCATTTATAATCCAGAATCTTATATTATATTTTATATTTTCTTTTACAATATAATATTTAAATAGTTGAAAAAGTACATCATAAAGTAATATAATTCAGTGACCAATTTTTTCATTAATTTTCAAAATAATAAATATTATTAAAAGTCGCAATGCAATAATATTACAGAAAATATATTGTATCGATTGTGTACAAAATTTAAATTAAATTTATATGTGATACAAGGTTGAAAATGTTAATTTTGATGTTATGAATACTTTAAAACAATATTTCTTTTTAATCTTGCAAGATACATTTTCAAAAGAAAAAGATTACAAAAGAAAATAAAAATATTACGCAAACTTATTATTATAAATAATTGATGTAAAAAAATGTTTAGTTTTATCTTATTATATTGTAAAATATCAGTTAAAAAATATGGTGATATATTTGATATAATATTCGTCGACTATTAAGAATTATCGTGAAAATAATTTTATTAAACGCATATCGAACACAATAGTAATACTTGTCGAAGTTATGTATTCAAACATTTTTTCGTTAAATAAAGATAGATAATCAAAGAAGAATAATTAATATACACAGTTTATGATATTGATAAATAAATCAGGGTTAAATTCCTTTTAACACATTTATCAAACTTATTTTTTCTCTTGTCGATATAAATTTTTTATTTAATTTAACAAAAACAAAGTAAACTTATAAATGTTGAATAATTAATTATTTTTTTATTATGATTCGATATAATTTTTTAGAAAAAGAGTGTCGTTGAATTTTTGTTTTTTAAATAAATATAAATTTTTATGTATCGAATCAATCTCAATTGTAGCCAAAAAATATTAAAAAAGTTCGTGAAAATCCATGTTTTGTAATCTAAGTTCTAAATTAAGTAAAATTATATTTTATTTAGAATATATTTGATAAAATTAATATATACATTAATACTAATATGTTTAAATAAATTCTATTATGAGTTTATTTAATAAATATGAAACGATAATAAATTGCATTAAAAATTATATTGCGTTATTAATATTAACTTGATCATATAAAATTTGATAAAAAAAACAAAATTTTAGAATCAATGAATTTGTTAACGATGGATTTGTCAAATATGTACGAGTCTTTTCGTTATATTTCAGTTGTTGGCGTGAGAAGTCAGACAATCTGTTGTTTTCTTCCTACTTTTCCCACATGTTTGGGCGCGGAACTCGTTTTTTAGGTTATGTTGCTGTACATAAAAATCTTTCAATATTTACATTACTTTTTTTAACATAAAAAAATATTTATAAATAATGTCGTAAATATTCTGATAAAAATGAGAAAAAAAAAAGAATTTCCGTTATTGACAAATGCAATGATTGAAAAATTAAGACTTAAGACAATTGAAAATTCTTAAAGACCTATTTTGTTTAAACATTGTATTGGAAATATTGATCGATGGTCCGAAAACTTCCCGTCGGTCGTTATAATATAAAGCATTTCTCAAATCCTGGAAGCCATGAAAGCGCTCTTATGTATTCAAGAACAAGGAATGTCAACCGAGGTGAAATCGATGATAATAACAAATAAACATTCGCAGTACAGCGGCGGCTACGTATTTACCTGAGGGCATTGAAGAACTTCTCCGTTATGTAGTCGTTGCAGAGAGAATTCTCAAAGGACAGGTAGAAGAAGTAATTGGGCTCGACTTCGGTCTCGAAGCAGTTGCGGTCCTTCGGGCAACCCGGATCCAAAGAGCAGCTACCGTATTTATCAACTTGCACGTGTTTCTCGAGTTCGGCGACGTAACTCTCGCGAGCGCTGCGCGTCTCGCAGTGACTCCTATACCATACCGCAAGTTTTCTCTTGGCCAGGATAAGTTTGTTGAGGTTGTCGTCCTCGTCGGCAACGACCTCCCGGGTTGGAGCCTGCCTCCACACGTAATTACTGCTCCGCGAGGGCCGTACTACCGAGCCGTCGGCCAAGTCGACCACGTCCGCGTAACTCCAGACGACGTCGCTGTCCAGCTGGTAGGTCATCGTCATATTGAAATAATCATCGAAGATGTCGGAGACGTAGCGGTTGACCGGGCTCTCGAGGGCCACGAAGACATAGCGCTGCTCGGGCCGTCGCCTTGCGGGCAAATCCTCGGAATTAAGCTGTCCGCTGATTCCGTGGAAGACGACCGCGTCGAAATCGTAGACGCTGTGCAAAAGTCGACTGTGCACGGCGAAGCAGTTGGTATACCTTGGACAGTCCCGCGCCAGGTGCCCGTCGCCCAGATAAAAGTCCTCGTCCCCGAAGAAACTGTTCCAATAGAGGATGGTCTTGGGCGGTAGACTACCGCTCGTGAGCGCGTAAGTCGCGATCGAGGTGACGTTCAGCAGGTTCGCGTATACTAGGACGCAGAGGCAGAACCCGAGCGTGAGCGCGAAGAGGAGGAAAAACCGGCGCCTGATCATGTTTTGTTCCGAACGTCGGACGCGCGACGACGCCTCGACATCGGTGATCGCAGGTCCCGCGCGAGCGTCACGGTTGGCACACGGTACGGTAAACGCCGAGGGGGCGCTCTTGTCGACGTTGCCTCGTCGACATCGCTTTTTCCACCGCTCGCGCTTCTGACGTCACCAGGAGGGCCGTCACACCGTGCACACACGTGGACTAGTGCGTTCGTGTTGGAGCGAGGAGCCGCCGAAGCCGCCGTCGCCGTCGCGAGCTATCGAGGAGGAAGGGAAGTCCGGCTTTGGAATCCGCCGCGCTTATCCGACGCTCCGCGAATATCGAGAGCTGAACTCGAATCATCTCCATACTTCTTATCGCTACAATCTTCCGATAAGTATAGTTATTACGCCTGCTCTACATCTTTCGATCGTTATCCCCAGTTGTATTTCGTATGAATCCATTTACTTCCACTTTCGTGTACATGCTCAAATATCACCTGATTTAAATATATGTATTTTTATGTCATTTTAACAGGTATATAAAACTGCGTGAATGTTAATCGTTAAATAATTATTATCGTGCATACGTTTGTAAAAAACAATAAAATTCTCGTTTAAACTGGAATACGCAACTAAATTGTTAATATTCTGATTTTACCTTATTGAATCATAAATTATTTATCAACGGAATTATCAACAATGTATAAAAATATATAAAAAAAATAAGTTTTGGAAAAATTCTTACTTATGTATAAATTAGAATAATGTTTCGTATATTACAAAAATATTTACTTTATTTTACAAAAAAAATGCATTTCAATTTGATGAAAATCAAAATATGTGCAGAAAATATTTATTAATTTTACAAAAGTATGAAGATATTTATCCTCTATATTTTTTATGGTATTATGTATTGATAATATATATTGATTAATCCACCTGTGGCTCACGATATAAAATATTAATACTAATTGATATAATATTGACGTATTTCGAAAACTAATATAATGATTAAAATGGTGTTTCAAATTTGTAAATATTCACAAATTATTTTTTAGTTTATATATTTGTTTATTATTGAATTATTAGTTAACAAAGAAATAAAATCATGTATAGATGTGCATATATATATATATATATATATAATTTCAAATACTATTACTATATATTTAACGAATTTTGAGGAAAAAATAATATTTGCCATTAATCTTATAGTGATATGTATATTTTATTATAGGCACGTAGCACCGGTAAAAAAATCAAGTATAACAACTTCGTTTATTCCTTAGTATTCATAGAACAATAAATAGGAAAGCAAATTTTGAAATATAATATACATTTTTTAATTCAAGGTCATTTTACGTGAATATCCATATAAAATAAATAAAACTAAATTAAGATTTTTATTTTATTTTTTTAATTATTACATACATCGTTATGTTACATAAGCCACTATTTTTTAAAATAAATAAAAATTAAAGATTTATCTATGTTTATAGATTTTTGCTTAATTTAAAAGCATTATATTAGCATATTAAATACTTGAAATTATATTCAATACTTACTTATTTTAAAATCTTTATTTAAAAAAATTAACATAAGAACATAACAGTTACGTAATCGACATTTATTTCATTGTATATTTTTTAATAGATATATCTTTTCATTATAGTTATAAAAATTTGGTCATATAGGTTATTGTTATTAAATTAATTAAATTTAATGTTAAAAAGTTCATTGAAATTTTCTATAAATGAATCCAGTTTATGAAAAGTGATTTTTTTGAACAATTGGAATAATGAAAAATCTATTTGATAATAAGAAACTTTCAATATTTATTATATAATAAATAATTACTAAATAACTTTTAATTAATCTATTTATATTAAAAATTACTTAGTAAAAAGATAAATATGTAAAAAAAAGAATAATTTGATTTTAAATAATATAATATATATGTAGTAATGGTTATAAAAAAATACTTTTATATTGCATAGCAAAGTGAATAAATTAGATATAGATTTTCGTTATTAATTTTGTTGATTTTTTAAAACAAGCTAAAAGTTATAGAAGCCATATATATAATAGAAGTTATATAGATATAGATTATTAAAAAAATTAAATTATTTTATCAAAAATTATTTTTAAATTATTTTATATTTTATTGTAATATTCATATATAATAAAACTATTATAGGATGCATTATAATCAGTAAGTTTTCTACTTTACAAAATAAAATTCTTATAACATATACAATAAGATTTACAATAAAAATAATGTCTGCCTTTATAATCACAAGATGAAACTATACAAAAATACCTTTGAAACCTATAAGAAACACCAAAATTTAACTTATTTTTTACAATATTATTATGTTACAAATTTCTATTACGAACGTTTACGAAAAATTACGTACATACATTTTTAGAGTTTATGTAATCCACATATACTTTTCTCTATATTTGTAACATTTTATTTCTTAATAATTCTTTTATACATTATTCTAAAAATATGTGTACTTCTACTTGAATTTGTACACATCTATATTATAATTTCATTAAGATTTAATAAAACTATATTATACCATTCAAATATATCATCCTTATGTACACGATATTTTAAATGATTCTAATGTGTAATTTTAAATTAACAAATATCATATGTAAAATATGAATTAAAAAAAATTTTTTAAATTAGATATTTATATAAAACAGTACTAGAATATTGATGTAATATCTGTTCTTTACATGAAAGAAGCAAATAATAAAGATAACGAAATATTTTTTAAATTTCTTAAAAGTTAAAATGCCTTTGTGTTTGCAGTGTTTTATTTCGAAATACATAAAGCATATCAACTGTTCGATATATTTGAATAATCTGGTTTTAAAAAAGTACTTGAATACTGTACTAATGTATTTTAATTAAATTCGAACTTTTAATGTTTAATTTCAAATTAAACATTAGAATGAACGATTTAAATTCAATATAATTATTATATTATTGAAAATTATACTTAATTATATTTAATTTTAATAAAAGTATTCTAATATGCATATAAATATTTTAAATAAAGACTTTCATTATTTAATCACTTTGTCTTATTACATACAGTACTTAAAGAATTGATATAAATAAAAAAAAATAAGAATCTTATTTTCATTCTACATATACTATTAATACTTCTAATTAAGAATTTTTAATTAAAAGTTCATTGAACAATTTAGTATATGTATGAAATTATATAATAATTTGTTGAATATTCATGATGAATTTCTGAAGCTATTAAAATGCGTTATTTAAAAATATATATATCATTTAAAACCATTATGTTTGCTATCTGTCCTTGTGACATTATACTTTATCACCTCATTTCATTTTATCATCTCATTTTTATACACGTTCTATTAACTTTGAGGCTTCATTAACATTTCTTATATGTTAAAAGTTTTGCATTAGTTATTTCCGCATTTTAAATAGATAAACTAGTCTTACATTATCACTAAAAAAATAAATAAAATAAATATTAAAAAATGTATATAAAACTTAAAATAAATTTATAAAAAAAGTAAAATACGATTAATTAAAATACTTTTGTATATGTATAATAATTACTAATACATATGTATAGTAATAACCACTATTATATTAAGAAATATAAATATATATCTATATATTTATATATATTATGATATAATTAAAAAATTTTATTGAAATTTGTAATGTACCGTTATTTCAATTTATTTCATAATAAATGCGCAAGAAGTAATTTATTATATAATACAAGATAAAAAAACTAATTTCTCGAACCAGTATATATATTAGATGATATACCAAGTTTACCTTCAATCATTAATTATTGATATTATCCTATGCTCTATGTAGTTTCGAACTTTTTTACTTATAAACTATAAAATTTAAATGTCTATTTTAAATAGATAATTTAAGTATTGGTAATAGAAACGAAATACTTAATCAGCGCTTTATTTTTGAAAATATTTTCACTTTTTATTCTAAATTGAGTTTCCATTATGTGAAGTCATACATTACTCTTACAAAAAAACATTAAGACATATAGTTTTTCTTAATATTTTCTTAATAATTTCTTAATATATATATATATATATATATATATATCAGTAATTAACTATTTTATAGTTAAATATAAATATTTTACTTTATTTTTTAATATTTTAAAAAATGTATTATTATAGATCCAAAACATGTTCTGATATAAGCTTTTAAAAATTGATGGCAATTATTTATTATGGATATTATATTGAATATACTTCACTTTTATATTTTTATACTATTATTATACTTCATTGTATTCATTATAAAGTATAATAATGAAAGATAATATATATTGTATACATTATATTGAATATAAATATGAAGATTAAAAAAAATGAATTTATATCAATTTATATAGAAATAATTGTTTTTTATGAGACGAATAAAAATAATATTAACATATAAAGCGCAAAAAACTAATAACGAAACTTCAAATATTTATTCTACCATTATTTATAAAATAAATGAAATATCTTACGGTTTATTTACACATATCATTGTATACAGTAGTTATTTGTTTTTTTTAGTATAATTTATTTTGGAATTTTAATAAATACACTAAATGTTTAAGATCTAAATTCATAATATGTATAATTTTTTATCTATTTATAATTAAATATTTTTCTAGTCTGAAGTATGTAAAAAATTTATTTCTATTTTCGTATAATACAATAATTAGGATACTAAATTGTTTTTTATACATTCAATAATAAATAAATTGACTTTGAGTTCTAATGAATATTATTACTAAATTTAAATGTTTTTAATAATATTCAATTATCAAATATAAATTAAATCAATGATTACAATTAAATAGTTTAAACAAAAAATGATATTGTGTTATTATGTAATATTGTTATTTAGAGATGACCAATGATCTCAAATTAAAATTTAATGATATATTAAATTTTTATATATTTAATAATAGTAACTTGTAACTATATCTTAATTTTTAAATAATATAAATACTATATAATTCAAATATGAATGGGAAAATATTTTATTTAGATTTTTTAATAAAGGTGTCATCGATCTCATTTTCATAAACATGACAATGTATCTCTTAAGATTGAAAAGTAAATTATATTAATAATATTTTAAGTTTACAATTGTAAAAACCTTGATATACTTTATATTTAATAAAAATGTATTCATATTATAATGATTTTCATAGAGCGAATTTTTCATTTTGTTTTATTGTATATCTCTCATCTTTTTCTTTAATATTGCACATGAATAAGCTTATTCTATACTAAAACAATGTAAAAATTACAAAGAAACTATATGGATTTTGATGTCGATTTAATATTTTATATTTAAATTTACTTTATACAAATAAATAATCATAATAAAATTATATGTATGAAAATACAATATCATTTGATAATAAAAATATAACAGATTTATAGCTTCTCATTCATCAAGTGGAGATAAAACAATTTATACTATGATCAAATATTTGACAGACATTTTCTTCGATATGCCTAGTTAATGACTAAATATATTATTAATTTTAAAACTTTTAATAGCTGTTGGCAATGATTCTTACTTACAATACAAAAATTAATGTTTGTGATTAGTATTCTCTCGATAAAGTACTGTGTATTTTTCATGATGATTTATTAAATGATAATAACATTTTGTGCATGTATGTAAAAAGTCCAAGTATATATTTTAAAACTAATAATCTCGAATGTATATTTTTTTGTTTATCCAATAAAAGAAGTGTCTTATAACATTCATTTACTATGAGATCACTTAGTTTATATAATGAATTAATTTGTCATAAAAAGCTTAACTATGATGATTTTCGAGTAATTTTTTTGGAGTCTGAAGCGATTTATATTTAAATTGACTTTCTTGCAACAAATATCATATAACTTGTTAATCAGTAATTTTGAATTTCAAATAATTCCTTAATAATATGATAAATAATTCTTAATTCATTAAATTTTGGTTTTTACTTTAATATTACAATTAAAAAAATTTTATAAGAAATGAAACTTTGAAATGAAATTCAATGAAACTTTTACTAAATAGTATAGACAAACTGGAATTAAAAAAATCCGACTGATTTAATCTTTTATGTAATGTATACAGAGAAAAGTATCTTCTGTAATATAATATATAAAATATCAGTAATACAGTTATATGTCGATTATATTCTTATTATAGCAACTTAATTTAATATTAAATGTTAAATTAATTCTAATTATTCTAGTAACATTTTTTACTAGTAAAAATGAATACTGTTTGATATTCATTTGTATTACCCTTTCTTTATCAAAATTAAAATTATTTATCTCCTTAAAATTCCCATCTATTATTTGTTGAAGTTTTAAATAATTATGTGAATCAAGGGTTTAAAAATTCTAATATAAAATTTATAATTTCATAATTATAATATATCCGTATTTTCTACTATTGAAAACTTTATTCTTACAAATACAATATGTTTGTACATATAGTCTAATAAGGTCATCAATATTGATCAGTATCTCAATAGTAAAAAATATAGCATCATAACAATGACTAATTATTTTATGAATATTTTGATATAACCTTGCAAAATGGTCCATATAGAAAATATCTTTATTGCATTATTATAATAAAAAGTCATCGATTCTACTTCTCGGTAAAAAATACCATTACCTTCACTAAAGTAGAACACGTCAAAAACCATTCATTTGCATTATTCAAGGAAAAAAACGGAAACCTATGCCGGACAATACTTTGCTGTCGATAAACTTGAAACGTGACATTTGAAGCGCTGAATTTGAATAACGACACTCTGAAGGGTGAAACTTTGACTAAAATATCAGCATAAAAGTGTCCACTCTTTGTTCGACTCGGTTGAGACTTTCATCTATACATATATATAATACGTGTACACGTATGTATTTTACGCGAATGCGTTTCTTATTATAGCCTTCCGTACACATGAAACTCTGAACATTTTGTTGTAGATAAAAGATTATAAATAAAAAAAAAGAAAGATCAATATGTGAAGCAGAAGAAATCAAGAATTATTTGTTTGATTACAAATTTAATCATTTAACATAAAAAATTATTATGCGAATAATAGGTTGCAGTAAAAAAATATAAAAATATATAATAATAATATCGGAAAAAAGAAACATTAAATATTTTATATTTTAACAAATTATTAATAGAATAATAATATTATTTCATTAATTAATATAATATTATTTATATTATCATTACAAACAATAAAACAATAAATTTATGTAATAATTGATGTGCTACTTTATCTATTTACTTTTCATAGAAATATTCGGAAATAACGTAATCGAAATTAGATAGATTAGTTTCAAAAGTATAAAAATGAACGTTTTTATTTTACATTATGTAAGTACAATACAAATATGATATGCGCAATAAAATTACAAGTGAATGTAGGGGTATTTTCTGATCAGATAGCTCAAACTCGCGTCAAAATTGAACTTTTGTAAATGCATCGTTTTTGATATTGTAATATCTGTATTGCAAGTTAACCTGAGCTATGCGCCCTTTTTTTCGATACCAGATGTAACTTTATGGACATCATAGAAAAGATATAGAGTGCAACTTTATTGCAATACCTGTGATCGGTTTGGCATCAGCCTGCTGTTTTCGATTGTACTCTCAATCGCCCGAGACGGTTTGATCTGCGGCCGCGGCAATCATTCTATATAATGCAATTGGATATTTTACTGATTTAATCCTCTCTCCAGAAACAAAAGAGTGAAACGATCAAATTATACACGTAAAATTTCGAGTAACTTAAAATTATTTTTCTTGTTATCTGATTATTTGTCAGTAATATTTATTCTATACCTAAAAGATGGTTTTATGTTAGATTGTATAATTCTTAAAATAAGAATTTGAAGAAAAAAACTTCTAACTAGCCTATAATATTTTATTTATTTGTATTTCTTTTAAAAGCAATTCTATTATTGATTCAGTACGCTAAAAAAATCGAAAACTTATCGTATTGAAATTAATTTTAATTAATATTAGTTATTAATTTATACTAAATAAAAAAATATTTTAATGTTTAATTTAAATAAAATATTCTAATTATTCTAATATTTAAATTTATTTATATATAAATAAATATGGTAAAATGCCTATAAATAGAATGTAAAATTATTCCATAGCTTCATTTAAACGGAAAATTCATACTATTAATACTAAAACATTTCGATAATAGATTTTTAAATTCATAAATATATGTTTTCTATAAGTTGAAGCTTATAAAATATAGTTTAAAAATAATTCATCTGAGTCATTAAGAAAACTCTTACTTAATTTTTAGTACATGATTTAGTATAATACAGATATAATTGTACATAAAGGTGAATAATAGTCTTGATATATATGGAAACACTTGAATGCGAAAGCTAATCTAAACGAATATTATAATAATTGAGCCTTCATTAAATTTGAAGAGTGAATAATAATAAAAGGTATAGCGTACATAGTGATTAGAAATCTAGGTTTAATTATCACAGCTTTGAGTTTATTATTTTATATTTTTAATTTACGTTCAGACTTCAAATTTATAATTTATACTATTAAAGCGCTTAATAGAGAAAATAACCATCTGTATATTAAAAACACATTAAGTTAATCAAATATTAGAAAATCAAATATAATTCTTTTGTATATTATGCTTAAACAGATTTTGCTTCTTTAACATATATTTTTCTAATATACATAAATGATTGAATAAATTTTACATTATTTATTATAAAAATACTTAGAAAAATAAAATTTTTGTACTGCAATTTTGAAAATATAAATCGTTCAGTTAAACGACATAAAATACAATATATTTATACAATATCGCGATAAAAATAAGGACTTGAAAAAATAGATAATTTTATAACAAAAAAAATTTATGCATGAAAAGAAGAAAAGTAACAGCAAAAATGATAGATGTTAAGGAAAGATTGATATACGTAATAGAGAACATTAATCTATATATATGATAGAAATGTATAATTTGGAAATTCTTATAGATATATCATCAATTATATATTCTAAAACTAAAATGTTAAGTTACAAATTCTTCAAAACAAAATTTGATAAGAATTTTATAAAAATAACAATTTCTAAAATACTCTACACATATTACATACTAACTGGAATGAGTAATTAATATTTTTATAAATATATGTAGAACTATTATAAATTGTTATATATGTATATAGTTAGGCTTTAATTTAACTTTTACTGGAAAATGAATGCGTAATTTGGAATATATATGGAAGACAAAGAGGTATAAAAATACATTTATAAATTGATAATTATTAGAATACGTACATAATGAAATATATACATATACTATCGATAAATTACTTATTTATATACTATTCTCTAATATTTTTGAAAAAACAAGAAAAAATTCAAAATTAACTTTTTCAATAAAATATAGGAAAGAATATGCGAGGGTCTTAGAATGTCATTTTTTATGTTGTCTAATAAAGAATAGATGAATATAAAATATTTTATTTTTTTTCTTAAAGCACTATGTAGGTTTCCACAACTTTTTTAAATATATAGTTTATGAAATCAGTTCAACTATTATATTTTGCAGAATTAGTAAATAAAAATATAGAATATTATCAAGGAAGAAAGTATTTGATTTATTAATGTTAGAATAAAGCCTGTATAATTCTTTAATCAGTAAAAAAAATTTAATTGAATTTTTGTAAAATTCTGAAACATCATTTAAAATAAAGCTGCTATTATAATAAATTAATCACAATAAAAAATATAACCCTGAGTTTATAAAAAATAATTCATTGAATATATGAATAATATAAGAAATTCCAATTTCGTTAGTCTTTGCATAAGGTTAATTAAGCAAAATCAATTATTGTGAAAAATTTGAAACTTTCTCATAATAAGTATAAATTGTTCTAAATAACTATAACTATTTTTGGAATTTTCTATTTGACACTATAATTATAAACCATAAAAAAATTGAATTTAATTAATGTAATATATTAATTATAAAAATATATGATAGAATGACACACGTGAGCTTTAAATTATCCCATGAAAAAACTATTAAAATTTAATAATAATTATGAAATTTTACTTGTTAAATTAAAGTCTATTTTCTTAATATATCAACTTCTTTATTAAATTATATTTGACAGATAAATATATGTAAAAGGTAATATTCTGTATAAAATATCAAACTTTCAAGTTACAAATGTTTGTAAAAGTATTGGAGATATTTTTATAGATTGTAACAGAAAATTCTGTTTTTACGTTAGTCACACTGATCATATTTTTCAATGTATGAGATATTTTAATAAAAAAAAATAATATAAATATGAACAAAATAAAACTGATATAACTATAAATTTATAGAACTATTTATTTTAAATATTCCTTTTCATTTCAAATTATTCTTACAAAGGGAATTAAAAATCTCTAGTATCAAACAAATTAATATCTTATTAATTCAAATCGTTCTACTATTGTAGATAATTTATAATATAGATGTTACACTGTGAATGAATAAATGCTATCTAATGGACCGTAATCAATAAAAGAAGTTTTAGCCTACGAGTAATCTATTCAAAATACGTTTAAGCTTTCATGAACATCCCGACGTATTGAAAAGACAAATATAAAGTTGCTTATAAGAAAAAAAAATTACTTAACATTTCTACAGAATAGAATTATTAACAACTTTATATAAAAAACGGATTAATCAATATAAAAGTAGTTATTATTAAAATTATAAAAAAATGTAGAATTTATTTAAATATAAAATAAATAGAAATGTTAAAATACGAAATATTTATAAGAAAATTAAGTTATGTACGTACATTATAAATTTATAATTTTATTAAAAATATGTTGATTGAATAGAAAGTAAAGCTTTTATGTTTGTTATGTTTTATGCATGTAAACAATTTATATAAGCGTAAGAACTTTATAACTGAGGAAAACCATTATCGAATCAAGAATGTAAGTAATGCGGTCGGAAACATAAGGGGTAAGCGTTTTCGAGGAAACATTGTATTAGTAAAGATTGTAAATGATATATGTAGAGAGCTATGCCGAAACATTATTGAGTTATTCGCTATAGACTCACAAAACACGAGGCAAGGTTAACCTCGCGCGCATTGTTGTGGAGGGGAGCGAACTGGAAATTGAACATGTAAACAAAAGAGCAGGGACTGGGCCGGATCTTAGGACCACGGGTGCAGATGCGGTGATGCGAGATCTAGTTCTAAATAGGCCGCGAGAAAACAGCCGTGAAGAAAAATGCGGTTCACTGCGCGATCGGCGATTGTTTTTGCATATTGTATAACGCGCGACGATCCACGTGAAACCTAATCCCGCGTACGTGTGAAGAGGTCTCGAAGGCCTTGACGCCCGTGTACAACGGTACCGATCGTACGTAGACATCTAGAGAAAATATAAGCACCGTTCGGTCGTGACGGCCGGCTCGGCAATATCGGGTTTTTGAAAATAGATCGAGTTTTACGACGCGAAGAAAAAGACAGGGAAATATTATGAATTTGCTAGAGTTGAGGGTCGACGGGAGAAGTACGAAAAGGTGAATAGACGAGAAACGGTAAAGCGGACAGATTTTTATACCAGTACTTTGTCGACACGGACAATACATGGACGCACAACCGGGAACCATGTAACGCGTGTAAGGACGATCTGAAACACGATCCGAAATAACTTATGTACCACGTGTTCGGGCTACGACGAAAATTGTGATACAAATAAATTGAATAAAAAAAACAAAATTTCTGTATTAATTCCCAACGATAAGCATCTGCGATATCTTTCATTGTGTATGTTTACAATATGAAAAGTGAAAAATTTTTTAACAAGAAATAAAAAAACTAGTAAATTTTTACTAGTAAACTAGTAAAATGAATCAGTTAATTTTTATCAATAAATATATGCTATCGAATGAAAATCAGTAAAAAAACTTAAAACACCAATAATTTGAATAACAAATTATAGGTATACTATAAACTATTGAGTAAATTTAAAATTTGCATACTTGTTAAAAAAAAAATTACAAAATTTAAATGTATAAAATTAAAAACGAAATGTATCAAGTAAATACGAAATATTCAAGAGAAAAATTAATCCAGAAAAGTTAAATCCATGAAATACTTCAAAAAATTTTACACCATTTAGTACAATTAACAACACTAAAAAAATTAATTGATTATAGAGGTATTTTAATACATTTTTTATTTATTTTGGTGGAATTATTATCTAGCTTAAACATTTTTAAATTAATAAATTAGTGTAATTTTATAAATTCATTTCTTTATATATGAAACGTTGTTTATATATATATATATTTTTTTTTTGAGTACTTTTAACTTCATTAAGTCAATCGGTGATATAGACTTCTTTAAAAGTTGTTAATAAAAATCTGATTTTAAAGATTACAAACTTTTTTAAATATGTATTGAAAAAGTAATAAACAATTAATTTTTATTGCATTGTTAAATTTTTTTTAAATAATATATTTACATATTTATATTTTTTGAATTATATTACAATAAAAAAATAAATTCAAAATGTATAATATTATCAAATACTAAGATATTTAATATTTGCTCTGGTGAAACATGAAATAAAAAAAGTAAACTCAAAAGATTATTGATTTTTTAATTATGTAGATAATTTTCGTATGAATATATGTACATATACATACAGTTAAATACATATATGTATTGGATTAACAATGTTAATTTAAAGTATCATCGGAAAAATTTTTTCTTTTGTATTATATATATATATTAATTATAATGTATCAACATTACAATTTAAAATTAAACTAATAATAAATTTATTATTACAAAAGTTTATTTATTTTCTTAAGATTATAAATTATTATAAATATATATTCATTTTTATTCACAATATGTTACATTACCTTAACAATAACATGTTAAGTACAATCATAAAATTCGATATGAATAGAATAATCTGAAATAATTTTCTAGATAAATAGAAAATATGAAAATAATATTAAAATGCTTATTTATAATTTATTAAGACTAAAAAATATTTTACTATGTTTATCGTATATTAAAATCTTGACTCCAAGAATTTTGATATGCATGAAATGTATCATTTAATATTTAAAATATATTAAAAATAAAAATAAACATTAATATTCTTATATAAATATACAAAAAAATAGGTTAAATTAGTTATTAAATTTTTTTTGCTATTACAGCTGTACCAGATAAGCCAACATTTGCAGAACCAATACCAAATGTTACAGTTGCTCTTGGAAGAGATGTTAGTTTACCTTGTGTAATCGAGAATCTTGGATCCTATAAGGTATAGACATTTTAATATTTTTTAAATTATTTTTTAACTATATATTATATTTCAGAAACAATTATATAGAAAAAAATTCTGATTAACATATTTAGTGTTTACAAATTTTTTTATCACATATATTTTATATATAAACAAATTTCACAAATATAAATTGATAAAAATATTTATAAATTATTATTATAAATTAAAATTAGTTGATTGTTATTATCATTAGATATAAAAATATCAACTTATATAAAATTGTACTTTATTTAATAATAAACGTGTTCAAAATAAAAGTTTTTTATCTAAAAGTAAATAACTTTTTGAGTGTATTGTATCAGAAATAGCACGTGATACTTGACAATACATGAATCTACAGTTTTCAAACTTAAAGAACTCAATACAAGAAGTAAAAAATATATAGAACGAACAAATAAACCCACATGTCTATCTTTTTTCAAACTTCCTTTCGTCTTAGTCTCATGTATGTTCTTCGTATCTCGCAGCACCTATTATTTCACTTGTATGGTTCTCAGATTTTAAGAAAAAAGTGACCTTTAGCATTATAGATTTTAAGATGTTTAATAATTGAAAAGTTTCATAAAAAAGTTGAAGACTGTAAAGTCAATCGAAAAAGAGACGAAACAAGGTACTTCTCTAAATAGTTATTACTAAATATAGTTCCGATTACGTTTATTAAAAAAATATAAGAAAATACTGTTTAATACTGAAACTTTTTAATTTTTCTAAATAATTGAAATTTATAATCTTAATAGTTGATTAAATATATGATAGTATGAATGGGTGCAATGAAATAGTTACATAGTAATGATTCAAAATATCAAATTAAAAATGAATATTATATGAAGTATATAATTAATATAAAACATTTGATCTTCAAATATATATTTATATGTAACTTGCATATATTTAATGTAATAAATATGTAACGAATATTATATAAATCTTCTACAACTAATTTTGATTTATTCCATTAAAAATCTGCTATTTGATTCTGAATTTTTATTAAAACTAAAAAGAAAATAACATTTTCTAGATAAATCTTTGAATCATAATCATATATCAATTAGATTATAAATATTATATTTATTAAAATATTTGTTATTTATTATAACTTTTTAATTAGATGGTATATTAAAGAAATTATTATTAATAACAGTTTTATAATAGAATTATGTATTAAGAAAATCCATTCTATTATTTTGATTTGATATGCTAATGTATTTGAAAAGTTCATTTTACAAATTCTGGTATATAGTTTTATAAAAATCTCATACCAAATCAGTGTATTTAGAATATGCTATGGATTATAGTGTTTTGCCATGAGACAATGAGACGATAATATCATATAATCAAGCAGAGTATTGAGCATAAAAATATATACATAACCTATATATATATAAGCAAAGCTTAAATTCAATAATAATATGCACATTTTATTAATTAAGTTTTTAAATCATTTTATGTAAATTATTTTGTGTAAAAATAAAATATTATTGAGATTGAAGATAGTCATAAATGCTATAGTAAAGACTAGAACAAAATATGTTTTAAAATTTTGCACGTGGATTATTTTGGCATATGTAATATATGTAATATATACGTAATATATATATGTAATATGTAATATATTACATATATAATATATAATTTTATATTATTATTTTATACACTTTTTAGTTACCACAAAGTTCTTTACTTTGAGTTTTTATATTAATATCTTATTTGTGATTATTATTTTTCTATTGTCCAATTGTACTAAATTTCTAAAACTTTTTATGATATTGATATTACATTATTTCTATAACAATTATAACTGTGATATCAAAAAACGATGCGATTATCTTCATATGAGTTCTAATTGAAATATAATCAATGATATGTAATTCATTTTAATAATATGATTTTAACTAATGATACCGTCAACTACAGGGGAGTATTATATGAGTATTTTATGTTATGATATTAAATAATATTATACGAGTAAAGTTAACTATAAAAATATTTTATGAAATTATTAAAAGCGGAAATTACATCATGCAGTTACAAGGAAACATTTTCCCATTTTTAAAGAATAAAAATTGAATAAATATTTAGGTACTTCAAAAAATTCGATAAATGTATTTTATCTACCGACATCGATTTTTATGAAATAACACAATTATAAATAAATAAATTCATATTATATCAAGTACCTAATTTATTATAAAAAAATAATTGAAAGAATATATATATCTGTTAGTGATGATAGCTCATGAATTTACAGACAATAAATGTAAAACAAGTGTATTATGGTCACTCGGACATCAATAGACTGCAATATTGAGAAAAGAGAGAAATGGAGAATCATTTAGTTTCTCTTCCTTTAAAATTTATTATTAAAAATTTATTTTATAAAAAATAGATAAGAAATAAAGAAAAATAGACGATGAATCTTAAAAAATATAAACAGTATTTACTATAAGCTTATGATTATGACAGAATTTAATAGCTGATGACTGTAATAATTCAGAAAAATTGCGTCATTTCATCTTAAACATGAATCGACGAGACTCATCCAATTTATAGCTTTCATAAGTTCCAGAAAATTCCAAAGCAGAAATTCATAAATCTTCGTATTTTTGCAAGTACATCGGCTCAATAGTAAAATACAAAATACATTATAAAATATATCTTTCAAATAAAATATTAAATAATATCTTTAATTATTTATTGTGTAATACGCACATTTTTATAGAAATACATTCTTATAAATGTTAATAATATTTCGAATACTTCTCTAGTAATCTATTTATAATTATCTAACTATAATGTTAGAAAGTGAATAATATGTTATCAGTAGAAATAACTTTGTTCAATTTCAGTTGAGTTCAAAAAAGTAAAAACTTTTTAATAAAATGAATATCCATAGAAAAAACTATTTATTTATCTTGAACATGTATAAATTGTAAAAATTTTGTAAATAACAACTTTATAAAAAAATTCTCTTGTATTTTATACGAATACAATACTAAATTATAAATTTATTTTTTATTCAACAATAATGCTATTTTTTTAACGAATAATATTTATTATCATATAAGTTTTATTTATAATAGAAAAGACAAATAAAAAATCCAAATATATCGTTTTAAATTATCCAATAATCTCATCATCAAAGATAATAACATTATGGAAATAAAATTACATTAGTTATATGAAACGCATTTTTTATATTATTTACTTACAATAATTTTAAATTTCTGTATAAATTTTGACAACTTTGTAAATTATAATTCTATAAAATACTATATTCATATTCCTATCAACTCAATATTTTACAAACTTGTCAATATCAAATTGGATATTAATTTAGTGGATTAAATTATAACGTTTAATTCATCATCTTGAATCTAAATTGAATTAAATAAAATATTAAATAAAAATCAGAGCATATATATTCAATACATAATTATCCTAGATAAGATTGTATATTTTACAAAAACTTTATAAAAAAATAAACTATTGGTAAACACTTCTTCTGATACAATTTATGTATCAGGAATAATCCATGTTATTAAAAAATATGAAATATACTCGTATCGTGAAAATATTAATGAGTATTTTTGAAAAATTTAATTTTAACTTCTTTAATTAATTAATCGATAAGTGAAATAATATAACAAAATAAATAGAGATTAAAAAATGCAGGAAAAATTATATTTACTTTATCGAAGGATATAATAAAAATATGTATGTGTATAAAACTTGAATTCCAGAAAAAAGTTAAATTTTATATCGATCTCTTTTATCGTACACTAGGAACATTTATGATCGATATCATTTAAAAAGCTAAGATAAAATATCTCTAAAATTATAGTCCTTATCTTCACAAAGGATATTACAGAGATCAAACTACTCAACTTCGTTTTGAGAGGTTCAAGCGTTATATGAATCAAATGATTTTTGTAACATGTCATTTAAAACAGAAACATTTAAAATTTACCATAAAACTTATCGAATAAATAATAATTATACTTTACATTGTAAATGAGAACGATTAAGTCTTTTTTAGTTTCATTGATAAATTTTTGTTAGTTTATTTAGCGAATAAAATGTTATTTAAAATAGTGTTTCGTAATTTATTACATACAATCGTTATACCAAAACGAGTAATAAATTTTTTAACGAGTAGATTTATACATACAAGTTTTATTAAATTATAATATTTTTGTATTCTTTCCTTGGTATTTCTTGGCACATAATTAGAAATTTTACTAATTACATTAAAGTGTCAAAATTTATTAAATAGAATTTATATAACTTCCTTTTTTGTTTCTTCCATTCTTTATATCTTTTTAGGTAAAACATATTTTTCCCGAGAAGTATTTATTTTGCATAGCTCAATTTTAATTCAGGTAGTTGAGTGCAAAAAACTGAATGTACAGTCTTTTATATTAATATTTTAATAAAAGTAATAGCTTTTTGTAAACAAATTAATATTATACATAAATTTTTTTTATATATTTATCTTTTATAGAAAATACTCAAATTTTTTAAAAAATTATAATCAGCAATACTAAAAACGTTTATTTGGACTGTTCAGGATTGAAATAATGCATACTCTAGCTGTTATTATCACAATTTATTTTATTCGAGATATAAACATTTTCACAAGTAGTTATTCGGACGTGCATAAATACTTAACAAGTCCCGCTCTCGCGTACAATGTTTCGCTAGTCGTTGATGTTACCAACCATTCTCGACGTGGTCTCTAATGCTACTGCCCATAAGTCGCGTTATCGCTTACAAAGCTCGGTCTAACGGTCGGAGCTTGTAGAAACGCGTTTCGACTTGTCGGTCAAGTCCGAGGGCAAAAATCCTTGAAAATCGGCGCGTACCTATTTGTGCACGCTTGCTCCTCCGGGTTCGACTACCTTTTCCCTTCCTTTATTTTACTCTCATCCAGGGATCGAATCTTGACGAGATGTCATTTGTTTTATATGTCGCGTAATTCCTGGACCCCTTGCGCGTCGTACCGTTGTTTATCCACGTTTCGCTGCCTCTCTGTTTGTTGCCTGCCATCTCGTGTTTCTTCGGTAGCTCGAACTCTGCTCGGATGCCTGGAGAGGTCCGCGTTACAACCCCTTCTCGCCTTTCCTCTTCAGGGTCACGCCCGTCCCTCCAGCACAATGGCAGATCTGTCTACATATCCGATGATTCCTTGAATCCCGAGTCACTCGCAACTTCCTCGGATAAATCCCTCGCGCGACACTTTTGCCGTTGTCTCCCTCGTCAGCGGCACGTGCCTTCCTTGAAAGAAGGCCCCCCGTGACGACGCGCACGTGGTTAGGATTGCACCTCGTCTCGAATTGAGTCCTGCAAGGATTTCTCGTTACTCCTGGCCTCTTTGAACTCCGAGAGGCGAGTTTGTTGTTCGGTCTCTTACGAGCTGCGGACGTCCCCGCGCCACATATTTTGAGGAATGGAGGCGAGCAACTCGTTGTCCGTCTCTTGACCGGGTCCGGGTAATTTTACGTGTTTTGTTTATAATTGCTTTGCTTACCTTGTTGTCGCTCGAAACCTCTTCGCTATGCTCAATTTCTTGAGGTTTTCCATTCTCAACACGGACTTTATTTACGAAAACATAAAATTAATTTTTTTTAAATTAACATACATATAATGGTAACTATGTTATATATATCATTAAATTCATAGAATATGTTAAAATTGTTAATAAAATAATTCTATAAATATATATTATTAACAAAATTAATCTTCATAATTTAAAACAATAGATCTTAAAAAATGTTTAAAGGTTAAAATATTTTATTTTCATTTTTAAAAGAAATTTACTTCTATTTCATTTATATGGAATTTTTTTTATTAGATATAATTTTTTATATGACAATATTTTATATTCTTAAGGTACATGTTTATAAAACTGATATTTATAAATAATTACAAAGTTTCCCTTAATTTGTTAGTTTATTGTAAAACGCTTTATCCTAAATTGACTCGAATTTTTACAATTATATTTCTTTATTGATAATATAGAGTATTAGTTTAAAAATAATATTACAAAGTCAGAAATTAAACTTTAAAATTTATATATTTTGTTAAAATGAATATTTATATTTTTAAATGTAATATTGTTTTGTATTCTCTAGATCATAACTATTAACTTTTTTCTTTAAATTTATCAGTGTAATAACTGCATTACTCTTACATATACTGTACTTATCTTATTTATACTATTCTGATATTATATAAGGTATAAAATAAAAATTAGATATTATTTAAAGAATTTTTATAATTAACAAATTTTAAATAAATAAAGATTATTCTGTGCATTTTATTTTAATAAACCAGCATTTTGTATTAGAATAAAAATTTTTTTAATTTTTCTATTTAACAAAAATGTATTATAATTGCTATTATTCTTACTCATAAAATTCTTCATCGAATAATATATAAAATGAATGAATCAATTTATGATTCGTCAATTCGTCGATATTATAAGGTATTATCCATTTTTTCAAGCAAGAACAACGTATGTCGAAATCCACCTTCCTCATTGTATCCCCTCGTATTGTAGTTTATATACGTAGACTACGAGTAATCGGATCAGTGTAATAAAAGTCTTTTCAAGGCCCATGAATACGAAAATGTATTCACGAATTCCGGCATAGGATATTTGCAATAAGTTAATGAATTACAATTTAAAAAAAAAATAAAGTTTGATGTAAGCATTATATACTATAAGAATACTTTGATTAATTGCAAATAGTTCAACGGATATTTTGACAAAATATTTTGCGTTTCTAAATCTATAAATAAAATATTGCTACTATTTTTTATAAGATAATTGTTTATAGTAATATAATTTAAAAGTTATTTAAACTATCTTTTTCTAACCTATAATTTATACACGACTTGTTTGTTATATGTGAAATACAATATAAATAGATTTATCTGCAACACCAAATTAATAATTAGAATTATTAATTCTATTATTCATTAACCTGAAATTATACAGATTAAGCAATATATTCTTTACTATAAAATTCATATTTATTTTAGATAATTATACTATAACAGATATTTAACTATTTATACTTCTTTATTAAATATTTAAAGGTACTTATTTAATAACAGTTAATATAAAGCATAAAAATACTATATATCATTTTTAATTCCATTACAGTTTAAATTTAGTTTTGATTGGAATGTTTTATTTGAAATTTGCTTAATCAAATAATATAAATATGAGATTTTTAAACATAAAGTATTAAAATTTGCAAAACTTTAATTAATTAATACGATCAAAGTTTAATTGTAAAATTCAGTATTTAAAGAAATAAATTAAAAAATTCAATGTAAGCTTTATGAAATTTTTAAAGAGTATTAAGTAATTATCTAAACAACTAATCAATCTGATATATTTGAATAAATATAATATTTTATCTTTTTAACTTATATAATTATATATGAATTATGTTAGAATAGAATTTTATTCTATTGTTATGTAATTTAAATTGATATTTTTTCAAATTTAATTTTAAAAAAGTTTTACATATTTATACGAAATACATAAAAGAGATTTTATTCACACGAAATCTGATTTTAATAACTTACGTCATATTATCAATTGAAAACAACTTGGAGAGAATTTTAATGGTGTCTTATAACATTAAAAAACATACATTAAATTTTCATCATTATTCTAAATATAAAATATTTTCCTATTATTATACATGAGTTTTATTTTTGCAACAAATATATTCATACCGATTTTCAAAGAAACGGATATGGAAGCTACTTCGAAATTTTTTTAAAAAATATACTTCCTCCTCGATTTTAGTACAAAAATGAGCATTCACGATAAATACAATCAATTTATAGTAGACAGAAGATTAGTAATTCGCGAGCGTGTCGTAACATAAAATGAGGCAAATAAAGTCGACGTGAGGTACTATATATAAAGCCAACGCTAAAAATGAGATATAAAGGAGATTAAAATTGAGAGGGAATATAAGGTAAAGAAAACGGCAAAGACGCTCAGAATCTAGGGGGAAATCAGAAACCTGCGGTTTGAACGTGCAAGGGTAGCAGCAATTTTTAAAAAGTTGATTAAAGCAGACAACGCTTCTTTTTAGCTCTATGGCTTCGTTGTATCTCGCTTATAACAGTTCGTTACGCTTCACTAGAATGTATATACTTGCCGAACCGTGAAAATGGATGTGAATAAGTAATTTTGACATACCTGATCGTTTCATGAATTGGCAAAGTTTGCAGCAAAATCTCTTTACACTTTGATATAAGGTACTTTGAGTTCAATGTAAAGTGTCAGTAATACGTGTCTTGGCAATTTCTTTAATATTGAATGACTTTAATCTTCTTAAAGCTACTGATACTTAAAACTACTGATAAAGATAAGTTGCATTATTCGAGCTTTACAACTTTTATAATTGGTACTTTTAAAAAATAAATGAAACTGATAAAAATAAAAATTATAGATCTTTTTTTGATAATAAAAATTAATAAAATGTATAACTATTTTTATTATGATATATACGAAGAAAAGTTTTCTCATAACTTTGACTTGATATTCATTCTTCTACTTTTAAAATGATTATTATTCTAAAAACGATTCGAAACGTTTATTCATATTTGGAAGTAATAATTTCATGTTACACTATAATATTTTTAAATGTAAGCTTTCAATATTTTCTATACAATGCTTTTTACATTAATATACAAATACTAAAACAAGAAAATTTGCGAAAGAAGATAATGAAGCTAATTAACCAGCAATCGATGCACGTATTTAACTTAAGCTATATTTATTTACTTATTTAAAATGTATATTATAATATTATGTAAATTAATTATTTAAAAATGAAAATGTGCATTTCAATTTTAATAATCGCTAATTTTAAATTTACATCTGCATTCAGAATATGGTAAAACTAATATTGATAAGTCAAAAAATCTGAAATTCAAAATAAAAATTAGAATATAAATAGTTGAAAATAAAATTATTAAAAAAGCTATTAACATTAAAAATTTGTATGTATATTTTGATCTTGAGGAATTAAATTTGTAAAGGATAATAAGGAACAAAACTAGAAAATTTGTAATAATATTTTCTAGTTTAGTTTCAAAATGTCATTCAAATTGCAGTTCAATATTAATAATCAATCCATATCTATTAAGTTTTTAAATTATTATTTAAAATACATTAATTATGTAATTTAATTGAAGTTTTGTTAATGTTTTCAAATTTTTATTTTTTTTATCGTAAGAATAAAAAAGTATATATTATAATTTAAATTTTGCATTTAAATACAATTCAATTATTAAAAATATTTGAATAAATGGTATCATTTCATAGCATAAATTATATTCTTAATGTGTAAAACGTGAGAAAACGAAAGTGCAGCAGATTATTCGTGAACTTACAAGTGAGCGAATATTTGTGATTTTGCGAAGCTCACTTTTATCCAAATATTTTTACTTGATGTAAATCTTATATTTATAATTTTTCTAATAATCTCATTAAACTGAGTTCTTAGTTGACAATACAAAAAAATTTTTACTCTGCCATAAGTTTTAAAACACAAACATATTTTTATAGATGTCATTCTTTTTTAATTAAAACTTCTTAACGTACTGTAAATTCGCGTGTACTATCAACCCATCAATCAATTAAGAAACAAGTTGCAACCCATGTTATAATTTTGTTAGCTGGAAATATCTAATTTATTATGATTGATTTAATTAGTTAAATTAAATTGTTAAAAAAATGTTTATTATTAAATGTAAATATTTTATATGTAACACTAATTCTTTTAAAAAAAGAAAAAAAATTAAAATCATTCATTTCTAAAAAAGTATTTTTATTCATAATTACTTTTAATTAAATTTTTTTTTCAACTAGTAGGTGAAGTGTACTGACTTATGTCTTAAATATATATATATAATTTTGAAATTAGAATTTGAATTCTACTATAATAGATGATTAGAATGAAAAAATAACGATAGTTAAAAAAACCACGGTTCTTAAATAATCAGAATAAATAAATTATATATGAGATTAATTTTCATTAATTTTAAAAGTTAAAATAAGTGAATTTATTTATATAGAAAAGCAACGATAATATCTTAATATATTAATATATTTTTTATAAAAACGTGGTATTCATATTCAAATCAATGAAACGTACTATTTGTAATTTCTTTTTAATTCAGATGAAATACAAAGAATATTCAAAACATAGAAAATCTTTAATTTTAAGGAAAATAAAATGCATTCCATAATTAAGTGTATAAATCTTTTAATCATATTCAGTAAAACAACCGATGAAACTTTCAGTCAAAAAATGTATAAAATCTATATTAAATATAATATGGGTAAATATAATATCAATTATTAGTCATTAAGGAATTATATGATTAATAAGGAATCAGCATTTTTATGAATTTTCTAATATAGCGTAAAATTTTTTTAACTTGATGTTCAAGAAGTATATCTCTTATTTAAAAACTCGTGACCATTTATGACAGTCGTGATTTGATCAAGGAGATTCGATTAGGTAATAGAGGTGGTGAGCGATTTGTTATCGATGTCGCAGAAATTGACTAAAAAAGTAGTTAGACGTCATTCTTGTCTTTAAAACTTTACTCATTATTATGTGTACATAGATACATGTTTGAATTATCTTATTTAGAAAATTAGAAAGTATTTAATTCTCGAAATTCAAATTTTTTTATTTAAATAACTTTTATTTGGTTTATTAATTACTTATTTTAAAAAATTACGATTTTTCAATATAATTATTTTGATCTTATAATAATAACAATTATTTACTCATATGAATATTTTTTACTTATTAGTAATTAATTATTTCAATTATTATATCATATGATGCTAATAAAAATCAGATTTATATAAATTAAATTATATTTAAAAAATAATGCTCTAAATTAAAATAAAATTATATATTATGATTTATAAGCTTCAATATATATTATGTAATATATATAATTTTAGTAACAACATCATATGATAATATAAAAATAAAAACTAATTTATATTATTTTCTTGACTGTATTTTTATAATAAATATTGTTTCGTTTTATTTTATTGTTTTTTCATATTGATTCGTATCTAATGTTAAATATATGAAATATATCTATGCTGCATAATAAGTATTTATATTTTTGCTGGTACAGTTTCATAATTGAAACACATCGTCTATATTTTTTGGATACACTATCTATAAAATTAGAAAGCTTTCTTCCCTACAAGGATAAAATTTTTTTATAGATACAGTTATTTATTAATTGCAATAATAGATATTTAAAGTTAGAATAAAAATCCCCTAAAAAACCTTATTCAACAGCAACAATTTTTCTATTCTGTTTGTCAAATAAGCTAACTAATAAATAGTAAAATCCAGTTGTCGAATGGTAGAAGTCCATGTACAAGACTTTTTATTCGAAAAAATCAGGTACTGAACGCATCGACTTTACAGCTATACATACATACCTGGTACATACTTTTATACTTTTTACATGCGCTCACTTGCGAATTCAATTCTATATACTCGAAAACGAGAGCGGAGTTATGAGAAATTCGAAAAGTACTAAAGTTATGCCTTTCTTCCCCCTCGGCATCTTACTGTAAAACGTTGACGTTTACTGGAAGAAGCTATAGGTAGAAGCTTAAAGGTTCGCGCTAGCAAGACTTCAACTAACTTCTTAAGGTCCCACGTGTTGAAAATTTCATTAAAATACCGAGAATAGTTCGAGAGTTCTAATCGGTTCGAAGGACGTATGCGCGTACTAAACGTCTCAAATATCATGTAGCATCGAACTCTTACCATCAACTCAATATTCCACGGTATTCATTAATTGTTTACAAAATTAATAATGCAACTTTCCTATTTATATTCTATTATAGTATTACTATTTTCAATTAAGATTATTTATACGTAAGTATTAAGCAAACTCAAATTAGTAGCTTCTTACCTGCAGGTGATTTCATTGCATCCAAACTTTATGGATTTATAAAAGTGCATTTTTGATTTAATTTATTTTACAGTCGCGTTTATTGGCCTAAGCGTTCGTGAGAAAAAGTCTCCATCGGATGTAAGCTCGATTGAAATCTCTGGCAGCGATTCAAAAGCAGAAACTACCACGTCTGATTTTCTATCTACCTCTTTATTTTTAATACCTTTCTGCTCTTGATACTCTTCTACTTTTTTCAACATATGTTCTGTGTTTAACTCTTCACAAGGCAAATGATTCAAGCATTTATTAATCATAATTTGTGCGTAGAAATTTATTAATCATAACTTGTCACAAAATGGACAGATAAACAGATAAATAGATAAATAGATAAATAGATGAATAGATGAATAGATAATTAGATGAATAGATGAATAGATAATTAGATAATTAGATAAATAGATAAATAGATAATTAGATAATTAGATAATCGATAATTAGATAAATAGATAATTAGATGAATAGATAATTAGATAAATAGATAATTAGATAAATAGATAATTAGATAAATAGATAATTAGATAAATAGATAATTAGATAAATAGATAATTAGATAAATAGATAATTAGATAAATAGATAATTAGATAAATAGATAATTAGATGAATAGATGAATAGATAATTAGATGAATAGATAAGTAGATAAATAGATAATTCGACAATTAGATAAATAGATAAGTACATAACAACTTTAAATAATTACATAAATTATATATATGCTTGAAAGATATTTTTTAACCATATTTTAAGTACACACGATGTTTTCTAAAATTTAAAATAATATATATTTTAAATAATTTAGTAATATTTTAATTAACAATAAACAGGTATATGAAAAATTTTATTTCTAGATTTAGCCTAACCACAAATCAAAATTTGCTTTCATAACATTAAATATTTGACTTTTCGTACCAGAATATTAAAAAATTTTTTTAAGGGTATTAAATCATATTTAAAAGTTTATGAAAAGGTATGTGTAATACGAAAACACAGGAGTCAAAAGGATTTACAGAAATTAACGTATGAAATCATTTGCTCGATCAGTCTGTTAAATAAATAAATAATGAGTCCAACGTAGTTATAGTTGACTATTATTTAAAAACATTCACTTGTTGTACGTAGATGAGGAACACAACAATATGCTGTTTGACATCATTTTAATTCTCTTTCCTGCACTTCCATGCCTATTTTTCTACTCTTTAACTCTCTTTCTCTATTTATCTAATTATCTATTTATCTGATTATATAATTATCTACTTATCTAATTATCTACTTATCTAATTATCTACTTATCTATTCATCTAATTATCTATTCATCTATTTATCTAATTATCTGTTTATCTGATTATCTATTCATATAATTATCTAATCATCTAATTATCTATTTATCTAATTATATATTCATCTATTCATCTAATTATCTATTCATCTAATTATCTAATTATCTAATTATCTATTCATCTATTTATCTAATTATCTATTCATCTAATTATCTATTCATCTATTCATCTAATTATCTATTCATCTATTCATCTAATTATCTGATTATCTATTCATCTAATTATCTAATCATCTAATTATCTATTTATCTAATTATCTATTCATCTAATTATCTAATTATCTATTCATCTATTTATCTATTTATCTATTTATCTGTTTATCTGTCCATTTTGTGACAAGTTATGATTAATAAATTTCTACGCACAAATTATGATTAATAAATGCTTGAATCATTTGCCTTGTGAAGAGTTAAACACAGAACATATGTTGAAAAAAGTAGAAGAGTATCAAGAGCAGAAAGGTATTAAAAATAAAGAGGTAGATAGAAAATCAGACGTGGTAGTTTCTGCTTTTGAATCGCTGCCAGAGATTTCAATCGAGCTTACATCCGATGGAGACTTTTTCTCACGAACGCTTAGGCCAATAAACGCGACTGTACCACGACTGCTTCGAGCCACAAATGTAATCTTTTCTCTCTTATTTTTCTCTTTTTCCTTTCTCTCTTGACTTTTAAAAGAAACATTTAGAATTTTTTACAAAAACTAATCTTAACAATGAAAACAATATCGTACACATAACATTAACACGTAAGTGCTCCTTTTATATATATATGCGTAGTTTTAAATAAGTTTATAAATTGTTTAAATGAAAAATTTCTCTACTACTTTTATGCTAATAACAATTAATTACCATAATGAATTTTAAAAACTTGTACATTCTTGTTTCTAATATATAGTAAACTTATGTATACAAATGTAACATATAATGATTTCTGATTATATATTATAAATTTTAAGTTCAAATAAATGTAGTTGCTTAATCAGTATGATTATCTTATGATTTTAGAAAAGAGTAAATATAATTTTAAATTCTACTTTAGAGTATATATTTTATTTCTGTATATGCATATATATTCTGTACTACACTAATTTTTTAAATAATTTTGTACACAAAATTCACCGAAAATATTTTATTTAAAATTTTGAAATTTCAGTTTGAAACTATAATATTAATAAATAACTTCTTGCACATAAATTTTTTTTGAATAAAAAGGTTTTCAAGATTCTATTTTTTAAATATTAAACGTTTTTATAATTATTAAAATAGCATTATTTATTTTAATTACTGTAGAATTGATTACATTCATTATATAGATAGATTGTCATTATTGTCTAGTATAAAATAATTTCTACAATACTTTTTTATTTAAAAAAAAATAATAATTATAATGTGTTTTTCAAGTTCGCCTCTTTAAAATTTGAATAAGTGAAATATTAACTTCATTATGATTGTAAGCTTGTACGATTTTTTATTGTATCGTGATACAAATATGAATAAACATTTTTACTTTGTACAACTAAATTTGTATGAAAAAGTTTCTATTATTTTATAAACTATCATATTCATAGTATCAGTACTTGTCAAGAATATTTAAATGAATTATTTACTCTATAAATTTTCAACTGTAATAGACGTATTTCACTCGTACAATATACTTTTATTTATAAAAGGATTATTAAATACAGAATATTTTTAGTTTTACTTAAATCACTGAAAATTCAATTATGAAACTTAAAAACTTATATATTTTATTATTATATATATTATATATATTATACTCGCAAATTTTATAGTCGATTAATAATGAATAATAGAAATATGATATAAATATAAACTTCATATTACTAAAATTTAATTTTATATCTTATTATTCTATAATTGAAAAATAAAAGAGATGATTTTCGATATATACTAAAATTTGAAATAATTAAGAAAATTGTATGCAATAGAACCTTCGTAAGTATCTTAAAATTTTACGAGTAAAGTATTTAAGTTCATTAAAGCTTTGAAACTGCAGAACAACGTATAAGTGTATATTCAGTTATAAAGAACGATCTAAAAGTTCATTGCAGTCACTTGTATATCTGTTTAAAATTATTTTTCTATCCTTTGTAAACTAAATAATAATTGTAATATATATTTATGCAAAAGGATCAAGAAAAGAAAAATACTTTGGCGTACGTCTATAAAGGAAGAACACATGGACGACAATAGCATATTAGTCACGTATTTAAGATCATACATTCCTTCCTTCTTCTTCTGCTAAAATTCTCACAAGAATACCGTATGAGTTTTGTCGCAGAATTAGCTTAGTTAAGGAGGAAAAAGGCTTGTTAAGCTGTAAAACACTGAAATAATGACTTTACTTCTCAAATTTTTGCTCTAGCACTTTCTCAACAAGTTTTTATTCTTAATATTCTTTTAACAGAGAAACTTGAATATAAGAACAAAGAATGCTCCACATCTATTACTATTTTATGGGTATGAGAATGCATATGTATTTTCATTTTCATATCTTATTATCTAGATAATGTGAATGACCCTTTTCATATTCTAAATAATGATTTCATATTATTTATTTTTATTCATAATTTGAATATACCTCTAATAAAACTCAGAGTAACTTTAAGTAAATGTGTATAGAATAACCAATTAGATAATAACATATATCTGTTATATTATTAAAGATTAAAATTATTATATACGATTATTAATTTAAATGGAATGCATATAATCGATTATTTAATGAATAATCTCATTAGATAATCGAATGTTATAGGAATTTTCTTTATATCAAATAAGTAGTCAATAATTATTTTTCATTTTTTTAATTATTTGCTTTGTAAAAATGTATATTAATTATTTCTCTATATCCTATTTAATTCAAGAAATTAATCCAAATTATATCTACTACTTTATTATTAAAATATCTTTGTTTCTTATTATTAAATTCCATATTTAAAATTATGAATTTTAAATTTAAAGCTGTAATCAAGACTGATTAATTCAGTTAAAATTATTTGAGAAATATTTGAGTAATATTCGACAAAATGCTGTATATATATTTACTATATATTTACTATATTTTATTTAAATAAAAAATTTAAATTTAATTAAAAATTAAGCGAATTATGTAGAAAATACAGTAGTAGTGAAAAATTATTTTAGTTTTATATACACTTCAGTATAAATTAAATTTATTTATAGTAAGTTTAAATCAATGAATTTATTATTAAAACAAATAAAATTCAAAAAATAAAAATTATCAAATATTAGAATGATTTAATCGTCAATTTACGAGTACTTTGGTTTTATTTAATAAGTTTAAAGAAATTGATCTTGATACTAAGTTTTAAATAAATAATTTTATTTAAAGTGTACATTAATTGTAATATTTATTTATATATATATTTATTATATAATAATATAAAAAATCAAACATTGATTGTACAAAGAATTAAAAATAATTCTATAAAATTTCTTGCAAAATATTCTGGCTTAAAAGAAAATGAATCAATTATTTTCTGTCATTTAAACTACTATTATAATCCTAGAAAAAATCACTATTAAATACCTCAAACCTAAAAACTTACTAGAGATCGAGAAAAATTTTGGCATTAGTTTGTGTATCAACAACAACGTTCAATACGTGATCACGCAGTATAAAGTGGTATAAAAAAGAGCGAAAAACCGAGAAGAAGTCGGGATAAATGGAAAGGAATCGTTTTTCTTAACTGGTATTGCACTGGGCACTTTTTCGAAAAAGCAATCTCGACAGCAGCTGCGTCGCGCCAAGGCACGGAAATAAGACAACGCTCTAAATATCATACGATCGGGTGACACCGAGTTGACTCGTGCCGCTATATTTTGCCGAGCTCCCGCTATCCCCTTTCACTTCTGCATTTTCTTTGTGAGCTTGCAAGTTATTCTCACAGGCAGTTCTCACGGGAACAACGAAATCATGTTAGACTCTTTTCGTGGAGGACTACACTTTTTGAGGCGTGAAAGCCGGAGGCTGAAGGCTCTATTGAAGAATTTTTTTATTCTTATCCTTATGCCTTCTTCGTTCCCTCTTCTATCAGCTTTTTCCATTTCTATTTAATTCACGAAATTACTTTGTATATTGTATTGTAAATAATTTTCATATTGCTAAACCAAGTTTTAACTGACACGAGCCATTTTTGTTAGCTAGCTTTAAAGCGACGTTTTTGTTGTGCTACTTTTTTTAACGGTTGGGTGAGCTTGGACAAGTAATGCATAAATATTCCGATATTGAGCTCACTTAGAGGATAAAATAAAATTCAGAATTATATTTTCTACTATAAATACAATTATATATAGAATTTTTAAATTTATTATTAATATTATCTATAATTCAGCAAATGACCGGCCATCTTTCATCCAGGGCTTTATGTGTGAAAACATTATATTTTTTACTATGGAGAGAACTGTGTCTTTTTTAATTGATATGTTTCATACAAATCTACTAATATTTTAAAATTCTAAAGTATTTGATTTTAGAATCATTTTACAAAAAATTTAAGTAAACGATTTTCATTATAATAATGCTTAATATACGTTAGCAGAAAATTAAGTAAGATATTAGTTTATCGATAATATGAAAGCATTGAAATTAATCTACTTTTATTATTATGCATGTCAGTAATATTTACAATATTCATATTTATCTTTATAGTTTATCATAACAGTTTTACTATTTATATATAAAGCAATCTAAGAACATATTTATATATTTTTTATAACGTTAAAAATATAAAATGCAATTTTATTGTTTATATAAGTTTATATTTTATAATATAAACATAATTCACTTGTGGGAAAAAATAAACAAAAAAATTAATAAAGGTAAGAGTTAAATTGAATGAATTTCTTAAATTGAATTTTTAATGCTATAAAAAATAATTATTATTATTTTTATTACTGAAATTAGAATTATTTAAAAATAAGAGGTAATGTATAAAATCTAATAAAATATCTTCTGTATATATATTTATTGTATATATATTCTGTACATACTTTCTAATTATAAATCATCATTAAGAAATTCATTCTAATATTTCATGGTAAGAATCTGGTAACAATAATAAGTGAATTATTTCTAACCAAATTAATACACATTCAAAAGTTCTTTCACTTTTCTTGTATATCTCAAATTTTAAATATATATAAATATTTTTTATTTGAATTTTATAGCTTCATTTGTAAGAGTAATTATTTACAGTAGTAGAAAATCTATTTACTACATTTTTATAATAAATACATTTATTAAAATACATTTTTTAAATCTTGTACTTAAATAAAAATACAAATTGATTGAGATAAATGTAAATATTTCTGTTTTGAGTAAATAGAAATATTATAAATATTTCTTAAATTAATTAAGAGTAAATTCTTAGCTCAACGAAATATTTATTGAATATTGTTTTAATTTTTTTATATTATTATTTATTAGAAAGAATTTGAAGAAAAATTTCTGTTTCTTACTAATATATTTTTAATTCATGTATCCTATAATGAACTCATCAATTACCAAAAAGTCAGAGAAAATTTATCTTTTACGAAATTACGAAAATAAAAAAAGCTCCAGATAACAGGACATAGGATTTGACTATCCCTATAAGCCTCTCACCAGCTGTCTCATATAAATAAATATGCAACCGTAATCGCACAGTTAAGCAGCTTTTTCGTAATTTTTCACATTTTCACCCTTCGCTATACTAACATTAAATCCTCTCCCATTAAATCCTCGTCCCTCAGGATCGAATGATAAATCAACTTCTACACCGTATGTCCTTTATCAAAATATGTACATTTGAAAAAGTAAGATATAGCATAAGTATCGACTTAGCTTCCAATACATTCTGCGTTTTCTTTTATTGTTATAGGTTGTCTGGTTCCACGTAGGGAGGCAAATGCTTGTCTCAGTTCATAAGCACGTAGTCACAAAAATGTCAAGGTTCTCTGTATCGAACGAAAATCATAAAACTTGGCTCATGCATATTCGTAGCGTAGAGCGACAAGATCGTGGCTATTATATGTGCCAAATTAATACAGAACCAATGATGAATCAAGTCGGCTTTCTCGAAGTGGTTGGTGAGTTCAATTTTATGTTTTAAATACTTATAGATTTTTTAAATGATAATCTACAGATTTTCTCGTTTTATAAATATATATTCAATATAATTTTTAAATAATCGAAAATTATTTGAATTTTTAGTGTAATCAATATCATAATATAAAAATGATTGCAGAAAAAAATAATATAATATATAAAAACATAAATATGATTCGTGATAAAAATACTATTACCTATGTATTGGAGTCTTTTAAATATTCAATGCTACCAAAGATATAAATATTCAATAATTATTAAAATCGCATTGATATATCTTATAAATATAACTATCTAAAGCTGTTGAAACAGTAAATGAATACGAGAAAGATATTTCTTTTTGAATATTTAATTTAACCAATGAATGCTTTATATAGTAATATTTTTTATACTAGTATTGTTCTATTTACAAGTAATCCATTGTTACTATTGATTCAAATAAAAAAATAAATATAATTTTCATATACATAACTACAATTTTGAAACAAAATTGGATATTTTTATTTAATTAATGTTATAAATTGCTGATGATCAAGAATAAAATATTGGTGTATATTGACAAATCCATTAATTATAACGTAGTAGTGAATTTCCATAATGAATCCTTGTTAAACAGATTATGAAATTTTTTAATTTACGTTGATGGAAAATATATTATAATTTATTTTATCTCGTGAAATTAAATTATAATACAAATTACAAAAATTAACTTATATAAAATTCTTTGATCTATTTATAATTAGGTGTTAATAAATAATTTAATTTTGTTTGGGGTTTGTTCATTCATGATATATTATAATTTATAAACTTTATTTTCTTACTTTAAAATTTTACAATTTTAATTCTAAGAAAAAATTAATTAATTGTGCATGTGTATTAAATTAATTATATAATTCTGAATTATTAAGTATTTTACGAGTTATGTATTATTTATAATAGAACATTTAATAAGTATAATTTACATAATATTTGAAGAAGATAATAATATATTTGTTAGTTTTTCGCAAATTATTATAAAAACAGATTACTTATCTTCAGTTTATAAATAAGTTCTTCTATCTTGCATAAATTAGAAATATTTAATGTTTCAGTATCAAAATCAACACTGTTATTTAAACTGATATATAATACAGCATTCTTAATGCTATATTATACACTACAAAAATAATTTACGTTTTTAAGAAATAAAATAAAAAATAAAAAGATAAACTAAATGAAAAGATAAAGAAAGCAAATGAAAAAATACATTAAAACTAAAAATGCCTCTGTTTTCGTGAATATAGAGATTTCATTTTAATGGAAAAAAAAGAAAACTGAGTATACGGGCACTGATATGTATCGATAACAGAGAAACGTATGTAACAAAGTTAAAAGTCGGACAGTAATGCACTTTGCAACGAGATAAGCTTGTGTTTCCAATTGCAGTGCCCCCCAATATACTGGACTCGCTGTCTACGTCAAGCACAGTTGCCGTACGTGAGCATCAAAACGTCACGCTCACCTGTAAGGCTAATGGCTACCCGACCCCCAAGCTCAAGTGGAAACGGGAGGATAATCAAGGGATACTCGTTGATCGACGGACGAAAGGTGATCTTACTTTCTTCTCATTGAAATGATCATACCGGTACTTGTGCGTAGCCGATTTTTCAGATGAATTGAGAATTCAGTCATTCGACTGCTTAACTCAATTTCATATAAATTAGTTTAGAATGTAATCGTATTTTTACAAATATATAAAAATTTGAATTATTAAATTTATACAATTATTAATTTTTTCAAAAATACATAAAAATATATAACTCTTATGTACCATTAAATCAATATTTTCTTCTTAATCATGGTTCGTAAATAATTGAAAATACCAAACATTATTGTTTGTCTGTATCATTAAATATGTATATGATTACATTTTTATAAAATTTAGATCCGATAATAATAGCATAAGTTTATATAAACAAAAAAACATTAATATATTAAAAAATTCAATTATACATAATAATTACTTTAATAATAATAAGAATCAAATAGATTGAAAGAATTAGAATTACTTAAGTAATTTAAATTTAATTCTACTAAAACATTTGAAATTATAAAAAATCATATCGACAACCATACAATATCTTATTAGAACTTTTAGTATCCAAATTTAAATTGAATTTTTATTTTTATTTTTTATTTTTTACTCGTCAAGATAAATTGTTTAATTTACTACATCCTTTATAATATTTTATGTATAAAACAAAATCTATAATTTAAAAGTTCTGTAAATTTAAAAGTTTATAGAGCAAAAGATAATTTAAAGTATTAAAAAAATTCTTCTATTCATGTAAAAAATTTTGTATGAAATATTGAAAAGTTTTTATAAAAAATTTTTGAGATACGTTGAAAACGATCCTAAAAAAATTAATATTACGGAAAAATGCTTCTGTCAACAAATTTATACGACTCGTTAATAGAAATAAAATTTATAAGACGAATTCTAATATTTACTGTTCGTATAAACTTACTGAATAAGTTGAAGATATGGACAAAGTCGATCATTTGTTTTTCAATTTCAGATGATTAGTGGAGTGGATTTCAGTAACAACTTAATTACATTATAACACTAACTTTTTGCTGAAAAAATGTAACTTTTTCCAAAAAAAAGTTCGCGTATGTAATATCAAGAGAAAGTTTGTACGAAATAAAATTATAATATAATTATCTTTATCAATATATTTTATCTCTTACCAATGTAAGAAGTTTTTAAACAATGAACCTTCATTTAATTAACTAAATTAAATTTATAATAAAATGGAATTTTCTATAAAATTTTTCTATGTAGATTAATATGTTACTAATTATTATTTTTATAGGTCTATATTTTTTCATCCTTATTTCTATTTAATTTACAAAACTTCATATTCATTTTTATATATAGATGAATCAAATAGTTTAAGATTTATATTCGTGTATTAAATATCCATTAGTATTGAGTACATTAATTTTTAGAACATTAATCATTATTTAGACCCTGCTTAGATAAGTTTTTGAAGTATTAAAATAGATTTTATTATAACATAAAAAGTCTTAATGCAAGGAAAAATTTTCCTGAAACTAGGTATTTTAAAATAATTTTATATATTTATTCGAGTCATACATATCGAAATGTATTTAATTTATAATTAAAAATCTATCTGTATAATATATAAAATTTCTAGAAAAAAAATCAGAAATATATTCACAAGGTGTTATGTGGATTTGCAATAATATTTGTTGCATAAACAATCGCATGCAAATCTGATAATTATAGGTTCACACATTCACACATTAACACACGAGTCAAATCAAGTAATCGAGAAAGATAAGAGATATTAAGAAAAGGAGAGTAAGTGTGATAGAATTGAAGATGATATTATATTTAACTGCATCAAAATTACTTAATCATCCCTATTAATTCTTTCTTTTAATTATATCACATTCAATTATATACATAATTACATTTAACTACTTCATATATAAATAGTCTAATGTAACAACAGATTAGTTTAAATTTAAAATAGCAAAATGTAGAGAAGAGAAAAATTGCGACTTGTCGTAAGTTATACGAATACGCATGAAGTTTTTCTTTGATAGAGCAGATGAATCAATTCCATCTAAGTTTATTTTTTTAACGAATGTCTCTCGAAGAGCATTTACCAACCCTCTTTCGAATATCAATGCATTCACTGTAAAACGCGCCAAACACAGATTTTGATCATGAGATGAAAACGATGTAAAAATAAAAAACAAGAATCCGGTTTAGGATTTTATAAATACCAAATAGCCTTTAATGTTGTTCTTTTCTTATTATTGATTACAAATTTTAAATCCTTCTATATTGATTCTTTAATTTTATATTATAATTACTGAATTTGATATATAATTCTAAAAATTGATAGATTCTATTACAAATAATTATTGTGCTTGAAATAAAATTATAAACATAATTCAAAAAATGAAATTATTATTAAAAAATTTTGTTTCGAACGTCATTGAAATTGTATTTATAAAAAAATTCTTTTAGACAAATTTTATTTATACTATTATAATTTTATATAATAAGTTTTTCTCTTCTCTAAAACATATTTTCAAATTTATACCTAATTTATAATAATTTATTACAATACCACATAAATTTCAATTTTTAATTGAATTAATCATCTTTTATTCCGTTTTATAATTATTTATATTTTATACTTATTTATGTATAGAAATTTTTCTGAGAAGAAACAATTAGAAGTTTCATATTTTAAAAGTAATAAGTACTTTTAAATCACTATATAACATAAAATTATATTTTAAATAGTTGAAGATTGTGAATGCTACTTTCTATTATTTCAAGTTCTTAACTTTTTACAAATTCTTTTAAGTAGGTCTTTCAAAATTATATTAAATTTAGTAAAAATACAAGATGACTATATTGTTAAAATATTTTTAATGTCTAATAGAGGACTGAATAGTGATATGCTCATTCTTATTAATTTGAAATAGACCTTTATATAGATTACACTTTTCAAGTGAAAAAGTACACTGTTTCGTTTAAAATACTATTTTCATTCTAATGTAATTAATCTTTTTGTAGTAACATCATAAGTGAATTCATATTAGTTAAAGAATTAAAATTTTACTTGATTTCTAATTTTGATATTCAATATTTATTTTTGAAATTATTGTAGAATTATTAATTATATTATATTATATTAATTTATAATTATATTAATTTATTACTCGATGCTTGTATCTATACCATAAACAAAAAATACGTAAATATTATAAAAAATTTAAATATTATTAAAAATCTACTAAAAAATTCATTCATAAATAATTATTTAAATATTAAGTACTGTAATTTTAAATTCATGAAATGAAATGCTATGTTATATTTCTTTTTTAGTTAGTCTAAAAGGAAATAGGAGTATTTTTAAAATTAAACTTCTTGTCCAATAAGAATTAAAATACATGTTTAGAATAATAATTCTCATAATATTATTATAATATAATATGTTTAAAATATAAATTCTTGGATTAACTTGATTTGTTTCCATCAACTATTTGATTAAATGTCACCTATAATAATTGTCAAATTTATTCGAATATGAATATATTTTACTCGTTTGAAATGAATTTGATATTATTTTGCAAATAATATTTTACAAAATAGTTAAAGTTTAATAAATTAAATAAATAAATTAGATAATAAGTATTCAATAAATTATATTTGTGAATTAATTATATATTTTTAAATCATGTTTGAATTGAATTTTTAATACTACAAAAGTCTACAGCTTTCTATTGCGACAAATTAAACTGATAACACCTTAAAAATTTTGAAATAGAATTTTTCTCTGATATATTTACAACTTATCAATTATAGCAATAGATAATTTATATTTAAATTTTCTCAAATATAGTTATGATTCAAGATAACGATCATATTTATTATTATATATTAATTACAGGATTCTTTTGATAATATTTTAATCTATTTAATTTATATATGATATAAATTGTCACTATAATATAAAATGTCACAGTTAATAATTTTATTTATTTTGAACTATAAATATAATTTTTTCAAAATGCGTACTATTATTAATAATTTAATACGTGTTCATGAATTTATTATAAATTTTAAACCCTTACATTTAAATTTCTAACCTATTTAAAACATTTTTTTATAATTCATTTCACATCTACAACATAAATTAAACTCTAATTAAACTCTAATTAAACTTTAAAATTTGATAAAAATTAATTGTTATATAAAACATTCTATATATTATAAATTTTTGAAATATATTAAGTAGTCATATAAAATCAAATTTTGGAATTCAGGAGTGATTGAAAATTTTCTGATTTAGTTAAATAAACTTCTGCTTTTCAATCTTTTAAAGAAATTATAATCATGAAAATTCATAAATAAATTCCATGAAATTAAATAAAATTAAAAGATGACTTTAAAAATTGTTTTTGTTTTAATTAAAATATATCAACATAAAAAAAACAAAAATAATGTAGCATGTATTTGAGAGTGAAGACAGCGGTAAGAAAAATATGCAGTGATCATATGAAAACAAAAAAATGAATAAGGGCAGATAAAAGAAATTAAGATAAACGCGTATAACCAAGAAAATTAATAGAAACAAAAATTATACGTGCATACGTCATTTTGGAATGAAAACACGAGGAGAAAAAGAGATAGAGACATTATCTATTATATATGATGTAATTATATAAAACCAAATGAGTTATATGTTCTTTTTTCCCATTTTTCCTTTACGTCAGCTAATAGAATACTAATTTTATAAATATCGTTTATAATGAAATGATATGGTATAATAATTTGTAAAAATATGGTGTAAATCTAAGTGTGAAGTGTGTTTAATATGTTTTTAAAAAATTGAGAAAAAATTGATAATATTCTTAAGATCATTTAATTAGTTTAAAAAATAGGAAAATTTCATACTATTTTTATTATGATTTATGTAATAACATTCAAATCATATTAATTCAAGAAGAAATTTTTTTTGAATAAACGTAGTTTTTATCTAATGATTGTGATTTAATAAATTCTTTTTAAATATGTTTCGTTATTTATATTTGTAAAAATTTTAAATATAAATATAAGCTATAATAATATTTTAATTCATAATTTTAAGGAATCAGTTATATATCTTAATAATTTAAATCAAAATTTCTAGAAATTAGAAATAATTCAAAGATTTAATGAAGATAATATCTTAATTTTAACGAATAATTTCACGTATCTCCAAATATGTAAAAAATACTTTTTATCGTTATTAATCCTGATACCAAGAATTATTCATTTATTTAATATTCTTTAAAAAGATATGGTTAAATTAAAGCTATAAATTTTAATTAGAATTGATTTAACTATTTCAAATAATACGAATAAGTGAAAATTAACATACTCTAATATACATCTAAAAAGCCTTATAGCATTATCAAATATGTGTAAGAATTGTAATTTAAAAATAATTTAAACTAAATCATATAAATTTATTAATAAAATATGACATATAAGAAATTTTATGATTGATAAAAATAGTGTTTACGTAATAAAAAATAATCATTTTCTTCATTTAATTGATATATAAATCATACGTATGTATCACCTATATGTAGTACATTCTTTTTAATCTGTTTCATCTAAGGGTATTAATACTTTAGTTACTGGAGTACTCACATGCTTACAACAATGCTTGGTTCATCTTCTTTGTTACCTATGAGTGCATATGTAGGTAAAAAATATCGGTCTAATAAAGGAATAAAAAGAGGAAGAAAAAGAAGTATACACGACTCGTTTCTCTCCTATACATCGAAATTTGTGCGTCTTTACTACGCTCATTAAAAATGATGAGGTTCTAACTACGAGTGTCTGTTATATAATATATCCGATTAAAAGAGAGAAAGAAAGAGACAGCGAGAGAGAGAGCAAATGTGATACGGTGCCAAGTGCTAATTACATATTTAGAACAGCTATGCGAATGAATCCTTCAGTTTTCGAGATCGCAACTTAGTAAAGAGTTTTAGGATACTTGTTGTGAAAATAATGTACTACAAGACTTTACTATCTTGAAAATATGAGCGATAAAGGAAAATGTAGTCTAGAATTAAAATTTTTAAAACAGAACATTTAGTCATTAAATCGATAAATAATCATACATTATAAGATAATATTTGAAGGCAGTATAGTTTTATCCTACATAAAAAAAATAAAAAAATCATTTTCTTAAGTATCTCAGATAAAGACGGAATTCTTATAAATACTTTAATTATCTTTACTATACTTTTATTTTTGAATATACAAGTTCTTAAAAATTTATTTTCATTTTTTATATGTTTAATTAAGTGATACTAATTTCAATATTTTGTATTTTTTCAAAAATTAGTTTTATGAATTCACAAAAAATTATTAATCTAATTTAATTTTTGCATAAATAAGTATATATGTATATATTCACACTATTTAAATTTTATACATATATATTATATAATTTAAGTTAAAAAGAACATCGCTAATTTAAAGTAAAGTTCTTAAAAATACTTTAAACTTTTCATTTTCATTAACTGAAATCCTCAACAAAAGAAAATTTCTGTATATTTAAAAATTAGGTTCGAGGTAATACCCAACATAAATTATAGTAAAAATTGCTTATAAATGATTTACCAAGTTTTTCACAAGCTAATTTTACATAAAAGAAAGTACATTATCATAAAAAGTTGGTTATTTGAAAAATTTTAGTACTATCCCTATTTAAATTGATAGATTCACTTTTATTTTCATTTGACTGCTTGTTCTATGAAATTTTTAGTCGTGTTTTGTAAAACTTTTTGGCCTTTCTAGGTAATTTTAAAGTTAAACTAATAAAATTAAAAGTTTTAAAAAATCTCTTATGATAATATCTGCATAGTTATTAATAAAAAAAAAGACGAGAATTAAAGACCACTTAGGTAGAGCAACATTTTTTTGTTAAAATATATTCAACTCTATAAAACTGTTTATTTATTAATTATTTAAACATAAATAAAATATTTTTACAAATTTAAAAAAGGTTTATAATTGTCTTTGAAACAATTATCTTAAAAGTTTTATAATTTTTCAATTAGTTTATTTTTCATTAAAAACATAAATAGGCGTATTAATTTATAAATTAGTCGTGAATATTATTAAGTTATTCAAAATATATTATTTTCTTACAAGCTCTGATAATATTAACCGAGTTTTTTTTAATGTAGATCAGAATTATATGAAATCTTCTTACATAATCTATGGAGCAGTTGTTTCTTTATAGATGTTACTAGTTAAAAATAAAATTTATTTTTTATTTTATTGTATAATATGCTAAATTTAACTAATAAAAATTTTAATATAATTATTATTATTCTATATTTATGTACATTAAATATACTAAATAGATATGTTTTAGTTATGTTGATTTAATAATTTCTTTAATTTTACATAAATATTTTTTCCGAATTAAAAAGTTACTTATAATTTATAGTATAGTTAAATGTAACAAATTATATATATTTTTTGTTGATATATACATAGATATATTAATACGAGCACATGTAATTTGATTGCATATTAAGTAAATAATAACATTCATAACTTATTATAATATTTAAAATTAAAATGTATTTTATATTTCATAAATTGCATGAAAATTTCATTCAATGAATTCAGTTTGAATTCATTATATGATAATTATGTATTTATCGATAACTTAATAAATTAAAATTAAAATATTTCATTATGCTAAATGTCCGTGTATTTTGTATTATCTTCAAATACAATATTAAAACTTGTATAAATTATTAAAGAAATTTTTGTGAAATAGTAAACTTAGAAATATCAATCGATATTAAAATTAGCGCATTATAAACTTTTTTTTTATCTAAATGTATTCCTTGTTATTTTCTCCCGAAAGTATTGATTTATTTGATTTTAAATTTTTATTTTACCAAAAGTGCTTCATAATTTTGAAAATATACGAGGCACTACTTTTTACTTTATACAAATTTAATTTGTGGTTCATATCGACTATGCTATCATTTTAAAACTGAATAAACTTTAGTATTCTATTATCGAAGTTTATAACAGTCTAAAGTTAATCTTAAATATTCCCTAGCTAGAAAATATATAACTATAAGTTTATCAAAAGTATTCTAACGTACAAGTAGCTTTGGTATCTTTTTATATTATTTTTTTTATTTAGATTTTAATAAAAGAATGCTTTGGAAAGAAACTTTATACCGTATATAATATAGAACAAAAAGCAATTATAAATCTTCAAAATTATTTAACTCGCGTCATTTTATTTATAAAAAATTAATTTTATATCGAAATCAAAGGAAGGTGTGAATTTAAGGTTAATAAAGGTTCTTATTTTATTAAAAGCAATATTCATTCTTATATTTTATGTATTAGTAAATCGAACGGAATACTCAATTTTAATGCATCAGTTTGAAATTATAATATTAAATACTAAAAGAAATACCTTTTTTTGATTAATCGCATGAGCATATATACAGATATATAAACATCGTAATATAAGTCCACACGCTATTGAAGTAAGGATAGTGACGACACGCGGTAAATCGGCAGAGTATTAACAACAGAATGCCATCAGTCTTCGCGGCTCCGGGCAACGTGAATTCGTCAGCCTTAACTTTTGTCGCGTGAAGGCGGGAAGGATGCGGGTGGCGTTGTCGATGACGGGATTGGCGACGAGATCGGCGACGAGATCGGCGACGATCGGCGACGAGATCGGTACCTGGTTGGTGACCGGGAGGTGACGGGGTCGCATCGCAGTTGACGCGATCGTAGCACCGCGTCGAGCCAACCGCAGTCGACCGCGGCATCGGACAGGGAAACATTGCGGTTATCTACGTAGAACGGCCAACCAAGGGGTGACTACGAGCTCTTTCGGCGGCCGACAGTTGACACTCCTGCGCTCTTCGAAATGCAAAGAGCGCTAATGCTGCTGCCACAGAACATGCGTCCATAGTTGGAGATCTTCCACGATGATTGCGGAGTGAAAGCTGCAAACGTAATGTTGCAAGCGATTAAAAGTTAATTACTCAGACGAACAGTGCTAAGATAATTTCAGGGATTTTGAACGTCGCGTACTTTTCATCTTAACGCGATCCTTTACCTTTAATGTCACGGTTCAATCTTATATTGATAAAAAAAACAAAGGTTCTTTTCTTCTTTACTCATTGTGCAAAATATATTTATACTGTAAATTATATTGAAGTATATAAATTTCATGAGGGCTTACAGAAAATCTGTAAAATTCAAATTTCTTTTCTTCTTTTCTGCATCATAAACTCACAAACCTGTCTTTAAGTTTTGTGGACAATATTATCAGCTTATCAATTTTTATTACAATCATTTTATTATATCATAAAGATCGAGTATATTTGCATGAAATATATTTTAAATTCAAATTTTCTAAGTATCGGACATTAATTATGTATATTTTATTTTTTCATAGCAAATATATCATGTAAAAAATTCTTTTTCATGATTAACGTAAAACATGGCTACATTTTATGTATTAAAATCTTTAATTATCACGTATAAATAATGATTTTATTTAAATATTTATTTCATAAGATTATTTGATCAAATATATTTATTTCATTTCGTTCTTTAAAAAAAGTTTTAATAATCTAGTAAGAAATTTATTTTCAAGATATATTCTGTATTATTCTCGTATTTTTTATCTTATATACGGACTCTTGAATACTCTTTTTTCTTTCCTTTCTTCGTGAAGTATATTATAGTTCTTAGTAATTGAACTCGTAAGAACTTTCATATTAAATCTGATTAATAGTGTCACAGTATTTAAAATATGGCTTCTATTTAATTGTATTTTTTAACATAAATACTAGTCTAAAATTTATAAAAGATACATTATTGAAAGCAATGAAATAAAAAATTGTTAATCATAATTATATCATTTAATTTGAAAATCACTACTTAAAAATATATTTTAACGTAATTAAAAACAGAAACACAAAGAAAAAATATATTTGTATTCCACTTACGTTATCGAATATCAGCTTTGAATATAAAAAAGTTGCTTTATGAAAATTTATTGTAAATATTTTTCATTTATTATAAATTACTAAAGAATTTTTTCTTGTATTAAATAATAATCACATTAATATTTGATTCTTTTCAAAAGTATCAATAGCAAAAGAAATCAATAAAATTTAAACATTATTTAATAAAAATTATTAGAAATATATTAATTGATATTTCAATATAATTCTTAATAACAAATAATATTCCCTTCTGATTAAAAATATCAAGAAAATTAAATAAATACTTAACGATATTATTTATTACCTTAATTATAACTTAAACATTTTTACAAATTTAAGGCTATAAGAAATAAGATATGTTTTTAATTTCTGTATAAAATTAGAAATTTAAAATTAGACATTATATCAATAAAATTTCTAAGTTTAAAAAATTATAGATCTTAAATATGAAAGGCTATTTTGTATAAAGGTAGAAAAGGTGAAAATATAAAAACTTCTGAATTCTCATCTACATTTTAGCAAATTTTAAGATAAAATCATATTTTTATTATCTTCAATAACTGAAAAATTTAATAAAAAATATGAAACTGTAATTATGTATAGAAATATCAGTCCCTACAAATTGTTTTTTTTTAAATGTTTCTACGCTTCACTTTTAATAACAAATACTAGTGACAAGCCTTCATTACGTACAGAGTTCTAAGTCAAAGGGATTTTGAAGTAGTTAAGTAATCCAAATAAATACATACATACGTTCCGAATAAACAAATATATAATTACATACATTAAACATAGTTAGTTAAATACTGAGTTATTAAATTATTCGGATTTCTTGCGTACAAAGCTGTAGAATAGTAAGTCAGTGGTAAAAGGGAAAGGGGTAAAGAAAATAGCTCTTTAACTCCTTTTCCTTGTTCTCTCTCACCCCAAACGACAACTCCTTGCGCACGTGCCGCAGTAAAGTGATACAAGAGAAGTATCCTAGAGTTATTCTTACAACACTGAATACATTTTCAAGGAACAAAGTTTGTTCTAATTTCGCAAACTCGAGTTTTACAGTCCAACTATAATATTTCTACAGTAATTCTCTTCTTGCCTATTTTTATCTTTTATTGTATTTGCGTCTATCGTTTCCTTTCTTTCACTTATTTTTTTTGTGTTTAGCATTTTCTGTATTACTCATTTATACATCTACTTCACTAGGTGTTAACAAATACTCGAGAGATGAAAAAAGTAAAGGAGAAAGTGGAAGAGAATAAGAGCTTGAGAAGAGAAGTAAGATTACTGATTTTTAAATATTAGTCTTCGTTAAAATATTTAAATATTATATTTTAAAGAGATTCAAAAGATTTAGTATTCGAAATATAAAATAATACATAATCATTTATTTAATTAAAAATATATTTTTATAACTTTAATTTTAAAAATATAATGATATATTTTCGTAATTATTAAATTGATGAAAATAAAAATACATATTATGAAATTATGAATTATTTTTATTGATAATTAAGTATGCAAAGTAAAAAAAATGAACTTATTTGATTTAAATTCTAAATTCACTATAGAAAAAATTTCAAGTTATAGCTTGAATTTATTTTTTCATTAATTTACAAATTAAAATAATACATATACCTTATTTCTTGTATTAATTTTGTAAAACAAAATGGAATGAACTTTTCAAGTACTAACTATATTATTAACAATTTATAATAAATAATACTAAATTATGCTATATAATTTACTATATATTTAAAATATTCATAGTATAGCGAAAATTCTACTTGAATACTTTAAGTACTTCTTAATTATACTTGCTAATTATCAAAAGTTTGAAGCAAAAGAAAAAGGAACTTTAGAAAACATTATTTTGGCTGAATATTATAAGAATGAAAAATTATAACTTGGTTTTTATATTATTTATTATTATAATTTTATTGTCAATTTTACTTATACGAAATAAATTTTTCTAATAATGAAAACTTAATATTAATTTAATTAAATCTAGTAGAGACTAAAAATAAATATGATATTTAGCAACAGCAAGAAATATACATGTAATTAATGACTAGAAAGTTAAATGTAATTAAAAACATTACTTATTTTAATGTATATACATTCAATGAATTTAATTGATTTTAGATTTAATTAGTACTATATTATATAATTTGTTATCATATACCATAAAATATTCGAATTTATTTAATTAATTTTAGGTAATTGTTATAAATATAGGAAAATTGCTTAATCTATATTATATTTTATAAAATAATATTGATTTTAAGGTAAAATATTTTCCAACTTAAATTTTCAGTCATAATTATTATTAAATCACTAAGATCTAGAAAAATTTTTACATTTTCTCATATCAACCAAAATGAATCTAAATGGATATGTCTTACTTTACGCTTCTCTTTATAATAAGGTAAAAACTGGTTCTCTGAATACATTATAAATTAGATTCGCTCTAAACTTTTTGAATTTTTTTAAGAGCATTAAAAGTGTGAAAGTAATACAAAACTTTTAAAAACACTCGAAATGCTAACGTCATAGTGAATAACTCTCCAAAATTTGATTTGTAACAGAAATAATTACAATTAAACTTCTACGTCACCTATCAGTTACGTTGATTGCGTAAAAAGTTGGATACTTTACTCAACTTTCTATAAATTATCATAGAATCTTCGCTAAACTTAGCTTCTTCAACAGCGAGGAAATAAACAGTGATTTCAAGAAAATCTATCGTTACAGTGCGGAAGTTTACGCGAACGAACGACTTCCTAAAAGTGTAACTATATAAATTTTGCAAACTCGAATTAATACGCGAAATTTTCAGATCGATTCTTAACTTCAGCATCTGATTTTGAAAGAGAGAAAAGGAACCTAATAAAAGTGAAAAATTTGAAGTTCCGGATATGAGGATGAGCATACGATCGAGTAGGAAATGGATTACGTATTAAAAGCCGCTACAATTTGTTTGAACATCGTCCAAAGAACTGACAAACTTGAAGCTCGTTAAAAGTTACTGTCGATGCAATGTATTTACAAGTGCATATACACAAGTATGCAACTTTCTGTTATACGTAGTTATTTGAACGTAGATGGAAATTGAGAAGGGATACAAAAAGAAAGGAACACAGTTAGACTGGGACAGAAGCAAATGTGGCTGAAGTAGTTGAAAACTTGTTTACATCGACAACTCGATCTTAATGCTTCTTCATGTATACGTAATATTTCGAAGAAAGTAAAAGCCAATTGCTGTAGTTTGGAGGTCTCAAACTCGTCTACAGGCACGAGAAATTGTACATCGTGTATTTGCTCATGTTTTTCCAAATATAAACGTTTACATATGCGTGTGTAGAATAAGGTGCGTGTATAAAAGTGTGTGCGAAAACAATTGATTGTGAATGCGTTCAGCTACCAATGTACTGTTATTTCAGTTGACGATCTTCAAATGTAGAAGTTATATTTTAGATTCATGATTAAAGTTTTAAGCATTTAATTATGCCTTATATTTATACAATATGGAAGGTTCTGCATTTACATATAAAATGGAACTTATCTTTTAATTTTTGCTAATACGAAAAATATAATCAAATCTATAAATATTATAAATACTTAAATGCTGATTTTTTATTCTTAATAGTTAGCTTATTTATTCAAAAATAACACACGAGTAAAGAATATAAAGAATTATTTTACAGAAAATTCTAAGAAACTGTATATTGATATGACCAATTTTATAATATATTTAAAAAGTTACAAAAATATAATTTATTTAGTTGTGAATTAAATTTGATAAAAATAATAATAGAATAAAGTACAAAAAAATCACTATGTAAAAAAAATTTTGTATTTCGTAAACTAAAACATAGTATTCAAAGAATTTAATCGACTATTTTAAAAATTTAAATGTAGTTGTATACATCCTATTAAAACAGAAAATCAAACATCTTTGCAAATAAACAAGAATTCATGTGAAACTCTAGACGTATCTTTCCTGTTTCCGATTGCATTTACTGAAATCAGATTTATCGTAACGTGTAATCGAAGTAATAGCTAGTAATGGGGCTACGTTGGAAATCCTACAATGTCCAAACATGCTAATGCATCGGATGAAAGGGAAATGGGATTCAATGAAACATTCGAGTTTATAGAAAACCGATACGTCTTCGATCAGAAGCTCGTTACAGTATTTCAGTAGTGACTATCGCAAACTTTCGACCTTCCGCGAGGAAGAGAGAAACTTTGTACGAGATGACCGTAAAAAATCTGCCTCTTAGAGTACGCTTTTATGCACGAGTGTGCCTTGCAATAGTTCTTTTCTCTCATAAAAATATTAGATATTACATTTTAATGCTTGTTATTTTATAAACGTTTACTTTGCATACTCTATATTCTTCTATTCATTACCTTGTAGTTTTTTTTAGTTTAATAAAACAAAACTGAATAGAGAATTTTTTTTTGTTAAAAAATTAGTTTTTTAAATGTATAACATTTTTCAGTTTTAAGTTTTAATTATAAATAATATGGACAGATATATTTAATAACATAAATTGTTAAAAATTCATAAGTATAACAACAATAGTTATTTATAATTACAATTTATAGTTACATTTAAATATAATAATCTATAAATTTTGTTCACTTGTAACATAAAAATAAACGTAATCAAATTAAATATAAGTTAAAAAGATAATATAATCATCACATTTCATTATTAACTTTAAATTTTTATATTTAAAAAGTTAATTAAATTTTATTAAAAATATTTTGTTTAAATATTTTATTATAAGTAAAATATGAAATTAAATAAAACTTAAATTGATATAATATTAATACAATATAAAATTAGTTAGTTATATTATACATATAATAAAAAAATAATTATAAATAATTATGTGCGTATCTTATTAAAATATTTCTTCATAATATGTATAAATATTTAATGAACGACAATTTATGAAAAAGAAAATATTTTAAAAATCACTTATGTACATACATACATCATCGGAGAATTAGAATTAGATTAAGGAAACTATTTAATTTCTTTAATGACTTAAAACATAAGTAACTACTATATTTATAAAAAAAATTTAATCTTATTAAACTAAAGATGATGAAATTATTATAAACCAAATGTATGAAAATCAAGAGATTTTATCCAGATCGTTTTAGTTCCTTCAAAGTATGAGTAAATTTTAAATGTAAATAAATAAAATTATTTGTTTATTATATAAATTAATTTTAAGTTAATATTCAAATTTTTTTTTTGGTAATGAGTAATCCATCAATAGAATAATTTTTTATGCTGTATTACTAAAAATTTCAATTTCTTTTTGACTTGAATATTTTTATTTATAATTAAAATTTTAAAACAAAAAATGTAAAATTACAGGTATTATTACTAACAAAATCAGCAATCAAAACTAAATTGATTTATTATTATACACAAATAATAAATTGCATATTATTTCAGTGGATAGTAGTTTAATAACGATGATATCGTGATTTTATTTTATAATTTCTTAAATGCTCATTTTATTCTACACATTACGCGTCTACAAATTTATCTGTCAATTTATATTATACTTTAATTTTTACTGCCTGTTTCGTTAACACTCGCACTTTTGATCTCTCACTTTCCTCGGTTCAGTTTATGGGCTTCTCTAAAGCTTTGCGAACGCACGTTACAATAGTCCTTGCGGCGATTTTCGAGGTCTTGAAAGTTTCGCTGCAAATTGTCCGTTGGAAAAGTAAGAGAGAGAGAGAAAGAGATCAAGAGAGACACGAACATAGAGAGAGTAGGTTAATGTAACGCAAAACCACGAAACATGGCGAGCGGTCACGTGTATTCGATTTATATTTAAGACCAACTTTGATGGCACATTAATGCTTGTCTTACCCTTGGAACGAAGATCACGCAACAAGGCTATAAAAATGTCATCAAACTGTCGTCATAGGTATTTTTTGACTAGATGAGATTTGCTGATTAATTATCTGCGTTATTTACTGTAATTCTCTATTTATTAGTTTTTTTTGTTTAAATAAGTAATTTTATTGCGTAATATAGTGAATAAATTTGCATCTGTATCATTTATAAAGTAATGTTTAATATTTATGAAAAAGTCATAATTATCTTTCAAATAATGGTTTTCGTTGAATATATTCAAACTTCTTAAATTTTAATATGATTGAATAATATAATTTTATATGATCATAATTGATAAATATAGTTTTTTTACTTTAAGGTATATTTTTAATTATAATGTATATAATTCTTTAATAGCAAAATTAATGAAAAATTTAATCTTTTACGTAAGTAATATATATTTAACAGTAAACATTCCAATATATTTTAAGAACATCTCAAATAATCCTGATTACCTATAAATATTTAAAAACAAACGAAATTATTGTACTCTCACGTATATTTTATATGATTTATTTTATATTTAGGAAGTATTGATGAATATAGTTTTAGATTTTTTCATTGTGCAATACTAAAACCATTCAATTTTACTTTCAAGAGAACCTGTTTCTCTTGACTCACTGCTATAAGTAGAAGATAAAAATTTCTATTTCTGATGTCTCAAAGAATATTATCCTATGATGACATTATTTTTTACATCAACTAGACATGAATTGCAACGGTTGTTTCGGAAACGTAGAATTCTTGCTATACCCGAGACAGTAATATTGGATAATAACTCGTACTAAAATTTAATATCTCCAAATTGCAATCGTTTGGAAGATAAAAGAGAGAAAGAAATTAAAAACTAGTCTTTACACTTGATTCTATTATAAAATAAACCAAGTAGTGAACTCTTAACAATTTATATAAATGAATACGGTAGGAATTTAGTACTTTATTATTTTTTATTAGAATCATTGTTGCTATTAATTAAAACAATAATCATTGATGTTATGTAAAAACTGCAATTTTAATAGGACACCTGTTGTTTTTTTATTAACCAAATCTTAATAAAATCACAAACCTCAAATAGCAATAAGCCTTTATATAACGTCACGCGTTATATGAGGGTATATTTATTACACGCGCAAAGTAACTAACGAATCTTTTTATAATCTTGAACTCCATTATATTTTATTTCTTTATTTGTTAACTATTTTCACAAAATTTGGTAACACTATATTTTTGTTATCATTGACCGGCAGTCAATGATAATTTTAAATACTAAAGAATAATCAAAGACTAAAAAAACTACACATTTATACATTAAAATTTTACTTACTTTTAAAATTTAATTTATACAATCAGTTAATAATAACTTGATCGATAACATATCAAAGTACACATGAATTAATTGTAATGATAGATTTATGCACGCACACGATATTTGTATACATGAGTCTGATAAGTGGTAAAGATTTCGGATATAAATATTATCCAAGCACGTTTTAGAGCCCTATTTTTATGAAATACTATTCATCCCATAATTACATCTATTTCATATATTTCTTAAAAAGTATTCTTAAAAAAATTGATTTTTACAATGTTTTTTTTAGTTTTTCACAAAACTAACGATCAATTATGAAACTATTATCTTGACTAATGATTTTTATGAAGAAAAAAATTTTTTTATATTGTACATTTTATCGAAATACAATCTACATACTTATTCATTGCATTTATTTATTCCATTTATCCTTTCGGCAAGCATACAAAATTTTTGTTTGATAATTAAATTATACATATAATATATTAAATATCAAAAGATTATCGTCAACAAATAGATTAAAAATTGAGCGATTAAATTATTATAAATTAGAGATGTTTATTAAATAAATAAATTCAAGTAAAATTTCATTTTTTAATGAATATAAAATAGATATTAATAAAGAAAACAATGTAATAAATATGATTATTAATTATATTTCTATTTTATATAAATAATTTTTTAATACGAATAAAACTAACTGGTTAATGTAAACGTTAAATTTTAATATGGTATTTGCCTAAGTTAAATCTATGATTATACAGCTATAATTATCGTTTAGACAGCCACAGCAATAAGCAAGTTATTAAATTGTGCTTTACCAATATTTCAGTATTGAAAAAAAGTAATCCTTCAGAATAGTTTCAAATATCATGTGAAATTTATATACCCGTGTGTACTTATTGACGACATTTGAACGCTTTGGGAATAAATAACTCTACACAGATTGTTAACTTCATTCGGATACAATTTAAAATTTTAAAATAAATTTTGATTTTATATAAGAAATTGGTTACAAAAAATTTAAAAATTAATATTAAAATTGATGTGAAAGAATTTAAAAAATTAAAATTTATTTTATTTTTTATTTTGATAAAATAGTATTACATTATAAATAAAAAATTAAATAATATGGTAGATGTCTGTTGGAACTTCATCTGTAGTAATTATTTTATTATCATCAGTTTTTCTATAATCTAATTTAGAATTATCTATATATAATATATATTATCGATTATTTAATCATCAAACAAAAATATTTTACACAAAAATCTTAATGATCAAATCAATGACCCATTTTCAAAGAATAATAAATGTAAACATTATTTATAGAATCTTATACATAGCAGAGATATAATTTTTAATTTTCTACAAATTTGATTTTCACATTACTCTTTGTAAATAATAAAATTTCTAACAAATGTTTGTCAATATTATAACAGATTTAAAAAACAACATAACATTAATTTTAAGAAAAATTTAAAAACTTGTATTAATTGTAGATATAACAAATAATTATTATCTTTCTAATTTTTATAGAAATATAAAATTGACTATTTTTGATACTAAATATAAATTTACTTATAAAATTTATTTTATAAATGATTATTTTCCTATATTGCTTTAGTTAGAAAAGTAGAATATATAAATGCAAATAGAACACCGAAGTAGAAACATTAAAAATAAAGGATTGATTAAAAAAATAGTTTATAATTTGAAAACCAATTTAATTGAAAACAAATTATATTTCACATTTTAATTATAATTATTTACTCTTGTGAATATCAAATCGCAGCGGATCTCGAACTTTCTCACTTAACTTATACATCACTTAAAGTCCGTCGGTATTACGATCAAGGTATAACTTGCAGATTAAAAAAATTAATTTTGACTTTATTAGTTATTGCAATAATACATCATATTTTAATAATTTTTACATAAAATAAAAAATAGATAATAAATATTTATACTCAACTTAATAGTAATTAAGAATTATTACATTTATTAATAAAAACTTATAAAAAATACTTGTAAAAAATACTTTTAAAAAATAGTTATAAAAAATTCCTTGAATATAAATTTAGTTATATAATTGAAGACATATTTAAAATAACGATATACTTACGTTTTGTAATCTTTAAACACGCTTAAATGATATGAAATAAATTTGAAAAATTCATTGAAAAATTTCTTAAAAAATTAAGCAATCGATTATATAAAGCAAATTAAGCACTTATTTATATAGTTATAATAAATAATTATTGTACAAAGTATTAAGTTTTCTTTTCATTGCAGTGAATGCACTAGAAGGGGAGCAGCTAAATTTAACAAAGATTACGAGAAGCGAAATGGGAGCTTATTTGTGCATAGCAAGCAACGGTGTACCACCTACGGTCAGCAAGAGGATTATTGTCGACGTTGAATGTGAGTCTTACACTTTTTGATTTTAAAATATGTGCTTTTATATATAAATATATATTGCGTATATCATTTTTTTAAATAAACTTTTATAAATAAAACTTTAATATAGATCAATACTTGTAATTAGAAGAAATTAATCTTATTACACAAAATAAATAATAAATTATGTATTTAATAAATGTTATCGAATAAATCGGTATGTATAGGTAAAAATATTTATATAGACCGGAACAGAAAAATAAATTTCATTTAAATTATTAATATAAAGTCAACTAATACTATCATTTATTATTATTTTTTCTACCAATTATACTCTATCAATTACAAAACGAACCATTATTCAGAAATATTATTATAGGATAAGTATATCTCACTTTAAAAAGTGCACTTCTTCTTCGGATGTCTATATCTCTATTTTGAGACTGTGAAATCCTAATAATCAAGTACAAAAGTGCAATCCTAATATGAAACACAAATTCGATATGCCTGTATACGTATAGATATACTCGGTTTTTGAAGGAGTTTTGCACCATGTACCATTTGCCTTGGTTACCCACAGTACTTTATCTCTCTGTACCTTGATGCTCCAACAAAATTCTTCCACAAATATATACAAAATATATGCCCCTATTTATTGACATATTATGATCATTTTATACAACGCTTTTGGTCATTATAGTCAGTAGTACCGTGACTGTAATTTTAACTATCTTCTAATTGTTATAAATTATTATTGATCAAGGAACCATTAACAGGATTTAATATCAAACGTGATTATTATAAATACATCTTCTTTGTTACACCATAGTAAAAATAAATATTTTTGATATTAATTTGTTGATCAGAGATTCAAATTCTGCATGAAATAGTTGGTGTGGTAGAATTGATCCGCGTTGATGCATATGGCATGATTATTCGAATAAAGGTACAAGGATAACGTATAAAATAATAATCTATATAACTCCCGAATTAGACGATCAAACAAAACTTCCGTAGGAGTTGGGAAATCCGCTTAAATGAAGATCCAAAAGTATTTCAAGTTATACGAATTATGAAGAGAGGAGATAAAAAGTTAAAATTTCGAAACAAAAAGCTAGAAAACCATGGATTAAAATACTGCTATGTAAACTTTACTGAGGATAGAGTAGCCAATCCTTTGCTTCTCTATAGCATTAGTAACTCTTCTTTTAGCGACTTTTTTGTTTTAAATTATCGTCAAAATCCTCAAAATCTTCGACCATACTTCATATTTTGAAGCTATTAGAGAAACATAGTTATCAAATCTACGCATGTTCTCGTGCATTAAGTTTTTTCGGTTAGTCAGTTTATGTTCCCTACTATATGGATGTCTTCGTGCGGAAAAATTCTAACGATGAAAAAAAATATAATATAAATAGTAACAAGAATGAGCGAAATATTGATATAGAGTGGTTAGAAAATGATACTTAAATAACTTAGTTTCTTGCAAATGGAGAATTAAATTTACAAAACTTAAAAAAGGCTATTCCCGTGTATTTCCATTTTTTGATTAATTTCATACAATGTTATAGACGGTGTATAAATTTTCTTACGACATGTATGACTTTTTAAAATTCAATGACAACGGTTGCTTATTTTTAGAATTGCACAGAGATAAACTTATCTTATTCTTTTCTAATTAAGATATCTTAACTTTTAGTATTTAATACTGATATGTATTATCTATTTTCGCATATGTCTGTAGCATGTTCAGGAAATTTGGCATGTTTGCGGAAGTTCTTAATAGGATAGCATACAAGGACTGGTAAAGAGAAAGAGGCAACGCAAAAGCCGGAAACTGTCTACACGAGGATGAAGGCTGCGTTTGCATCTTCTTATACAGCTGCAAGGGATGCATGCAACTACAGTGCTTGTTGTACTCTGCTGTATGAGCTATTTTTGTCGTACAAGTTATTCTGAAAGGGATGGAATAAGATTAATGAACTATAGTATGAGAAAATATGTTAGGTTACCATCGAGTGCACAAAGCTTCCATCGGAAAGACTTTTCTTCATCGAGCATACCAGCCATAGTTTTACAATTTTTTAAAAATCAAGTTTGATCCTTAACTCTAATTATTCGTTGTTTTAATACTTTTAGTGTTAATTATTGTAATGAATCCAATTGTATAGTTTATATATATAAATTTATCTATTTTAAGCATATGTATGAGCTGATTAATATTCATTAATCATTTTATAAATCAAGTATACTTGTTCGTACGCAGGAAAACATTTCATTTTTCCAATGTATGAAATTGTACTGAAATTCCATTGGGAAATAAACTAATATTACGTTTATATACTGGTTAAAATTTATAATGCTTTTATTTTGTATACTTTTAATTATAAATACATCATTATAACAAAAATTTATAAAGTCGATAAAATTTATCGTATTGTACCTAAAGAGAAATATTGATATTAAAAATGACATTTTGTTTTAAATATCGAATACATGATTCTATAATATTTACTGATATGTATTCTAAATAATTAATATATACAATGATATTTTGTTTAATTACTACGTTATACTTGAAATTATGGAAATTTGAAACAAAAATTTAATATGCTTTAACGTTGAATCGTATTTTCATTTATTATTGACTTTTATTTTATATTCTTATAAAATAATACATTGCTTTTTAAGAAAATAGCAGTCTTAAAAATTAAAATTTGATATCTTCTTTTTATAAATAATGTTTTAAAATAGCTGAATAAATGTACTATACTAAATAATCAAATCAATCATAAAATATAATTATTTTTTAACTATATATGTACTTAATAAATCAATTTTTTAAATTCAGTTAATAAACTTGAGATTCGAAAAAATTATTTTTACTTTAGCATATTAATGTAATTTAGAATACAACTTATTATTAAATAATAAAATGAACTATATATTGTCCATTGAATATTAATTAAAATAAATATTGAAAAATAAAAAATTTGAATTTTTATAAATTTTAATGAATTACAAACCTTGTTTAAGAGTTTACTTTATGGCATATACATCTCCATTATATACAAAAAATAAAGACTATCAAATAATTTTTTTTATAGTGTTTTTCGCGGATTAACAAGGATACGGAAGTTTGTACGATGGCGATGGATATCACAGTAAATAGTATCGTTATTGTTGTGGGTCAAAGTTCTGGTGCAGAAAATCATAAGTAGCGAACGATTTAAATGACAAAATGCGTCTGGTTCGGTATCCCATTATTTCCGCTCTCCAGCTTAGCCTCAATAATAATTTTGGCATCGTGGTGGATGGAGGATTTAAAATACATATTTATTACTAACTTCACCGAAATCCGAAATTCCTGAATTATTTATTAAAGGTTAGGATTTATGATATTGCTACGCATAGTCCGAATCAGGGAACCATCAGTTAGCTAACATCATCCACAGTTAAACGTTATATTATTAATTACGGCTAAACAGTAAATAATTTGTATTTTTCATTTTATTAATTTTAAAGATTAAAATAAAATATTAAATCACGTAGAAATAAAATTTAAACCAAGATAAATTTCTTAAGCAAATTTTTTAAAGTAATTACTTTGTATAGATAGATTTTTTATATATTAAAGAATAAATTTATTAAGATTTTTAATATTCTTAATTCTAATACATTTTTGTTAATTTTCCGTACATTTTTGCATTCTTAAATTTTGTTTTATTAATAATTATATGCAAATTTTTAAAACGTATTTGAATTATTACTTTTTAACGTTTATTTTTAATAACGATAAGATCAAGAATAATATTTTCACATATATTCTATGTTCATGCGTAAAACAATTGTAATGGTTTACAATAGTATAAAATAATACAAAAAACTTCTACAGATTATGGATTAAATATTGTGAATAGAATCTTGAGAAGCTACGCAACAATTATAGTTAAACGCTTAGTTTTCGATCGATTGGATCAACTTCAATTTTCAATGAAAAAACTTTTTTTCTGTTCTTAAAATTTTATACTGTTACAATATTAAAAAATCAATTAATTTTCATTATTAAGAATAATTCGATAAAAATAAGTGAAACATATTGCGTAATTGAAAACTTTAACGTACAAAGCAATTTTATTTAATAATTTGAGAAATTTTTCAATGGATTTGATATACATTTGTTTAATACTTAATAATACTTAAATTATATAACATAACATTAATTGACATAAAAATATAATATAAATTTTATTTAAATATAAACATACGATATGTTAACTATATAGTATAAACCATGAATGCGATGTACTTTAAAAGATTTATTTCATTAGAAAATCATCAGAAAAAATAAATACAATCAGACAATATGAAAACAAATTTAAGGGAAGTAGAAATTGAAAAATTTGGAAAAGGCGATAACAGCGTATCGCACGACGTATAATGTAGCGAAACGACGTAACACAACATAACAGTCGGTTTAGGAAAGCTTTCCTCCTTGCTGATACACATATATGCGTCGAGTGCGCTAAAGAAAGTTAGCGAGCGCTCTATTGAAAAGTTATCCTTTCAACCTTCAATCTCGGATCATTTTCACGCGAACATCATTATTTTTCATTTTGAAAAAATGTTACCTTTCCGACATCGCAGAGCCATGATGGCGCGCACACGCGAGCGCTCGATAGACATCTCCCGCCTAACGTCTAACTAAACATCAAAGCACACTAAAGCACACTCGAGTCCGGGGAGGAACGATGTAGTCTCGTAGAAGCAGGACGAGGGTGGGAGGATGTGGAGGTTGCCGTATTGCTTAAATTTCATTTCGTGTCCGGGTGAGAGCGCGCATCTCCGTGTATGCGAGCGCAACTCGAAGGCACTAGATTGGCGTTGCATGTATCGTCGAAGAAGCCCATGGGAAATACGCGCAGAGCAGCTCTTTCGCGAGCAAACGTCCCACAGGCCCCGGTCATTTTTCCCTTTTATGCGTTCCATTCGTTCGTATCCTCGGCGAACGAGCGAGGAAGAGTCCACCGAGTCGTGTGCGCATCCGCCGCGGGCCGCGTAAACACCATCGAGAGATATATGACGGATGTATGAAGGAGGGTATATTTGCCGACGAGGGGGTTATAAGCCCGCGGGAGGATGTGCGACGACGGTGCATAAGTAATATTCGAATGTCTCGCTCGATAAGCACTTTTATATCCAGCTGGAATCTTTGTTAAAAGAACATTTTAGGTAGCCCAAGTATTTACGTCTAAATTCAATCACACTGTGAGTATTTATGTACGAATTTACGTTGAAAGAAATTAAGAAAGAAACAACAAAATACTTGTTATTATTATTAGTAACAACTATTATTAGTAATAACAATAACAGTTTCAATACCTAATTATAATACTTTTAACGCTATTTCGATTAACCCTCTGTTTTCACAATATTATCCTACAATATTTAGTATTTATTTAGAACTAATAATAATGATAATCGTGATGCGTGTAAAAGCAATTGGCATCCGTAATTGATCGTTGCTCGGTAATTTCGATACAAATGAACTAATTAACGATGAACTTCTGCCGAGAGCTGTACCGTTTGATTATTTTTTTATGTAAAGGTTACAACATTGAAGAGAACAGTTCCAAAACTGTAGCGACTCCTGCCTGAATATGCCTGAAACCTCGGACAATGTGATAATTAAAGCGTAACTCAAATTCTCCAAATCGAAAAGTATAAGCGTATTAAAACTGATGCTTGTCCGATTATCTCGCCTCTATCAGTGTTAAAGATGTCGAATCAAGTTTCCTCTTATGAAATTTGAATTGAAAGCCTCGGGATATTTATTTATTATTTTCATTGTTTCTCGATATTGTACATTATCTGGAATTGACCCTTTATAGTATAATGTAATTACAAAATTGGAGAAAATTATGTAGTTGAAACATCGATTCAAAGTTAGTGGAACATGCCTTTAATGATGGTCCCTCAAAGCAATCTGTTTATAATGTTAGTGTAATTTGTCGCACCTGGACACACAATTATAATTGTAGCCTACAAATATGAACATAACCTTTGTAATTACTTACAAGAAAGTACTTTGTAAATATAAAATATCATGTTTTTTATTTAATTGCATTTTTGGTAGTTGATATTTTATAGCAATTCTTTATTGTTGAAAGACATGGACTAGTCATAGAAAACATATTTTACTAATATTATAAGTACTGATATTATAATATAAAGAATATAATAAATTTCGTGCTACCTTATCTTAATAGATACATTCTAATATTAATAGTTAATTAGAAGTACTTATTTATAGTTAATCATCTCAATAAATTTATAATTGCCATTTCATAATAAAACTTTTTTATAGTATTTTAATTTTTTGTTTAGTATTCATATTTTTAATTAATAAATAATTCTTATTATTTCTTCAACAAAGTATATAATTATATTAATGATTATATAAATAAAATCTAAGATTTAACTAAATAACAACTTTTTCTAATATCTTATAATTATGTACTATAAATATCAATTAATAAATTTTTAATCATTTATTGATATCATTTATTGATAAAATTATGTAAAAAATGTGGTTATAAAATATTTCAATATGCACAAAAAGTAGTTGCTTTCTTCCACTTATTTTTTATCAACATTATTGGAGATATTAAGTATTATTTTATAGATGTAGAAGCTTTGGTATAAGTATGCTTTAATTAAGGGTCAAGATACCAATTGCAGATTTATAACAATTTTAGAATTACTAAAATATAAAGTTACAAATAAATAAGAATGAGAAATTTTAATACATTATTTTTCTTTATTATATAATGCAATAATAATATTTAATACCTTTTAAGTGTATGGAATATTATAATCAACTATTCGTTTATTACAATGTGACGATCTCAACGATGCCACTTTTAAAACTGAACTGAAAGAAAAATCTTTTAGTTTTAATTAACTTGTTTTTACATTTATTATATAAACACATATACTAATATTCTACTTTTTATTCATATTATAATTATAGCATTCATAATATAAAACTACTCGTGTCTACTTTACGCTTCACAAAACTAGATTCCTTTTCACAGAAAATACAAGAACATTTATTGCATTGATTTTATATTTTCACTTCTGCAATTACAATATCAACTTACTTCTGTTCCTTTATTCCTATAAATTTTTTACTACCAAAAAGAATAAAATAATTATGGTATTCTTTTTTTTATTTTCAGAAACTTTAAATATTTCTACAAAGAGTATTTTTATAAAAGAAATCATTATAATTTTTATAGTTTATTATTAAGGCATTTTTAAATATTATAAGAAAGCTCAATATCCTAAAAACTACTAGTATTTGAAACTTATTTTATAAATAATTTGCAATAATAAAATATTCTTGAACCTTTTTATAAAGATTTCAATTAATAAAATTTCCATAATTGTATGTAAGACTAAAATAAGTCTTATAAAATAAAATAACCATAAGTAGAAATTGTTTGGTATTACAATAAGTAGAGAAACTAAACTTCAAGGTCCAATTCGTTCAATATTATGTAAAATATTTCTTTTACATATCAGTGTTTCTATTTTAAAATATTAAAAAAAAAGTATACTGAAAATTAGAATTCAATTTATTTACATGTAACTTTAAATATATAAAATTATATTTAAAGAATGAAAGACCTGTTAATTACGATAGTCAGTTTTCAAAATCATTTATCATAGCCTTTTGCTCTTCAAGTTCTGGTGACTGAAAGGATGGGGGTAGTAGAGAACCGATAAAACTGCGCTTGTTGAAACGTGATTTATATGAACGATTTTTTGGTTTACGAGGTACAGCAAAACGAGTAGGGGATGAAATCGATTTTTCAATTTTTGTAGACTTCGATAATTTAGTGCGTTCATGAACTAAAAATTTTTCTGTTTTGTATATTCTAATTTTAATATAAACTTGAAAAATTTGATTTAATTTGAAATTAAAATTTTAAGAATAGATTGTGCGATAAAAATATATAATGATTAAAAAAGAGAAAGATTAATTTAAATTTATGAAATATTATTTTAGTGGTGCATATTTTATTCAATTTTTTCTAATTGATAAATTTTCAATTATATTTATTATTAATACACGAAATATATTGAAATCTATACAGTAATATTAAATTAAGAAATAATTTGTCAAATTTGGAATTATATGAAAAAAATAATTCTATTTCAGTAAAAAATTTAAAATGTAATTAAGTGATAAGTCAAATATAATTTAATTGTTAAAAGAAATGAAATTTCTAAAACATTTATTTAAAATAATATTAAAATAGAAAAAATAAATAATTTGATTATCGTACATAGAACTTTTTTAATTTTTCAATTATTTCAATAGAAAATATATTAATATTTGTTAATAAGATACAAATTTCCAATGAAAGTAAGGTAATTAAACTTTATAGCTAATTTATAATTGATTGAACTTCAGACAATATTTGTTACAAGTGTTTATAATTTTTAAAAGTATGAAAGTACAAATTACTTTTTATATATCGAAAAATGTTTACTTCTCTCTCTCTCTCCCGCTCATTATATATATATATATGTTTATATATCTGATTATCTCATCTTCTCCGCATCTTCATCTTCTTTTCTGTTTTTTTTATCTATCTTTTCCTTTCTTTTGCCCATGTATTACTTATAAACATTTTCTTTCTCTTACACAGTTACAAAGTAATTACATCTTTTTCCCTATACATTTTATAAAATGTTTCTAGCTACTTTTTATGACCTTCACTCCAAGTTTGCAACTCGTACACTATTCACATAATACGTACGTGTGACGCGTGAGATGTTAGTCGCGTGCTTTATCTGTAGGGATGAGGACAGCTACAATTTATCGCTCAGCAAACCCCGCTTACATGACTAGAAACATTATATACTACGTAGTTCTGAACACGTGTAGTTTCTACTATATATATACACATATATATACCGAATTATCTTTTGATTGCATCGTATCTAAGATAATCGAATCTAAGAATATAAAACCAGATTTTAAATCTTTACACAAACCTCACGTACTCAGACGTATATTATTTTTGTATCACCGCTTGATATTATATGTAATATTTATTTTAAATTCTGGTAAAAATTATGTTAAGCTAAAAACGAAATAAAGCAAAATAATGTATGTCTGAGCGCGCGCACGTGTATGTGTGTGTCCATCTCTGTCTCTCTGTCTGTCTCTGTCTCTGTCTGTCTGTCTGTCTCTCTCTCTCTCTCTCTCTCTCTCTCTCTCTCTCTCTCTCTCTCTCTCTCTCTCTCTGTATGATGTATGTATAAATAACGCAAATTAATCCATAGCAGTATAAATATTACACTGAGATATAATATAAAAACAAAGTCTAATCAAAGTCAGTATGATATTACGTTTTTTTTTTTAATTTATTGATTAATTTTACGAAAATAAAATATAAATAAAATATCCATAACAATATTGTATCATTTTATTTTTCATAATATTTTTTATATCATAGATAAACTAAAATATTTCTAAGTTCTTCGGTTCACTTAATTCAACCAAATGTTTTTCTTCGTATCTGTTGTTTAAAAAAATAATTTATTAGAGTAATTTTAAAACTAATTAGAAAAGGTTTATTTTAAATTTCAAAGAGAAATTGATTATCAAAATTAATATAATTAAAGAAATACAAAATTTTTTTTAATAATGAAATTGTATAATAAAAAATTAATATTAATTGGATATCACTTTACTGAATTTTAATAAATTTATCTCTATCCAATACTGTCTACGAATTGATGTCTACGAAAGACAAATGATAAGTAATACATATTTTAGTCATTTTTAAAATAAACTCTAAAATTCATAATAACTTATTAACTTATAGTTAAAACTACTCCTGATTTAATGAATTTTGACAAAAAAGGTACAAAGAACTATAAAAATATATCGATATTATTCATTATCAGATTTAGAATTTATCAGATACTAGAACTCAACACCAAAGATCGATTGTTCTTTTCTCATTGTTTTATATTTAATGACAATAGTTTCCCCGATGATCTGGGTACCGAATCAACTGGTAGGCGCACCGTCCGGCACTAACGTCACAATTGACTGTCACACGGAAGCTCATCCCCGGGCTATCAGCTACTGGATGTTCAACCACTCGATGGTCCTGTCGACCGACAAGTACGCTACTGAAAATGAGGAGAACAGTTATAGGACCCATATGCGACTTACAATAAAGAACTTGCAATCCGGTGACTTTGGCAATTACCGATGCATCAGCAAAAACTCTTTAGGCGAAACAGAAGGATCCATTAGATTATACGGTAAGTCACTAACAAGGAGAGATATTATAATTGGTACTTCACTTGTTTTGTTCTTATCATACATAAATCTACAGTTTTTATTTTTATTCTGTAATAAGTACAGAATATTTTATGTAATAATATAATTATGTATAATTACTTTGTTACTCCTATTTCCAATATTAATTAAAATACGTAATTAAATTATAATGAATAAAAATGTGTTTATAAATAAAAAATTATAAATATAAATAAAAAATAAAAAAAAAATATATGTCGATGTATCTGTTCACTTTGAATTTTATTCAGATCACTATCTTATTTTAGCATTACAATTATATTTTTTAATATTTTTAATATTGGATATAATAAAATATATATTATAAATAAATTCAATACCAAATTTAATATAAAATCACATATATAACTGAATAAATGATTTTAAATAACCAAATATACTTTGTTTATTTTTATCTTCTTATAGATACTTAAACTTACTAAATTGGAACTAAAAATTTTCAAAAATAAAATTCATACTTTTTCAGTAGAAAAATTTAAATCCAAAAATTTTTTTCAAAAAATAGTGTGCTTACATTTTTAAATAATATAAAATTATGAAAAAAAATTTCACGATAAATACTATACAGATATTTTATGCAGTTATTTTTAGCATTATTATGAATATATATTTATATATTTTATATATTTTAAAGTTAATAATAAATAAAAATATATCGAATTAAACGTATGATAATGGTATAAAAAATATTATAAAAACAGATTGAAAATTAATTATGTAATATCTACTATAAATAATATATATTTTTTTATTTTTTCATTATAATATAAAATTCAGTGAATTAAATTTATCTATTGAATTTAATATTTTTAATTAATCAAATAATAAAATAATCTTAAAATATTATTTTTAATATTATAAAACTTTTATAATTTCTATTATTATTTCACCTTTATGTACAAAATTATTAAAAATTGACATTGCGTTAACTTTTAAAGACTATTTGTCAAATCAAAGTATACATATAACATAGGGTATTTTTCATCAAATATTCAATAAAAATTATTGTTTAATACAATTAAATTATTGTAAATTGGATATCTAAATCATAATTCATGTATATTTTTAATTCACCAATAGTATTTGATATTTGTCACGGATTAAAATAAATAAATCAGAAAAATCTAGACAATAAAATGAGAGCATTAACACTGTAATTCAGACAATTGTATAAAAAAAAATTTATAAAAAATTCAATTGATTTAACATTGTGGTTTATTTGAATTCGTAATAAAATTCGTTTCGAGGGACATCGGTAAATCTTTATCGACTTTGACATTACGAAAGCCAATTAAATCGCCTGTCTGTTTCAGAATTTTTAAAACCTTCTGCACCACCAAAAGCAACGGAGATAAAGAGCAGCGCAAACAAAGAAGGTGAGCTATATTATATCATCTTTTACATTACTTCTTCGTGCAGAAAAAATAAAACCTTTTCCTTGCGAAGATTTGTGAAGAATAGCATATAAAACATATATATATATATATATGTGTGTGTTTATGTTTGTACATATATATGTATAAACATGTATGTTTGTGTATATTCATGTGTGTACATGTGTTTTTATGACAGCACACACTAAATACTTCTGTCTACAAGAAATGAATATAATAGGAAGAGATTTATTAGTAAAAAGGATAATTTCTTAATAAAAACAGATTTTCCATAAGCTTATATAAAGTTTTGAAGGAGGCTTAGAACTTCGCTATATACGTGTGTGGTGTTATTCCCGTGGAAAATGCAGTTTGGGCTGCTTCAATCTCTTTCATCTTCTAGAAGTGGGAATAATCTTTACATTATTCGGAAAAATGTACAGGTAGCTTACATTATTAAGAGACGGGACGAAATAACTTGGGTGAGAGGTTAGGTCAGGTCCCAGTGGTTTTCTGCTCTTCTCTGATTGTTTTACCGTGCTGTTACTTTGGAGTTTACTTCGTAGACTCGGAGAAATCAGTGAATAATAACTACTGGTTTTTGTAGATTTATAAACTTTTTTCTTTCTTTGAATTATGATTTTTTTTAATTTTATTTATCATGTTTTTTAAAATTGAAATCTAAGATTTTTTCCATTATGAATATGTGAACTATGCATGAAACAATGTATTTTACATGCAAAATAGTAACTATGTAAGAATTATGAAAGATACATCAAATTTTAGATGCTTTATAATATTTAGATTATAAGAAAATTTATCATTATATTATAATATATTATAAGTTTTTATAAACATGAAACTCCTAAAATATGTTCATCTCGTTAAAATTTTGTTTTGACGAAAAGAAAAGATTAATGAAAAATATATAATAATTTATAAATTATTATAATATTTTAATATATTTTTAATTTAAAATCTTTATTATATTATGAAATACATCTTTAACACAAATATTGATTTGTTTTTCCAATAAAATAAATTCTTTGTTATCGTTAAAGTATAAAATAGAGATAAATTTATGTTTAAAATATTTTTTAAGTATATATGTAAAATCAATTCAAAACTTTATATACAATAATGTATGCTTATAGAATATTTACGTGTACAGAAATAAGCTATAATTTAAAACGATCTTAATATAAATATATGAATTTTATATCTTTCCGATTAATATATATATAAATATTTTATCAATAATAAAAATTATTTACATTCTTGTCTGCGAATTACGTTAAAATAAAAATCAAGATTCCATCAAATTATGCTTTTTTCCTTATTCTAGTATTAAATTTTAAATGAAATCGATATCAATATTAACATGATAAATACCTATTATATATTCTTAAATAAATTCCAAATTGAAAGATATCTTTTTCTTTACTCTCCGATATTCCTTCAAAATTTTTATTTTTCTTTCTACAATCGTACATTTATAACTTTATGTTTATTTCTCGCGTTTGGACAAATATTCTTTCTCAAGTTTCTGAAGTAAGCGAGACAAGCAATGTGAAAGAAAAAGAGTTAAGAGAGAAAGAAACAAACACAGAAGAAGGAAAAGAGACACCCATCTCAATATGCTGTAGTATTAAATCTTTCTTGTTGTATGACTCTTTTATCTTATAGTAAGACTAACACTGTCTATAAGGTATACAGACCGTACTTGATTTTGACATTTACTATTAGTTTGTCCTTCTTTCTTTATCGTGTGCCTACATTTGCTTACTTTCTAGTTAGAAAATATGAAAAATCTCTTTTGCAGTCAAGGATATAACGCAGCTAAGAAACGAAAAATGAGAAGGAGGAAGAAAAAGCAAGGGAAACTTATTGAGGGTGCAAAAGTGGTTGATGATAAAATACCGATAAAAATATAAGTGTAAAATTGAAGAGAAGTAGATCAGAAATATTTTAGGATATTGAATTAGTATTAAAAAACGAAGTTTAGGTGCATTTTATCGCTTTATATCAATTGTATATTCTCCGTATCATTTTTTCTTGACAAAAAATACTTTTTTTCATAGTACCAAACGTATAATTTTATTTTATTTTTTAATTTAAATAATTTATGTATTTTTACATGTTCCTTTTCATTAAAATTTAGCTAATATTTCAAACTTGTATATTCAGCTCAATTTATTCTTTATTTATTGTTTATATGCATTAAAATAGTTCTGAATAAATTTTTCGTATTAGTTCAATATAAGAAATAATATAAAATTATTAATAGTCTTATAAATACTTAAAATAAATAAAGTAATTATATCTCATCCTTTAAATTAAATTAAATATTAAGAAATTTAATAAAATTATAAAATGAATGTTAAGCAGTATTTAGACATTATTTTGATTTTATATCGCGTAGTGATTCTTTTTTTACAATCTAGTTGTTCTATTAAATTTTTAAAAAATATAAATAAAATATAAATATTTAACATTTAAATATCCAATGCTTTATAAGATTTTTGAATTTTTAAAACTATTTATACTTTAAAGATGAATTCACAGATTGTATTTGAATAATAAATATCTCAAAAGAAAATATACTTGAGAAGTACTTTTCTACTGCTTAATTCTTATTTGAATTCTTATTATTCAAAATAATCTTGAACGTTGAACATGATAATAATGTTTTTATGTATTAATATCTTGGTAAAAAATATAATATCATTAAAAACAGATTTTAAGCAGGAAAATATCTCGAGCATTTATATTATTTGATGAAGATTGCGAGGAATGTTATGTTACAATTTATATTTTCCTTGTTCGTATTTTTCTAATTCTAAAAACTAATGAACAAAATTAAAATATTGTAAGCAATAAGTTTAAGAACAGTTTTTATGAGTAGCTATTTTTATTTTAAAAATGTAATCTATAAGTTCAAAATGTTATTACTAGTCATAATATTATATATTATTATAGGTATGTTGAGAAAATATCTAATTTATTAAAAAAAATTTAATTCATAAAATTGTTAGCTCGTACTTTATATTTGTTTTATTTTTTCTTATATCTACTTATTTTATTACATTATTAAATTAAATTGTCGACTTTGATTAAAATTTAAATTGTTTTTACCTAAATTTAAAAATGTTATTTATATTGGTTTTTTTAAATCAAACTTTATTAAAATTATTTTTCTGGTATACTCAATATAAATAAGATCAACTTTAGGTGATTATATTTAATACCACACCAAATATATTATTGAATTTTTATGAATAAAAAATTTTGAAATCAATTTTGATTCCATGTTAAAAATAAAGGATTATCTTACAGTTAGTAATAAAATATACACGTATTTAAATATTACACATTTTATTAATAAATATTGTAAATCTTATTTGTTTTACTATTCATTTTAATAAATAAAGTTAAACTAATATTTAAATTATGACATTCGATATCTTAATTCTTATATATATACTCTGTAATTTAAAACTAAGAAAGTATTTATATTAGATTAAATTTACATTTAGTTTATTATTTCATATTATTTACTAGAAATGATAATGAAATTTATAACAATATATAATTATTAAAATGCAAATTTTATGAAGTTAAAATAATGTAAACATGATAAACTATTTTATTTTTATAAAATTATTAAAATTTGGAGGAAAAAATGGAGTTTTTACAATCAATTAATTTTTTGATCAATAGAATTTTGAAACCAAAAATAAAAGAAAAAACTATAATTAATACTTACGAATTAATATTTAATTATTGAATAAACAATTACTTTGTTATACTACTTAATTAGATATTCAGATTATATTAATATTATGTTTATATTATGTTTATCACTACATTATTAATTACATTAATAATATTTTCATTTTATTACAATAAAAAATATTCATATTTTAATAAACATTATCTTAAATTCAAGTACTAGTTATAATATTATCATAATATTTTTTTTATTAAGTTTAATGTACAAGAAATATAATAATATAATTTAATGATTGCCTTTCAATTATTGCATACAAGACTCAATGAATTTGGTTAATTAAAATAATTTTAAATGTTTAATGATGAAAATATTTTATACAAATATCTATGTATGGGAATATAAGGATAAATTAATAATGTTTACCACATCAGAATGATATTTTAAACCAATATTATAAAAAAATATGAAATAACATTTATTAAATTAGGCTTCCTTTAGTATTATTCAATCAAAGACAATTACTTATTGAAATATAATGATCAAAGTTTTTTAAAAACCCTTCGAAAAATATTTTTGTCTCTAAATTAACACTATCGCTTCCCGTAAAACCAATCATTGTGTTGACACTTGCTTAGATATTTTTATTTTTCGACGTTGCGGTATTACATCGATAGAGTTTAACAGCTAACGTAATTGAGTGCATTTAGAATTCAATTATCCATACAAGACACAGACTCAGCGGGAGCATGAAAACTCAATACAGAGAAAGAAAGTCTGAAGCGACGGAACAGAGATGGAAATGCTATTTTATCAGTGCACATGCCATTGGAGAAATGTTCGCACGGGGACGCGAATCTACACACCTTCGTCTGTATTATTTAGATCTATCTATATTTGTATGTATGTATTTACGTGAAATTTTAAGATATAGAGATTGAGAAAGAGAGAAACTATATACAAGAGGAGACAGAAATGAAAGCAGATCGAGATAGAGAGAGAATAAGCAGAGGGAAAAAGAAAGAAAAACAGTTACGTGCTCCGTAGATTGCATTGTGGGTGAGGTCAGCATCAGGTAAGGTCAGCTTGAACATTGCCATTTCTCTTGCAATGAACGTAGGTTGCTGCTTTATTTTCTCTGCCTTAACCGTCGCTGTTTCCAATGTGGTATCGAACTCATCCTGTTAGACAGATGCTAAAAGTAAGCTTTGTTGTTAGCTATAAAATTCATTGTACGAAATTGGTTCATTCATAATATCATTTACCATTGATTTACATAAATAAATCATTTTGCTAATGTAATTATAATCGATATAATACAAATAAATTTTACAATAATTATTTTAACAATAATTATATTATCCATTTATTTAATTCAAAGTGAGTACATATTGATTAGATTTAGAAGTTATATTAAAGATAGTTTATTTGAACGTGATTATTACGGTCAAATCTCCGCGAATAAGGTCTCACACTAGAATGGATACGTGAGAGTATAAAAGTTAAAGAAATCGACATTGATGAAAATATGAAAGAATTAGATAAATCAGAATAGTGATCTCACAATGCAATAATGGATGCTTCAAGAATTTCTCCATTGGCTATTTGAAATACTACTTTTATAACTGCTTCAACGACTGCCACTTCAGCAGTTACTTCATTATCATTACTAACATTATCAAAGATTATGTAAATATTAACGATGACTATAAACAAGATGTTCGTTTTCATGTAAAAATTTCAAAGATAGTTAAGCGTGAGAAGGCACAAATTTATTTTGGCTTTTTATTTTCAATTTCTTGTAATTCCTTATAAAGAATATTAATTATATTAAGTTATAGAAATCGATTCAATAATTTAATCATCATATTGTTAATAAAAAAAATAATACAAAGAATTTATCTTAAAAAGATTGAAAAAAATATAATATTGAAAATATAATTATTTATACATGCTTTTATATAAGGTGAAATATTTTCAAATTTTTAAAAAGAACGAAGATGGTATATATTGAAAAAATATAATAAATTCAATGATACGTATTACAATTACAAAAAATGTGATATGACATAATACGTAGATTCAAATAAAAATAAAAATAATTTTGTTTTTATAATGATCGTTAAATATGCAATAAAGGAAAATTATCAGATGAAGCATTACATAAATACGTATTTACATAGCATTATTTTCATAATGGTCCATTCCATTAATTTTAATTGTGAATAACAATCATTTAAAATTTGAAATTTATTAAAATAGATACATTGTTTTTATGTATTGCATGTAGCTTATATTACAATATACGTTTGGAATACAGCATACTTTATACTTTCTCTCTTAAAAATAAAAATCATATATAAAAAATAACAATTAATGAGATATAAAAAACTATCAAAATTTGTAAAAAATATTTTACTTTATTACGTATATAAATCCAATAGATTTTTAAGTAGAAATATTCGAATACGGAGATACATTAAACCAATGCTTAAACAGTGTCATTGAAAGTTAATCAAATAATTAGATACTTTGATATTTCCTTAAACTTTAAAGAATCATAAATTTTCAATGAAATTACTAAGTTTCAGTCAATTGACATATAACATTAATCTATTTTACATAGATATTTATGTTTTATTTTTTTTTGATATTGCTTCATCCTTCCATGAACGGTGCAAAACTTCGATTAAAAATTTCTTTGCAAGTAAAAACAAACTAAAGTTTTCATATTAAACTTCTCAGATTTCCCTCAAAATTCTTTAGCTATACTTTGTGCTCTTTGAAACGAAGAACCTCGTACAACCCATAAAATACCTTCATCTCTATTCGTGATTAAAATGTTCTCAAAGCTACTTTTTTTCAAAAGTCGGTTCTTTTTAAAGATAAAAAAAAGCTCTCACGTCGGATTGAGCATATAGTATAAGAACAAGAACGCTGTTTCTCGACTCAGCCAATAAGAAGCCTCTATATAGTAAAACTTAATGTGAGCACGTAGCCGGAATGAAATTAGTCCATCGAGGTCGGGGGATGTTTAATAATGAGTGGCTATACTCTCCAAGGATGCCCATCGATCGTATAGTCCTAATTAATTATCGCTGTGGTACTACACCACGCGGTAACGCTGACGTATATAACAGAGAATAATTTCTGGTATTTGTCGCGGATAAGGATCACACGTATGACGAGAGATGGATAGTATTTAGGGAGAGAGAGAGAGAGAGAGAGAGAGAGAGAGAGAGAGAGAGAGAGAGAGCCGGATGGAAAGTGAGATAGAAGATGAGATAGAAGGTGAGATAGAAGGTGAGATAGAAGGTTGAAGTTCACCTCGTGAGCAGGTCGCGTTCGCGTTAGCTTTCCCGCTACGGGCTAAATTCGCTCGAGACACATTTCGTGAGAGTGAGAGCAAAGAGGGAGAAAGGTAGAGAAAGTGAGATACACGGACAGAGTGAGAGTGAAAGGGGTAAGAAGAAGTTAACCTAATTGATAAGTTATTCCCGTCTGAATGAGCTCTGAATGATAAATTTGAAATACGAGCTGAGACATATCTGGAATAATTTGTTCGCGTGTGGGATAATGCATTGTCAGAAGCAATTTTAAACTCACATTATATTCTATCGTAAATTTATCCTGGGATTTAACTTACTTTGTATACATAGTTTTTTGGATTCAACCATAGTTTTTTTATATTGTATTTATCTTTGAATTTAAATAAGTTTCAATATGTAATATTTTTAAATAAACTCTAATACGTATAATTTTTTGTTATGCTTTTAATATTATCTTATGATACACTTGATTATTATTAAATCATTTTATTTTTAACGTTATTTATATACATTATTAAAATTTTTTATTATCTATTTAAAAGTAATGTTACAGTAATATATAATAAAATTTCATCGAGAATTTTTTTAAGGTAAGTAAGATAAATAAAAAAACTAAATACAATTTTTTTAAGTTTAAAAATTTTACTAATAAAATAGTTGTATTCCAAAATAGATCATATTAAGTAATTTTTTAATACATCTACCAATATTAAATCTATACACATTCCGTGCAATCAAAATTTCATATCACAAAATCATATACAATCAAAACTTACAAAAATCCCATTTTTTAAAAATAACACATTCTAAAAGTATATTATTCCAGAAATATTTCCTTAAAATTTCAAGTTGATCCGACTGAAATTCTTGGCAATGTAAGTCTTTGTGTACACGACTAGGACTAGTATATTAAGTTCTTAAAACTTTAAATGTATTTTTTTAAATCAGACTTTTAAAATTGGTCGCTTAAAAAATATAACACTGATTATACTAAAAAATACCATTCTATTTATAAAAAACTAACTTAATATTTTATGAAATATAATTTAATATTAGAAAAAGTTGAGATAAAATGCGTATTAATATAATAATAAAACTGTTTATGTATAAGATAATTTAATCCAGAAATATATTACTTATTACAAATTACTTTTTAAATATAGATAAAATTTCTTTAAAAAAAATGTTTTTGTTCAGCAAATTGAAAAGTGCATATAAATTACTATTTAAAATAAAATTATACGTATATGTAATATAGAATTATAATTTTCTAAATTGGGAAGAAAATCAAATTCTTGATTATACATAATGCCTTAATAAATATTATTTCATAATAGATAAAAATACTTCTAAATTGTTTGAAATATGATATTTTATAATATATATAATATAATTTCAATAAATTTTATTTTTTCTTTATAGGATTCTATATTTTAGATTTATATTTTAGTATTATATCATATCTTATACTTAAAAATATGCTATTATTTTTATTAAATTTATGACAATTTATTTGTTCAATTTGAATTTTCTATTCATAAAATTCTATATTAAGTAGAATTAATATCAATAAATATTCTAATAAATTCATGTAAAATTACTCCCACAGATCTACCTAGTACTATAAGTTTGAATACAGAATAATAGCATTATTTTGTAGTAATTATCCATGAAAATGAAACTCAAACATTATATGGGTATTCAAGGAGTAAATGCATAATATGGGATTCTATAATAATCATGACATTCTATCTAGCAACGTCTGTCACGAGTCTGCTTAGCTTCAAGAATGTTTTCGTTATAGCTTAGATGCGTGAAAAGCAATAAGAAAAGTATTTTCCGATATCTTCGTAGTTATATTGTTCGTACTCATAAGTAAATGATATAAGGATATTTACTTGAGAAATGTAATAAATTTAAATCGAATAAGTATTATTCATCGATTGCTTAATGAGTGCGAGATATATAAAAACAAAAAAATTATTTTTTTCTTAGTACGTATTAATCTTTAAAATTAATCTAAATTATTATTATTATTATTTTTTTTATCTATTACAATTATACATAAAGCTTTATTTATTTAAATTGAAAAATTTAATGACAGTACATATTGTTAAAGATATCATAATATATATGATTTAGTATTAAAATAGATAATTAAAAAGCTTTATTAGTATAATTGCTTTTTTAAAATATAAAATATTAATCAATTATTTGCATTATTATGTTGAAAAAAATTTGTCGATGAATATGTTAAAAATCCATCGATTTTTATATATATATATAAAAGAAAATTGTACTTGTAATATTGCAAATTCTCAAATAAGTTATTACCTATACATAATAGATTTTTAAGAAAGCGATTATTAAAAATAGGAATTTTTATATAAGAAGTCACTTCGATGATATCAAATCAGCAGAAGATTAGATTTCTTTAATCAACTCCATTCGTACAGTTTATTATTACATAATTGAAAAGATGAATTTGTACGTTTAATTATTTAAAGTAATAAAATAAATTCTAAACTTTTAATAATTTACTTACTCTAGCTTTGAATATAAACACATTTAATTTATAAACTCATTAAAAAAGTCTAAATTTTAATATTTGAAACGTACTTACAAGATATAAAGATTTTTACAGTTTTTATATCTGTTTGAATATGAAAAATTCGATTTTAATAATCCTATACTTTTCTCACATAAATATTTTAATAATAAAGTTAAAATTGAACGAGTGCAAAGCCTCTGAAAGATTAAGTTTCTTAAGATTTATTCCACGATATTGCATAAAATTTTAAGATTTATTTGAAATATCGAGATTTGCGTATAGTCGAAAACTTACTGAGCACTAAATTTATGTTTATGAGAATATTTCATCATTTTGTTTACACAGAATAAAAGCCAGTATTTTCTTAAAGAAAATCAACCCTTTTGTGGAAGGATTCATTCCGAGTACTACACGGCAGACTCGGCCTCATCCCTTTGACTATTGTCTAAACGTGTCCTCTCTAAAATTACAACTTGTGTACGTGCGGGCACAATACATAATGAAAAGAGCGCGCAACGTTATGGAACACGTGTATTATAAGATGAATTACACAAGACTCATAAGAGCATTGAATAAAAACATGAAAACATTGGAGAGCAAGGAAGTGTACGAGACAAGGGCACTCGGGGGTCTAACATTAATATGCGCGCGTTCTCAGAACGCCAACCTATACGCGTACGTTAAAAGCCACGGGAAACTCATAAACAGGCGCTATCGAGTCTTAAGACAAAAGAAGCTGCTTGAGATATACGGCTACTTGCATTCCCTTCTTCTCTACCTCTACCTCGTGTCATTCTCTTTCTCTTCCTACGTCATATCCTCGTATAAACGTAACATACGGACGTGTACATTTGAATATAAATCTCAAATATTTCTTTCGCGAACATTTAACTGAATTTAAACCACGCAATTTTATTTTCAACGTTAAAAGTTTCCAATTAAATTTGAATTTAATTAAATATTTATTTTATATTTTATAAATTTTATCAAAAAAAATTTATATATTTAAACGGTTTATCCATATCTAATAACTTATGTATTACATGTATAATGAGTAGCAAATAATTTAATATGTATAAATCAAATGCATAAGCCGTAGTTGATTTGTATTTTTAATGATTGATTAAAATTTAAATTTTATATAAATTTTAAGTATTTTAAATAAAATCCAAACAATAATAATTTAAACATATAAAAGATGGATTTAACTCGCTTAATCGATATAAAAGACGAAAATCTTGTTTAGAGAACGGATACCATTTTCAATTTTGTAAAAATAGCTAATCCCTCCTTTTTTCCTTCTATATCTCACTTTTTCAATACAATACGCTCCTTTTATTTCTTTTCTGATTCTCCCTCTTTCCTTCTCTTTTCCTACCTTTCTCTTTAGATTTAGAAATTTGTATCTTTGCCAACTGCGCTATGCCCCTTATAATATATTCACTTGTTCTTAGCATACAGACAGATCTCGGCGGCCATATTGGTAGGAAGCCACCGCTGTTACTCTGCACGTTCACTTGCTCGTGTGCACACGCGGGTTGGACAGGTATAACATCATACTGGGCAAAACAAAGTTTAGAGACGGGCGTATTTAAACTTTTATTCGAAAACTTTTTAGTGGCTTGCGCTAGCGCGAGAAAGAGGGCCCGAAAAAAAAGGAAGAAAGAACGAGCGAGACCTACAAAAAAATCTGCTTTTTGCAGAGAATGCGAGCGTTGGAGGTAACATCTGTGTCTTTTTCTCTCTAGCTTATTGTGTTTTACACTACTTCGAGAAAAGAGAAACATTTGAAAATGAAAAAATCATTCTGCATTTAATAAAATATTAATCGTCACCAGAAAAGTGTCTGCTTATTCATTTCAGTTCATTCATTTTACAGTTTGTTTAGTAAAAAAAATCTGAAGAAAATATACGATAAGCTAGTGTAATAATATTTCATACTAGAAAAAATGTCCACGAGTTTTTTTAAAATTTGCGATATAATAATATATAATTAATTAATATGTAAATTTTACAAATTTCAACTAACAAAAACAAAATAAAGGTATATTTAAAAAATGAATTATCTTTGTAATTATAAAACAATGAAATTCTATTTCTTTTAAAAGCTTACTTCTAATAAATATGTGTTTAAGATTTAAATGAAATAAAATTGTTCTTATTTAAACGTATTATATTAAGATTGGAAATAGATTTTTAAGGAAAAAATTTTATACTTTATAACAATTGACCAAATAATTAAAGTTTTCATCATTTTCTTATGATACCAATTAAAACTTATAAATATTCAAATTTATAATAAATAAAACTATATTAATATAATTTAATTATTTCTTCCAGTAACATTGCATAATTTTTTTTTCATTCTTTATAAGATGTCATAAAATTGAAAAATATGATTTTTGTTTTGTATTAGATTAAAAATGAATTAATGAATAATGAATAATTTTTCTATATTTATTAAATTAATTATTTTCGATTAATAAACAATAAAGATTTCTTACTAGTAATGACTTATACATTTATATTCTTGATTATGTCTTAAATATATATAACGTATATTATTGTAAAAAGGAATATAGCAGTGCGACGATCTTTTTTTCTCTTTGCGTCGGTCGACTCCGTATAAAACATGTGTACTGAAATATAGTGAAGTGTAACCTGCGTCTATTGTCGAAGATAGGCATTTAACGATGTACTTATATAATCGAATGCAACAAGTTGGACAATTTTTGAAAGTCAAATCATGTATAGAGGGAATTTAGATTAACTTGCTTTCGACTTAAGACTAATTATTCATATTTTCGAGCTTGCGTAAGCACATTCTATCGCTTTGACTATATAACTCTCTACTGCTCTGAGTTTCGTTTCCAGCTTGTAAAATATAGATATATTTCTCACAAAAAGAAAATTATATAATTAATTACTTACTATTTTCTTTACTTTATTTCGTTAACGATATTCTAATTAGCTGTTAATAATAATAGTTGGTGATAATATTTTTTATATTAAATGAAATTTAATATTCGAACCTATTAAGTATTGCTTTACTAACTTACAATATTTATAGTTACAGAACTGATTATAAGATAAAAGTTATTTATGTTAATATACATGAAAGTAATTTAAATAAAAACAATGATATGAATAAACTTTAAGCATCAATGAATAATTTCTTCAGCAGGTAAAAATAAATTTTAAGAAACTGTAAGAAACTGTATTCTAACATTAATAATTTGAAATTCTATTTACATAAATTTGATTTAATAGATACTATTACTTTGAATGTAAATTTTTCTAACGTAGCTAATAATATATGTATCTATATTTCCTATTTTTCATTTTTAAATAATTGCTTAATTTACCATTTTCTTTTTGGTTATTTATTTAGTTTTAATATAATACTTTAATATTTTACTCAATAATTTAAGATTAATGGGATTCATTATAATAGTGATAAAAAATTTTAAATTTGATATATTGTATCAATAAACATATTACATGGTAAACAATCGAATTTTTTTAAATTTTTCTTATTGTTTATAAAAGTTATATAATATAGTAAACATTGAATTTAATAGTTAATTTAAATAAAAATAAAAAATCAATGTTTACACTTATGTTATATACATTACGTTTATATGCATAATTATGAAATACGATAAGTAATTGCTTATAAATAAAGCATCTTATTAAAAATAAAATGTATATATACTTTTATCGGGTTATATTTGAGAAATCGAAAGGATCCCCATTATATTTGAATAGCAAAAATTTATAAAAATATTTGAAAATTTATCTATTTTATTGATAATACTTTAAAAAACGTTATTTTTAAAGAAATTAATTTCATATGCTAAAAGTTCTTGATTTATACTTATTTTATATTTTAAAAAAATTTTGTATATTACTTTCTTTTATTAAATTTTACTTTTTCTCATATATTACAATAAATATAATTTATTTTATTCATTTAGAGAGTAAAAATCCTCGTTTCATAACTTTGCTATTTTTCTTGTATAATATTATTAAATTTCTTTTTTAACAAAATAATTGTACTAATTCTGATGAATTATAATTTATTATTATTATTATTAAGAGTATTATTATTGTTAGAATTTGTACGTGTATACACACATAATAATTTTAACTTAAAAATTTTACATATTTCTATTAATACTAAATTCAATATAGTAAAATAAATTCATGTATTTTATTAATTAAAAATAGTATAAGAAAAAGAAAAATTTTCTTAAATTATGATAATAGACGGGTACTCAAAATATCAGTTTCCTGGACCTATAGAGAAGTATAATAATGATATGATGATGTTCAAAGAACGAGTCGGACATGCATCGAATTTTTAAGTTTTTAATAATATTAATGATTTTGCATACATAGATGAAATTTTATCTTATTATTCAATAATTATTTTTATATAATCGTTTCTTTTCAGTATAAAATTACAAAAAAGCAAGAGCGATAAGTAAAAATCAGTATGCACATGTATAAATGAATAAATTAGATTTTTCTTTTCATCTATGTGAAATATAAACGATCTTTATTTTAAGATTTATAATATTAAACTAATCTAATTATTTATTAGACATTAAAACATATTCAATTTACGAAGCTATGTAAAATGATATAATCAAATATAAAAAATTTAATAAATTGAATAGAAATTATAATTGAAACTTATTATATTATTTAAATTGAAATATAAAGTATGACAAGCTTTACATTGAATAAATATCTACTAGTTTATATGAATAATAAATTTTGAAAAGAGAAAATAATGTTAAGACTCATTTATAATACTTATTATTTATTATACCAAGCATATTATATTATATTTTTTAAGAAACTACTCTTTATTACATGTGACCGTCTATGAAAATTATGTTTCTGCAATTTGTAGAAACTGTATGAATTAAGTAATCAATATAGAAATTGATCTACTTTTCCATTTTATTATTTAATAATTCTGATTTCAACAAATTTTTATAATATTAACTTTTTATTTACATCTTTAAAATAAATATTTACTATCTTGTGTAATAAAGTTTTTGTAATTGTATCTGTGAACTGTAATTTATGCTTCATTGAACTATATATGAAAATATGAAAGTATTTATACAAGTATTGATAAATAATAAAATTTGAAATATTTAATTTGGCTACTTTCGATTCTTGTTAATGAAAAATAATAAAAATTTCTTCTTTAAGTTATTTTCTATAATGTATTTGTATCAATAAGAAAATTTTTTCCAATATTTAGATTTAGATAAATTTTATAGCTATTAAGATGTCTAATATAAATAATTTTATTAAAAAATAATTTATCAAAAATCCTGAATATTACATTATAATTATAATAATAGTTTTGTAATATATAAAAATTATATAACGGAAATCAATCGCGCAATAAAAAGCTTTAAATATTAAATAATTTATTAATAACTATATTTGATAATATAATTTGAAAAATTAATTCGCGTAATATATATATATAATTTAATAAAAATTAAATTTCATGTGTCAATATTTAGTATTATAATATTAAAAGAAATTATGATCCCATTATTAATATTAGATTTAAATTTTATTACTATATTCTTTATTTCTTTTTCATTACTCAAAACTTAAATGCCATTCGAATACGATCAATTAATGGAATTGTTAATTATTCAAAAATTCATTTATAGATAATTTCATATTAAGTATTTAATTTTTACTGATTAAAAATCATAGAAAATTCATATAAAATTAATTTTATACAATTATACTTTTCATTTTCGAAAAGTTATAGTGTGCTTAAAATATTATAATGTACATTTAAATACAGATTGTTTAGCAGAACTTATTTTTAATGCAATTGTTATATTACTGTATGTAGATACTAAATTTTACATTAAATTGCTATATTGTAGACATTTTGATGAATTTTTTAAATTTTATTTTAATTTATTTAATTTATCTTCAAACTTTACTTGCCATAATTATTATTAATTTCTAAGTAATTTTTAATTTGCTTATACAATATCTTTTCTCTATTTCAACTGATGTGTTATTTTAACTTTTTAATTTAATTTATATTTATCTCTGACTATAATATTATTTATTTTGTAAATTTAGTTAAAAACTATTTTTATTTAAAAAAAAATATATAGAAAAACTAAAACTTTGATCATTTTAGTTTGAAAGGTAGAATTGGTCATAAATGAATGGCCTTTGAAAAATAAAAAAAAATTATCGTTAAGTCCGATACTGTGACGACAAGTGGTGACGGTGCGCGTAGCTTTAGTAAAATATCGTTATATTATTATAGTAATAGATGGTAGAATACAAGGCATGTAGGTGTGTGTGAGGTATTTTGCGAATGTGCGCGCGAATGTGAGTTCGAATGTATGCGCGAATGTGTTCGCGTATGTGTGCGCGTATGCGTGCGAGTATGCGTGCGAGTATGCGTGCGAGTATGCGTGCGAGTATGCGTGCGAGTATGCGTGCGAGTATGCGTGCGCGAATGTGTGCGCGCGCGTACGTGCGGGCTTACAAATGAGCAAGAGAACGAATGCGAAACAGATTTATTAATAAATTTCCCATCCCCTTCAACCGACAGACTTTGTATGGTGTGGAATAGTACGAGAAGGCGCGTATGGACGCTCGCGAAACCGGTCCGCTCACCTCCTAGGCAGAGCGGCATATGAGCTATCCACAAGAGTGTCTTTGTCGTCTATATTTTGCAGGACGTAAGAGTACCGCGACACCGCCTGCATCGAGGTACACGACGACCGTCTGGCCGTTCCCGTATTCTCCGTATTACCCGAGGCGCACCGAGAGGCCGGTGCTGCGCGAACCCGAGTACGACAGACCCGAGGAGAATCGAGGCCACGGCAGCGGCGCCGACGCTGCTGGCCAAAGCACAGGTGAGCAGCAACAACGACCAACCCCTACTATACCCTCCACAACTCCACCTGTACTCCAGCATTCCAAACCCTGGCCCGAGACAGCCGAAAGAGCACGGAGCAGTGGACGCGGCCGACACGTCTTATATTCTTCGTTTAGCGAGGCGCCGATGAGGCTCGTCATTTATTTAACGACCTATTCTGCACCATGCACTGTCGACCTTGGGCTAGACCAATTCTTCTTATTTTCTTTTACTTGGCTACTATGTTATCCCATATTACTAGCAAGTGCCCGTTTTCTCCGACTTTGCCTTATAGCCTTTGCTACATGAATTTTACTGCGTGAATGGGAAATTGAGTTCTTCATACGTAATGAATAATTTAAAACTTAAGGTATATATGTATATTTGCTATACTTGCTATAGTACAAAGAAATTTAGCGCGACAAGTTTTGTTAACTGTGTGTGATTTCAGAAAATTCTCTCTGTATGAATATTTCAATCATCTCCTATCAAAATTTATAGGTACATTTACGAGAAAATTATAAAAAGTATTTATTATGTTATGTAAGAATGTTAATCTTTCTGCATTTCAACTCAACTAGTAGTGTCTGAATCTTATTTAGAAAATAATTATTAAAGACAAATACTTTTGGTAAATTCTACTTTAAATTTAAATAAAAAGCTTTGAATTTCTGATACTTTTTACAATTTTTAATACATAAAATCAAATAAATATTCAAATATTAGTACTTAATGTTAAAAAATTCTTATCGACACTATAACTTAAAATTTGAGTTATATAAAATTGTATAAATTATTTTCTAAATAAAAATATACCCATCTTAATATTATACTTATTTATTATGTATTAATTATTATTATTTATAAAAAAGAAACGTAATACATTTTAACATAATTATAAAATAGTTACACTAAATAATTATTAATTAATAACATTTATTACGTGTTCCCAAAGACTGCAATACGTATATAACAGATTTGTTCAAAGATACGTAATGCTCAATCGGAAAATAAAGGTGACTTTTTGTATTAACAGATCTAATCGAAAACTGCATTATTCTGTGCGTATACACCTGATTCGATAGCTAATAACGCACAAATGCTCATTATTTGATATTTGAAATACAGGGTATTTCATCGGATCATACAGTTGTACAAAAAGGGAGACGAAGAGTGTGTGTGAATGTATGGTTGTTGACTAGATGAAGAGGAGTATTTTCAAAGCAATCGAAACTTTTATATGAATTAAATTATATTCTGAAATAACTATTTGAAATCAATGTTTTAAAAACTGTATCTATTGTCTTAAATTCTTATATAAACAATATTAATTCGAATTAAGTAATCAGAAATATTTTTTATTTGAAATTAATATTTTTAGAGAGAAAAGCAATTTTTTGTTTTATTTTATGTTAATAATTTTAAAATAACTTTGAAAAATCTCTATCATATATTAGAAATTATTATATTTTATCGTAATTATACAAATAAATATCAATAATTTAAAATTTAACTTCAAATGTTGTCTACATTCTATATTATGTACTAGTTTTTTTAAAGACGAACAATTTTAAAGTAGTACTGTCTATATAACATAATTCATTATAGTCACAATTAATTAAAATTTACATCAGAACTAAAATTTAATATTTCAATTAGAATAAATATTTTTTGCTCAATAGCGATTTTGTACGCGTTAGTACAAAATTCAAAATATAAAAAATTGCTAAATATAAAAAAAATTTAAGTAATAACAGGTGAAAGTTATTTTACCTGTAAAAAAATTATAGAGGTTGGAGTCGTTCATGTTACATTTTAAAAATAAAAGTATCTAATTACAAAATATCGCATCGAGAGTTGAAAGATCATTTAAATTTTTAGAAAACTAGCGACTGAATTGGTAAAAATACATATGCTTACAATATATAAGGATGGTAATGGCCTCTCAAAAAATTCACCATGCTTACAAATTCAAGAAAATAGCCAGAAAGGAAAATCGTAGCACTTTCCGTTAATATATTTTCAACGATATCAATGTTACGAGTACAGTCGAATAAGGGTAAGAGACAAATTGAGGGCTCACACATCGGCGATTTGTGAGCGCATCCTGCAACAGCAGTAAGATTCGACGATTCGACTTCGTCGCTCTCGCTTACTCGTTCTCACTCTCACTCTCACTCTCTTTTTCATTTTCTTTCTCTTTCTTTTTCTCTCCCTTTTTCTCTGAATAGCCACCAGAGTTTATCGTAATGGTCGAGCAATAGCTTGGCCTGGATATTTCTTGAGCAAACCATTATCCACTACGTGTGCACGTATATATGAATCCGAACGCGTTTCGTTATCGATGATGAGAGAGAGAGAGAGAGAGAGAGAGAGAGAGAGAAGAAGAATATAGGGAGATTCCTCAATATACGCATCAGAGAACCCCGAAGTTCAATCTAAAATATGCATGGACATCCTTTGCTGTATTTAGTATATATATAATATTATGTAGCAACAACATGCGTCGCTTTTATAGTACCCCGTTAATATTAACTACACAAGTTGCGAATACTAGACCTGATCCTGCTTCTTTATTTGCATATTTTCTTGTCTTCGATGTGTCCAGAAATTTTTCGATCTTAAATCTTACATTCTTCCGGTATGTATTCTGTATTGCTACTATCGTGGCACTGAAAAATAGAGTCGGTGTATATGTATTAGTACTCGCCATAAGACGTTTCATTCTGATCCCTTCTCATACAATTTGTTAGATTAAAATATTGAACATATTGTACGATTTATGATACTTGTATTATTTTTCATTTATACACTAGAATGTCATTATCAGCTATATTGATTATGTTCTCTATACGCGCAATAAATTGTAGAATTCCTGAAATTCAATCATTCATTCTTATCGTTTTCATTTGTTTAATTTATCGATACACCTGTCAAATAACGCTTTAATTTATAATCGGTGATAAGATTTTTCCAGGGTATTTAATATATATGAATAAAAAATATTATATAAGATTTATGAATCATATATATATATAAGTATTTTAGACATAAAAATTATTAATTTATATATCTATCGAACTAGTTCCAATATTTGTTTCTTATTTTATAAAAAAATATCAGTTTCATTTTTATATAATAAGTTATTTAAGATTTTTAATTATTTTCGAAAAATTCATTTTAATATTATTAATATTTCAACATGATTTTGGTTTTTGAACTCTTATTATCAATCTATTAATATAGTTTGAGCCTCTTTAATTATTATTAAAAAAAGTTAACCAAAGAAATCATCTATTTTTTTTAAAGACTCTTAATTATTTATCCTTAAAAAATTATTATGTTTTACATTCAATGATATTATTAAAAATATTTATTATGAAAGTTAATATTAATTTATAAATTTTTACCTCCAAAACTATATTTCAATAATTAGCATACTTGTTTATTTGTTAATTTCCCGAAAGAATAATTACGTTTATATTTTGAAAAATTTTCGATAATTTATATCTTTATTTTAATTTTTTAGTATTTATATTTAGTGTTTTCACTTATTTTATATGTTATTTCTTTTTAATAAGAGTTCTAGATTTTTAATTATTTTTTCTCTATTAGCTGCCACTAAATCTAAATCATTTTTATACGTCGACACTTAAATTATATCGTATTTTTAAATCTCTTTTTATTTTTATGCAATTCAAGTATAATATTTCAAAACAAAATTTGATAAATAATTTGATTTATGTGAAATTATGCACATATATATAATTACTCTATATAAATTAAAGATTTAATTTAATCTATAAAATGTAAAGATTAATATTATTTTTCTTAAATTTTAATATTTGCTATACTTTTTTAAAAATTCTTTATAAAAATTTTTTTTACATAATTTAACATCCTTAGTATTCTATTATCTTCTAATACTGTTCAAAAATATTGAATAATTTATAAAAATAATTTTTTAATTTATTGGATAAATTCTTTATATCATAATATCATTATAATGCCATTTCATATTTAATTTAATTCACTAATGTAATTTTTTTTAATATTTTATTATATAATTAATATTTCATTTTTACTTATTTTTAATTTTATAATTTTTTATTTCCTACTATTTTAAAAAAGTTTAAACTATTTGAATTTTATTTGATACGTTGATTTACAATAAATGCGTAGAAAAGCTATGTCATCGCAACAATGTCTTATAATTCTTATGCTTGTTAAATGTGTGAAATATAATTATACATAGATATATTTTAGTGTAATCAGCTCGTATGAATAATCAAATTCGTAAATTTAATTTAATCAACTGCAGAATAATGTAGAAATTTCACTATACTTCTATTAGTTATATATCATCGATTAAAAACATTTAATCTTTTATCCTAAAGGATGCAGTAAAATTTTATCATAACAGGATAAGACATCATGGAATAATATCAGATTTTTGATAAAATTCGCCTTCTAACTTTAAAAATTTAAAAAATTTATTTTCAATTATACTGGCCGTAAGCTTTCGGATTTAAAATTTTTTTTTGCATATTTTGACTGTGTTGTGGCAACCAAACTTGAATATTCAGAATGGCTTGGGAAATGGGAGAACGGGCCAAGAGGATACTCTGCGTAGAAAGTGGCAAGTGCACCTGTTAATTATTGTGTAGTTTGAATCGATTAAACCGTGACATGAAACTGCGGGAGTGGCAACAGCAAAGTTCATGGAAGAGCTATTGCAGTTTGCGAAAGCTCGCGTCCGGATTATCTGTCTCCCTGCGTCCCCCCTGTGCCCCTGTGACGCCTGTGCCCCCCTGTACCCCGCTGAACACACATGGAGGCACGCACAACGCGCACACAAACACGTTCACGGATCGAGCGCAGCGTAGCTGTTGCCTTCCGGGAGGCCGTCAACGCCATTCAAATTCGCCACCGCGTCTAACTGTCTAAATTCCCGGGTGAGAATAAGTACGGATCACAAACAGTGGAAGTTATTGGGTGGCATCTGCGTGCGTCGCGCCTCATCTGACATAAGCCGTAGGCATTGCTTCGAATCGATGATCTTTATACCGGAGTACCAACCACGTCCTTTTGTTTACTCTTTTTTATACATTGTTTCATATAATTATAGATAAACTTCAACGCTAAGGCACAATTATACAAAATATTATATTTAGTATATTCTTGAATCTAAGATATTAGATTATATATTATACCCAATTAAGAATTATTACAGTTAATAATAATTACTCTTTTCATTCTATTTTACGACAATCTACATACGGTATCAAGATATAAATTCAAGCATGCATGAAGCATGTAGAACGTAGACTCTATTAATTACAGATTTACCGTAGAAATGAGTCAAAACATTATTTTATGAAATAATAAAAAAATGATCTTTTTTAATATTCATTTTATTAAGTATATTGCATTAAAAAATCAAAATTTTTTAAATCAAATTCTTTAAAAAATTTTATGTAATTTATTCTTGTATCATAATTAAAGTTTATTTACGATATAAAATATTCAAGGTGCAAATTTTTCTTATGTTTTTTATATAAAAATATTTTATCATCGAAACAATTAATCATTGTGAAATATTTTATAAAGTCTAAAAATAATTTAATAAAAATAGAAAACCTATAAATTTAAATTTTTAAATAAATATGAATTACGTATTTAATGTAATTAATTTTTAATTATAATTAATTGTTAATTACTAAAATATTCCAACAAATGAAATAAATTTTAATTTTTAAATTTAATGAACGAAAGAAAAAAGATAATTATTTATTCATTAGTTTGATATTTTTTTAAAAAATATCATTTTTATAAATATGCTTAAAGTCTTTTAAATCAAAAACTTATACTAGTAAACATATTATGCTAGTAATTTAATAATTTAGATGTACATTTTAGATAATAATTCTACAAAAATTACGAGAATATTTTTCTACTTCAAAATTCTGTAAAACAAATTATTGAAATTAATTAAATAAGTTTTATCTTATTTGTGTTAGAGATTAGGTTTGAACAAGATGGTATTGTCCATAAAAACGTCTAACAAGTTAAAGTTAAAATATTACTCTTTTTTCTTCTGTATCACATGTATAAATCAATATTAATTATTTGAATAAACTAATATGTATTTAATTATATTGTATTACAAGAACTTTGAAGAAGTAATTGTCGGGATTCATTTATTTTTTGACAGAAATATCTATAGTTGAAATATCTATAGTTAATATTCATTTCAAATTTAAAATGTTCCTTAATGAAAAGAAAACTTTTTAAAATATTTTTATTTTTTATATAATTAAATAGGGTATAAAATTCTTTGTAAATCTTTTTATTATGGAAGATTTTTAATTTGAGCTGAATATTAACTATAGATATTTCAAACTGTCGACAAATAAACGACTACAGACAATTACTTCTTTAAAGTTCTTGCAGTACAATATAATTATATATATATTTGTTGATTAAAATAATTAATATTGATTTATACGTGTTTATCCATTTTCCCTCTGTCGATGTACTTTTATCTCATTGAATATCCAAAGTTAATAACGTAATAATTGTCTAAGAGTATCAAAATGTATAACTTAGACGAAGAACTATTGCCTCCATTATCTATTCCAAAAGAATTATATTTATGAAAAAGGAAAACATCAAAATCATAACTATAGGCTAGTAGAGCAAAAAATACAAAGATCTTTATTGTAACAAAAACTAAACAAATAACTGTATTCTAAATCACAAGAACTCCAATGTACAATAGAAATAAGTGAGGTGCGATATGTAAAAAGAAGAAAACGGTAAAAAGAAAAAGAAAAGAGGTGCTTTTCTGCAGATAATTCTTTTCTCTCGTAAAAATCTCATGTAACTTCTTTGAAGCTCTATATACATATGACTAAACTCTTACACTAATACCACAGGGATAAGTTTGCACACTGGAAAGTTAAACTTTGCACGAAACGAAAGCTCTTATCGCTTCCTTCTACTCTCAGAAATCGGCTATTCCTATTGATACATTAAAAACACGTAGCATTAAGTTTTTTTACCATGGCATGAAAAAACCACGTCGTTCATTCTTTCTTTACCATCTATATCGAATTTTTCTGTATTTCTCTTTCTTTCCATTCTTAGCCTACTTTAATTTTCTTTCTCATCCTCTTTACCTTCTATATAATTTTATTTTCTTACTTTTTCGCTACATCTGTATTATTTTTTAAAACTTTTACTTTTATCCTTTTACTCGTATTTTAATACATATTAATAATCTCGGAACAAACAATATTCAATGGTACAAATTTATCACTCTTGGATCTAAAGAGGTTAAGATATAATTTCAATAGTAATTTATATATAAAATTATTCGTAGATATGAAAATAAAAATTTTTATAAAATAAAATATACAAAAAAATATCTCAAAAATATTTAGAACAAACACTGTAATTATCTTTAAATAAATCTATTACATATTGGATTTTTATTAATATATCTTATATTAAAATTCTTCATTTTCAATTAAAAATTTAAAAATAGAACAGATCTTTCTGTATTAAATCAATACATTTATTTCTTAAAAAATTAATAATTTTAAGAATAATTTCTTTACTTAATAGCAAAGATAAATACAAAAATTATACTATTAATTTGAATTTTAATAACTGAATAATATTGCGTTAAAGTAATTTTATATTACGACTGGAAATTTATATAGTTAATATATTTTTACAAAATATATATATTCAATAAATAATTATATTTAAAATATTTTTATCTTTTTTTGAAGTAAAAATTTTGTATTTATGTAAACATGTGAAAAGTGTATATAATCATAGCTATACAGCAATAACCGAAAATAATGTTAATCAGGAATCATAACGAGCTTAGAGATTATGTCGAGTATACGCACACTTGTAATAGCACTTTATTCTCGAGTTCTATTTTCATTTATTCGATGGTAATAATTGATACAAATAGTTGATTATATATAAAAGAAAAAACATCGACATTTTCTGTCAATCAATAACTTTTTTTTTCTTTTTTTTTTACCTAAATTATTTTTTTAATTACTATTATTCTTCATAATAGCTTTACAAATTTTTTCTTTACAAAGTGATGATACAAAATGTACATAATTTCATGAATATATCTTCTGCTTTTGATTATCGTAATAAATCAGCCTCTCATCGTCAGTCACTGCTTCCTATAAAAACTTTGTTCTTTCTTTAAAAAGTATCGTAATTTATATCTTTACTGCTACAGAATATTACGTTCAGTGAGTTCATATGAGACCTATTTCCTTTCCTTTCATATATTTCCATTTCCGTAACTCTTTTGACGTAGTTGTATGTTCTCTTTCTACATTTTTAAGTTTTTTAATGTAGAAACCGTAGTTATATGTAGTTATATTGCGATTTAAATTCTGAATTGAGAACTATTTTTATTATCTATCGATAGAAATGATCAACCACTTCTAATATATACTTGCATTCGTCCAACAAATATAGGTCAAAAAATTTTTCAATATCTCGAGTACTCTAACTATATTATACTAAAATAAAATGTAATATGCAATGTATATTTTACTCATGGAAGTTTTTAAAATCTTTTGAATCTACATTTCTTTGACAGATTAAATGAAAATCATATCATAGAATTAGTTTATAATGACATAATTTTGTTTGTTATAAATAAATAATAGAATAAATTACGCATTTTCTTACCAAAGTCAGTTTAAATTATAAATTATATCCATTCGGATAAAAATTTTAATGTGAATAAAATGTAATAAAAAAACATCTTTTCTCATATTGAAAATATTGTTATTTGCGCTACAATAAAGAGATTTGGTATATTTGATATATTGAATATTATGAACGAGTATTACATGTTCTAGTACGAATTTTAAATTCTATTTCTATACTTATACATTCGATTATATACTTTTGTGATAATATACAAATTAATATCTAAGAAAAAAGATAAAATAGACAGTAATTTTTTTTCCCTCTCCCTTTCTCTTTTTGCCTATTTAATATTATATTAGAATTCATCTCATTGATTATGCATTTACATGCCTAAATATATCTATAATGGCAAATTTTATAAATTTTAACAAAAAAAGATTTTGTTTATTTTACGTCTTTAATTGTCCTTATATTTTTATAATTGTATATTTTATAAACTACACATTTTTAATAACGATTAAATATGAATTATTCCTTTTCATAATAAATTTAAGTTTTATAAAGTTTAGAAAAACTATAAAATTATATTTAATAATTAAACGCAATTTACCTAGTTATAAAATAAATATTTAAAATGATATATAATAATAAGAAACAATAATATATTATATTTATAAACTAAAATTTAAAAAATTTGAAATTATCTGAAATTTCTGGATTTTATAAAGAATACGTTTAGAATTATATTTTTTTTATATAAATCCTAAAATTATGCGGAAAATATTTTTAAAAATTTAATTAGTTTTTTAAAAATGACAAATGCTCCATTTAATTTTGTATAGTTCTTAGAGTGATATTTTAAGATTTAATTGTATAATTATATATTTTTCATTATTATAAAATTTCTGTATTAAAAAAAAAATTAAAATCTATAAACTAAAAATATTAAAAAAATTTATATCTAAATTTTATATAAATAATTTTTTCTTTTATAAAAAATTTAATTTCTTTGAAAATTATTTTGATAATTTTTTCACTGATATTTATATTTGAAATACTTAATCTTAATATGAATTATTATCATATTATGTTATAAATGAGTACATAGATGGAAAAGTAAGGATTAATATTATTCTGAATATAAAATTTAGAATCTAGGCCTAATCGAATTTTCATAATTAATCATTGATTTCTATTATCTTTAAGTATTTTTATGAAAAATGATTAAACTTTGTATTATGTCAGTGCATTTCATACATTAAAAAACATATTGTAATTTCATATGGTTCCCGTTTTATGTAGAAAAATTTGACAAATGAGCTAAAGCACTATTTTATAGTTGATTATTACAGTATTTTATTTTATAATAGATAAATCTAGAAATATTGCAAAAAAAATAATTTAGGTGATAACTTCTTTTGTAAGGACTAAACATGGAATTCTACATATCAATACACTAAACCATCTTTATATATATATATATATATATATATATATATATATATAAAAGAGAATTTTAGGAACACTTGACAATACGAGAGAAGAATGTCATCCTTATTTTTCAAGCTTCACATTCCTCTTTCCATCACTCTCTTTCCTTTTCTTCTTCTTTACCTTTATCATTCTTTTTTATCCCTCTTTATATCTTCCTCCCCTATTCTCATTCTCGTTTCATAGCCGTGCGTTGTTGTCGTCGTCGTCGTCGTCATCGTCTTCCTGTTTTCCCGAGAGATAAGCTGTAGGTTAGCAAACCCGGCAAGGTTAGAATAAGATAAATCTCCCACATCTTCGCCAGCGCGTACCTAGGTTAAGAAAGAAGAAAAGAGAAAGAGAACATATAGCGTATACATGTTATTTCTCCTCGCGTATAAAAGTGCACATGTACATGGAAAAGCGAAGACGAAGGAATTTCTTCTACGCTCGGGATGGCGGCCCATGTCTTGGTTAGATTTTCCAGTGATCATCTGACCTACGCCTCCATCCGATCCCAAAACCTATAGTGTGTATTCTGCGACCTGCTCCCGGGCGTCTCTGCTTTTTCACGGCGTGTGGGATAATTTCGCTTATGCCGCACCACAGCGCGAAAAATAATAAATAAACCGCGAAACGACTCCCGAAAGTGTGCCCCTAGCTTACCCTGCTCGGAACCATATATATGAGATAAACACGGGAATTATCTTTTGAGTCTGCTGATACTTACGAGGCAATTTATTCTCATATTTTCTTCGCTTTTTTCAACGTCGTTGCGGTTAAGTCAGTGCGACCGTTATTCTTAGATAACTACAATATGATTCCAATGTAGCGCAGTTCAGAATTCCAAAAATAACTTACCTTGCGATATGAATACCATTACAACGCTACGAAAACACACGATATAAGTTTTACCCGCTACTCAAATATTCATTACCCGAATCAAATACGTTATTTAAATTATAATGATCGTTGTTATTCTTTTTATTCTTTAGCAAATATTATGTAATCGATTTCACTACAAATTTTGTCATTATTATGCCTTCTAATCGTATAAATTATTATTTCACGAATATTCACCTAAAAAGTTTTTCCATCGCATCGATACTTCAACAAAAACTGTGTAGATTCGAATTATAAATATGCATGTTTAACAATTTTATAAATAATAAAACATTATTTCAATTTTAAGTATGAATATGATTAAAGTAATAAAATGAAATATTAACGAATCATTTAAATCGGGTAAAAAATTACAAATTGATCATAATTATTTCAAAAAGAACTAATTTAATTTTTTATTTAACAATAACTAGTAAAAAATGTCCATAGCTTTATTTCATAATCATGAAGTATAATAGTTACTAAATACTTATTTGAAAAATATTTTTGTAAAATCACGTCATTAAAAATTAAAAAAAATAAACTTAAACACTGTATATATATATATATATATATATATATATCTTTAACATATGTAAATCAATATTTTTTTATGAAATGTATCCACTGAAAATAGTATTTTATTAAAATTTATAGGATAACATAGGAACCTTCCTTTTTTAACAACAATCAAATCAATACATTAATATGAATAATTATTAAGAATCAGTTAGTATGAGAAATCATGTATTAATGAATTAAAACTACTGCAAATAAGATTATATAAAATATTCTTATATTTAAAATATACTGATTTTCTATATATATATATATATATAGATAGTTGTTATTTAAAAGTATTTAAATAACGTAGAATGAAACAATTAGCCATGAAATTTATGTAATTTATATTTTTGTAAAAGTAAATTAATTTTAAAAAATAATAGAAATACAAATATTAAAATTCAATTATTAAAAATCAGTTTTAAAATAAAAAGTATATGCAAAAATATTTTTAATTTTCTTTTTTTTCAAATTTAAATTTAAATTGATATTTAATAACTAAAAATTATAAAACGTTAAGGGAAGATATAAAATCCTTTAGTTAGTTATATTTTAAAATTTATTCAAAAACTATTAATACATAATACATTTCCAGTTGATATATATGTCCATAGCCACTGAACATGGTTTTACACTGAATCGATTTTCGCAAGTTCGATTCTTTGGAATCCCCATAAGATCAAATGCTCCCATGAGATTGTACTCATATTCAGCTATACCAAATGCTATATTATCGAAATATCGAAATTCTCGGGATTACGTGCATGTATGAAAACATACGATGAAGGGGAGCGACAGACACTGATCCCCGCAGAAAAAAGAAAAAATTGTGATAATCCGTTACTTTTTTCTCTATTTATACTATATACATGTGTATATAAAATAATAAAAATATATCTTCTAGTATTGGCATAATTATTTTCTGAGTAGATATAACGTTTTGTAGCTTTAAATACGTTTATTTTTAATTCAAAATATCTTGGATTAAATTTTGTGAAAAGAAAACAATTACATTTATTTGAATTGTATCTATGTTTTAAAATTCTTTTTAAATAATGTAATATATAGAAGTTATAAAAAACTTTTAATCCAAGCGTTTCATTTAATCCACTGTTGCATGTAACTTCACGTTAGCGATGAGACAGAACTGCAAGATTGTCAAATCCATTAAGTAAATAAATCGAAATAATCAGAAATGGTTTCGTGATAATTATCTTATCCATTATCTTATTTAAAAAATTCATTAGCTATAAATATTCTATTATATATATTTTTTTCGACAAATCGATAAAAATTATAATACTAGCATCTTAAATAATATAAACTATATATTTTCTATAAATGAAATTTCTACTTCTATAGGACATATTATTTAATTTTAATCGACTATGATGACTATTATTTTTCACATTAATAATAGTATATTTAAGTGTTTCAATTGAATATAATTAGTAACCATTATAAAATATTAAAATTTTTAAATTGCAGAATTTATCTAGTTAAATGATTAAAATGATAAAATAGTTCGTTATTACTATAATTATAATCATTATTATGCTGTTTGTCACATCTCTTTTAGAGCTGTATATTTATTCTGAACATATTAATTATTTTACTTTTTCATTTTTAATATAGAAGAAATAGAAAGAATATAATATTTAAATTTATACATTTTTTTATATTTGTAAAAAGCAACATACGATTCCAACTTTAAAATACAAATTTTTTTTTACTTCTATCGATAGTAAGTTTTTTTAAAATAAGCTTACACAATTTTTATAACCGAGTACACGCGCGTTTTATTATATTTTTATTTATGTTGTGAAGAGTCACCGATCTTCACCAGGTGGCTATGCCACTAAGCTCTTGTGGCTGGATACATATAGTGAATAAATCTTTAATCTTGCCTACCAATATTTATAGCCAAATTGATATACATGGACTCATGGGCTGACCTAAGACAACACGTAATAATTATTAAAGAGACAGTACGTTTCTATAATGTTGACTAAAGATAATTCCCTAATCCATAAAACATGTTTAGTTTCAATATGTATTAGTTTTAATTAAATCAATGAATGCATTTGAAAATAGTAAACAATATTTTCTGCAAATGTGCTCCTTCCTGATATTATAAATATTTTCATTATATTTTAATGCTATTGATTCAAATTTTTTAAATTTATTTTGCTATTAATTATACACAAATTTTATAAAAATTTTTTAATTTATGATGTATTATTAATTTGTAAGAGTAACTTATATGCTTTGATAAAAACTTAAATAACTTTATTTACTTTCTGTAAGCTTCACTATAAACTTTTTGATCCAATTCCATTTATAAATAAATTTCATTGATATAAAACTTTCTTACCGTAAATTTTCTTTAAAATATTGAGTGAAATTTTATATATATGATTTTTATAACAAATACACATTAATTCAAGTATCAGAGTCATCATTTAATACAAAATTAATTTAACAAAATATCTTATAATAAATAATTTTATTAATAGTAACAATATTTTTTACATAATGTAAAATTATTTTTCCAAAATTTAAAATTAACACATTATAAATAATATAATGATTGAAAATATAAATTATACCATAAAAATAGGAAATTGAAAAAAATAAATATTTCACATCAAGAAATATATGTAATAAATAAATTAAATGTATTCTTCTTTACGTACGAAGTTATTGATTTTGCTGAATAGTTTTCTAATTAAGAATTCCTACATTACGACCACATATTCTAGCAATGTAAATTACACCATGATTAGAAATTTAATCAAACTGCAAACAAAATAAAACATCTCAAATCAAATGCGAGTGATACTATTTTTTAACGGTATGATTTATTTTATTCAAGTATTCGAAAAACATAAATTTATACTTTTTAACGTACTACAGATGTATTACATCTTTATAAATATTATATATATACATTATATCGTCGTATGAAATAAAAATGAATATTATTCTTTTTTATATATGTTGTTTGTATAGCAAAATAATCTCTGAAGAGGTATATAGTGCTTTAATAAAAAAATCAAGTTTATTACGTTCCAAATGGACTTGCATCTTTAAAGTTGATCATAAAACTAAAATGATCTAATTTTAAGAAACGCTTATTTTAAAAGAAAAAAAGTTACTCATTTAAATAAATATATTGTAACAATAATCAAGAAAATTAAAGAATAAGTGGCATTAAATTGGAATAAAACGATTATTTTTTAACAATATTATATAATTTCTAATAAATAAATTTCATATTTGTATTTCTAAAATAGATTTTTATAAAAAGATATTTCATAAACGCAAATGATAAAAAAATTAATGCATAAGAGTAAGAAAAATTCGGGACCAGTTTGGATTTTAGCGGTAACAGATCTGACATTTGTTATATTTTGTATTTAAAAAAAATTTGATCTGAAATTAAAATTTGACTTTCATGTTACAAAAATGTTAATGTTGTATAAATAATTACAATTACATTTAGAAAATACAAACATTGAAAGATTTTTTATTCTGACGAATATAAGTACTCGATGTGGAAGTCTCTACGTGCACTATCTGCAGACATATAGTCAGATATTATGGACGAAGAGACAGAGGGCCGGAGATTGTCTTAAAACCACACATAAGCAAGCTCACACACGGGTGTGCTTCTGAAATTTATACCTAGGCTTTATTGCGTCTCATAAAAAAGAATACAGCCGGCTCTTGCCGCGGTCCCTCCCCTCTTTCCCTCTATGCCTCAGGCGGTAAGTCACCGCGAAACAGCTTGAGGTGTCGTTGCATTCGCAATGACTATACGGTTAGCCACAAGACAAAGGAAGAAATAGAAAAGAGACAGAAAGAATGATAGAGAGAGAGAGAGAGAGAGAGAGACAGTAACAGTGGCAATGGAAGGAATATACTATATCTGCACGAGTACGTATACCGACGTACGCTTCGCTTCACGCAGGATATCAAATTTATTCCCGACGCCGAATTTCCCATGAGTGCACACTGCCTGAATATCTACTTACGATTAAGGTACCGCGGCGTTGCTGGGGTGCACTTCGCCAATGAAAGGTTAGCTACGTGCGCGAATGACGATTGCAGCTTGCGTAATTTCATTTTTCAGTTACTTATATTGAATTACGTTCGAAGATCCTTTTTACCAAAGTCGACAAATACGGTATTACAAGAGCCCAAAATCATAGGCGATAGGTACCTGTAATATATATCTAAATTAACGTTGTAAAACAAGGAACATTTTTTTTAAAACATAATTAACGGGTACTTTTCGTTTCTGAATATTTCAACGTAGAATGCAGTAACTGTCAAAGGCACCTTTTCTACATATTTAAGTAAAAAGTAATATTTTATGCTATTGATCGACAATTTGTACATAAAAATATTCTATTAGGGCTTAATGTAAATAAAAAATGTTATATTCTAATTTAAGAATTCATTTTATAAAAAATATAGAACATTGAAGAAAATTCTAAGTTAACTTATGCAAATTATATGAGATCCAATAAATTGATTTATATTACAATTATTTAAATATATTACTAAATTAATATTGACTTTAGATTTTCAGAATACTTGTATAGATATTTAAAATTTTGCGTGTTATGATAAGATACATTAAAATATAATTTTGAAGTAATATCTTTATACAGAATTTATTTTATAAATTATTTTATTAATTATATCTTTCTCCATTTATAGATTAACTTTAAAAATCAAATTTTTCGTGTATACTGATTTTAAATCAAAATAATATTTCTTTTTATATGTAATCATTATTTAGTTAAATTTTAAGATGTAATAAAAATTATTTTATCATGTATCGCTACTACTTAAAACAGGATCAAATAATAACTAAATAAAATAAATAAGTTTCGAATTAATTATGTACATTAATTTATATTACAATAATTAAATATATTTTTTATAGAAGTTTTATAATTAAAATAATTAATTTATAAGTAGATCATATTTATATGCTTCTTAAAATTTTTTATTCAATGTCTGTTTGGCTAATATAACAACCCTTCCGTGGCAGGGATTCCGTTATGCATTTACATAATACAAGTAATTTTTAATCATAATGTGTATTAATACAAATTTTTAATGTATATTTATAAAATTATGTGTGGAAATGCCTCAAATTTGAATAAAGTTGATCAATCCTTAATTAACAATACTTATAGACTTGTAAAAAATTTATATATATATATATATATAACATTAATTATTTCTTATATAATATATAATAATATCTCATATTAAATTTCAGAAAATAAATTTGAAAAAATTACGTTTTTTAATGATTTAAAATATTATCTAGAATTAAACAATTAAAATTGTTTCAAAATTTCTAGAAAAACGATTACTATTTATTATTTAGATAAATTGAAATAATTTGTTTTTAATTTAAATTTACTTATATTCATTACATAAATTTCTCGTTTTTAATTTATTTCGTAAATAATCAAATAAGCTACTTTTTAATAACTCTGTATAAATTAAATTTCAATAATATCTATAAGAAGTGTATTTATCTATTCATGTTGTTATACATATTTCACCAACAAGCTAACATTGATGAAGCATCTTTCATCGAGGAAGCATAAATCAAATATTTTCATTGTCCTGTCAAAAAGAGTTACTTTAATATGCGATCAACACGGTACAGACGAGCTGATCGGTTATCTCATTTTCGTTGAAGCTGTCGAGGATTAAGTCAAGCATTACACTGAAATAGCGAAAAGAAGAAAAAGAAATACTTTATCCATCTTTTCCTGAAACCATCCAGACAATAATAGCTCAAAGGCATAAAGCTTCTGAGATATGTAAGGCTGTTTATCTGTATCCTTAAAAGACATAAATTTTGTCTGCTTTCTGCTAGAACTAAAATGTCTCTACGTGATATATGGAGGCTTTTGAAGAAAAAATATATAAGCATAGCGAAGAAAGATATTATAAAAATGCGATAATACTGTAGTTGTTGATAAAACGATAAGATACTTTATTTAAAATACTTTTTCAACTTTAGTGGAAATATTACTTAAAATAATGAACCATACCTCATATTAAAATAATGTTGTGATGTATAAGTATTGATGATTTTAGAATCATGTCAAATTTTATAATAATTTTATTCAAATGAATAATCAAAAAACATAATTCTATTTATCTGCAAATATAACAAGTAATTTCATAAAGAAATTTCATAAATTTATCTTACGTTGATTAAATTTTAACTTATGATAAACATTATAATTTAATAATTAATTAATTTTAATCATAAAAAATATGAAGTACCCATATATATATACATATATATAAGTTTTTAACTGAGAATGTTTACTTATTTTTTTTTAATTTATTATCCAATTAATAAATGTGACTTGAAAATTTTTTTTAATACAATATTTATGACCAAAATTCCATTATTATATAATTTTGTAAAGAACTAAAATTTTTTGGTTCTTTCTTTGGTATGACTAAATTTATATGTAAGAAAATTTATAACGATCAATATATTATTTAATATATTATATGTAATATATAGAATAAATTATACAAACATAATATTATATAAATTATATGAGCACTTGCACATAAATATATTTTATACTGTTTTAGTAAAATTATTTCATAATAAGTTGATTCACAATTATTACAATAAATACAATTATAGACAAGAAATACAAATAACTTGCCCAATGATTAATTGATTTACCTTTCATTGTTTTCTAAAAAATATTTAAATAAACTACATCAAAAAAAAATTATATACAAGTAATTATTATTGCATGTCCTCATATAAATTGTACAAAAAAGTTTAATTTAAAACAACATAATAATAAGTTAGTAATATTTTAATTAATAGAAAGCTTATAAAAAATTCCATTTTAAGCAACTTATAATTTATAAATATAATGAAGTAATTTTGTATAGACTTTATTTTAATCTTTAATTTATAACATCATTTAAGTAGTTTTTAGAAATTAAAATTTTTTTAGAATAAATAATAAGGATTATTAAGTAATAGAAGCATCAGTTTATATATTACATAGAAGCTAATTTTTTGTATTATTAGAATTATAGTAAAATTTACATTATATTAAAACTGCAATTTTAAATTTAAATTTTATGCAATGATCTAATATTTCTTACAAATATTAATTTTATTTCTTTGATATTTAATTTTATACCCTTTCTCTTAGTATTTATTAAAAAATATTAGTGAATATATGAATATAACACTATTTAAATACATACAAACTTCTTATATAATTCTGAAATCAGTATTCAGTTTGAATCTTGTAGTTTCCCATGAATAGTTTAATTTAGAAAAGTAAGCAGATTAATCCTTTTTTCTAAAATTTATAATTGTTTAATTGATTACGTAAATATTATTTTATAAATGCTTTAAAATTTTTTTTTTTTAAATTTTTGAATTATTTATATTTCAATCATTTGTATTTAATAGATTTATTTTCCGTAAAGACCTTAGATAAATGCAGTTAAAAATAAAGAAAACATTTTTTCTTTCGATTGTAAATTTGTTTACGTACAAAATTGAGATTTATATATTCATGTAAACTAAAAATTTCTAGCGCAATCTAACGAGTTTGGTAAAAAGTTAGCAAGCATTCGCATTGTAAAAAAAAATAAGGTTTAAAGTTTTTCAAAAAGTGGGTTACATTCCTGAAAATTGTATATACTGAACTGCAGTCGATCCTAAAGTATTTTTCAAAAGGTACACCAAAAGCATCACAATGCGAGTAGTGTTCAAGCTCTGTAGTAGAAACTATATAAAAGAAAAGTACACTGTTCGATAAAAAACTTTTTCGATCATTTTTTAAATTTTATAACAATTTTAAAATAAATTACTTTTATAAGAAAACCATCTGTCAAATAATTAGTAAATTAAATAATCATATTTAAAGATAATATTTAAAATTAGTAATCTTTTGAAAAATCGTTTGATTAACTATTATATTAATACTAATATTAAATTTTAGTTATTAAAACTAAGATTTTTAAGTTTGATTCGATGATTTTTAATCAAATTCATATATCTCTTATGTACTTGTAACTTTCTATTAGTAGCTATATATTCAGTAGTTAATCCATAGAACTTTAATTATAATTATACTTTATAATTTACTATAATCTATATTATCATATAATACGGATGTGATCCAACATTAAATTACTAACGCGTTTGTATAAATTTCTTTTAAACATTTAAATTTTTTAGGATATACGAAGTTTTAATGTTCGAAAGTGTAGCAAAAGCTAATAAACATTCACTTTACTTGCATCATAATGGGATCAATATCTATTATTATACAATTTAAAATCAGATAATTCAGTACAAATATAACAGATTTGTTATTTGCTTGAAGATAACAAGGAATATTTAAATATATTTATTTCAATCTTCTATTAAACTCAATATTCTTCCAATTAACCGTATTTCAATTATGAAGAACTAAATCTATGAAGTTTCTTAAAATAAATTATTTAATATTAACTAATTATTTTCACGATAAAAATAATTATTTGAGAAATTTATTTGAAAAAGGTTTTATATATCAATTTATTAGAAATTAAAAATATCATGAATATTAAAGAAAAAATAATTTTTTTTAGCCAAAGTACATAAAAGATATCATTATATTTTTAAATAAATATATTTTTCTCAAAAATTTAGAAATCGTAATACTCAAGTGAGTTTTGTGTAAATCTTGAAAATAAAATTCAGCTGTATAATAGAAAAGAATTTATATAATTTACATTTCAGAATTCATCTATTCTATCATTTCTAACTTATTAACGTAACATTTCCCGAAACATGACTTAATTATGCTTTGAAGCCACTTATCAAAACAAAAAAATTGCTTTGCAGTGATACTCGAAGTAATCGGTTATGCTAACTAGTGAACGCTGACAGATTCATAATCGAGAGGTTCTGAATTGCGACTTCCGTGTTATTGTTATAAAGTTCCTTGTAGCTTTGGCTAGTAATCGCGCACGTCTCGCTAGTATAGAGAGAGAGAGAGAAAGAGAGGCTCACACGCATACAAAGTGAGAGAGAGGGATGAGAGCAAGCGAGGCGCGGGAGAGAGAGAGAGAGAGAGAACCAAAGTTGTAGCCAGGGGCTTACCTGGTCGGCTTGTCGCAGTAAATCGCAATAGACCGAGGCGCTACAACGGCCACGCACTTATGGGGAAGACGGTCCCCGAGAGTGCTGAAACTTTCCTGAGACGCTGCGGTGCTCACTCCGCCGACACCCAATACGTATGCGCGCGAGTGTATATAGTGGAGAAATGCCGCAACGCGGTGGCGCTTATGGCACTGCAATATACCCGAGGATAACCTAATCTCGAGCGAGTGGTATAATTAATGGATCGAGCGCGACTTCTCTGGCTTGAGTCGAGGCCAGACGATTAGGTTCTGCCGAGACGAATAACTTTTCCTCTGGGGAGGGGCAGCGAGGGACACGCTCGACACAATATATATTTACCTAGTGCTTCATTTTGTCTTACTGGCGTTGTCACTTACTTTACGACTTCCCGCTTTCCGTTGTTATTGATGAGGATAAGATTCATTTCGAAGAAAGACAAAGAAAAACAAGGAAATAAAGGGACTACTCATATTTACTACTTTTAGGCGCCACTAAGGAAGATCTTTTTATTTAAAGCCCAAAATTAATAATCAGTATAGCTTTATTAATTTTTATATATTCGCTCAATTTATTTTACTCGTCTTTCAGTCACGATTTCAATTGAATTTTGTTAAAAATTACAGCTTGTCTATGTTTAATTTTAACTTCTAATTAAGAAATTTTTAATTCTTATCTAGAGCCATTATTTTTAATTTTTAATTGTACTTCAGAAATTTATATATAAAATAATTAAACGAATATTAAAATCTATTTAAAACTAGAACAATTTATAGGTTTTAGCATATTTGATGCGAAATGAGAATTATTATATTTAAAACACTACTTTTTTAATTAATTAAATCCATTCTTATTTAAGGTTTATGCAATTATTATATTCTATTTTTATCATTTTTATTCAAAATCTACATAGAAAATTTGATGTGTAGAATAATATTATTATTTAAAATAATTGAAATAATAATTTTTATACGATAACAAATTATTTATTTTTGAAAATTATTACTACTCTTTACTTTTTTATCGATTGGAGTACCAAAGAATTATAACTTCGTTTAATCGAAAATATATATCAACAAAAATCGCAATTAAACTGTGCAGGAGTATTTTTATGTTTATAGATTTATTGGAATAATATTAAATTATTTATAATATTAAATTATTTATACAAAAAATTCAATTTAAATTATTGTAATAATAATTTTACGTCATTTTCAATATATAATTTTTTAATATTTAAGCTCATGGATTTACTAACGATCAAAAAAATTATTCAGTAAAATAAATATTTATTCAAATTAATAAATTGTATTGAAACAATTTTAACGATTTATTACTTTTAAAAAAATAAACAACTAACTATTAATGCACAGTACCGATAATCTAGTCATACCTTTTCCAGAGCAATTGAATTCACTTTTTAATGGAATAAGTACATTATAAACCACATGCGCATTCAGATTTGTTTCACAGACTTATGTCAAATAACGAAGCAATATATAGTCCTAGTTTCGTTATCTCGTCTTTATAATGGAACTTATGGACGAGTATTAATCAAGTTCACCTGGAATTGTCAATTTTGTGGGGAACTCGCTTCAAGAGGCTCCCCAGGAATTCCCATCACCCAATTGAATTTTCGCGCAACGATTCCACGCCGATGCGTAACCACCACAACACAATAGCATTTTTGTCCTCTGTCCGAAGTAAGCATTTGTTCGAAAATCGTAAAGCGACGCGAGAGCGAGTGAAAGAGAAGAGAGGGTGAAATTTGAAACGTATTGCACGATTCGGAAAATTGCGCTTGTATAACCAGCCTGGGACTATACCACGCTTCTCTTGCCGCTTCACCGCGGAATCTCGTAATTAATTAGGGAAGCATTCGATATATGCAAACGCTTGAGAGTACAGAGACGTGGAAACTGGTCTCATAATCATAATTCGTATAGCAATAGATGAGAATAGGGGTGGGGGTGCGTTAACGCTTGCTGCGTACATGCATGCGTACGCAGCGAATCGCGATCACTACAAATATACAATAGATTTGTCATGCAGAATTAAATTCAATCATTTAGGCTCTTTGATTAACATTTATAATTTGAATATTGACAGTTCTATAAAGATAATATACTCTCTCACGGGAAAGACGGGGAAGGGGTAGTCACAATATTGCAATTATTCGATTCAATTTCATACTAAAACTTGAAATTACGAAACTGCTATTCATTAGCGTTATAAGTTGGAGAGTTAAATAAACTTAAATTTAACTTAAGATTTCGCAAAGTAATGATGGTTCCGGAGAATGAACTATACTAATAAGGATTGTAAATTATGTAAGAGATACCGTGTATTTAGTTCAGATATTTCCTACTATACCTTTTTAATCATTTTTTGATTTTTTTATAATAATATAGTAATACAATAAAGGAGAATTTCTTATTATTTATTAAAAGTCGTATCGCAACTCTTGTACAATAACAGATTGCAGTTGTATTATAACATAAATTAACTTTCTCAAAAATACTATACCGTTTTGATGTATCGATTATTATAATTAATTTAAAGTTTTTAATGCTATGTAGATAAAAAATACCATACAGCAATTTCAATTAAAACACAACTTCATCGTAAGATACTTTAAATAGCATAATATTTGAAGCCTAAACGTTGTTTAAATATATTCTTTACTGTATACTTTACGGTGTGTTTTTATTAATGTTTCTTTTCTCTTATATATGTAAGATTAAATTTTTTACTTTTAACTTTTTTAAAATAAATATTTATCTAATATAATTTTTAAAATCTTATTTGTTTAATTTTTTAAAGTTATTTCTAAGAAATAATTTTAAATATTAAAGATAGTAATAAATTCTTCGAGCTGTCCTGAATCATACAGAAAAATTATATTCGTAATATAATGATAAATGCAATTAAATTTAAAAAATAGTACTTTTACCAAACTAATACTCGAATACAACTATAATATATTTTACAAACATTTTAAAAATTTTACAGTTATAAATTGTTTTTTAAATTATATATTATCTATTTAAGGCGTTTAATAAAGAAATTTTCATTATTTACAAATATCAATATTTTTTATTTGGATGAATAGTGTATTCAGGAACTGAACCTTTTCATATAATTTTCTACGGACATCGCCTAAAAAAGCCGGAATACAAATTCAGTATATCTCATTTAATCTATTTTATCATCCTTAATAAAAATGCTCCCCATTGGTGAAAAGTCAAATTAAAAGAAATAGCATCCAAGCTCTTGAAACAAAGAGGCAAAACGAAGTGCTTTAAAGCGACCCTCGACTCTCAGTGTATTTTTCCCTTTCTTCAACGACATTTGAACAAGCCAGTGTTACGTATGCGCATAAGTTTACGTATGTGTGCAATGGTATCGAGATATTTAAATGCAAAAAGAATAGCAGAATGCTGGGAAAAGTAAAACGATCCGAACGAGCCCATTAGCTTGATGCCACCACTTCGTGAATAATTCGCGTGTAAAATAAAATCTACATGAGAAGTCTGCATATCATATCTCAGTACGAAAGAAGCAATTATTTCGCGTCGAATAGCGCATCCCTTCCCATCTGCTGTTACGAAATACTCCATGACTATTTTAAGTTGAAGTAATATTTACTACACAGTAGGTACACTTCTCTCTTACTTAGTTTCCTATTCATTTCATCACGTGCAAATAATCTGTATATAGATATACTGTTTTTCTAAAAGGCATTACTTTTTCTTACATTTCAATTACATTTTTATTAAAAATTTATTCATATTTCAAATGTTAGTTTTAGGGAATTGAGAAAATTTTAATACAATATCTAATGAAGTAGTAATATAATTATTATCATTCATAAAATAAACATGAAATAAAAAAGAATATCTGTAATAATTGAAAATCCATTCGGTAATTTAATAAGATAACATACATAAAAAATAATCTAATGTCTCTAATTCCAATTTCACTTAGTATTTTAATTAATATATTCCACTATAAATAATTAAAGTTTCAAGATATTTTCATACAGAAAAGTAAATATAATTGATGATAATTGTTAGTAAAATTCAATCATTTGATTATTTCGATAATATAAATATCCAATAATTTAATAAGGTACTTTTCTGTAAAATTTAAACTGTAAACATTTTTAGCTACGATGATATCAATTTGTAATTTTAAATAATTTCGCAGAACAATATATTTAAAAATCAATATTAATATATTTAAATTAATATATTCTAGTTATAAATAAATGTTTTTAATTTATTCGAATATATTGTGAATACTAATATTAAAAAATATCAAATTATAACTTGTCTTATATAATATGATTAATTTCAAATTAATATTTACAGAAAATAATAAAAACACGAGATAATGAAGACATTAATATAACAGTTTCATGATTTACATTCTATAGCCTAGTTATCAAAATCAATGACCCTTTATATTATACTATCGTAACTGAATTTCATTATTAGCTACTAAACTACAAATTCCTAAATTCTAATTTAATCAACACCTATTTCCAATTGGTTAAACATTTTTTTTTTAATTATTATAAACACATATAAAATCTTTCTAAATTAATTTGCTTTTATAGTCTATTAAAAAAAAAAATTTTGAAAAAAAGCGAAAAATTTACATTTAATATAATAAGTATAATAAATTATACTATTTATCAAATATATAAACAAATAATTAAATTTATTATATAATATTTTATTCTGATTTAAAATTTTAACATTTATTTTTTTCTATATTTTATTATTATTATTATTATTATTATTATCAATAGCCTCTTTTACATTATAAGTAACAACTTTAAAAGTTTTGTGTATTGAATGTTGTTTGTGCTTTAACAAGTCGTATCACAATTAAATTTTTAAAAAATTTCTTGCAACACAGTATTAATTTTTATATATTACAAATGTTAAAAAAAAATTATTTTATCGTGAACTATTACTTAATCGAAGAATTTTTTATCATAACGTACATTTTCAATTCAATTTACAAATTCTTAGTTAATTAGGACACAGAAAAATTTATTTATAGTTAGACTCTAGAGGTTTGCTTAAAAAGACCGCTTATAATCAATATATTAATTATTAATTAAACCGTGTTAATAATAAATATCAAATTTAAGTTTTCATTGAATCTAAATAAATTTTTAAATAAACTCTTCATATTATATTTATAAACTACATATTATATTTATAAACTAAATTTAACAAACTACTAAAAGTTATAAAATTGATATAATTAAAAATAAAGTTTAATTAAATATTAACAAATTCTATTCTTCTATTATGTTTTAGTAACTATACAAACAATAGTTATTTCATATCTTCAACTTATGATTGAATATTTAATACAAATATAAATAAAGATTAAATCAATGCTTGAATTAAAATTTTTATTAAAACATAATGCTTCTCACAAAATGGGGAGTACTAAATTTACTACATTATGAATAACTTTTTTAATACTCTTTCGTGGTAAAATGTATCCGAGCAAATATAAATATAAATATAAATAAGGACACAAGCGAATAAAAAAAATAAAAGAAAAGAAAAGAAAAGAAAAGAAAAGAGAAGAAAAGAAAATGAAAAGAGAAGAGAATAAAATAAAAGAAAAGAAAAGAAAATACGACATTAGTATAGGAATATTTAATTATCTTCCCATTTTCCATTCCCTTATGTCTCTTTATCTACTCATTATACGTAAATCTCATTCCTACGCAGCAATTTTCACTGTCTCCATCTTCCCCTCTTTTATCTTTCTAGTTTACCTTTTCTATCTCCCTTTTTACCCTTTTCTCATAACATATTTGACGTGCATTGCATGATTCCGGTCGGCCAATTAAACATGGTGCGACTCGTCTGCTGTAAAAGTGAGCCCTCAACTTACGTAGGGTATAAAGATGTGTCCTCACTGGCATCGAATTTCCATTCGCCTGGATGAAAGTTAGCGCACCCTACCACGACCAAAGTGCATACGCACGCTCGCGTCGGAAATGCAGCGCAATTTAACGTTTTGCTATATATATATATATATAGAGAGAGAGAGAGAGAAATCTTGTGACTAGCAGTGCCGACTAAGTGAGATTTTTCACTTAGGATTGCACGGCGTATAGCACTGGCTCCACTAAACAAGTTGAGTGCACTTGTTTTTCTATCCACTCTTTTTCAAAGTCAGAGGGAGGGTGTAGGAGATTGAGCTTAATCGCAGATTAAAGTTAAGAATAGCATTCATTTCGGTGTCTCGCTAGAATGTAGTATAGGAAATAAGATACGGTGCTTAGCGTTACTTCTAATTTGGGTTTATTCCGCGTAAAATGAAAAATATTTCTTCCCAAGAGTAATAACATTATTCTTACTAATAAGTAACTAAATTTCTCAATAAATAACCCGATCGTACAAAATTCCTTAAATTATTAATTAAACTCAATGTATCATAATCGATTTTACGTTAAAGAATCATGTAATTTTTTTATTTATTGCACGACCTGATTAATACATAACAATATAATAAGCATTAATTAAGAAACTATTTCGATATATGTAACGTTAAAAATCACCCTTGTTAATATAATAATAAATAATAATACCAAGTTTTAAACAAATATAGCAATTGCAATTTGAAGTTATTGAAAGAAAAGCTTATAAGTTAAGCTATTAATTTTTGTTCGAATGACTTTTAAAGATGATATTGATATATTTGCTTGAACTTTATACAATGGTACATTATTGCTGTAGGAAGAGCCAATAAATTTAGGATTTACATAAATCGAGAATTTCTTTTAATTAGAGTCGTTTATTGATTTACAATTAATACAGCAGGTAACATATTACCTCGTACTTTGTTAATTTTTTTACAATTCAATAAAGAATAGATTAATTATAATAAACAGCCCTTTTTACATTTAATATCATGTATTTAAGAGTAAAACGATCGTTTCTAAATTCAAAATGAACGCGTTAAAAATATATCTTTCTTTTGTGTTACCTCAAGATTCATTGTATTTAGAATGTATATTTTACGGTTATTAATAATACTATACTACTGCAATTTTAGTACTTCTTAAAAAAACTAATTAAATTTCCATAACCTTGAATAATAATACGATTCTCTTTTATTCGATAAATTTTAATTAGCAAGCATATTTTAACGTATACTTTCAATGCAGCAACGGAATTTCTTGTATTTCATTTTGTGCTACGTGTCCACAAATCGATAAAAGAAATTTTCGCTGTTGACACAATTCTGTAGAAAAATTGTTTAAACTGCTTTAAAGGAGAAATAATATTACACTACGAGTTATATAAGGTAAATTACGTTTTCATTTGCATAATTTAAGACTAATTAAACACTGTTTTTAATAAAAAAAATAAACTTGGTATTATAATCGAATAATCTAGACAAAGTTTCATTATATGCATCGAATAAAGACTAAATGTATACTAAAACTATCAAGCTAAAAGCAAAAAGGAAAAAAAGTAGTTATCCATGAAATAATCTCGTAAAATTAGCCACTCGTTTTTAATGTTTGACTTTCATAAATAATTTAATTAATTATTCGCTCGCAAGCTTTCGAGAGTGCGTCTACTCCGCGCTCCGGTAAACACATGCATTTGCATTGGCACAGCCACAAATGTACTTGAAGTATTCGTCGAGGGCCGGGAGGAAAGGGTCGCCCAACACTCCCACTGTTTATTTTTAAGTAATTACATACTTTTGATCTTTTTTTCTCTCGCTCGGTCCTGCTCTTCCTTTGCGTTCTTCTTTACACTCTTCCGCAGCGGCGGCTTCTCTTCTTCGATTTCGGGAGCAGCGATACGCACTCCGCGTATTTTCACTCACGACTCTTTTTTCGAGGCTTTTATTCGTATATAAGCGGCCGCGCATATATTTATATCCAAGGAGCAGCCGAGCGAGTCTAGACCGACGTCTCTCCATGTAAGAGCTTTCGTAACATCGCGGACCCGCGAAAGCGATGCGGCAAGGAGTCGCTTAAACGAAAAGCCCCGCTATAGCCTTTTCCACTTCGCTGCTCTGTATAAGATATTTAAAGTAATAGTGCATAATCCACAACGTCAACCGTCTGTATAAATATGCGTACGTGCATGTTTTCATTTGTACAGTCGGATGTATATGTACGCGCGTACCAACGCTTGTATGTGGAATGTACGTACGGACCGAACTACTTGATTCCGAGTACGTATGAATATGTTTTTTGCGGAAGAAAGAACGTCGACGAGGCTGAACGAATAAGAAAATTCGATGAACGAGAGGAGCGGACTCGTTTATTTGCTTTTCTTCTTATTTCTGCTTTTTTCTTTTCTACAACATTTTATAATAATCTGATATACTCACTTTGAGTTTCAATGAAGTGAATAAACTGCAAAAGAGTAAACTCATTTTACTAAATCCCTTAGATTTCTTTTGCGGATTTTTAAAAATATATGAAAAGAAAATTGAAAGAGGTTGAGACCGCGATCTAAAAAATTTCAATTTTTTAATTTTACGAGATATACTTTATTAACTTTATATGCATGACAAAGATGACAAATCTAATATTAGTATTTTAAAAAGCGTACGTGTAGAAATTTTCTTAAAATTAATAATGGTAATCGAATATTTTATGTAACAATTTTTATGTTATCACCGATTTGTTTTATACAATTACCTATTCTTTTTATACCATCACCGATTCTGTTAAATTTTTAATTTTAGTTAACAATATGCCAAGATACTTATAAAGTTATAACGTATATCGGTAAAAACGTGACGTACATATCTACTTCTATATATATTTATTATATTTTTAAATCTCCCTTTTCTGAGATTTATAAACAAAGATTATTTGAATTTCTTAAAGAAATGAAATACACATATGTAAAAAAATTTGATTTTATCATACTTGAAAGATAAAAACTAGTTGTATATAAGAAATGTTTTACATAATGTCTCTAAGCGAATGATGGTAAATTTATCCGTTACATACGCCAAGTTCACAGCGATAAAAAAAGTAAATATGAATTTCACAAAAATAATTCTATTTGTTGCAAGAAAAATTAGTTCTTAAAACCATAAACTTAAACTTTAAAAAATATCGAGTTGTTCCAATACGCGCAAGAGTTGACATTGCCAATGTTTCCAATTAGTTTATAATTCTTTAAAGTTACGTTTCCAAGAAATCGTCAGACCAGGGAGACTCGTTAACTTCTTTGAGTCAATAACACAAGAGAGCTAGTAGTAGATACACGTGGGAGTCGAAAAGAAGTTATTTTGCTTTCTCACCGATGCTTTTTTTTTATTCTTTCATTATCTCCTTCGATGAAAAAAAATCCATAGAAACTAACAGCACAATAAAGTTTATAACGAAAGCAACAAACAGTGCATCAAATAAAAAGAACAGTATAGAGAAGAAACTAAAAAATAGAAGAAAAACAGGAGTACGAAAGAGTAGTAGAAGAGCGTGTAAAGATAATACCAAAGCATGAGCTACAACGGCTCTTAGAATCTTGCTCTAGGAGTTAAGTTCAGTGTTGTTAAGTTGGGAAGATGATACGACTCTTTTTTTCTTGCTAACCCTCTAACGCTACTTTCATGAGGTGAATTCGCGACGTTCCGATCGCGAAAAGATACGCGACCAGATGAGCCTTCTTCTCTTTTTTGCGATCGAGCCTTATAGTATCTGTACACTAGGGATTTCGCAAAAGGTTTCAGAAAATCCAAGCATTTTTGATTCTAGAATTTTCTCTACCGGCGAAGAATCCTCACCTTCAACTTGTTTATCTTTTACATATTTATCAATATTTATAATATTCATGTTACTTTCATTTATTTGCCTCATACTTTTGATCTCTGATACAAATCATATTTTTATATTATATAATTTATACATTTATTTTCTAAAATTTCATTGATTTCATAAGTCATAAATATATTCTTCACATACCAAATTTTCGTAAAAATGGTATTTATTATTACTACTATTAGAAGTAAACAGGCTTTGAAACTTCTAAAACGGTAATTTAGAAGATCAAGTAAGTTAGAAGCCCTACACTTATGAGTAGTTCAAGAATCTCGTATTCCTGATCGTGCCAGTGAAATATCTATAGATAAGAAAATCCTTGCTTCATTATGCGTAATTTTCTCTCGTTCCCTCTCTTTCTTTCTTTAACTTTCTCTCTTACTTTTAAATATATTTTAGCATATAGATATATATTCTATTACTTGTTCAATTACATAATTTAGACAAAATTTATAGCTATATTTTCAGATATATTTTATAAATAATTATAAATCTTAAAAAGAGTAATCTTCAGTGCAAAATAGATTAAAATAAAATAAATAAAAAAATAGAGAGCAATACAGAAAAAATAAAAAGAGATTGACCAATAGATTTGTCAATTTATTTTGATTGTGTATCACCATTTCACCAACACAATAGAACTTTTGAACAACAGAAAATTGATTTATTGGCATACAAATACACTAGTGTTATAATAATTTTGTAACTAAATTTAGACTTAACTTAAATTGTATTTCAAAAAAATCTTTTATTATACTGAAACATAATTATGTTTCATTACATCGAATTTTTGCAAAAATTTATGCAATTGTTAGTTTAGTATAATCACGTCTTTATACCATAAGTTCCTATATATTTGAATTTATTATTTATGATATAAAAATTCAATACCCAAAATATATTTTCGTTTTCAACTACTAAATTAAATTTTAGAGACATTTATTATATTTTAAATTCATAAAGGATTTTAAATTATCTAATCAATAATGTTGTTTCAATAATTGTGAAGTTCTTGAAAATTCAAAATTAGTTTTTCTGTAACAAAACATTAAATTTTAATATACAATGTTTATTATGCAAAAATTTATATTATTATATATTTCAAGCTATATTTTTTGAAAATACTTGTTTAAAAAAAAATATATATATATATTCACTGTGAGAATTAATTATCTTATATATTACTTAATTAGTTATTTATTATTACGCAATAAAGCTAAAAGAAATAAATAAAAAATTAAATGAATTAAAAAAATTAAAGAAAAGTATATTATAATTATATTTACAGAAAAAATTGACATCTTTTACCTTTTATTAAGAATAAAAAATAAAAAGTTAAAATCCTTCTCTTTACTTATTTATTTGTAACAAGTTTTTTTTCATACTTACAACTTACACACACCACAATGACACATGCATGCAATCGATCATTACGCTAAATTTCATAAGATTTGTATAATATTAAAAATTACTTGTTGGGAATTTTATTTTAGAATGAATTTTTTATTTTATTTTGTATTAGTCTGTATTTATCTTAATTTCAAATGATTATTCAAATGTATCATTAGAATATTAAAATAATACCAATTATTCTATACATTATACCTAAAGTAGGACCAATAAGAGTTAAATTTTTTTTTAATTAAAAGAAGGTATCAGGATTACTTACTTAATGTCAGTACTGAGATAAACATGAAACTTGAGACAGGAAAAATTTGTTAAATCTAGCTTTTCTCAATTATAAGATTATTATTACACTTCATATTATTATATTTTAATTTATAATTTTATATACATAAAATTAGGATTGAATGCATTAGTATATTAATATACCAACATTTTACAATATACTTTCGCAAATAATTTATATAAATTAAAATCATATCGCTTTTAAATAATTATAATGAGAGATAAATTTAACAGAAAATATATAAATTTTAAATACGTTTATTATTTTTTCTACGATTTAAATTGAACTAAGTATTTAATTTTAAATTAATTATTATAAAAGAATTTAATTATTTTGTATCATAGCATTTTTCATATAAGATTTTAATTTTACGCTTATTTATTGTTTAAGTAAATATTTATTTTTATATGTTTATGGAAAGTTTATTTAAACTTCTGAAATAAACTCAATGTATTAATTTGTATATATCAAATAATTGTAAGAGTTAATGTAATCCATAGTTACCAGTCAAAATTATAAAATTAAATTTATTCGCTAACTGCAACCTCAATTTAATTTAATTAATTTGATCTCGAAATTGTGAATTCAAAATTAAAAACGCAGTTATAATTCAAAATTGTAATTTACTATTTAATATGGATTACATAAATATAAGCATTAAGAAAATTTTTATATAAAACTTTCAATATTGTGTGACAGATGCTCTTCTGTCTATCTGTAACAACATTAGAGCTGAAAAAACTATTTATTGTTGAATACAATATTTTTAGGTATTTTATATCCCTGAATAAATTTATTTACCAAAATAAGTAAATTTTTATATGTTATGTACAAAAATATTAGGTATGGATGGACGGATTTAATTCATAATATTATTACCAAGATGCACCAAGCTTAATTCAAGTTTTATTACATTAATTCATTAACTTAATATTTAATATATCTACATATTAATATATTATTTATTTAAAATTATAAATATAGAAAATATTTACAAAATATTTTCAAAAAATTGATTATAAATATTTTCATGAATATATAATTTTTATTACTTGAAAAGATGCTATATTTTTTAATTTACATTTAATATATTAAGCTAATATTTTTAAAAATTAGTAAAGACAAATAATATACATTAAATTATGTACAAATAACTCTTATTAATCAAATAAATACTCAAATATTAATAAGATCTACGGTAAATATTGACAGCACAATATTAAAATAATTAATAGTATAATCAAAAATCAATTGTTATTGTTTGATTTTAAATAATTTTATAGGATAAAATTTGTTTGAATTAAATCCGTATAAATTGTACTAAAAAAGTTATCATTTCTTTTATGTGAAAGGGACGAAGATAAAAAAATAATAATATAAACGACCTGTTGCATAAATATTTAACGGCTTTATTACGTGATCTGTTTAATATATGTCATCTGCATAATTGTCAAAAATAGAATCTATCTATAAACAGTTCTAATTAAGTTATCGATACTTATATATCCATTACTCTTAGAGGATTTGATTAATATATTGGAAACAATTCTATAATTAAAAACGAATTTGTGCAAGTTTTATAAATTTTCGAACGCTCAAATAGAATAATACTTGTACTTGCGCATTATAGTATGATACGTGTAATCCAACAATAAGTTTTCGTTTATAAAAATATAAACTCTTAGTCACGTATGCAAACACTACGTAAACCATCTTAAAACAAATTAAACCAGTGAATTTGAGCTTTCTAACATCCCTCGTGGTTTTCTCATCCTTTGATGTCGCTCCACAGATCCGATTGAGCACTGCCTACTTTCAACCTTCCAGCTCCGAAAGTGGAGATACTACAAGACCGTAAAGTAGTCCTACGTAAACACGCGAAATCCATTTTCTGTTTCAGGAAGCTCATACATCATCAGGTGGAGTGCACCCCAACTGATGGTCGTTGCCATGCAGTACATCCTTACAGGGCCATACATGCCGCCTTATGTTCCTCAAGCCGCAAACTGAGTGAGACACGCCACGTTGCCACTGAAACTGGTTGGTGAGCTTCCTTTCTTTACGGCCTCTTTTTCTACGAGAGCAATGCTTTTATAAATTTTCTTTGAAAATACTTTTACTCGTGTCGAAAAAATAAAAAATACGATTTTTAATCATGATTACGCTGCAACTGATACAGGTGTGTATGAGGTTGGGGTGTATGAGAAAGCGAGTGTATATTTTTATATGTATGTATATCAAAATCATTATCATCATCATCATTTTATTTTATATATTATTTCATATTTTATATACATGGATTTTAAAATTAACTGTGTCTTTTATAAAGTGTACTATGATGTAAAATATTTGTAGATATAATATATATAATCTTATTCTTATTACTAAGTTAATAAAATTATAAACAAAAGCTTTGTCTTCAACAGAAATTCAATTCACGTGCTGCTCTATTCGATCCATCTATTCGATATACTGTAAAATATAAAACCTATAACATTTTTTATAATAAAAGAAGAGTTCTATTGACACAGTCTTAATTTATTACTTTAAAATTGCAACTTATTTATTACAAGTTCTTACGTTTTAAAAAAGGTATAAATTTTTATAATTTTTCCAAGGATAAATATTCATTATAATTTGTAAAACATTCATTTGCATTTATCCCCTTCCATCATTCTTAAAGGATAATAAATTCGATTGCAAAATTTCACAAAAACTGCGTTTCATAATTTATTTTTTTATCCAATCGATATCGACTCCATAAATGTAGAATTTATTGATGTTTAATAAACTGTAATAAATTTTTTTAATTTAAGAGAATGCAATAATTAGTAAAATATTTCATTTTTAGTGTATTTCGTATGCAAAAAATGACTTACAATACGAAATTATCTAATGTTGTATAATATATGCAAAATAAAATATGAAGTTATGTTTTTATAGTATATAAAATAGTTCTAATTTACAGGTATGGCCGAATAACTATTTTTGATTATATATTTTTATTTAAATAATGAAAAATAAAAGTTTTGTTTGTTATGTTAATATTAGTTTGTTATTATTAATACTTTAAGATATTTAGATCACTCGCGATAAAAAAATTCTAAGTCTAATTAAAAAGTTCATTTTCGTTTAAATTATGAAAAAATGTGCTGATAGTTGATACTTTTAAATAATAGAATGATTTAAAAGTTTGATTTATGAGTCGAATAAAATATTTGTATTCGTAATTCATGTAATTTTTGTCGATATCCTCATTACTTTTAATTATAAAGCCAATTAGCCTGAATTAGAGTACTAATACTTAAGTTCATAAATTAATTTATGGTGAATGAAATAAAATATTAATAGACTAAACATAAATAGTATTTATATTGAATTTTTTTACGTAGATTAATGACTAAAATAAGTTACTTTAAAATTCATGATGGACTTATTTATCGTACTTTCTTAAATTACATAAATATCGATTCATGATTTCTTTATTAAATCGTATATAATAATAATTCTTACATGTTGATCCTTTTGTTTTGTGTTAAAGCTAGAGTTGCTAACTTCATGCTCCTGAGTCAAGCACCAGATCGAGTATCGTTACTGGCACATGCAGAGCTTCACGGAAATCGTGGCAGGTAAAGACTAAGGTGCACCTTGTTAACCTTGTCTTTGGACTCTGCGACAATGCGATTGAGTTTTTTTCGTTATGAATTACTCAAAATTCCGAGGTGAAATATCGATCTAATTTTTGTTAAGATCGAGACTATAACATGGCGGTTTGGCGAAATACTCAAAAAACGTAAATGAAATATTTACGTAAAAATTTCTGATGAATTATGATAAATATGTAAATAATTCTAATACTGATATATATTAAACTTTAAAAAATATTGTTAAATATTCATAATTTATATATATATTTTTGAATTCTTTGTTATTATTGTTTTTTTTTATTTTTTTTCTTAGACAAATATATCTTCTTAACATCATTTTTAGCAGTTGTTCGATACATTCAAGAAAATGCAATACCTAAATTAAATATATATATATATAATTTTTTTAAATGAATTATTACATTTAAATTATATTCCAATTAGAAGAAAATTCTAAGTTTGTAAATAATTTTTGAGTATTTCGATAGTAGTTTTAGAAATGAATACGCCAAGACGATTTGACATTCTATGATAAATTTTATAACTCTTCTTTTGAAGATAAATAAGTTTATATTTATATTTAAAAAAATTTAGTATGTATTTCGAAATATTTATTTACTTATTGATACATCAGGTGATTGAGATAAATCGACGAGTAGAAAGTTGAAAATGATGCTTAAAACAGATGATGTATACAATTTTTACACAACTTTTAGTAAATTACAATTCGGTAAAAATAAATATGAAATATTAATAAGTTTACTTTATATTATCAGCTACGTAAATTTTTTAATACACTTTTATAGCTTTCAATTTGCAAAAAAATATTATTCAAATAAAAAAAATTATTAATAAAATATTTCAAAAAGAATTTATTAAAATTAAATTTATTAAAATTAAATTTATTAAAATTGAATAATGATCAGAGATATTGTGTGCAGAAAAGTAAGATTATAAAAAATATATTCAAGTTTTAATTATCAATTTAAGTGATTCGTTTAAAAAATCTGAATCTTTGATGGAAGAAAATCATGACGTGTCCTCGAATCGTAGAAAAAAGAAACCTAAGCAAAAATGAATGGAATATTCGGTATCTACTCTTTCATTCAGCTCGATTTATCTCGATCAACCCTGTACAAGTGGGACAAGCCACCACTAGAATCAAGACACCGCTACCTTTTCATACCTTTTCACCCTCTCGCAAGTGACTTAACACAATGCTCAAGACTGCAGCTGAAAGAAAAGCCGGAATAAAATTATAAAAATGGCAAAAAGGAGAAGAGAAAGATAAAGATAAATTATATCTCGTTTTGAGTGAGGGAGACTTTCATTCGAAGTAGCGTGCAAGATGTTCGAGTTTGATTAATCCTGTACGGAGACTTCTTGAAAAATGACAGGTCGTTCGCGATTCACTTTGCTATAGTTCTCTTTAGCGTACAGAATTCTAAAGACGCAGCCGTGAAGAATGAATTTTGTCATGAGAGACAGACAGGCAGAGAGAGGGGTGAGAGAGACAAAGATAGAGAGAAGTAAAAGGTGCAATTATATTTGGACGGGTTGTTTTTGCCTGGAATTTCACTAGTCTCTTGAGATTTTTTTCTTCCACTATATAGTTTTAATGATAATCGAGAACAGTTCGAACGAGTCATTAGTTAGCGACTATTAGTTTATCTGGCCAAATTTACAATTCGTTTACTACATTTTTAAGATTTATATTTTTATTAAAATATTAAACATCTGATAAATATTGTAAAATTTTATTCATGATATATTTTGAAATAATTTTATTTATTTTATTTTGAGTAGCTTAATGACTAATAAAAATTCAATATATAATTGTTTTCTACATTTTTTAAAAAATTTTGTTCAAAAATTAATTTTCAATATTCATTTTCAATTAATAAATGTATAAATGTATAAAACTTTATATAAAATTTTAAATACCCAATAAATTATAAAAAAATTATTTCAATTCGTATCGTTTGATTTATAATTTTAATTTATAAGACAAGAGTAAATCGAAATATCGGTAACGTAAGGAGAAACGACATATTTTATTTTAACGTATCGCAAATATTAAGAAAACGAAAACTTGTAAGCTGCAACGAAAAAAATTATTTTCTAAACAAACGGAATTACTAAAGTTCCATCGTTCGATATTATCCCAGTCGAATAGTCGAGCAAATCCCCTTTGGAAATAAAACGTCGGATTCGGAAATCGCATCCCGGAAAAGAAAGCAAAAAGAGATACCGCGCGGCTATCGATAAGTCTCCCAGCAAACATAAACAATCCTTCCGGCCGGTTCAGAACTGTGTTCAGAACAGCGATAAGAAGTTCCCTCCGGAAGTCGATCGGATGCACCTGCGCAGCCTCTGAAAAATCGAGCAACAAAGTGCCGGCCCGCGGCGAACGCACCCCTCCCGAACGCACCCCCCGAACGCACCCCCCGAACGCATCCCCGCACGCGTATCGCCTTGTAATCTATATGTACGCGCCGACTCGCTCGGCCGGGGGATTATGTTAAGCGATGCGTGAGCGACCACAGTCCACGGGAACCGAGGCGTGACGGAGATACTGCTCGGTGACGTTGTTATATATCGCGCCGACCGCGGTTAATGGTCCCGGCCGCGTATCGGCACCCCAATCCGACTTCCCGCGCGATACGCGTGTACGATTAATAAGCATAAAATGCACTACCGGCGTACCAGCTCATCCATTTTCGCCCTCGAGCGCGTGAATTTACAACTCCGCTCACCCAAGTGCCTACGCCGAGCTCTCCATACGTTTATTTGTTTTTGCTCGCTTTGACGCGCCGTTAATCTCGTTTTCTCTGCGCTTGCCTTCCTACTGTCTACCGCGATTTTTCTCGCGCTACGATGCGCTTTTTGCCACGATTGAAGAAACGTTCTGTACTCTGGGTACTCGCACCGTCGGGAATTTCAAAAACGGATCGCTCGTCCAATTTCTCCTAACTGACTGCTTCTCTGTGATCCGAAAATCCAATTTAACCAATATATTCGATTATTTAACCTGTTTCGGTATCGAATGTACCATAGCGTATACATTTTTCAGTAAATAACTTTCTCTTATTAGATATCCTTTACGAATAACTAAATACAAAATACATCTGAAAACTTAATATTATCAAATACGATCAATTTTATTCGCATTAATCTTACGCGACAGTACTCGTATATCGATATGAATACATTCAATGTTATACATTTTAATAACTAATTTTTTTTGTTTATTATCGTAGTAAAAATTTATCTAATCAAGAATTGGGGTTCTAATTTTGAATTTTATTAGTGAATCGCGAACGCTCACCATTTCTTTGATTTGCCAAATCAATAAATTAGTTTTAACGAATAATCTTTCCGTTTAAATAAATTAAATAGTGATTATTTTGAATAAACCAATTAAGATTGTAATATAGATTATAACTCCACATTTAATCTGCACAATTTTATACATCTTCAAATATATATATTTTTTTTTAATTATAACCAACTTTATAACGAATTATGTTATATTTAATTATTAAAGGAATTCTGTCTATAATTTTCGAACTCTGATTATTTCACGGATCATTAATACAGTTTAATATTTTATTGTGGAAATATTGAATTTTATGAGTTTTATCGTAACTGTAAATACGATAGCATTTAAAATTAGCCTCATAAATGTTATGTTAAGCCAATGTAAAGATATAAATTTTATTAAAAATTTATTTTTAAATTTTTCATGCAAATATTTTAACGTAATTAATCCAAATAATCGAAACTATATTGCAATAAAATAAAACAAATAATTTCTGATATAGTAATATTATAATTTAAATACCTTACTTAAAATCCAAATTGAGCGGATTTATACGTTTAATACGTTTTAAAAAAACTATTTTCAATATTAAAGATGTTAAAAATTAAATTATTGATGTTTAAACCTAATATTGATGACCACTTAAAAAAGTGAAAGAAAAAAATCTTGAATATAATAATACTCTTAAATCTATATAACTGAAACTGATCTAAGTGGTAAAGTAAACATATATTTTTTAATAAATTTAAATGTAAAATATTTCTTGATAATTTAATTTTCGGTCAAATTATTGTGGTTCATCGTTAACTATTTCTTTATAACTACTAAGCTTACAAAACTGAACAGTTTTTCGATTTAAATTCAACTTGTTTAAAATTTCTGCAAAATATAAGTCGTTAACCCGAAAATTGAGCGTTGAAAATTTTCGAAATTGAAACTACCAATAAAATCATTTGCAATAAAATAAAAAGTGATCCCACGTATACACAGCCTTGCCTCCAACATGTAACCTCAACTTTGTGAACTGTAAAACAAGAGAATCGAATAAAATATCATTATCAAAAGCGCCACGTAATTTATGATTTCATGCGCTATCAAATGCCACTGACATCATTTTTATATAGAGCAATGATCGGTTTGTAATTCACAAAAGATATAAGCCCACGAAGATGATGGGATGAGTTCCAGGAATGCGAGTAGAGCGAGACAAATGTATGAGAGGGAAGGGGGATGGCTCTTGTTCTTTGGAAACGTTGAGAGTTCTAACTATTTACGAGCCATCATAGCTCGACAGCATGGATCAAACCTCGTATGCGGTAGGAACGAGGGTACAAGCCACGTTTGTGCGCTCCAATGCCGAAGTAAATTTTACGGCAAGACATTATCTATCTGGTCGCTACGTAATAAACCGGTGCTCAGCAGACTGTCGCAAAAATGTGTATGGGCGTATGTGTGGGCATCTTGAAAGGGATGGTGAAGTAGAAGTGAGAGTATCTCATATACTTAAAAAAGGTGCACAAAATCTTTAAAATGTTGAATAAGCACTTAGTTCAAAATGTTCAAAAATTCTTTTTATTTTCTCGGTTCCAAAATTTATAATCATCTCTATTAAATTTGATTCGGTTCGATCAAATATCGTAAAATATAAGCCAAAAATAAAATCATTATCGAATCAACCATTGTAAGGGAGCTAATATTCCGATAATAAAAAATAAGCTTAAAATTTAATCGGTAAGCTAATGTGAGCTAATTTACACTTAAATTCCTTTTTAACATTAAATAATGTATCGAAATATTGAAGAAGTCGAGCTTTTAGTGCTTAAAATCTGAAGTATAAAAATTAAATCACATTGGACCTTTTAACCATCTCTTATACAAAATATTTTTCATCTTTTGTTTTAGAACTTAGTTAAAATATTTATTGATCCAATTAAATAGAAATTTTATATTTTCATTCCCAAATGTATTTTAAGCTACTATTTATAGTTCAATTTATATCTCAATACTAATATTGATTTTTCTATAAATATTTAAATAAAACTTATCTTTTAGTTAATTTTTAGCAAAAATTTTGTTTTCAAAATATATTTAAAAATATATTTTATTGGCAATACTATATGTAAAATTAAGAGCAAAATGATGTTCAGTTGAAATTTATTATTATCCCGATTTAAAAGCAACATTATATCAATTTTACATACATTAATTTGTTCTTTATTACGATAACTTAATTGATTATGAATTTCAATTTTTGGTACAAATAATAACTTTCCAAAATTATTATTCGCTGATTCAATTAATAATATCTTTTTATATCTCTTCATTTTTGGTAATAATCTAAATAAATTTACATAATTTCGTTGTAATTTTAATATCTTTATACATGTTCTATCAGTTTAATACAATTGATACTAATGAAAATTCAATTTAATTTATACTATCAATTATTTAATTATAAGTTAGTTTCAATAATTATAAATATGTATACTAAAAAAAATTTATATAGTTTATAATTTATTCTAATGTCAATAAAATAAATTGAAATTACGCAAATTTAACTATAGATTTGACTGTTGATTTAAAACTTTTTAATCAAATATAATTTTTAACAAAGATTGGTAGTGATCATAGTAAACATAAATAAATAACCAAAAAAATTGATTGTGAATAAAAATATACTAAAATTAACGCATTAAATTTACTATTAAAATTTTATAATCATATAAATTCATATATATCATTAAAAATCGTACTGTTTTGCCAAATTTTCATGCGTGTGTTTTAGTTTTATTTTCATTACTAAAGATAAATTCTGATACTGTTGCAAACAACATAAAAATATATTGAAAAATAAGTAACTTTTTAAATTTTAATAATTCTGTTAAATGCTGAATTTTTAAACCTGTATTATAACAATAAATTTACAGTAAATTAACTAAATCTATTAAAAAATAAGGCTTAGATTCATTTTAGTAAAACATTTCTAACTTAAAAAAACTATTTTTAATTTAGAAATCGAAATACTAATTATGGAATGCATTAAGCATAATTTATACTGAATTTATTCTTTTGCTAATTTGTCTTCATCTCGTAATGTCATACACAATTACAATTTTATCATTAACTTTTAATGTAATTAATTAAAAGAAGTTGAATTTAATTTAAAAGAAGTACATTTTAATAGATATATTAAAATAAAATTAATAAAAAATATAGATAAAACATAAATATTTTCATTAACGTTTATATTTAAAAATTATTGAACAGTTTAAAAAAACAGTTAAAAAAATTTTATTATAACGATAGTTTATAATCTGAAGTTTAGAGCTAATTAATTTATTATTACATATGGTGATATGATTAATAATGAATACAAATGTACATACATATTTTTAATATCCAAATATATGTTATCAAATTATTTACTTCTATTTATGTATAATAATTTTATATTATTATGTATTAATGGAGCTTATTTCAAATTATTTCATATTAATATTTATGATACACTTGTTGGTTAATACATCATTTCAATAAATTTCGAAAACAAATATTTCATATACAAGTTATATATTCTATTAAAATAGTCGGTCATAATTTTCTAATTATAATACAATATAAACTAGAAAATAGATACAAAATTTTATAAAAATAATGAAGTAAAAAAGTTTTATAAACGAGTTAAATTTTTAAAATATTAATTCTGTATATATTTAATTATTTTTTGATTAAATAAGAAAAAGAAAAAATTCTATTCACATATTACAGAGAATTGAAAAATATTAATATTATGTTATAAATATTCAGATAAAAATCAAAATTCAATCTAATCCACGAAAACTTGGATAGAAACTATCGATATTCATCAAATACTAATTTTTAAATATTCAATAAATAAATTTTTTAATTTATATTTAGAAACAAGTAAAATTTTACCAATTTACTTATGCGATTAAATTTATATAAATTTTAAATTATTTTAGAAATGGATAGATTGGAAATAAATTGAAATCTCAAGTAAGTTTAGGATTCCGAAGTTTCGTTGGTAATTGAAAGGGCTAAGAAAGAGAACCAAAATAAAAAATAGAAAAATTCACTTAAAATAAAATTAAAAATATTAAATTAATTTAAAAACAATCGAAGCACAGGTAAATACAAAAAGGGAAAAAGAGGGAAAAAGAGGGAAAAAGAAAGAAAAATCGCGCAAGTTAGAAAATGCGTATTTGTCTACGTCCCGGTAAACCGACCAAACTGGGACCCGCGCAACCAACACAAGATTCAGCCGTCGACTGCGCACATAGCCATTATGAATGGCTCGTGTTAAACGAGGCGGGAAAAGCTCTTGTCGAGTTGCGAGCTACCGGGATGATAGCGGAGAAACGCCACACGGGGCTCTTACATTATTCCAAATACCCTCGACGTGCGTATGTACGTGTCTGCGCGTGTATTTTAGCCCCGAGAGGAGTAGCCTGTATATTGCGCAGGTGAACAAAAGCGAGCTGAAGTTAATGCACATCACGTGTCACTCGCGAGACTGACGCGATGCGTCGGTCACGGGGTCGTCTTTTCTATCCTGTCGTTTTCCCTTTTTTTGCCTGGCTGTTTTTTCTGCAATTTTTTTTGTTTCATATTATTCTTGGTACACGTAGTTGTTATGTGCGTTCGGCATATCAACGTTGGTTTATACGGATGAAGGAAAAGCATACACATCTCTTTTGTTCAATTTTAACTTTTCTATTTTCCATTATGTTAGACAGAGGAGTATAATAAAAAAATATATGATGCATGTTGAGAATTACCTTTATTTCAATTACTTCCACTTTGGTGACTTTCGCATGCTGGGATAGACAGTTTTTCCGAAGATTGCGGTTTTTATTTTCAAAAGTACGATAAAGAATATTAATGCTCCGAAATTCAGTTAATTAATGGCTCTTATTTACATAATATTTACTATCAGTATACTAATAAAAAGACAAATTATCTTTAAAACATTTTTATAGGAACAATTATAATTTTACAGCGTTATTTAAAATGAAATGATTTATTTAAAATGTACAATTATTTTTTTCTGCAATGTTAAATACAAATTCTGAACATTGCTCGTATCTATTATAAATATAAATAACTAATTATATTTTTTATATGTGTTCTATTTATTTTTCATTTAGCGTAAATTTTTGTAATAAATTTAAATTAATTTCAATTATTTCGATGGAATTGGATAGAAATATTTTATTATCAAAAATATATTAAACATAATTTATATTTCTTAAGAAAACAGTGCTTGTATTTAAAGAATATATCATAATTTCTTATTTAATTTGAACTCTTTTTAGAACTGAATTATCAAATATTTTTTTATCATAAATGTTACATAGTTTAGATTACACGAAGATTATTTTATTTTTTCTGCAAATAAAATTAATTTTTTTAATTCGGTCATTAAATTTATTATTCGATAACGTATATAATATTCGTTAAATTGATATTAAAAATTCTGAATGTTTCAATTGCAAATATTGAAATTGAAACATAATATTTTTAAAAATTTTAAAGGCAGTTTTATTTTTAGTAATAATCAATATTTGTTTCTTTTAATATAATCATTTTAATGGTTATCACTTACTAAATTCTTATACAACTATCTGTTCAAATAGTTATTTATTTTTTTAAGTAAAAGCAATGGTATTACTTAAATCATGTATATAAAAATCCTTGTAATATTATTAATTATTATTTATATTTATTTTAGATTTTACTTTAACGTCGTATGTAAATTTTAAGTTTGAATCAGCTTATCTATGTGATACGGAAAAGAGCACGAGCTAGTGATATCGCTATATGATAATGAAAGACGCGAACAATACTTGGTGCAATGAATTGAACTGAGCGCACGTTAGCACGTACGAAAATAAAAAGAGAGAAAATATTCAAACAAAAATTAAAGAGCACAAAAAATAGAAGGAAAACAGCAAAAAAATAAAATACAGCAGAGCTTTTAGTAGGTCAACTAGAGAAAGTGAGAGCTGTAAAAAAATTCGTATTTTCATTCGCGCGTAGCTAAATAATATACCATTGATACAAAGTAACTTTTCCCATATAAAATGGTTATCAATATTGTTAAAATTTGAATCAAATTTGAATACTACAAATTTTCAGTAATAAATTTTAATTTTTTAATGCTGTATAATATATTTTAATTCTGAAACATTTTTAAATTTTAGAAAAAAAATTTATAAATAAAAAAAAAAGTTGAAAAGAAAATAAAATAAAAAATTATAAAATAATATTTAAAATTGTATTCTGTAATCTTAAATGTTTATAAAATTAAATGATCGATTTACTATTTAATTAATATAATAATTTAAAGATTTACTATTTAATTTAATAAATTTATATGAAAATAACGTAAAATTTATTTACGTTTATTTAGTTACTTATTGTAGTATTTCATTTTTTTTTTAATATTTCAATTGATGTCACTTTTAGCAATTAACGACATCGTACATTAAACAGATTCATTAACTAATTATGCACCTCTAATTTGGCTGTATATTAATAATTTAAGGTTATAAGAATTCTATTATTTAGCTACTTTTTAAATGATTAATTTCAATTTTTTAAAAAATTAATTGAGATAATAATCTTTTTTAACATCCACATTATTTCCATGAAATGGTTCTTGCTTTGACTGTGGTTTAAACTTAAAACTTGCATGTAGAAAATGATAAAACTTTCCATACTTTATCTCTCAGTGCATTAAATTTTTCACACTATAAAAATACAACGCAACGTGAGTTAACTCGACAGAATAAGGTAGACGAGAAATGCTTACGTTGCAATGTTGGAACAGCAAACGCGTCACTTTAACAACGCCAACTCCGTGCATTTAAAGAGAAATAGTACCCTTAGGATCTGCAAGCAACGACGGGAAAACAGCTACACTCTTGTCCTAATTATAATCATGTATTCAATTTCTATCCACTTTATTCAATTCAATTACACGACAACAACTACTACTTTTTACTTATGAATAATGAAGTTAAAATCAGCATTAATCATTAATTTAAAAATATAATTCATAAAGTACTTTTTGGAATAAATTGAATAAATTGAGTAAATTAAAAATGTATTTCATTTTATTTATTGAAATTGATGTTTTGGATTTAATTAAATATCGTAATTATTTTATAACATAATTTATATATATATATATATATATATATTAAATTTTAATTATTATCTATAACTCTTCAATTATAATCAATAATTTTATAAATTACGTGTATTAAAAAAACTTAAATTTTTTGTTTAATAATGAGAATTCTTTTTCATTATAATATATGTTAATTATATATATATTTTTTGTATATAATAATGAAAAATATTTTATTAATTTATAAATTAGAAAATAAAATGTTTCATACTTTGCTGTATATATTATTTCAATTATTAAATTTCAATTATTATCTCAAAATGATAGAATATATTATATTAATTTTTAAAACTTTACGTTTCAAACCTTGTTTTTATTTTAAAATATAAATTAATATAAACAAAATATTTTTTTTAATGACGAATGAAAATCATTTGACGAACAAATATATTTTTACATAAATGGAAATTTAAAAATATCTCTTTATAAGTTTATAAGTACTATTAGATTGAATTATTCTTGTTTTATTAGAAAATATACAACTCGTACGTTCAAAATTTTACACCATTAAACATATCGTTTTTCTAGAGAAGAATAACGTAATAAATCCAAGAGACAGGTTGAATGTCTCTAACAGTTAATCAATCCGTCGAAAATTTCAAACGACTTTCCGCTACTATACAAACGACGAATCACTCAACGAGTCCTGTTTAAAAAAATGATCGAGTCGTTAATTGCGTGATCCCTCGGATTGAATGCCAGTGATTCGGAACGAGCGTTAATGGAATTTCCGAAGCATACGGAAATCGGACGACAGCAGTGGGATGGTCGGTGTTAAATTCGGGGTCGACGTGAGTTTCGATGCCGCAAAAGCTCGCCGAGCGTTGTGGCGAACGACTAACTTCTTGCGGTTGAGAGCTACGGCCAAAGAAAAAGGGCGGGCAGTTTTCAAAGAGAGGTAGCACTCCTGGAATGGCAAGATAGACAGACTCACGAAATGTGTTGACTATAACGTTGTCAGGACAGAGAATTTCACTGGAGTTACGCTTGTTCCTAAGCGACTCTTTCTCCAACCCTCTCTCTCTCTCTCTCTCTCTCTCGTTATTTCGTTAAAAAGTTACATGTCCAATTAAGCCTCGCATAGAACCATTAAAGTTGCCTCCACGAGAACTATGTACACTCAATGCGACTTTGTCTAGTAGAGGTGGACAGGGAAGAAGTTGAAACTAATGCTATGCTGCATTTTGTTTCTCTAATGTCAAGTTCTTTTCGGAGTATTATACAGTGGCCTAAATGAGTTTATTTACTGTATTAGCATGAGTATTATATCGTTGCAAAAAAAAAATTAACATATCGAGGTAAAATGAGGAAGCGAGTGCCTGGAATTCATTTAAATACTGCTTTTTTCTGTCATATGAGTATACGTTGATATTGATATTGTAATACTCTCTTATAGTTGTATTAAAAGAATGATCAATATTTAATTGCTTGTTATATTTTATATATTTACAATCGATGATAGAGTATAATTTATAAATAGTAAAATAATATAAGCGCAAGAAAAATGTTTAATGATAACCACATTAAACATTTTTTTATTGTAGTTGAATAATTAATATTATACAATTATATTATTTATTTATTTATATGTAAGTTATATTTACATGAATACCGAATAAATAAAATTTTAATCGATCCATTACTTTTATGATTTTTAAATTTTATTTAAAGAACGTTTATCTATTATATTTTAATAAAATTTCAGGCACTTTTCTCAAGTGTAAAAAATTTATTGTATTGAAAAATGATTGTAATTTGTGTTAATAAAATTAATAATTAAGATTAATTAATAAGCTTCTGAAATATGTATTACAATATTTGCGATGACAAACACAAAAGTGTTACTCCATCCTTAATATAATGAATTTTTTAAAACAAATTATTTATAAATCAAATTATAACATTGATTTGCACTTCATGATGTGAATTAACTTACTTCAAAATATCAACATGAATAAGGAAAAACAAGTTGAAAGTATTACTGTTTACTTTAAAGTACTGTAATATTTGAGAATTAATAATTATGATGATATGTGATGTTAATATTACGAATGACAATGGTGATAATGATAAAGTTGTACAAGTGAAAAAAGTTTAGAAAAAAAATTTTTTTGTTTAAAGTTTGAGTATGAAGCTAACGAAACATTTTAATAAGTGACTAATTGTGAAACGTATGATGTGGAGTTCATGAAATGTAAGTTTAAAGATTAAGTAAATAAAGATTGTACATAGTTAATGTACAAAAATTTTTCTTTTCAGTTATTTGTATAAAAATATATAAAATAAGTATTACTTTGATCAATTGTTCCAGTGGTCAGAAAAAAAAATCTTACATATATTTAAAATTAATTAATACAAATAGATAATTATCGTACATATATGCGTTTGAGCAGTCGTTAAAATACGCAAATTAATTTTATTCGAGATAGTGCAACGATGTACATACGTTTAAATAATAAAAAGTGCCAAAATGTATAATGAATCTTTGTTACAAAATCTGAAATTTGCATGTATGCGGAATAAAACTATGAAGTCTTTTTATTGAATATTATTATCTTTAAAACTGGAATAAAGAATTCATAAAATTGAAAATGAAAATATCAACTTAAAAATATTATTTTTAAAATAAACTTTTATTTCGACAAATTCTAAAGTTGATATTTATAATCATTATATTGTCTGAGAATTTATAAATTTAAAGTTTTTATATTCATTTTTATTCATAAAAAATTTATTGAACTTCAAATTTTAATAAAAACATTCTTAAGAAAAATTTTTCTACTTTATCTCCTTACATTCAATATCGAAAAAATTTAAATCAGCAATTATTCTCAATAATCGAACAAAATTTGTTGAATAAAATAAAAATGAAAAGTCTTATGATTTAATACTCGTTTTTAAATTACACAATATATTAAATAAGAATATATGGAATAAATTGACGTGCAGAAATTACAACATTCTGTAAATGAAGTAATGTGAATATATTTGTATGGGAATCACTTGCTACGCTTGAAAAATATTAGGATGAAAAATACTGGCAAAGAAAATATTATAATGCATCACTTTGTGCTTTTAATCATGTACCCTACGATTCGCTATGCATAATGTCGAATACGCCAGTGTCACTCTGTTGAAGTCTTATAAAAATAACAAAAAAAAAATCAATGACCGTCATTGAATACTGAATTTTATATAAAATAATAAAGCTAATATTTGCTCCTGGAATTTATTTTGTACAAGTTATTAGGTTGATGAATTATTAATTACAAGTAATTTTCAATTCAATTTTCTTATGTTATTCATCTTTGCCAAAGGATATTATGTGCACGTAGTACATGTGTGTGAATTATTATTTAATTGAATAGCTCATAATTTGAATAGTAAAACATAGTTATACAATAAATCGTACAAAAATGAAGAATATTTATGCAACATATATTCATTATAAATATAAGCATTTAATTGGTATTATTCAAAGTCTAATAAATTCATTTATATCAATAAACCTTAATCATTTTAAAATAAAAAATATTGAAAATAAATATTTTTATTTATACATCGAGCTAATCAATTATAAAATACTTAAGTGCTACATTAATTAATATTAGTTCGAAAGTATAATTTTTATAAAAATTGCATTATATGAAATGTGAATTCTTAAAAGCGTATTTATAAGAGTCAAATTGATATAAAGCTTACGACGGATATCCATTACAGTACTGTTCGCATTGTATCAAAACATGAAATTTTTATGTTTATGATTGTACTCAAATTTTCTTTTCGTAAAAAATTATTATAAAATAATTAAAATAATAAAAGTTAAGGAAAGAAAAACAACATTATTTGAATGTTTTTTATCAGTACCTCAATCATTAACATTTATTCAGTTGTTGAAAAATACTTGGCCGTATTTCAGTAAGTTTTTATGATACAATAAGGTAAGAGACTTTCTTTTACAGTTTATTAATATGATACTTGTTATATTACAAAGTTCCTTTAAAAGAATGTTCCAAATATTTTAAAAATCAAATACTTCCAATAAGGATGATTTTATTAAAATAAACCGAAAATTTGGCTATACTTTCTTGGTTACCAACTTAAAATATTGACACGAAAATTGTTTATAAAATTGAGTAATTGATATTTCTAAAACAAAATTAATTTAAATATTCTTTTCTAACAGTAGAATTAGATCCTCGAGATATATACCAATCTAAATATATATACTCCTTTATATCGTAAAAACTCATCTTTCACATTACGTATATATATTTTTTCTGATTGTCACTTGTAAATTGTTAATAAAAAGATCGAATATCATATAATGGTATAGACAGCGAGATTTTAAATAAGTTTAATTCAATTGAAATAAGTGCTGACTTTGATGAAATAAAAATAAGGCAACCTTCTTCTACGTAAAATGCAAGGAGGACTGATCGAGCAGATTTTGGCCACAATTTTTCTATAAATTTTATTCTAACTCTTTATCGTGACTGATTCAATATCACCTAGTATTTACGGAAAATAGCTGAAGGAAGAATGAGAAACTGGAGAAACAGATCCGGTAAAATGTCGATCCAAAGAGGATCCTCTGAATATCGTCACAAATACTGATATCAACCGGCTTATTTTTTCACCTTCTTTCTCTTTTTCCTTTTATTTCATTTATTTATCATATTTTAATTTACTAGTATGCTCGTCTTTAAATAATATAATGAAATCATTCAATGTATATTTCTTCCTGGATATTTTTAGTTATCGATTAATTATTGATTACTCCATATTTAATTAGATTATTTGAACTAAATACAACTTTGTACATTTAAAATAAAGTTCTATAATATGATTTTAAAATTTCAAAATAGTAATAAAGCATTTATAATACTGAATATACATTTAAGGCTTTTGATCCATAAGTTTATTATTATTTATTCAAATAAATGTACCACAGTCGACTAACTATAAATGCAGTCTAAAATATTTTAAGTTGAAATAAAATTATATTAAAAAGAGTAATATGTTTCCTACATTTTCTTTAATTTATTTTTAATTTAAAACCAAAATTATATAATATTAAATTATTGCGAATGTAATTAAAATTCATTATTAACAAATATAATAAGGTAAGTATTAAATAGTAGTATAATTTCAATTTCTATATACAAAAACATTCATTACAATGACATTATTATCACTAAAATCATCGATTTCTTAAACTCAAATTTAACTTAAGTAAAATTGAAAATAAGTGAATAGGATAATCTATTTATACTTGAATTACTTATAACTAAAACAGTCTTCTAATTTACTTTTAAACGTGAAAAAAAATATATTAAAAATTTCTGTTATAACAACATAATTTTATATTCTTTAACTAATACATTTTGTAGAATATAAATTTAAAAAATTGATCAGCAAGCGGTAATCAAAAAATTTAATAAAAATAAAATTGTAAAAATAAATATAGTAAATATTTAGAAATATTTATAGTTTGAATAAAACTTCTATTTAAATTAATATTATACATACTTTGATATAATCTTAAGTACTTACCTAGAAACATTAAAATTAGAATACAGAAGAAAAAGGAAAATTATTTCTATGTATATTTCTTAATTGAAGTGAAAAATAAAAAAATTAATGCATTGATTGTAAAGGTATTTTTGTAGAATTATTGTTAAGATGTGTCATTAGTTACAGAAAAATAAATAAATGATTATTCAATGAAGGAATTAAAAAAAGTATTAATAAAAAAATTTAAACGTAAATGGCAATATAATAGAACTGCTAAAATAATGATCTATTTTTAATCCCAATATCCGGAATAAAATAAGTGAAAAAGTAGAGCAGAAAAATACTAAATACTAAAAATCAATACAAAAAATACAATTAATGAGCGGAGGATTATACTAATAAAATAAAGGAATGTAATTATTAAGAATCTAAAATAATGTTTCAAAAAAGAAGAATTTGACTTTTAAAAAAATACTGATAGTTCTGAAAATATTAAAAAAATAAGTGTAAAAATGCGACAATAATAATTTTAATATTTACAGAACTGTCAGTATTAGCGTCTGTAATAAATCTTTTCAATTGATATGTAAATTTTAAACTTATTATCATAAAATTTGGATCATAAATCTACTATTCCTATAATTTATAGTACAAAAGTGCTACCATTTTGATGATAAGAATATTTTTTACACCTAAAAAATCAATTACAGTTATTAAAAATTAAGTATGCATTAGATTAAGATTTATTAAATATCTTAATTATATTCTAAATTAATAGATGTTACTATCAATTGATTCTAGTCAAGTAAAGATTTTTTAACTGTAACAAATGTATAATAAAAACAAATACAGTTAATATTCTATGTTTTTCTATCCTAAAAGAATTTAGAAGAACATTTAACGTAAGTTAATAGAATCAAAAAGAGTAATTTGTGTAACTATATGTAACTTATTCGAGTCTCTAAAATAACAGTAAATAAAGATGAAATAGTTGATTGTACAATAGATGGAAATAAAAATATTAGCTGAAATAATCAAACATGAATAAATATTTATGATATAGAGGGAAATTTTTTAAAAGCTTTTAAAGTTTTATTTTACTTAGATTTAATGGAGATATGAGAATATAATGGAATTAATATTTCTATGACAGGACATAAATAATTAACAAATGAAAACGCTTTCGTGTGATAATTGTAATAAAGATGAAAATACTTTCAATTCGTTTTTAAAATCTAAATACGAAAAATAGTTATGCTTTGGTTGTAAAATAATATGTTGCAGAATTGCAGACTATCCGACAGATAAATTAAATCGCAGTAGTTAATACCAAAGAATTCAGTGCAAATGACAAATATTATTCCTTCTTATGCAGTAGATTTACGTTATGACAGAGATATAAATAAAATATGTAAATTTATTGTGAATACAATTAGACACAGATTTTCTTATAAGTTTATTAAATGAATGAATTTAATTACGAATTTATTATATATTTGCGAAAATCGATGTGAACTAAAATTAAATTTTATGTTCAACAGAAACTACTTTGAATATAAATACTATTCTTAATCGTAAATTTTTATTCATTGACGAAATAAGTTGGATTTTAAAAAAAAATTTTTGAGGAAAGTTAAATAATAAAAATTAATTTATATGTGAAGTTATAAATTAAAATAAAAATATTCCAGAGAAAAATAAAACTATATATAAATAAAAAGTACACGATAAAATGAAATGTAAAGTTAACGAAATACATATAAATAAATATTAAAAAATTCTATTTATAATAGAGTAGACACTAAATATGAAATATGTATTATTTTGAAAAAGATCAAATAATAATAAAAAAAATTACAAATAATTAGATATGAATTTATTATAAAACTGGATAAAACTTTTAAATTATATGTCAGTGATCGTGAATTAAATAAATTAAAAATAATATTATTTAAACATACGATCAAAAGAAGAATACAAATTAATTAAAATATAAAAAATATTTTACTACATTCTACTTAAAATATAGATTTTATCTATCTTAGGGAAAAATAACTAAATTATGAATATAATTCTTCTTTCGTTACATCACTGGAGCAATTTGAATATTTAATGTATTCATTTTCTTTGAAAAATAGATCTAGCATTTATACCACATATCTAGGATTTGATATATTATAGCAACATATTAATTGCGTGTAAAATTTTAAATGAACATTCAAAAATATTAGAACAAGTATTTAAATTACCTGGTTCATATCATCTTAAATTTATGTTAAACAAATATTTTTTTGTGCAAAAAAAATTAATCATTTAGAATATTTTATAAATAAAAATGGATTTAATCAGAGTACTTCAAATATTTTCCTATACCCGAAACAAAAAATAAGTGCAATGATTTATTTATTAGCTTATTTTCGTAAATTATGTATAAAATCTCACTCATTATAAATTATTTAAAAAATTTTAATTTAGTTGTTGAAAAAAATAATTACTAAATTTTAGTATATTATCAACTTTTAATACATTCACTTACGATATATACACTTTAATACAAGACTAAATTTTATAGCGATACAAATATAATTAAGCAAAAACAAATAAGAAATTTATACAATAAAAATATTTCGTGTCTATTATCAGGAATTAACTTTAAAATGATAATAAACTACGATAAGGATAATAATCTAATTTTAGATTAAATTTAAGTAAAAATATATATTTAAACCCAAAAGCACATTTAACATAAGCACTGTTTTTAAAAAAGTCTGAATATTTATTCTATATAGACCAAATAAACGTATGCCTCATATAAATTTTCACAAAAATTATTATAATATAATAATAAAAGAAAGCATTCGTTTAAAAATACTCTGTCTTTATAAAAGAATAAGTAAAAAATAATTCTAAATAGTCTTAATTTAATAGAAAAATTTTGTAATTAAAAATTATTCATGATGACAAAATATACATAAGAATAAGAAAAATATTATAAAATATTGTATAAATTTACTGGTTTACAAATCGTAAAAAAAATATTATAAATACGGCTATTTATTTAAAAATATCAAATATTCGCCTTTATGAGGTAAAAAAAACAAGCATTTTTGTATTCAGTATTAAAAGATAAAATTATGTTTTAAAATATATATGTAAACCATTTAAGCCCTTAATTTTTAGTTCATTTATAATGATAAATAAGATTTTAAGAACAATAGTAAAAATTTCTATAAAACGACAAGTGAATTATTTAGTATTAATCGATTAGAAAAAATAAATAAAAATACTTACAAAATAATGAAACTGTTGAAATAAAAAATAAAAATACAGAAAAACGCGAATAAAATAAAATACAACGAGTATTTTGTTACTGGTTGATCTAGTCTCTGAATATACTTGAAATTTATTGTCTTTAACCTTAGTTGTTGTATCAGTTTATTTCTGAAATCATTTATCATTACATATATCGAAAAAATATAAGGTAAACAAATAGCGTAGTTCATTAACTTAGAAGGCGACAACATAGAATCATCTCAAAATAAGGAAAACCTCGTAGTGCTAACTAAAATGGTTATCTAATCTTCTCAGCTTTCTAAACTTAATCATCTCATTTTTCTGAAAGTTCAGCCAAACTTGCTCAGTCAAACTCAAGTTCGCAACTCTTCTATGAGACAATAGCCAGAATGAGCAATCAATAAGATCTCATAAAAATAATAAAAAACATTTTCATACAAATTTTATAACCTAAAATTATTTCTTGAGATTTCAAGCAAATATATACAGCACTTTACGAGACCAGTAATTTATTTTTGAATTGGATTGCAGCTAATTCATCCAGAATATTGCTCTGTAATGAGTATCGCCCATTAGAATTAATCGGTTAGGAACGTTAAGACTTTCTAAAGACTAAACGTTCTCTGTCAGAGATCCCATATACATTACTAACTTAAAGAATTTTTTAAATTTTTTAATCATCATCTTTTAACATCATTTTTCATCTACATCTTGTTGGTAGTATATTTAACGGTGCGTGCGAACTATTTAGGATCAGATTTAAGAATAAAAGCTGCAGCTTAAACTCATTGTTAAAAATGTTAAATAAAATTAATGCTGGTATACTTAAACAATAGGAAATTCATTCAGTACTAAAATTTCTCTATTTTTACTCAATGAATTATATTTTTCTTGACTCGAAGTATATATTAAATGAATTAAATGAGGAATGAAAGAAATACTGATTTTCAAGCAATTAGTCATCAAGAAAGTTCATCGATATCTTCTTCTAATCAAATTTGCTCTAATATTATATATAATCTACTAGCATAGGAAGAATCACTTTAGAATAATTTATTCAAATTTTCGAAACCTGTCCGTCGAGGATTGACGCAACCTCGCTTAAAATAAATCTCTTTGTTTCTCGTGTTTAAGTTGACATCTAGTTAAAAAGTATTACAGTAATAAAGGGTATATATAATATGCTCAACATATTATCATACTTATTATCATCTAAAAAACTCGATTTAGCTGATCAAAAATTTTTGATCCCAAGAGTAACCGATAGTGTTGTTGAAGAAGATCCATCCGAATAGAAACCAATTCCAATATAATTTCATATAAAGCTCACTCGCTTATTATTCCTATTACTGTTTGGTTTGTTGAGAATATCAACCTAGTGTAAATAAAAAGTTAATACCTGTATTTGGTGGTTTATATGCAATTTAATAAATTGACTACGATAAATAAATGTTTAATAAAATCGAAGTATTTCGCTCGACTTCTCAATTCTAATAGTACTTTCTGATTGTATAAAAACGTTTATTAGTAAAAACAAGTAATAATACAAAGAAAGATACGTATTAATAAATGAAAAAGTTTTTCCATTTTATATTTTTTAGTTTATAGAATTTATCGCGCTTATGTAAATATGACTAAAATATAGATATTATATTATACAAATTTATGTAATAAATGCTAAACAAACGATTGATAAGGATACGTGATAACCAAATGTTACAAAATATGAATGGTAAGTATCTAAAAATATTTCTAGTTTGATAAAGATTCTTTTTAAATTATACTATATAATGCACATTATATTTTTAACCTCAATAGACAATTTATAAATTTTACTAATTTTATAGCTTATACGGAAATTATTTTATAGCGGAATAATTTTATTAATATATCTTACTTGTAGAGATCACTTTAAGTAATAACTTTAAAAAAATTTAAGTTTGGATTATTATAAGTAGTATATTTATAAAAATAAAATCGTTAAATTTATCTTTGATAAAAGACAATTAAATTTACAGTGATGTTTTTATAAAAGTGGATATACTAAATAAAAATCAAATCATCACTATCAAATAACTCGTTCCTACAGTTAACTTATAATGTAGACCGTCTTAATTAAAATAGTTCTATGGTACTCTTGATGAGCTCGCGAGTATTGAATCATTCGCTGCGATCCGAGGGCGATTGAAAGAGGAGAGAAAAAGTGCGACGATAATGACTATGCATAAGGGGGTGCAAAGGATTTCATATAAATGATAATGTTCTCGACAACGCAGTATCTTCCTTTCGTACTCTCATGCAGTCACCGTTTTGCACTCTGTCACTCACAATCTCCGCTTTCAAAAATAGTTCAAAGGAATTACAAATTTCAATAGACTAAAATTGACTATATCGACGATCGCACATGTTACAGCACGATCAGCAAGTCTAAAATAAAATGCGACATTCTAAAAATCGATTGTTTTTCACACTTAAATTAAGCCTGAAAATTTTAATATAGAATGTACTTCGCAATTTTTGCTAAACCATAAAACCTGCATTTAATTCATCTATTAAAGCTATTAAAAATATTTTTATTATTTTACATGCTTTTATTTACATTTAATCGATTATAACCCCAATAAAATTTATATTTATGAGGCTCGACACTGAAAAGATTGATTAAATTTAAACGTAATATTAAGAATATAATACTTAAAAATAATACAGTAATATTTTTGATTGAATAATCAATTGTAAAAATTTCATTCATTAAAATTCAAATGAATAAACTTATGAAATTAAACTTCTACTATGTAATAAATATATTTATTTTTAAGTATGTTTTAAATATTCAATTTTACAAAATTCGATTCATTGTAATTAATTAAATAATTTAGAAATTTAAAATATAGGTCGAATTGATACTTCGATATTCATTTATACTTTATGCTTGCTTATTGCAACTTTATTGTATGTTGAATATCGACAAAATAAGTATAAATACTGTTACATTTTTTCTTCGGTTCCAAAATTCTTTTATTATTTCTAGGTAATTTTAAAAAGAGATAGAGAGGAAGAGCGTAGAAGTAAATTTTTAGTATTATGAATATGTTATCGAGACGACGTCTTATGAAGATGCAATTCTCACACGCTTCACAGGCACGTACCTATAAATCTTTTTGTCAACACTTACCCAGCCGATCTAAGTACGTTATATACCAAGCATAATGATGTTTTGCGTGAGACCGTGCAAGTGAAACCGAAAAATATAATCATAAAATTGTATAATATTTTTCTATGAATTATATTTTTATAAAACTAAACTGTTTAACAAAATTGAAAAAAGAGCAAAAATAACATTTTTATACTAATAAAATTTTCAAAATACTGTAATTATAATGAATTTAAAAAACATAATTGAATTTTTTAACTTTCAAATTTGTTACATTTCATAATAATCATGCATTCATTTTTTCAATTAAAAATAATTTTCTGATATTATTATTTTATGTAGTTCGAATTAGTTATTTATATTAGTAGTAAATATTTATAAATAAAATTAAATATGAAAACAAGTTTTTATATTATCCAGATTATATTTTTAAATAATACTAATAATTAACGATAAGAAATAAATTATTTCGGTGAATATTCATGAAAATATATTATATTCTGATTTGGCTTATTACATCTAAGTAACTCAAATCTATTGAATATTCGGTCTTTTTATTACAAAACATAATTTGTCTTAATAAATAAATATCACGTAAAGTTCATCAACTATTTTTCTATTTAATATAAAATGATTCACTTATACTACATTCCAATTATTCATATCAAATTTTATTTTATTAATTAAAGTAAAAGTAGAAAAGAAGAATAATCAAATTATGGATTATTCTTTTCATACATGTATAATAAAGATTATTATATTTAGAAGAGTTTGAATATTTATCCTCTTTTTGAAATTTCATTATTTTTTCTTGCATAAAATTTTTTATTTTTATTCATATTTTAAATTGTTAAGTATTTACATAACCTCGATAGATCAAATAATTTCCTGACTTATTTTTTTTGTTTTTTTTGAAACTTTGATATGTTTCTCTAGTAAAAATACGACCTTCTTTATTTATTAAGTTCAGATGAATACATTTTCTTAAATATTATTCTATTTTGTCCTAGTATAGATCAAAATCCACTATTTTTTATTTTATATTGGAACAAAAGCGATTTTTATTAATTGAGATAAAAAAAAAGTTTTAATTTTTGTAAATTATATAGTTTTTTTTATTAAATAGCTACTATTATTTCTAGATATGACTATTTACGTTATCAAATTAATGTTATATAATTTAAATAAATTTTTAATATTTAGTTATTTCGTATTTTTAACTCATTCATTTGAAAGCTGACAAGTTCTAAATCCTGATACTTATTATCTTTGTAAAATCCTCGTATTGAATTACGTATAATCTTACAAACAATTATTATTTACTATATTTTTAATCGATCTAAATATACTATAAATAATAATTCTAATCAGATTCAAATTAATATTATGAAAATTGCATGAATTAAAGAAGTTATACTTTTAAAAGTTATTTATTAATAATATATTTATAAATTAAACTTAAAAGTATCCTTTAAAAAATATACGGAAGAAGAATGATAAAGAAGACTGATAAGATGCAGTAGTATTGGTTTTTTGATAGCAGGGCCATTCAATTTAATATAGAAAACTTGTACTATAAATATGCCAGAAGTTTCACTGGGAAATGGGTGTTTTATTTTCGTTTACAAATTCATAGAGACACAAACATCACCAGTGGGTCACAAAAACTAAATAAACTTCACAGCTTCCTTAACCAAGAATGTACTAGAAAATTTCTCAAATAATAAATTAAACAAATATATATAATAGTTAGAATAAGTTTTGATAAAGTTCTTTTACAAGTATTTAATTTTAATATAGTTAATTATAATATATTCAAACAAAAGATAAAAAAATTTTTGAACTATTCCATTTCTGTAGAGATATATCTATCAATTTGAGTGTATAAATTATGCAATAATATTTGTTAATCATTTTTCAATTAATTAGTATTCAATAATAAAATAAACTTAAGCGAATAAAATAGTATAAACGAGAATTAGAGAATTATTTTTCAGTAAAAAAAATTTTATTTTAAAACTTTTCTAAAATGAAACATTTATTAATATTTATAAATTTTTTAATAAAAATGTTTATACTAACAAAACTATTTATTATTAAACAATGGTAAATGATTTTGATTCTTATGCTAGAAGAAGTAAATAAATAAGATTCTAAATGTTTATTCACGAAATTCTATTCATTAGATGTACACCTATATTTTTGAATGAAAAAATCAGAAAATGTTAAAAAAATTTTGGTTTAAGCGCAAAAACGGTAATCATTTAATTTTTAATTGTGTAATCATAATAATATTCTACTAAATGATTTTTAAGAGAAATAAAAATGTTAAAAAATTCTAGAAATTTACAACTAAATAACATATTTTAATGTATTTTTTAATTTTTATAGAGTCTTTTTGAATATTTTTTTAATACGTTTCTAGAACAAGAATAAAAAACATTTTTTTAAAAAACGCATTTAAAATTCTTTTAACATTTCAAAGTTAAATTATTGTTAATAACGTATGCCACAGGCTCTAATAGAACAGTAATATACTTCTAATCCTTTATCTTGACCATGTTATTATTGTTCATTCATTTTTCTTAAGTTTTGTTTATTTTCTATACATTTTTGTACATTTTTTTTAAGGTGGTATAAGTGTTTTTTTTCATTAGCATACATAAAATCTTGTTATGTATTATTGGAAACAGATATAAATAATTAAAACTGAGAAAGATTTGATCATTTTAATTATTTCTCAACTACTATATATTTTGTTTGAGTTAGTTTCGAAAACTTTTTTAAAACTTTTAAGAAAAAGAGTTTAAATATTTCTTTACATTTTACGTATTGGAGATTATAATTTTTTAGATCTTTATTTGATAATACTTCATAAATTGATGAAATAATATCTTTAATATTGATTATATGTATAACTCTGCATGTATATATTTTTAATGTATTCTCTCTTTACCTTTGTGCTTTAAATCAACTATAAAATCATTTGAGGCAAAAATCATATTGCCCGAAAATTCATAAAAAATCGAATTTACAATCATTCAAAATATAAGTATTGCATTAGCTTTATTTTTATTATATTTTATTATAAATAGTTTAATGTTGTTAAATATTTTTACCTAACATACGATACTTGACTATTCGTGATCTAGAAAATTTATATCGAAATCATAAAAATTATCAATATTATAGTCAAAAGTATGAAGTATGGCGTGAATTATTTTCCTCTTTAAAAAGAATTTTGCTTTCGAAAAATATGATAGAAAATTTATTTTTCGATTGAGGAATCTTCTGAAATAATCTATTTCCTGAAACATACGAAACATTACTTTATTATAAAATATTATTCATTAACAATAGAATGAATATTAATAATAGTTTTAAGAGATAGAGCTTTTCTTAAATTTCTTGTACAATATCACTGACACTTTTTAAATCAAATATTAATATTTCAATGGTGATATTTTTATTTATAATGATAAATCAAGGATGTTTTCGAATATATTCGTATATAAAATTCGTAAATAATTTAGGTTTAAATTTTTAAGTTAGCAGATCGTTTAAAAGAAATTACGAACATATCTTTTAGAAAATAGAAATATAACGCCACTGTAATAAGTACATATACTGAAAAAATTTATAAAAAAAACAAATTATTGCGATTTTTTATGATTAGATTAATTATTTAATTAACGCCTAACCTGACAATACAGAAATATTTTTCTTTGCAATAATGAATTATAAATGCACCGTGATAAGTGCTAATGATTAAAAATGAATTGGCACTATCGTTTATTTAAGCACGTCTATCATTTTCGATAAAAAGTTCATCCATTAATTGTAAAGGATACTATTAGCTGTAAATATAGAGGCATAAATAATCATCCCTATCCATGCAAAACATACAATCAATCGCCTTGTACGAGGTCGGTTCCAGCTTGTAGAGATCAGGAGATTGCCAGCGATCTTCAACAACTGTAATTTAGTTCGGACAACCTGTACCTCTCCTCGTTCCGCTTTCTCTCTGCCTCTCTTGCGGTCGTTTGTATTTCCATGTACTCGCAATGCTGATGAAGGGAAGGCTCGATACGCGGGAGCGTGTGAGCGTCGCACCCCGTCAAAGGGAATTCCGATCTTGCTTGGGTATCGCGCGCTTCTATGATGCACAACAAGCGCATCTCTCTGTTCGCACGCTGCTCTGCCCCACATACACCCTCTGTGCAACAGCGTCATTAAAATGGCATCGGTGATGCCTATTGAGCAGCTCTTTTGATCCTGTTCATCATACCTCCTTTCTCTTGATCGCTCGAGCGGACCCAAAGAGAAATGCTTTACCTATACTTCATGGTTATACTTTTGACTTGCTAGTTTGACTTCCTAGTTATACTTTTGGGTGCCTGCTTCGATACGTTCACAACTTACGATGCAATTCTTCACAGCGCTTTAAAATCAAAAGATAAATTTTTATTGTTGCAGTAGCGATAATAGTAATGTTGTCGAATAATTTCTTAACTTTATTTCTTATACAGCTTGCACACCGGGTATACGTGTTCGGCGTGGAGCTATAAACCTGCTCGATTGAAATTGGTTTAAGAGGAAACTATTTAAGAGGAATTATATTCTAATGGTATTTAAAGTATGAGATTTAGCATTTAAATATATAATAGTATTGACGCTATTAGGCATATACTAATTTTGCATTGAACGCGGCGAGGAAGATAAGGATTTTATTATATTTATCTTAAAATAATGTTGCTAAAAGAAATAATATATATGTAAAATGTGTGTATATATTTATTGATTTAGTTTTAAGGAAAATTCATGATTATCGATTCGGATATAAACCATATTTACGTATAATATAAAACCAATATTAAATTTGTATCGAATGTGCTAGGAGAGGAATTATTAATATAAGCAGTACTAACATTAATTTTATATCAAAGATAGTATACGGAAATTATAAGCATAATTTATTTTAAAAGAATTAATGTATCAAATAATTAACCAAATATGTGTGAATACATTTGCGTATATACTTTTATTTTTTTTCACTAACTTATACTGCTATCTTCGATAAAATAAAAATTTTAGAATACTCCTTTAAATCGATAGAGCTCGATAATTCTGATTGATTATTAATTGAACTGAAAAACTTCGATTACATTGAAATTACGTGTTTAAATAAATTTTTTTGGGATGAAAAAAATATTTAAAAAAATTATTGTCGACTAGACTAAATGCTGACTCTTTGCTGATTATGATGGCCCCTTTCTGACTATAGATATCTCCTTGCCTAGATAACAACTGTTTTTAATTTAACATTCTTAAATTACAAAATTAACAAATAGATGATTTTCTATCTCTTATTTTCATACATTCTCTAAAATTTTATAATGTATGTAAATTACATTGTACACCAAACGAACGTTTTTTTAATTTAAATAAAAATATAAGGTTTTAAAATTTAATAAAGTGAAATTTAAAAAAGATAGAGATTTTTTAACACATTTATTACTTACTTAAATTAATAAATTGTTTATAGTTTTAAATGAGTAATAATTTTAAATATTATTGAATAATGTGTATATAAGATAATGTTTATTAAATATAACAACTATCAATTTTTTCATATTAATGTAAAAGATGCAGAAAATAAAAAAATTTTTAAATAATAGTATAATTGCTTTACAAAAATTGTCTATCTAGTTTTTGACTGTAATATTGTAAGGATTTTTACTGGTTAAATAAAAGGAGTCCGGAAAAATAAAAATTTTCTTTTATAAAAATGTAATACTAATTTTGTACAAGCTATTTCACTTTGAGAAATGACCCATAAACATTCATTTACGTAATATGAGACCCAGTATAGTATACATCGCATAAAGGAAGGAAAAATTACGAATTCTTTTGCCGCTTTAAGGTCGTTACTTTCGAATGTAACATAGCAGGTTTGAAAACAAAAGAGAAAAGAGAACCGGTTGACGAAAAAAGATAAATTGACATCTAGCACCCGATGTTCGACATTTCAACAACGAAGGTTACTATGTTCGCATAGACTCATAAAATACAAGTGTAATAATTATTATCTGTCAGCAGAGATTGGTTATACGTACCATCAACGAGAGGACGATGGGCGCCAGCTGTTTCCTATTGTCTAGCTAATTACGTTGGGACTCGGGGACTTCGGTTGCGTCGCTATGCCAAAATTAACTAATCTACGGATGAAAGAAGCTCCCCCCTCTTCACTTTTCGTTGCTTGCACAAGCTGTACTTGTCGAGTGATGGGACCTGCTTACCGCATAACGTTAAATGAAATTTATCAGCCAAAAGGGGAACACCTTTTCTCTCCCTGAACCCTCTTCGGTATCCGAATGCTTCCGTGCTGTTTCTGAAGTTGACTTTTACCCTTACCTTCTTCTCCTCCTACATTTTACACTTTTGCCGCATTCGCTATATTTTTATTGATATTTTTCATAAATTTCATACGAATTTTTTCAACTTGAGACCAACTTACGTAAAAGTTAGAATAACGCTTAATTCATAAATATTAAAAATTAAAAAATTAATCGAGCTAGTCAAACATTCCGTGATAAATACATAATCCAAATAAATATAACCAAAAATATTCAATTCTCATGAATGTTTAAAATTTTAATCCCTGAAGAAGGTTCTTATAACGCGTACATTTTTAAAGATTTACTTGCAATGAATAATGTAACTAAAAGAAATATAATCTAAGTTCGCAAATTTAAAAAAAATTTTTTAAATACAAATATAAGTTATAATGTGAAGAATTTTTTTAATTTTATGTAAAAAATATTAAATGTATTATAATTTTTATCAATATATCATTAATTTAAATAAATTTATTCATGATATAAAATAAATCTTTCATACTGTTTATGAAATTATTATTATTAATATTATTATTATTATTATTATTATTATTATACTTAAAAGTATAATTAAAAATTTGTATATATTTTTATAATTTGAGTTGTAACTTTTTACAAAATTTTTTAAGCAAAAATTTAATGTAAGTAATTTAAAAAAAATTTAATATTTTAAACGTATCTACGCAAATTTTTTCTTTGCAAAAAAGATGCAATTCGAGAAAATCTAAAAGACAACATAGGTACAATAAAAGTTAGACAAACAATATTTAAAAGCAATGAATTGAAGAAGTATATTTTCTGAAAAAGAGAACAAAATTCTCTTAAAAGTAATATAATGTTTAGAGTCAATGGAAATTAAAAAATGAAAACAAATAAATAAAATTCTGGATTATTTGCTCACTAAGTACTGTACAGAAGGAATATAGGATATTAAACCTGGATTAAATAAAGGGAATTATTCAAAAGCTTAATTATCAGCTTATTGTCGCTCTAGCTGCTCTACTTTCTGGAGCATTGAGCGAATACCAGGTGTCTCTTTGAATACTCTTTGTTTCTATTTCTCTATTTCAATCTTCTTACTCATCATTTTATAATCTATAATAAATAAAGGTACCTTCGACAAAAAAGAAAAGCTAATATAGTCTTATAATCAACAATCTTCACATAAAAAATATTAATCTTTTCATAACTATTAATTTTTTTAATAAAATCAGAATATAAGAAATGTTGTTACCAAACTATATTTAGTTGAAAAATTTTTTTAATTTGATATGTAATAAAATTTTTATAATATTAAAAACTTTTTATAATATTTTATTTCTTTTGTACCATACCTTATTTATCTTTGTGTATTATTAATTTTTTGAAGAAGCAATTCTCCAAATTAAATTAAAATTAAAATTAAAATTTTTAAATTTTTATATTTTCATAAGTTAATTAGAGATCACAGTTGAGGAGTGATAAGGAGGAGAAAAGCTATACACCAAGAGATGTAATATATTCTTACGCTACGTCTGCATCTCACTTCTATTAGCGTATATATCGTGGATCTTGTCTGATGTCTCTCGGAAAAACTTAGGACAGCTCCGTATGTCATGAATAAAATACGTGAAAATCCACGATAGCCTGACAACTCGAAAAAGAGGAAGTCTTCACGGATGCAAGCGAAAGAACGATTTTCTACGCACTGAATTTTAAAGCTGTTTCTTTCGATATTCAAATTATTAAAAGTGAAGCTTCCCCTACGAGTAAATTCTCATATTTTATATAAAACTAAGATTGTATACATAATATAAGATAGATTTTAATTGTTTTTGTAACATGCATTTAATATTTTTATATTAAAATCAATACTTCTACTTTCAAGTATTGTATACATTTACATAATATAAATAGCTTTTATTACGAATCTATATTGTACTGTCTTAATTGAAATCATTAAAATAAACAGTAAAAGTAAAAAATACGGTAGAATATGGTACAAAAGTATCCAAAAAGTAAATTCTTGAATAAATTCAGACAGCTTCGAATTTGATTTAAGAGACAAGACTAATAATTTGTTATGACTGTACAGTTTGCCTTTATAGCGAGGAGTATAAAGTTTAATATAATCGTTAAAAAATTCATATTGTATTTCAGGATATAAATAAAAAATTAAAAAATATATTTATAAACCTTTCAAAAAAATGGAGAATATTCTTAAATTTATTTTTAAAATAATGTATTTACATTTTTAATAAAAAAATTTTTTTTACAATATTTTTAAGTAAACGAAGAAATCTTTAATAATCTTTAAATAACTCTATATTGATAAGCATAGAATATTAATATGCCAAGTCGAACGCTGCAATGGCTGACAAAATTAAATTATAAATTGGAGCGAGAATTTAAGTTAAAATCCTGGATCAATTGTCAATGGATGAACAAAATACTAAATATTCCTGCTTTAATATTAACGACTTTCTCGGCTATATTAAACGAGATAAACTTATAAGTATAAAAATAGCAATAGATTTATTCTTTTTTATGTAAATATTACAAATCTGAAGAATTTCATTAATTTTTGGTCGAATAATACTGATAATTTCATATTCATACCTTTTAATTTAACTTTAAAATTTTGTAAATTGATAGAACTAAATACAAATGAAATGATTAAATCGCTGATTGAATCAGCCAAAAATTAAACTAAGTAAGCTTAAAATTTCAGATTATACTACAAAATAATATAATAATTAATAAAGTATTATTAAAATTTATATATAATTAACAACTTAGAAATATTAATTATTAAAATATGATATTATTTCACTATTTACTTTACCGGTTCATATAATTAGCATTATTTAAAATTCATACAGAATTGATAATATAATTCAACAATTGATAATATAATAGAAAATAGAATGATACATAAATATATCTTTAAAATATTATAATGTAATTATAAATATCCTTATACAAGAATTCTTTTTTACATTAAGATGGTGTGTAAAGTTAAATTTTTTAAAGACTTAAATTTTGTAAAGTTGAATAACACACTATAAAAAAAATTTAAAAAAACTTGTTAAAATACAAATAATGATACATATATATGCTTATTATTATTATAATATTTAAATATGATTTTCGAATCATCTAATATTAATAGATCTAATTGCTTATTTATTATCAAATCTCGAATCTACATCATTTATTTATATTGTCACTTGAAAAATATTAAGGAAAGATACTAACTTTTCCTCTGATATGAATATGAAAAAATATTTAGAAAACTCTTTATCTAATAAGATAATGTTAGTTGCATATAATTTATATTAAACTTGATAAAAAATTGTTTATACGGTATTACAAGTTTTAATATATTACACTTCACTTGACTCTATATTCATTATTTTTAAAATTTATTTATAATATATAACTAAATTTTTTAGATATTCCTAAATAAAGTATACTTTAATTAATTTAAATTTTTTAATATAATATTTACTATTATATGTCCAAATATATAAACAACTAATTTATAAAAAATAAATTTTCAAAGATAACTCGAGTGATAAATATTTTATCATTTTAATTACACGTGTGAGGTTATGTTTATTAATTAAACATTAGATAGAACTTCATCAATTAAAAATATCAAAAAATCTTAAAATAATTAAGTAATTGTTTTATAAAACAAAAAAATTATTTGTAAAATATTAAATATATGAATGAGTATAATACGTATTATTTGAAATGTATTAACATAAATAAATGAAAGAGAAAATAACTCAACTAAAGATGGATATAGTCTCAGTAATAGAAACTAAACATAACAATAAAGCTTAAATATTTAATTAAAATTCTTAAAGAAATATTTATTCAAAAATGAATAATATATATTTTCTAACTTTAAATTTTCTTTCCTATATATAATTTGACGTATAGAAATAAATTGATATTATTTATTTTTTGATAAATATTTATAAATTATATTAAGAAGCTAACCTTATTAATCAAATATATTGATATACTAAATAGTTATAATAATGATAGTTATAGAATAATTAAATATAATATATATTTTTTAATGAAAATAAATCTAATGTATAATAGATTATATCAATTAATAGTAAATCTTTATATATTTTAAATTAAGAATTCATTATACTCCGTTTGATTTATAAAGAATTAGTTTTAAATTGTACTCAGATTTTTAATTAAAAAATATCATTTGTTTAGGTACAAGATATTATAAATGATGATAAGAATGGTATTTTTGATTTTTCAATATACAAATTTAAATTAAGTTTCGTCGTCAGTAATCAAACTATTATAATTACAATGATAATAATTATTGTAAAGCTCGTTGTTTAGAAACAGAGAAATATTGATACAAACTAATCTTATTCTATTATATTCACTTTAATGATATTATAGAATTATTACTACAAGTTAACAGTATAAAATTTATGGAATAATGTGATATACGAATAAATAATTTGGAATAAATAATAAAATAACTTCGTTTACAAGAATTACAAAGTTATATGATTTCAAATGCAAAACTAAATTAAAACTCTGACTATAATCAAATTTCAAATTAAGTTTCAAATTATTCAACTCTATTAATAATCAAATTTCAGTTTAGCAATCGTAATTATATATAATTTAAGTAATGTTTCGATTAGATTCGAGTTAAAAACTTTGAATTCTTTTAGTTTAATGTAGGTAAAAAGTATATCTTATGAAACACTTACAGAATGAAAAATTTAACAAGGAAATTATTTTTAAGTTTTTTAAGTACTCAACATGCAATAATATTAATTAGAATTTCGATATTCATATGAATATTCTTGTTCCTAGTCATAAAAAATAAATATCGGCAGTAGAAAATTTTCTTTTATGTACCATAAAATTGTATGCGCTAAATAAAATTGACAAAATACGTTGATACACTTTACGTAAAAATGTGTGGTACTTGAAAGTAAAGTAAGTACATCTAACTTGATAACCTGGCTCAATATCATTTTCTCGGCCAAACAGTTTCTAGCACCTAAATTTGACTGCAAAATAGCCCTGATTTATGAATATACGGTTAGCACCAATAATCCTCCACACTGTCTAAAGATAAAAAAGAGAAAGAAACAGACAGATACATATGTAATGCTCGCTCTTGCGCATAAGTTTTATTTTTATCAATACTTAATGCGCAATTTACATCTACTTAAATATTCAAAAGCTCGCTTGCGTAGTTATTGGGGAATTTGTTGAGAAAACCGCCATAGCTGGCGACCACCAGCATCGCTGTAACAGCCAAAAAGTCGTTGGGATCACTTCTGTTTCTGCTTTCGCTTTTCCTTTCGCTTCTGCTTTCGCTTCTGCTTTCGCTTCTGCTTTCGCTTCTGCTTTCGCTTCTGCTTTCGCTTCCGCTCGTACCACTACTTTTCTTCCGGTTACCGTCGCGATGCTTCAGGCACTTACGTGTGTTCCAGGCTACGTAGGCTGCGTTTGTAGAAGTTCGGTCCGGTACTCGCCCTTGTCTGTGAGCCAGTCGAGCTTGCACATTAAATTCTAAAGCCGCTTTCTATACTTTGAGGCTTTCGCGATGACTCCGCGAGGAAAGTTTTCGTGAGCTAGGAGCAATTTCCCTCCCTTCCGACAAGTTTAGTGATACGTGCTGAAAGAGCCGCGAAATAACGAGAGCAACAAAGAGAGAATATCAGGGTGCGAGAGAGCAGAGACTTCGAGATATGTCCCAGACGAGCCTCTCGGATTTGCTACGACGAGTCGTAGAATATCTGTATACTACTAATACCGTTTTATATCAATTTCTGTGCCTTCGATCAATTCGAACGATGATTTTTTTCGCTCTAAAAATAATATATGCCTTTATATCAATAGTACTTTACTCGCTTTATTTACCTGGTTATAACTTTTTCAGAAAGTTTTTCGTTTTTCATGGTTTACTTCATTCGTCCTGTCTTTAATATTGATCAAATATAATTCCTTCGCACGTTTGTATTTATTGTAATTAAAATTATTGTAATTCTTCAATAATTTCTAGATCTATTTTTAAGGAAATGTTGGAATATAATGAAATATATCGGGTATTTGTAAAGAATCTAACGTACCTGTCTATTAATGTACTAAATACTATTTAAAGCAAAATATTTTTTAAAAAAATTTTTTATCTATAAAAAGTATTTTAATTCCAAAATTTATTATTGCAAATAAAAATTAACTTTTTTAATTTTGAAACATAGATAATTATGAACGAGCGTCATTTTTTAGTATAGATAAAATGTTTACGATTATTTTATGTTTTTAATAATTTTTCAAAAATACTTTTTATACGAAATTAACACTTGTAAATCATCGGTCATTTTTTTTCATAAAATTGTATTGAATTATTAATAGATTATTCGATTTTAATGTAGGAATAAATTTGATAATACACGAAAATTCATAAATAATTTAAAAAGTAAATTTAATGTATATATTCGATTTAGATAAATATATATTTTAAATGCTAAATATCTGTCTAATTAAAATAAACTTATTTTGACTATACCAAAACTTTTTTTAAATAATGTAATAGTATATTAATAATAACTTACAGATTTTAATTTTTTTTACTATATTTAGAACTTAAAATATCATATTAGAGTAAAAAATAAATTATTTCGATTATTTTATTAATACTTTCTAATAATTTATTTTAATTTTATTTTATTATAGAGGTTTTTGCAATAATATCAAATATTCAAGCTAAAAGTAGTTTAAAAATACATCGTTTAATTTTTTACAATAGATAAATAGTATTCACAGATCAATTACAAGTAGATGCAAAACATCAAGTAATGCTGGGATTCTCCAACATATACCAAACCTCTGCATCGGTATGCGTAAGCAATAAGAACAAGGTTGATTAGTTCTTAAGTGAGTCCTTTGAGTTCTCTCAAATGTACAAGGTAGGATCGTTTACACAGACCCTAGTATCAAGTACAGTAGACCAATCTGAGATCAAACGTAGATTTATCGGATTGATATACTCATTCATGAGTAGATGCATATAATATGTACATATATATATAAATATATATATATATATTTATATATAGAATTATATTCAATTATTTTTAAATATGTTGTTACTTTTTATTACTTATAAGTAAATGATATTTTTGCAAATCAGAATATTTAGTTATAGAAATATCAATTTCTAAAATATTTAATATATATAATATGAATAGATAACCATTAAGATCATTGAAATTTGAAAATCAATTTAATTTTAATTTCAATTCAACTTTATTATTTTAAAATAATATAAAAAAAACAATAAATATATTATTACACATTGAAAAAAAATTTTAACAGTAAAGTAGTTTTGTAAAGTAAGTAATTATCTTTATCAAGTTACATATGTGATTGATCATTGAGGTAAATAATAGAAAGCTTTTTGTTTAGAATATTGTATTATCTGTAAATTTTTGAGTATTTACGAAAGTAGATTAGACAATAAAAATAAAATCTCTTTTGAGAATTCACAGAATATAAATACATTAAATAACTTATTTTTAACCAAATCTGATAAACTATTTTCTTTACTGTTTGAAAAATTCAAATATTTACAAACATTAAAACTCTCTTATACAAAAATACTTAAAATTATCAACATAGTTTATATGGATGCATCTTAATTACCTAAATTTCATGATACAAATCAAATGTCATGTATCTACTGATTTATAAATAAAAATTACAGTACTGATTATCTGTGGTTTTCGAAGAATATCATACAGAACATATTAAAGAAAATGCTAAGAACGAGGTAATATATCTTTTAAATTCATACTTAATATCAGCACCGATAAAAAATATATCGTATTAAATTATACGATGCCTCTTCCAGAAAAGATTAGCTCTCAAACAAAGTTTGAACAGCATGACTATAAAATTAAATGAAATTATATTTTTATACCATATGAAAATAATATCATAACAATTTTCATAGAAATAATAGATTTTTTGGAATCAAATATATTAAATTTGTTCATTTGTAAGTTTTATTTTCATATGCATAACCGATTCTAAGATAATTCTTAATGTCCCCAAATTTCTTCTTGATTTTCTTTATCTGTTTGTCTCTCTCTCTCTCTCTCTCTCTCTCTCTCTCTCTCTCTCTCTCTCTCTATCTATCTATCTATCTATCTATCTATCTCTCTATGTATCTATACAGTAATGTCCTTCATATAAATATTTTTCGAGCTCTTGTAAGTTTTTTGTTTTTTTATATATCTAACTTTAGTTACTCCTTAACTTTCTTCTTGTTAATCTGTAGATATATATCGTTTACAGATTGTCGTGCGCATATCCCTATACATAACCTTTGAGAAATTTAAATGTATTTCTACTTTCTTTATGAAACTACATACTCAAATGTCCTTAAATAAGAATACCGTTACAATTTTCATAAAAATAAGTACTTTAATTAAATTTTGAATATCATAAAAACCTTAAAAATTTCAATTAAAAAGTACTTTGAATAAGAAAATGTATAGACCTATATATCATTATTTCAATAGAATTATAATTATGATATTTATAGTTAAATAAATTAATATTTATAAAACATTTTAAAATTAAAATACAAAATTATGAAACTAAAAGATCCTGCAGTATTACCGTATATTATATAAATTTAGAATACAATATATAATACGCAAATAAATTACAAAAATATTTTAGTGACTTCAATGGAAATTCCTCCATCAATCGCACTATATCTTATTTTCTTTTGTTTTATATTAAATTTAATTTGATCATATTTAAATATTCATTTTTATAAAAGTTTGTTTGACATTAAATAAAATAGTAGCTATTATTTTGTTTCAAATTATCAACGAATTTTTGGGACTTGTATATTACAGTTTTTAAAAACTATAAAGAAATTTCAACTTTATTTCTAAAAATATATTTGTAGTCCATTAATATTTTTTACATATATATATAGTTTTAAAACATCTAATTAAAAATTTATTCATAAAATTATTTTATAATCAGTTTATTTAAACTATTTTTTGTTAATAACTATTAAGTATATATACGATTGTTTATAAATTGTGTATTAATAATTTAAAATAAATATACTCCAAATTTCTTATTCTGAAATATCAATAAGCAGTACTAATTCAACTAAAAAATAGCAGATAATAACAAAGATAGTTAATTACCGATTAAAGTAAGCAAAAAATGTGTCAATTATGAAAGTTTAATTGAACTGAGATATATATATATACACGTTATTGAAATTAAATTAAAAGTGAAAAATGATAAAAGCTAACTCAATCTTGTATAAATACATAATTTTTTGGAACACCAACTTCTTACCTTAACTGATTTTAATTATTCTGATATACTTTATCTCGCTTCGAGCGGAATTCTTTGTAATATAAAATTATTGATTCAATATTATAAATCTGTAAATCAATCTATAAAAAGTCGAAACTGGCATTATTTTTTTATGCATACGAACGTTTGAATATTACCTGATCAAGGTTACAATATCGATCTCAGGTTTATGCACGTATTTTTTGTGCACGACTAGATTCAAGACTCTAATTTTCTATTTTAACTTTCTACTCACGTAAAGATTTCGATTTTTGTTTTCTTCTATTTACTATAAGCTGTGCAACTAAAATTATTCTATTTTTACTAAGATAATTGTTCTAGTACAATTATTTAATTTAAACATTAACTGAAACGTCAAATGTTAGGATATTTATTCAAGTCGAATAATATTAAAATACTAAATAATAAACAACTGAATCATGCACAAACTAGATACAAGTATTTTAACTACATAAATAATATGTAACGATCATTACAGTTTAGTATTGCTATCGATTTCATAAATAATAACGATTATTTATATGAAAACTAAAAACGCATATCATGTAAAAATATGCTTAAACTGTAATACTCAATCTATTTTAAAGTAATAAAATTTTTATTTGTAGAAAAATTTTTTTTATAATATACCATAATACATTATCAACTACAATAAAAGAATTAAACTTTTTATAATAATATAAATAAAATACAAAAAAATTTTTTATGATGAATTTTTATCGTGACAAAAAAAATTACTAATGTTGCAGGTAAAATAGCTTATAAATAAAGAAATATAGAGTAAATTATAAAATATGTACTGAAGAATACGAAACGTAAGCTTTTATTTTTTCTGCGAAAAATCTTGGCTGACTAAGAAAATTTGACTTTCTAGAAAATATCGCATAAACAAATACAGCTAATCTAATAAAAAATATATATATTCTCACCTTAAACACAAAAAAATATTTGGAAATAAAGAAGAGATAATTATTTTAGAAAATACATTATAAATTACAATAAATATACTACATTATTAATTGGTAATTTTTCGGCAATATTTCTATTTTTACGAGTAATTTTGTAAAAAAAATAGTAATAAAACTCAGCCCAGATGTTTAAATGGCTAAAAATCTACAACGATATAAAGTATTTCTTAAGGATCAGAAGTGAAAATGAAATAGAGCCAAAAAAAATTAATGACACAAGCCTTTTTAAAACGGTAACTTGTAATTATAGAAATATAAAAATTCGAAAGGTGGTATCATCAATTCATGTAATGCAAAGTAAGAGTAAATTGTACAAGAAGTATGTACAGAAACCATATCTCCACTATCTCCACCATCTCCACCTTATTCGTTCTTTTTTATTTCGCCGATAAAGAGAAATCAAAAAAAGGAAGCGAAGTTGAGGAGGAGACGAGGGTCACCGAAAAAGTAAAGGAGAAGGTGATCGATAAAAAAAAAGAGACGAAAAAGAAAAAGATTATAGGCACGTATTGGCGCATCGCCCCCTTGGGTTCAGGCGATGCGCGAACTGCGCACTCACGGCATTGAGCGGGGAGTATATAAATGTAATCCAGAACCCAGACGTGACATACATAGTTACCTGGGTTTCCTGTCTCTTTCCCTTTTGCCTCTTTTTCCGGTCCGTTCAGTCGACACGCGTCTACTCTTCTATACGCTTTTCCTTTGCCAAAACGTTGCGAGAGGATGTAGTCGTTTCCTCCTTACACTCTTCTCGCATACATTGAACACCTTCTCGATTGCTGTGACATCTCATGCAAATAAAAAAATTTGAACAGCGCGATATTTTTATGAACCTCGCCTCGCATATATCACATAGCTAATATACGTGGAATGGACAACTTGCATCATTCGGTACAATCAAATTATTTTGAAATCATTGATAACTTTTTCTGATTTCACGTTTGCAAAATATAAAATATAAGATGCGATTAGATTCCGTTTACTATTCTAGATGTCGTCGAACGATCTGATAATTCGAATATCAAATAGGAGCTTAACTGTATCAAAAAAATATATCTTAGTTATTTAATGTATACTTGTGAATTGTAAAATTTCGTAAATCATGTAAATAATTACCAATGATAGATTATAAATAATATGGTTTTTAATGGTGACATTATAAAGAATTAAATTAATTAATCAAATAGTTTTTCAAATATTTTATACTATTATTATATTATTCACATAACTTAAAATTAGATTTTAATATAAATTTTATAAAAAAAATTTTATTCGATTATATATAGCTTTACGTTTTAAAAAAATATATATTTTTTTCAAAATATTGCCCGAGCTTTTTAAATTATTGTACATTCTGTTACTTTCATTACACTTTTATAGAATTTTTTGAACAAAATACGAGTAGTTGGTATATCATATTTGAAAAGTTTTAAAATAACAGTATTTTCCAATAATTGTAAAGTATTGAAATACCATATTATTTCTGTTCGCTTGCACTTTATATTAAATTTATAAGTCGTTTTATGACTAGTGATTAATTGCCTTTATCTAAAAAGTACACATATTGTAGAAATTATGTAAAGCTTAATAAACAAATGGTATTTCTTATATTATATTAATGTAAAACTTACATGAAGCACTGCTTCAACGTATCAGCTTATAGCTTATAGGCATCATAGTAACCTCTAAGTCCATTACTATTTAAAAATATATACTGGCATACATCTAATAAATGCAAAAAAATATATAAAATAAGATTATATCAAATATTTATGAAATATTATAGTTTTCGCTAAATTTTTTTTATTTTCAATTATTTCGAAATTTTACTCATAAATATTTTTAACGTTAATTTTTTTTAAATTTCTTTGGAAAATTCATAAAAACGAAGTAGAAACTACATAAAATAGCTATAAAGTATTTTATAATATCAATAATTATTTAATTAATATTCTATTGTAGAGAAACATACGCGTTTACAGGTATAAACATTGCATGTGTTTATTAATTCATGATTGATATTCAAACTTTTTTGGAAATACTGTGTATATTATAATTTCCAGATTTATGATTAATCTTCCACTGTTACAAAATAAAATCATACTACATATAATTCTTTTACTTTATGTTCACATTATAATCAAATTATTTTTTAGCATAATTAAAAAAAATGCTTTTCAAAACTACATATATTTTTAAATAATTTTGTATAAAAACTCCTTGTCACAGTAATAATATATAACATAACACTAGGCTCAAAAAAGCTAAACCACGTATCAAGGTGAACAGTAATTTTTAGTAAGAGAGGAAAGAAATCGTATTTTCGTTTGCTTTAATCTCATTAAACAATAAAAGATGTAGCTAAAGAGTATGAGAGAGAGAGAGAGAGAGAGAGAGAGAGAGAGAGAGAGAGAGAGAGAAGGAAAAGAGCAGCTGATTTCCGATCAACTGATTGGTTGAAGGGCTCGGTCTACCGTCCGAAAATAATGTTCGCCAAGGAATCGGATGATTCGAAACGCAGACACGTAAGTGCTTAACGAGGGTGCTCGAGCGTATATAAGAAAGATCACGAAAGTAAGACAGACAGAGAGAGAGAGAGAGATAGAGGAAAATGAGTAAATCGAATACGGGCGAACGAGTTACTGAACTACACAGAGAAACAAAAAAATACGAAGACACAGAAAATAAAAGATGACGATAAAGTAAAAAACGTGTCTGATACATCTTTGGATAAAACTAGATACACTTTCATTCATAAATTAAAAAAACTTTTGATGCGATAAAATAAATATTTCTTATTTTTTATAACAAAGGAATATTTAATTTTTTGAATATTGATTGAACAATATAAACTATTTAAGAAATATTAGTAATTAAGGATTTATTAGAAAACCTATTTTATAATAGAAAACATACAAAACATAGAAAATATAGAAAATATATTTTCTATGTAACGAATTTAAGTACTTCACGATTAAAAAATTCATTACATAATAAGTTATTGCATTTTTAACATAACAAACAATACAAAATTAAGACTTATATTTTATAGAAAATACTGTTATATAAAATAAAAAACTATATATCAAATATTTGTAATTATATTATTTACATTATATTGAAAATTTAAAACTTCTTGAAAATTATGTTATCGTCTATAATTATGCAATTATATGAGTCATAAGTATTACAAAATTTCATTATTTTTATTATTTTGCAAGTATGCAATATTTTAATTTATGAAAAACAAGAACAAGTTTGTAACTAAAGAATTTTTTTACAATTTTGGGCTACAAGTTAGCCTTAGCGAATTTAAATAAATATCGTAATCGGTATAATTAAGATGAATGCTTACGTATTGCTTAAGCAAATGAAATAACATCTCCAAAAAAAATAAAATTAACTTTTTTATCGGTTATTTTTTAAAGCGCATAATAATGCTCGCGTGCAAACACGTATACAAAAAACTTGATTTTTTACAATACAAATAAAAATGATAAATTATAATTTACTTTGTAATAAATTTGCATATATTTTAGTTGTAAAACATTGTATGAATATTATTTCTTAATAATATATTAAAAATATATATTTATCGCATCTATAACTAAATTATAATAGTAATATAAAATATCAATTTTATAAATCAACATTTGTACCGATGTAATTCACCTATTAATATTTAGCAATTCGATGTTCGTACCAATTTTCGTGACATTTTCTATAATAGTCCTATGCAAAATGAAAATAAAATCCTCATATAAATGACAGTGAAACAAGACGATGAATTTAGCGCGTTACATTCGCTAATTAAATTATAAGCGAAACGACGGCGTAAAATATTGGCGAGTCCCATATGGAAGCCATTAAAATGCTCCTACTCATTCGTGTGTATTTTTTCCGTCGTTACGTGCTTGAATGAGCGGTTTTTGGTACTTTATTATGCCACTATGCATTGCTTATGCCCAGCCTATCTCGAGCTCGACTATAAAAGCAACGAGTTATTGAGTAATAACCCATGTGTGCATGTTAGACTGCTGGTAGTTCTTTCACTCTCTCTCTCTCTCACTCTCCCACTTTTTTCTATTATTTTCTGTTATTTGTGTTTCTAATAAATTATTAGGAAAATTATTATTATCGCAAATTATAAATTATGTTTAGTCCGTACAATTATAAATGTACATTCAAAATAGTACTTTTACTACAAATAATATTTATTTAAAAATTAAAACCTAATAAATACAGTGCACAATTAATAAATTGAAATCTTAAGTAATAAAAACTATAATGTAATCATTTTTTTTTATTTTTCCATACATGAAATTTCAATATACATATATAGTTCAAAATATTTTTCCATAAAAAAACATATATGTATATACAGTATATAAGTAGTTACTTTCTATTTACTTACCTGTACACAACTTTGAAAAAATTATTAGTATTACACCATATGAACAATCTGCATTATTAATTAAAAACTTATGACTTTTGAACAAAAAATAATAACTCCTAATTCATATTTATGTATAATATTAAAACTATAGTAACCTTCCGAAAAATATTTATCTAATTCAAATTAGTCTGGTAACTGTTACTGTTTCGTTATTTATAAATCTATTACTTTCAAAATTAAATATATATTTATTTCCGCATTATAAATATGATTTTTAAATATTGGATAATATAATAAATCATAATTAAATAATAAAACCACTTTACTATATTAATAATAATAAATTGAATTCTTCGTAATATGTTGTAGAACACATTACTTTATTAAATACATATTTTTCATATAACCTCATCAAGCAATATGATTTAATCCGTTTATATAAATTGAAATCATAAAATATCTTATTAATAATAAATTAAAAGTAAAAACTAATTATAATACAGTTATGTATCATCTAATACCTAAATATAACGTTTCAGTTTATTATTTATAAATTTGCCAAGGCAATAAATTAAATATTTAAAAATTCATAGCTTTATATTATAATTTTCTAGTAAATAAATTATAATAAATCATTTTAGGTAATTATTTTATAAAAACGCAATATTTTATAATCTTTTATTATTTATAATAGAAACATTTTTGTTATTAAGCTTTTTAACTTCATATATGTTACAGCAAGAAAAGTTAGTAGAAATGATATATTTTTTTAATTATAAATTATCGATATATATTATGACTTCAATTTATCAAATATTTATACTTTTATTGTAATTTAAATATTTCTAAATTAACCGCTATTATTAATAAACTATTTTTCTTAGATATTTTCATACGTTGAATCTCTTTCTTATTCTCCATAATGATAAGCAGACTATCTGATGTCCTCGCACACCATTTACCTCAAGTCTCTACCAAAAGCAAAGTTAATTTTCCGTATATCATCTGTATAACGAAAACTGAGCGCTAAATTACCTATTTCGTACCGATGATATGTTAATTTAAAAAACATCTTGTTGTAATTTGTTCTATATATCTTCTGTATCTATTTTCAATTATTTTCTTAAAAATGTAGAGAAAAAATAATTAATATGAATTGTAAATGTAAATTGTAAAATAAATTTTAAAAAGTGATTGTTATTTTAATTTAATATTACTTATAATAATTATTTGTGACATGAGATATATATGAATCACAAATAAGTAAAAAATATATTTTAACTTTTTTATTAATACTATTTATACATATATGTAAATTTATTTGTATATACATTGTATTATTAGTTGCAATTATCTCCTTTTAGAAAATTTTACTTTCTAATCTCATGATTAACTATCACATTTTATCTCTTGTAAATTATATTTGAGACAATAAATAGAATATAAGGAAAGCAAAAAATAGGCATTTGACAATAGTCAATGATCGTTCATCGATAAGACTACTAATTTTCGTTCGACTACCAACGTTGAGTAATTTTTGGTACGATTGTTACTTGCACAATTATTTTTTAATCTGTATAATCTAATAATAATACTTTAATACAATATAATTTTAAAAAATATGAAAATGTAAGTTTCTGGTACAATTCTTAAGCTACTATAAAAAGTGATAACAGTTCTACAGTAATGTATATAGTTTAGAAAACTATTTTATATTCATATACATCAAAAATTTCTACTACTAAGAAATAATTATAAGATTTAAAATATTAAAAACATATATTAAATTTGGGATTTGGAAAGCTATTTATTCATCATTTTAATTAATATACATTAATTAACTACAAAAAAGTACAACACATATTTAGATATAAAGTGTTTGTAATTATTTCATACGCATTATTTTATTTTAGATTCTTGTAAAATTCCAAATATTCTTTATATATATATACTAATTTATAATAATTTTGTATTCCAACTAAATTAAAAAAGTTTACTCTATCTTTGATAAGTAAATGTTTGAACTTTAGTAAAGTAATATAAAATTAAATATATTAATCGATATGATTTTTAATTAATTAAATACTTATAAAAAAATTTACCAGAATAAATAAATTTATTTAAAAAATCAATATGTATAAAAAAACGGATACCTATCGTTATACTTATGTTTCAGTTGACTTCGACAAATGGGAAGTAAGATTTCCAAGCTTTCATCGTACATCACTCCTGTGTAGAAACATCCAGCAAACAGCGGCGTTTCGATCTTCTCTCTTCGACGTTATGCCAAGAAGCCGCTTAAAAGTACTATACATATACGTATAGCGGGTCTACGTGTACAGGAGGATAACACGGATGGGAAAAGAAAAAGAGAGAGGAACCAATAAATAGATCGCGCGACAAGGTAAGTTATGCTTCTAACCAGTGTATATACACATTTTTATGTATTTATATACATGTGTACGTATGCACGTACGCGTAAGACGGTATAAGTACGTGCGTGTGGCTTGGGTTAGATATCTAGTATGCACACATACATTATATATTAGGCGGGCTCCGCCGAAGAAAGCAGATACGTTCGGAACAGCCGAAGTAAGAAAGAGGTCCACGAACACATCGTCTATTTTACGTTATTTGCGCCTTGGAGAATTTGGTAGAGCACTTAATATTTAATAACTGTGGCATCGTCCTTGCTATACTGTCTGAAGATGAAATTCGATGTGCGTTAGATATCAAGAGATGAAAAGAAATAAACAGATAGATAAGCTAAGATTGAAAGTGAAAAAGATCAAAAATATAAAAAAATAACGCAAAGAAAAATATAAGAAATAATTATTTCTTATAATAAATAACGTAAAAAGGTCGAAAATCTTAATTAGAACTCTGCAATTTTTATTTCAAATAATTCACTCGTAATCGATGGCTAAATTTTGAATGAATAGAAAGATAAAGTAATTTGTTTCTTTAATTTTCTTCACGTAAAACCTATGATCATTCATATTTATTCAATTTTTAAAAAATGTTATCAAGGCGTTTCAATAATAAAATTTTAAATAATTTATATATATTGTAATATATTATAAAATTTCAAATACCCAATATCAATTAGTTACGGACAGTTTTAATTAAATTTAATACTATTCAAACTACTTCATCTATTTATATATAACACTTTTTTCGGATTTTGTATTTTTATCATTTACTTAATATCTTTTTCTTTTTTTATTCATTACTTAATTTAAATGATTTACTCTTGACTGAAGATTTTATATATATATGTAGAAGATCTGTAGAAATTTTAAAAAATAAATTTTTTTCAGATAAAATAAAAAAAACTTTTTTGATTTATTTGATTATAATTTTTATAGAAAAATTCACATACTAATAATTTAATTCATCTGTAAGTAAAATAATTAAAAAAATATACATATTTTTTTAAACTTTTTTTTTATAAATTTAATATTGATTCCTGTGTAAAAAATCTTAATATAAATTTCTTTTTATAAAAAAATATGATTACGATGATAAAAAATCTCCAAATACTTAGTAAATTAGTATTTTTGACAATATAAGATAAAATATAAATATCTGACACAATTAAAAAATTGATTTTTATTTAAAAATATGCGATGATACTTAATTTTATGAAACCATTAATAAGCAACATAATATAAATCACAATAGTAATAAAATATGAAAAATTTCAAAAAATTTCTTAGTAATAATTTCATGATAGTATAACTTTATTTAATTGTACAATAATAATATTTTTAAATATTAAAATTTAAAATAAGAACTATGTTAAAATTTGTTATGACAAATCTAGTTACACTATTTTATAAATAAAGAATATTTTTTTATGTATTATTTCAAAATAAAAATTTTTATTAATGAGCTACAGGTTTCAATATGAAATAAAAAATAATTTTAAATAAATTCAATAAAACTTGCTATAAATTAACTTATGAAATTTGATAAATAAGCTACTTTATTGAAATATTAGTAACAATTGGAATTTAACAATAATTATTACTTTGAATTGAAAATTATAGATACAAATTTGAAAATATTAAATATATAATGAACAAAAAGAATGTAATTGACTTCATTGGAAAAATATATATCTTATTATGAATTATTTAATATAAAAAAGTATAATTGAAATAAATTATAAATTAAAAAAATTTTTTTTTAAATATAATTAAATTAATACACAATTTAAAATTCAATAATTCAAAAGGATATAGAAATTAATTTATATTCATTTTTTAAATTATTCTTTGAACACGAATTCAAATTCATAATTATTTTCTTTAGATATTTATTTTTCATTTATAAATTTTATAATAATATATCAAAATTATTACAATATAAATATTAATAGAATGATGTCAATAATTTATAATAAATAAATACAATATTTATAATGCAGATATCATAAAAAATCTGTGAATGTATTAAAAACCGTACATATCTAAAGTAAAATATAAATGAACTTATGATTAATAAAACTGAATTATTGTGTCTTATCTAATTATTTTCCATCAAATATATTTTTACTTTACAAATTAACTTTTTTGTTTTAAGCTATTATAAACTATATGTACTATATATATATATATATATATATATATATATATATATATATATATTACCTAATTTCATTTAGTTCAAGTTCTTTTTATATCTAACTTACAAAAAGAAATATTGAAATAATTTTGATGAAATAAATAAATAGATAAAAAAAAGTATAAAAAGTAGTAAGAGAAATATCTACAAAATATAGAAATATAAAAAAAAAGAAATAAAAAAAAAATAGAAGGCCAAATACGAAGAAAGAGGTAAACGTGGAAAGCACGAGATTTGTAAAGAAGATGTTGCAAAACAATACCATGAATAAAAGAAAACAGTACTACTTCACGTTGCAAATTTATGAAGATGTCAAGAAGTTCATTTCATCAACGATAGGTCAAAACTTCTACCGACTTAATACGTAAACGTTAATCTTCTACCCTCGCTAAATAATGTTATAGTCGACTTGATACATAAAATATATAAAATATATCTATTTTAATGAAAACATTCTGTAATTAAACGAAATACACTAATAAACAAATTATGTTTATTTAATCATAAAGTAATTATCAATTGCATTTTATAGAATAATTAATTTATTACTTCATTTTTAAACATATATTTTCATTAAAAAAATCAAAAAATTTATTATAATTTTAATTTTTTCACATTACAAATTTTGAAAATTACAACGATAAATGAAACTGAATAAAAACTAAAAACTTCAAACTGTTCAAAATTCCTTTTCTTTATAATAAATGAACACTTTTATTAGCTTCATTGATAGCACAAATAATGTTTATAAAGATTTAATCTTTCATGCGGCTATATAATGTAATTACCATGTTCTACTGGGTGGAAAATCTGCAAATTCATGTTAAAATTAAGTATTTCTCATTAGGTCTCAATGATCCAAATTTAATTTGTGCGTACTAAAGTAATTAAATATACCTATATAACGCTTAAACAGTAAGCGTATGGTACTGTAAAATATTTCTACGTTATAATAAAAATTAGTTAAAAAAATGATTTTAGATAATTTTATTTTTATTTTATCATATTATAAAATGTATTATTAATAACACAAATTAATGAGACAAGCTTTTAAAAGATATATTCATTAGGAATTGATTCGTTTGTTTTGTTATAAAAAATATAAAAACACAATTCTGTAAATATAATTTATTGTTTTTTTGATCTTATGATTCATTTTTTGTTATTTAATAATTTTAATGATAAAAAATTCTTACATTATTTTTATGAGTTTCTTCTTTTTATATTAGAGTTTAATTAAGTTGAGTTTTATTAGGTTTTCTGTGGATTAAACAAGAGTATGAATTGCTTTAAACTTTACAAAAATAGAGTTCTCTTTTCAAAGAGAAAGAACATAAAATATTATTAAAAAAATATCTACTTATAATTAAGATTCTACTGTGAATATTTTCATTCAATATTTATTTTAAAAATTTAAAAAGTATATATATTTATTAATATTTCTGTAAGTATATTTTATATGTTTTGAAATATAATATATAGAAACTTAGAAGCAAAATAAATTTTCGAAGACTTGCTTTAGAAATTCCATCATTTATATATTAACATTCATAAAACCCACTTTGAGTTTAAATATTAATATGTTAAAACTCTAATTTTTAATTTTGATTGGGTAAAATAATGAAACACTTAGCCTTCGAGAAGCAATATATAATTTATTTTAAATTTGTAGACTAAGTATTTTTTAGTTTCATTATATAATCAATAAATATAAAATACTTCATGTTTTCTCACTTATATTTCTAATATTTTACAATCATAATAATTTAAAATAATAAATACGTTTCTTGTAAATTGACAGTTGTTCCATTTATTTTGATTAATAATAGAACATTTAACGATATAAATTATCATTTGTGCATTCCATAATTTGAAAAATATTAAATCACTATAAATATTTGTTTCAATTTTTATTATAAATATGATACTGATTATTATTTTATACAAATTCTTGTGTTTATATAATGGAACTCTGTAATAAGAAATAAAGCCCATATTTCGAATATGTTGAATTCAGTTCTGTTTATAATGGATTTATTTATGAAAGGAAATAAACATACATGTTTTAAAATTATTAAGCATAATTATTGCCCATAAAATATTTATATTATGAAATAAAACAATAAATAAGAATATTATTAAAAAATATATTTAATTTTATTATATGTCAATTATTGAAAAACTGTTTCAGAAGTAACTGTATTTAATCTTAATTAAATTATTTTTAATTAGTAGAAAATAGATATGAAATTAATATTAAAAAGCAGCAGACTAAGTTATTATTTTGATAATTTTTTCAAACTAAATATTTGTAATAATTAAGAAAAACTATCAATTCTTAAAATATATTTGAAAAATTAAATCAATTTTTTTTAGAAACTAGAAAGTATTAAAATCAGTCATAAATAAAAATTTGTCTTTTAACTTAACAAATATTTAATTCTCATTGAATATGTGTATTTCTTCAACATCTATCTATATTTATAACAATATTCGAATTTATTTGAATATTGTATTTATTAATAAAGAAATTACAACAATATAGTACAATATTAAATAGATAGAAACTATGCTAATCTTATTTACTTTGAAATTAAATGTAAATTAAAATAATAAAAATGATTAAGAAAAGAGCCTTTTTAATTCAATAATAATTTTCGTATACTACGATATTTTAATACTTGAAAAAGTATTAAAAATATTGTCGATCATCAGATTCGAATGTTTCTTGAATTAATAATATAAACAGAAATACATGTATATAGAAATACTATTGCACCTTCATATATTTTAGTGTAGTTTTAAAAATGTAAGCAATATTTTATATTTTAATTTATTCAGTTTTTTAGATATCTATAATGTTTTATCAGATTTTTTTATTAAAACTCGAGTCCTATGTATCACTGAAATTCTTTAACATATTTTTAAATATATGATAAACCCACTTTTTAAACCATACTTTAAATTTACATAAAGATAATGAAAAAATATCTTTGATCATTATCCAACATCATATAAGATGAATAATTTTATAATTTTACAAATATAATAAATTCTTTTAAGAAATGAGAAAATTGAATAGATAACCGCTCAAAGTTCTAAAGATAACGTGGATTGCATATCTATAGGTTGAATTTACTATTCCCAACGCGCTTCGGCTACAATTTCCTAACTTCCTTCCGACTTACGAAGTTCAATATTTATTTCCAAATTCCTCAAGCATAGAGTAGGTATTTTCAGAAAAACAGAAATTCTTCAACTCCATCGATCCCTACCTCAAGGTCACAATCTTGAACATATACCGCGCAAAGAGTATCAATTAGTCTTGAAAAAACAATTCTTACTTCATACGAAACGCCGATATCTCATACTTCGTTGCTACAAATTACGAGTTTGGCTACTTTTCTTCTCAACTGCTTTTTCTCGAATAACATAGCGCCGGGTATATAAGTTTAGGTGCTGTGTAGACGTTTTACCGAGGACTTTCCGAATAATATGCAGCAATATTAAATGAGTTGCAGCATGGCTGGGAGTTTGCACGCTGCAAAGTTTAAAATAGGAAAGAGGGTGAAGAATATACCTAGAAAACCCAAGGGACGTAGAGACTGACTGACAGTACTGACTACATGTGCAAGCGCATGTAACTTATAGTCAATGTTACGGAGAGCTTCTTTCTTCGTGACCAAGAGAGAATTGTATAGAAAGATCGCTGATAAAGGAAGCGTCTACTTGTTATCCGCTAAGACATACTTGTAACAATCTGGCTTTTAAAATAGACATTCGTGTGCCGCCTCAACTAATATATCCAATTTTATCGTTAAATATTGTTCAAGCTTATATTTTTTAAAGATAATTTGTATAGTAGCTTCAGTTGGATAAGATAAAGAAATTCTAATTACATGATTATTCTAATAATGTTTTATACGAGCAATTTTTTAAAACGAGTTTTGGTGTTTCAATTGTTCGACCCTTGCGTTGACAAACATGCGTATTCGTAGTATTACTTTTTTAAAAATCTGTTGTGCATCACTTATTTAAGAAATCTGTTTATTTATTAGACTCATTCGTGTACGCAAGCATGCAAAAATTATAAATATGCGTATTTTTATATTTATAGAATGATTCAAAAATGGCAAGAAAAACCGCATTATAAAAGATATATTTAATTTGATATATACCAACATTTAATAATTTTTATAAGTAAATTAATATTAATAAACATTGCAAAAATAATTTCACATTCAATTTAAAATTTACTAGAACTATATATACGTATAAATATATTTAAAAAATTTTTAAGTATTGTAAATTTTAGTATAAATAATATTTTCTTAAACGATTATGAAATACATGAAAGATTATATACAAAATTATGACAATGAATGTAAAAAATAGATATTATAAATGTAAACCTAAAATTTATGTCAACGGAATTATCCAAATTTTAGTATATATGTACAAAGTACTCCTTCGAGTTTGTCTTAATTCCGCAAACTTTACCAATCATTTATAAGTTATTTAATGCAGACTTTTCTAAGATGCATTATGTGTTGTATATTTACATATCATATTTTTCACGCATATAAGTTAGTGAAAATCTTTAAATATATATCTATTCAAATTATGATGAAATATGAAAAATCTTATGTATTTATACTTACTACTTTGTTTATTAATTTTTATAAAATTCTGAATTTAGTATAAGAATTTGTTTTTTTAGATTAAATTTACTATAGCTATAAATTATTGATATTTATTATTGTTAATTATGCATCCAAATGTTCCTAGATTAATCAAAACAACCCTTATTATTTCATTTTAAAATATTAACTTGTAATTTTTGAATTATTTCATTTTGTTAATTTTTCAAATATATTTTATATCTCTTAAAAAATCTTTTAAAAATTGTAGTAATTAGCTAAATATACAATTAAAATATATATACTATAAATACTAAATATTTATATTTACATTTTTGCATACCCAAATTATAAATCAGAGTAAAAGCTTTATTAAATTAAATGAAGAAATATCATATTACATAAATAAAGAAACAGTAATAGAAATTTTATTGACTTAAATATATAAATTGTTATATTATCGTTGTTATAAAATTATTTTACAATGATAATAATATTCCAAATTAGAATTTATCAACATTACTAGAAAAAAGATCAATAAAATTATTTTTTCTTTCTAAGGCATAAGATTTATTTCAGATTTTATTTAACTATCAAAAATAATATATTCCACGCAAAAATACTATTTTTAAAATTTAAAAATAATCATATTAAATTAATACTCTTGGATACCGTATTTATGTTTATTTTTTAAAATACCTGATAAAAATAAAACTTTAATAATACTAGCAAACCAGAATTTATTCAATAATGGACGGATTTGTGTGTAATGAAAAATATTAAAGAATTTTACTATGGTTATAAAATGATTTTAATAATATGATATAAACTCATTTAACGACCTCTTTAAGATAAGAATATTTTTTAAAAGAATTTTAAAGCAGACCTTTTCTATTGCTTATCTTTTAATAGACAATACCGTTCTCTGTAAAATTCCTTCAATCAAAAAGATTCAGTACAATAAGCTAATTTTTTTTTTTACATTTCCTCGTACGAATACGAACTTTAGTACATGATTATTCTCAGATTTTGTAAATTATTTCTACTAAATTATTTATAAAAATCTTATAACTTTATTTGTGTTTACTTTTTATAAATACTTTTATTTTGAATAAAAATTCTAGTATTAATATTTTATTGCCTTACAGAGAAACATATCAAAATTTATAAATGTAAGAAAATATCTGTATATATAAATAAATATAGAAATAAATTAACATAAAAATATATAATTAAATAATTTTTATTTAAATTATTATTACTAAAACTTTAAATGATTTTTAAAAATGCTTATAAATATCTTAAATATCTTTAAAATATTAATTTTCAATGATTTAAAAATTAAATTATTAAAAAATTTTCTAGTATATAAATTTTATATACAAGTATGGTATAAAATATTTTAAGAGATACAATTTTTACGAGAATATTTCTAAGTTCTTTGCATTTCTAGAACTAAACTTGATAGTCAGTATTTTCTCATTCTAAATTCACGGGATATCATACGAGTATCATAGGTAAAAAAATAGAACGCAAAATCAATGCAACGTATACTATGGTAAAATATTTATACATTTACACAGTCACAAGAATATCGTATCTCTTCGATCTTTCTTGCAGTTCAGTCGAAAAATACTAGATCTTGTACGAATAACACGTGGTTCGAGCATTTTTACTTCTATATCTTCGATAACCTCCTGTTTCAGTCTGTCCATACGCATAAACACCCACATATAATCTCATCCACTAACTCAGTCTTTCTTACTTGTTGGATCACAAACTGACAGCTGTCACTGCTTGAAATATTTTACAATACACGATCTGCGACCGGACTCACAGGTAATCCCGTGCTACTGATATATCCTGTTTGATAACTCAAATGTCCTTACAGTTTATGTCAGTTTCCGCATTTATTATGCATACGTGTGTACGTATGCTGGTGATCTAGGCAGTTCTTGCTTTGTGTTTTTCCGAGAGTAATACTGCCAGCGTTATACAAAACTGGATGCAAGAGAAAAGGAATATATGTAGTGAAATTGTCCATCTACCAATAATTATTCAATTTTTAATCAAAATCAACTTTAAATCAAGAGGATATAAATAACTCAAAACTTTCGTTTTTTATACATATCTTTTCGCTGACCTTTATTTTGAAGAACAAAAATATTTTTTATTCGGAAAAATTAATTTCAAATATTTTTCAATGATAAAAATCTATTTATAATAATACAGTACCAAAGTAATAGGAAATCTAACATAACTATGCTTATAAATATTTTTCGAATCGAATTCGAAAGAAAAATTATAAAGATGCTTTTTACTAATATATTTTTTTAATAATATATTATAAAAATATAATACTAATAAAAAAAATTAAAAAATTAATAGATTTATTAATTTTTTGAATAATTAGTATACTATCTGAATATATTATTTAATTATGTTGAATAATTTTTCAATTCAATTTGTAATAATACACGAAATTGAGAAATGTTAAAAAGAAGCTTTTTAAGATGAAAATACAATAAATTATTTTGAATAAATATATTTGAATTTGAAAGTCCACGCAATTCCAATGTTAACCAATCAAAGAATCTTTTGAATTGAGATACAAGTATACGACGTTTATTATCCATCCGATGTATATAAGTATAAATGAAAGATATATTACTGCATATTTCATTGTAAGATGATTAATGTAATATTATATTTATTACAAAATTAGAATTAATTATTATACTTGTATGGTTTTTTCATTTATGAAATTTCAAATATATTTAAAATCTTAAATTAGTTAATTATCAATAAATCACTGTTAGTTAAGGAATTTAGAAGGTTCTTAAAGATTTAATATAAATATTCAACAATTTCTTTATAAATTTATATTTTGAAAATTTTATCTCAATAATTTTAATTCATTTGAATTTCTCAGCGCAACCGATTAGCACTTCTATTGATCATAAACTAGAAAGTTTACTAGTCCTAGATGAAAACTTACAAAAAAACAGACAATTTTCTGTATACTTCTCAGTTTTCATATATTATATAATACATTTTTTATTAAAATTTGTTTGATTATAAGTTACGATCGCACCATGAATATTAAAAAGATTATGTAATAAATATAATTACTTTCGATACAGATAAAAGATTCAAACAATAGATAAATGTAAATAAAGTAAAAACTAATAAGAAAATTGTTTTGGATAAATACAAATAATAAAGTAGTAAACTAAAATAGTAATTTATAAACTTTTTAATTTTGTGCTATTTGAACAAAACTAAAATAATTTCATATTTACGGTGTAAATAAACTTTAAAACTAATTCGCGAACAAAATACAAAAGAATTTAAGTAAGTTATCATTCTTTTGATTTGATATAAATTAAATAAATTATTTGTCGAGTACTAAATTAATTTCTTACTCTGTAGTATTCAGTTACTTTTTTATATTTCAAAATTGATTATTGCTCATTCAAAATACAATGACTATAAAATCTTAATTTCTTTTACATGCGATAATATGTATAACATTTCATAATATTAAAAACAATCATGAGTTCATTTTATAAAATAATTAATTTTATCCAAAATAAAGAGCTGCAGCTTCGTGAAAAGAAAGACTCATTTTCTGACAAACAAAATGAATGAACCCCGATCAAAACTAACCTTAATTGAATTTCAGTAAAGTATAATAAAACTCTTTGTAATTTTATTCGATTCCTGATGATTAAATCAAATATTTCGATAAAAAATAAAATAGAACATCTCGCTTGCTCTCTTGTAACAAACGCAAGATCAAAATGCAATTAACACTATGTAATCGAAAATCGAAAATGGAGAATCTCATATGAAACGAATCATGACAAATTGGTACAAGGAATAACTGAGTTAATCAAGTTAGGTACCCCTACAAAAGTAATTTGCTTATACGAACAAACAATGTTTCATTACATACGTGCATACAGCCACATTTACCTGCATTATATAACCTCTCTGACGATTCTCGATCCTGATGAAATCAGATATTCGCTTGATTATGTGGGATTCAAGTTTGTCTTATTCCTTAGCTCGTTTTAATTCGATGGATGTAGAAAATTAGAAGTAAACGGACGGTGAAATAAATGGTTGCTCTCATTATATACCAAGACAAGAATTTGAAAAATTTGTACATTTTTTATGATATAATTATCTATCTACAATAATTACCAACAATTATGATCATTAAAATTTCTACACAAAAATTGTAAAATACTTTCAAAAAGTTGCTATAGCGTCAACTATTAAAACGAATATTTCTTTAAATCTTAGGATAATAATATCACTTTCTATAAATAAATTTAAAAAATTAGAAACAAATAAATTAAGTATTAAAATAAAAATAAATTTATATGTCCTAATCAATTTCAATATCTTTATAAGCATTGTTTATCATAATTTTGATTACATTTTTCTGAAATATTACCTTGTGTATATATACATATTTATTTATTTATTATAGAATTCTCTACCAAATTACTGTACTTTAAATACCATTTATCATTATTATTATCATTATACTAGTAGTATAACAATTATATATATATTTATATAAAAGAATAAATTTTATAAATCTAACTAAAAATTTACTTATATATAAAATTTAGTCAAAATTCTTTTAATTTAGGATAATTCTTTTATTTCTATTAGTTGCACTGCTATTACATATTTCATATCATAGCAAATTGTTAACAGTGATATTAATTTGTATGAATTGACGAGTAGTCTCAAGTAAACAGAAAAAATTAATTTATTATTTATTAATATTAATAATTATGAATAAAAATTAAATATCTTTATTTTTTACTTTATCAGCTATACTTTAAAATCAAAAATAATTCAAAAAATGCATTACCACTAAACATTCAAATATTAATCATTCATTTTAATATAGAATATTATTACAATTTCTTTGCTATTACATTAAACAACGTCGCCGATAACACAATTTAATATTTATCTATATCAAATTATAAATAATAAATTTATTAAAAATATATCATATTATTGTTTTACGCTTATCTATAACTCCTGTAATGAGTGCTTAAATTTAACCTCTTGAAATTACACATTTAACTATAAAAATAACAAAATTGCACGTTGGGAAACTTATAATAAAAATATGTTCTTTATTATTCAGATTTCATCCTTATTTAAATCTATTATAATAATATTATATTAAGAATATAGAATATTCTAAATCTATAATAAATATACAGAAATATCTAAATCTTAATCAAAATTAAGTTTTGAATATCAACTTGAATAATTCATTAAAACGCCAACATTTTAATCTAAATAATTAAACATAATTAGTATTTTTAAATTAAACATTCAATTATTTTTATATTTGTCCAAATTTAACTTATTTATAATTTAAATTAATATAGTAATTCTTGACTCAAAGCTTTTAAAATAGTCTATATTACATAAAAAATTATGTTAATTATATGTGTATATTTTTTTATATTCCGACATGAAATAAATTAATCTAAAATTTTCAAGTAAATATTTTATTATATACTTTAATTTATAAATTATAAACAAAATATTAATAATAAAATTGAATGTATTTTTGCAATTCTTAAAATTTGACCATTATAATAATAACTAAGTTTAGATTAAGTTATAGAGAAGCTTATAACTGAAATCACTTTAATTATTTAAATGTTTATTTGAAATTTTTCATATTGTAAAAAAGGTTAGTACCTTATACTGATTATAACAACATAATATAATGAATTATGTTAGAATGAATAGAGTTTCAATTTATCAATGTTTTTCAAGATAGATGAAAAATACATATATAATTTTCGAAATGAAAATACTAATAAAATTTATCATTATTTTGAAATTTACTGAATAATATTAAGATAAATATCAACTCATTTTATTTATACGGGAAACATGAAATTTACATAAAATCGTTGATTATTGAAAAGCAAAACTTATGAATTAAACTCCATGAATAATAAAATTCATACTTATTCCAAAAATTATAATTTCATTATCTTCAGAAGTAGTAATTATAATCGAATCCATTTATTATCGAGTGTATTTTTTTGCAAATTCCTGAACATCGAGAATTCTTGAAAATATTTATTAAACTAAAAAATTAAAAATAAAGAAAATCTTAATAAAATAAATGAAAAGTCAAAAATTATAATTTTTTATTCAAAATATTAATATTTTACTAATCAACTTATAAATAAAGAATTATAAAATATGTAGAATATTTTGCAACAAATTGTCATAGAAAATATTTTATACGTTACGAAACTTAATTAAAAATTAATTGTTTAATCTATTAAAAAATATTTTAACATTTTTGTATATATAATGTGTTTATAATATTTAAAAAAAAAGATTGTTTTAGTTTACCTTAATTGTTTTCATATAAAAATAAAATATAAGAATTCATTTATTTTTTAATCTATAATTTTGGTATAACTACATTTCAGTTTACAGAGATCGTTTCTTCTCATCCGAATTCATAAATTATTTATTGAATTTATATGCAAATTATTATTTTCATACAATTATATAAGTGATAATTATTTTTTCAGGTGAAGACAATAATTTAAAAAATATAATAAAAAATAAAAAATATCATAATTTAAAAAAATTGTTATTATATTAATACTATATTATATTTCTGTAATAATTTTCTATAATATATTTATATAATAATAGAAAATAATAATCACCAGAATTTCCTATATTTCATTGAAATATTAATTTTACTTTGAATAACATAGTAAATATTAATAACCAATATAAGATATCAAGGTAAAAGCTTTACTCTAAACGTTCATATTTAAAATAAATATTATAAAAAGTTTTAGAATTTAATAGAATGTAATAGTTCTACCAGAATCTAAAATCAGACGGACCGGATATTTGTTTAAACTACTTTCTAATCAAACCAGAATTCGACTATCCATTCAGTGCATTACTCGTGTTATTTTCATTTCGTTCTCTTCGTTCAGAATTCAAGCCTACGTAATACAATTTAGAAATGAAGCGCTGGTTAATGTACATAGACGTTTAAACGCGAACTCGAGGAGGGCAGCTTCGGTAGACAACCATAATAACGACATAACCCGCTTCCTCTAGATAATTCAGTTGAAAATATCGTCGACATTATCCTTACTAGATTCTATATTCTGCAAATCTATACTTATACGTGCATATATACTCATATATACGTACCTGTCCTCACGCGGATCAATAAAAAGATACAAAATACAGATACGACAAATCTCAAATCTTACAGAGACGAGGCAAATTCATTGAAAGAGAATAGACTTGAACCAAGGATAGTTATTCAAATAATGTCGATTAAATTGAAGCAAATAGTAAGCTCGTGAATGAACAAAACGGCTAGTCGACAGGATCGAAACCGAGATAAATCTGGGATATTTCCATTGCTTTAACTCTGAGGTAAGAGTGAGATAGAGAAGAAGATAGAGCAAGAGAGAAACAGAAAGTTGAAGCTTTAATTTTCGAGGGCGCAAGGCTTTTGTTCGTTACCGCGAACAGAGAGAAATACTAGAAATCCTGAGTAAATATACGTCGGTCCCTGAAATCGCGAGCGCGATCGCCTCGTTTGTTCGTCCGATAACGATGAAAATGAGTCCAGAGAGAAAGACAGCAAATTCACTCGAATCGAAACAAACAGAAAGAGATGAACAAAAGAGAAGCGAGAGAAAAATATAAGGGGAGATAGGTTGGATGGAAGAAGAGAGAAGCAACGGATAATGCGCAATGGAAACGATAAAAAAAACGAATAAAGAAGTGAGACAGAGAAACAGAAATGAGCGAAAAGGAAATAGAAATATGTGAGAAAAACAACGAGCACAAAAAAGAAAGATATATAAATAAAAAAACTAAGAAAAAAGAGATACAAAGATTTTATATATATATATATAACTAATATATAAAAATATGACTATTGCAAATAAGAGATAAAGCTTACGAAGAAAGTAAAAAAAAATTATGAAAACATTCTTCTTTAAATACTCTCGATTCAATCGAATAATTTTATTTGTAAAAATATTAATATTATACATAATAATTATTATATTCTCATACATACATCCGTATTATTTTTCAAAGTTTTTATTATAATTCAATATTGAAAATATATTGTATGCTTTCTTAAATAAAGATGCATATATTTCCGTCAATGAAGTGACTTGGAGAATAATTGCATTTTATGAAATAAACAATATTCTAATTTCAAAATTTTTTAATTTAATTATAAGTGACTCTAGATAATTTAAATATCTCAATTTAAAAATAAGAAAGCGTAATTATAATAATTTTTTATACGTCATGAAATTAAAATTTATGAATTCACAAAATAAAAATAAAATAATTTCTTTTGAAAGTGATTAAATTCTGTAGGAAACTAATAAACTTATTTATATATTGTTATCTACACAAAATATAATTTTTTCATATTTTTAAAGTAATATAAGATAGTGTACCTAATAATATAAATGAGTTATTTTGACTTTTTTGATAAAATGTCGATCATTTTGTCTTAGAATAATTACTTCGTAACTAATTTACTTTGTAATTCATTCATTATTTCTCAGACAAAAAAATATCTTATGGTCTCATTAAAAATTCTTTTTAAAACTATAGCTAAACGAATAGTTATTATTTTGTTTTAAATTATTTTTATTAACATATTGAACGAAAATAATAGTAAAGTTTATAAAGTTTCAAACATTAAATATTCAAATATTTTTTCTATTTTATAAGTTATTGTTATTTTACACTAAGAGTTCGATTGTATCAAATCATAGAACAAAATATATATGATAGGAGTAATATAAATATTTACGATTGACCCAATCTTTATGTATTTATAGAGGATTATTATAAAACTAAATCTATTTAAATTATATAGTATTTAGTATTTTTCAAAGTTATTTATAAAATTTAAGAATTCAATAAGGAATTACATATTTAATAAGTTATTTATATGACAATAATGATATAATCTTACTTAAAATCGTCTTATAACTCTTTCAGAAAAAATAATTATTATTTAACGAATACTTCTAAATTAGCGGTAAATTATAAAAAATGCCCAGTATATTTATATAATTAAATATAAATAATAAATAATAAATAATTCCCTTTTTAAAATAGTTAATATATGTAACATATTTATAATTTTGTAATTTAAAGAATTTTTTACTCATTTTGTATAAATAAAATATTTATTTTATGACACAAATACAAAGATATTGTAAATCCAAGGCAACGCAATCATTAATTTTGAATCTAATGCGCTAAATTTTGATACATACTCGCTTGCATAAATACAAACGACTCGAATTTTCCTTTGAAGAGAAGTGACATACAACCTATTTACACTCACACGGTCTTCAAAGAAGGCGAGATTATGCGACGTGAACATATTTCACGTATTAATACACAGCTGTTGTTACTGTGTCTGAGGCTAGAAAATTTATATGGGAAAGAAGAGCACATTTGCATGTTTATTTCTCTAAAATAAGCTGGCTCGATAAAGCACTTTTGACAAATTCTTGAAATACATCAACATTTTTTAAGGACTTACAATCTACTGTATGGTTCCTTCAAGAATTATTGCTGTACTCACTCTAAAATTGCTATCATATTTTTGGGTAAACAGAATATATTTATAAAAACATACAATTTAAAAATTTATATATTTTTAATGATATATAACGTTTCTTAATATTTTTATTGTAATAAAAAGTATCTAAAATTTCTTTTACAATTAGATAAAAAACAAATTTAAAAAAATTATAGGACTAAACTCTGAAAATATATTTTATAAAATTGAAAAATGTAAGATTTTCTGTTCTAAACAATAATTGGAAAAATACTAATTTTTTAAATATTATAATTAAATCAAAGTTATTAATTTATTAAATTACGTTGTATTCATTAAAATATACAAATTTCAAAATATACTTTTAAAGTAAATCGCTATTATATTTATTAATAAGAAGTCAACATTTTTTACTAATCCTAACATAAAAAAAATTTTTTAATTATCAAACTCTCTTAAATTATTCATTACAATGTATAGATAATCCATTTTATTTTTACATTAACGGAAAAAAATGATAAAACAATGTTCAATAACGTTTTACCATGACTCCAAGTACTACACAATAATTTATAAAATCTGCAGTTATTTTTAGCTTAGTCATATCTGTGAACACTTATGAAAAAATATTTACATTAAAAATTCTACCACTTCGGTGAGAAACATACGAAAATACTTTAAAAGATAAATAAGAATAATACTACTGTAGTATTATTTAAATTTATAAAAGGCAAGTATAATATTTTGGTTATATATAAAATAGTAATTCGACAGATATAATAAAAAATATCAAGCTAATATTTTTATATTATCATTTTTACATTTTGTATCAAATTTCTATTTTCTACTATTAGAATATACGCGATAAAATTTTTAAACTTTAAATAAGTATTATCGTAAATATTGATAATAAATATTTGAATTTAATAACAAAATTTTTTAACAATTTGAAAATTGAAAATACAACTTTCTACTGTAGTACTGAAGTTCTGCTTTGAATAAAGAAAACTTCTTTCAAGTTTAAAAGAAGTACTTTTTAAATCTAAATTTATGGAATATATACGTAAGTATTAAAAATTATATCTGTTCATAGAAAATAAAAGTTTCATGTGATACGTTTAACTTTAAATTTTTTTATGTAATAAATTCGTGATTTTGTATAAATAAATTAATATAAAAAGTTATATAAATTAAATCAATCTAACTGGAAATTATTATTCTTTTATATTATAATTGCATACAATCATTTATTTTTTATTTTTTTAAATATTAAACATATAATTTTTTTCATAAATAAAATAAAAAATACGGCTGAATTTTATGTAACATAAAAACATGCTTAGAATAATTAAAATTAAAAAGTGCATATTTAATCAAAAGTAAACGTAAAAACTGTATTTCAACATAATTCATATTAAAAAAAGGCCAAGTATTTCATGATATTTCATGATAGTATACAATAGCTGAGTCGGAAATAATAAAATCAATTTTTAAAATAAATATGCTTTTAATGTTATTTACTTAATTTCGACTCTTCTAAAATTTCTCAAACAATAAGTGAGCTCAATTTTATTAATTTTACCTTCTTTCACATCCGTTCTCCTTTGAATAATCTTTTCGATACGATAGCCATTTCGACTAAAGCAGTCGCAATCAGTTTTTATATCTGCTCTAACCGTTCGTAAAATCCTTTCATCGGAGAATTCGATCCGTCAATTGCACCCTTCCAAGAAATAACAAAAAGAAGTATCAAAAATAAAAGGAAAATATATAAGACAAAACTTTCACAAACAAAAACACATCGGTGTATACATGAAAGTCGAGTACGTACTTGCGAGGTGGGAAAGTATATGTATACATACTGTACATGAATATATCTCTGTTGGCACATCCATACAGCAAAGACCAATGGGCTTGGATGTTAAGCCTCGCAAGATAGATGGCTCGGCTACTGGCCCTTACCAACACTTCAGTCATCACCTATCTCTCTCTCTCTCTCTCTCTCTCTCTCTCTCTCTCTCTCTCTCCCTCTTTCTTTTTCTCATGCTTATGATGTATGATATCGCCCACTAAAAACTGACAGATGCGAATGGTCTCTTAACTATATATATGTGTGTGTGGGTGTGTGTGAGTGGGTGTGTGAACCTCGAAATCGCGTGAGCATCCTCCCTCTTCTCTTCACACTTACCTCTTCGCTCTGTCTCTGTTATGCGCACTCTTCTCTTGTACTCGTACACTAAATCGACGAAAAGACCGTGAAAAGTATACTTGAGAAATTGTGTCGAGAGATATGAATACGCGCAAGCGCCTGAAAACGTTCATGCAGAAAAATACAAATTTTTCACAAGATGATGGAAATGGGCAGAGAGAGGCTGAGATGGTTAAAAACGCTCAATTTTCTCGAGGATCTATATCCTCGTGCAGCGAGCGACGCGTCACCTTTATATGCGTTATTAGCCCTCACAGGAGCTTTTCGATGGAATGAAGAATGAATTCATGGTCCTCGGAGACGGTCCGTATGTGTGACTCGTGCTTTTTATATTCTCAATGTCGATTATTTTCATGGTCTGATGCATTAGAGCCCAACGAACTCATTTATCTACCTTGTGAGAAGATGTGACATTCATTTTACGTATTAACACAAGTTTTCGCTCTTTTTTGTTCATTTTGATAAAAAATTTTCTCTTTTACAAGTAATATAATAAATACAAGGTCACTTATAAAATAAAATATTCGATAACGCTTAAATATGTCATCCGATAAAAATTTTAAAATATCTATAATTTTTAGAATTACAAGAATTATTATAACAATTAGTAAATAATTAATATAAATTAATTATATATTTTTAATGCATAACAATAGAATTTAGTCTTTGAAATTTCTTCTTAATAAAATGTTTTGGAAATTTTGGATACCTTTTTATAAGTAAAGACTATTAGTTACCATCTTTCACTTTTTATTACATATAAGAAAATAAAATCAATTTTAATGTCAACTGAAAATTTTTCATCCAAATTAATTTTACATACCCTAAATTTTCAATTTTTATTAATTTGTATAAATATAATAGATGAAAATTAGTCCAAATTATGCTTATCAGTAATAATATAACTGTTACGTAATAGATAAATTATTATTAATTAATAAATATAATTTTTAATAATTGTCAAAACACTCGGAAAAAAAATAATATTTTTTTAGTATTTCTGTAATTGATATAATATTTTTATTATGTAAAAAAAATTTGAAAATTATGTAAATAAAATTCTATATCTTAATAAAATATTAAAAAAATTTAACGATATAAAAATATATTATTTAAATAAATTTTTTTATAAAATATGATAATATAAAAAAAATTTTTTTTTAATTCTATTAAATTAACATTTAAAAATATATTCTTTTCTAAAATTTATTTTGAAGATATATAATCAATAAAATATCGAATATTATTTAATATTATTGAAACCAGTAAAAATGTATTTAATTTACTAGCAAACTAGCTTAATTTTTAATAAAAAGTAAAAAGTATATTTTAAGCTTTCTTACATCAAAATAAATAAGACATAAAGTTACCGTTCAAAATATTTCTATAGCTTTCAATGCTCGCATTCTCGGTCAAATGCACTTTTGCCACTGTCCGCAATGTTCATCAAAAATCATTTGATTGATGGATGCGCAGATCATCTTCTTTCTAATAATACAGCGTATGGATCGAAAAGAAAGTTTCATATCTACAGGTCACAGATTTTTATGAAAGTTCTTTTTAGATGTCAAAAAATAAAGTCAGTTACTAAGAACTTATTATTTTTTTCAATATGAATAATAAAACTATTTTCATAAAATCTTTTAGATTTTAATAAATTTGACATTTAAACAAAAATTCTGAAACTTTTAAATATTTTCTAAAAAATTTTTTCAACTTTTTCCGAAATTTTTTTATATACAATACATAGGAGGCATTAATTTTTTAATATATTAAATTACGTCAAAAATAATAATATAAAACTGATTTTATGAAAATAAAATTTATTCAAATTTATTTGTAGAATTATTTTTTATAATTTAACTGTTTTTTTAAAATAATAAATTCATAAAAAATATATTTTTGTAATGAGATACTCTTATAAAAAACAAGTTTTATAAAATATTTTTGAATTTAATTAACAATAAATACTGTAAATTTTCTGTATGCCATGTTGATAGTAGATATTATTTTAATTCACATTTTTACCATCTAAACTACTGTTATCATAGAAATGCGTTGAAATATAAGTTTCCTAAATTTAATTAACTTTTTTAATTAATCAATTTATATTACTTAATACTTAAAAGTATTTTGAAACATCAAACCTTCGAAGACTTATTTACTAATCATAGCGAAAACATGAAAATTTTTTAGTATTTAAATCATTTATTAAGTACTTTAGAATTTTTTAATTTTTTTTTACATGATATTTCACATGAATTTTAAACTTTTGAGCTTTGTAAAAATAGAATTGTACCTTATAAAATTATTCTTATTACTAATACTACTTCTAAAATCTTAAAAAGATGGTTTTAATATTTACGATATTTGCTATCCTCGAGTTAAAAAAAAAAATCTTTATATATTTTTCAATATCATATAGTAATTCCAATATTTAAATATTTTATCCCATTTCACTTAATATAGAAAAATATTCTGCTATAATATTTTTTCTAGTTTTATAATATAATGAATTTCATTTATATATCATTATTTTAATACCTGTGTTAATAAGTATGTTAGGATTATTAACTATAAAATAGTGAAGAGATTCTTATTATTACTCTTAACGTGAATTTCTTTACTTTATAAAGATTCATGAATGTATTCACTTATTCTTTGCACGTATATTGTGACAAACTAAAAAATGATAAAATAAAGATAAATTCAGATCGATTCTTATAAAGTATATATCTATTATTTTAATTAATGAAAGCTTGCTTAAATCTGAATAAACATAAATTAATGACTATTTTATCGCAGTTAATAAAATTTCAAAATTTTTTTATAACTAATTCATTTATTTTTTTGATTCCTTAATAGTTCAATCTATAAAAATTGTGCATATTATATTATACATAAACTAGAAATTATTACTATAGTATTCTTAATACTTTTAATTACTACTAAAAATATGTATTAATATTAAAACTTACACCTAAAAGAAATAGAAAATAAAATAATTTTTAAACTTACACATTTATGATGTTATTGTAGTTACTTATATAATTCATCATAATTTATTAACGAATACTTCATTCGTGAAGTAGATAATTCATAAAATAACCCGATAAGTACCTAAAAACTAGAGTAATAAGTAACTACAAATAAAAGTATTCAAATTAATAATTATTTAAATTTTTAAAGTGTTGAATATAAATTATCTTCATATAAAGAATATTACTTTTAAAACTAAAAGTCATTTATAACACTTAAAATATTTGAATTCGATAAATTTCATTATTTCCATTTAAAAAATATGATTAAAAAATATTAATTTATAAACATTGTTTTATTATACTATTAATAACCTAAATATATGTAAACTAATTAAAATATTTTATGAATAAAAAATGTAATAATATTAAACATAAAACAATAACTATTATAAACAATACTATTAAACATTAACAATAAAACCTTATCGTGAATTCGAAAAATCATAAATAATGATTTAATTTTTTGTAAAAATATAATTTAATTTATTTATCTAAGTAATTGTTATACATTTACGTAAAAATGTAATAATAGGATAATTAAAAAAACTAGTGGTTGATAACTTCCTTGAGAACTAAATTCAATTTTAAAAGCGAAAAATTTAAAGGATAAGGCGGTTAAACAACTGAAAATGCGAAAGACCATCGAAGTCACAGATTTGCAATTAATGTAGAAACTAAAATGAATGTTAAATTGATTAGCTTAACTTAAGAATAAATATGAATATAAAATTTAAATCAAATATATTCAGAGATAGAAATATTATTACCTTTTTATCGTAACAAACTTTATTTTTTTTTCTAATTCATATTAAATCTTCGTAGATTCTGCGATTATATTACATTTTATTTAACTAAATATCTTTGTCATCAAATCTATTTGACGAAAATTTTTTAGCTATATGATTTTTAATTTAAGATTTGTTATATTAATATTTAATTTTCAAATTTTACTAATACACATTCATAGTTCTGTTATCTTTATCTACATTATTTAATTACTGCTAGAATATCGAACGAAATATAGAATTCCTCGGACTCCTGCTTTTATAATTTTGTATACTTTATCTTTAATTCTCCTAAACTAATTCAAAGAACAATGATGCACTTATTGGATATATTTAACTGGATTATTTCATTACTACCGATTAATTTATATCAAGATTTTTAATTTATATAGTTTTTCAAAATACTTTTATAATTATTATATGTTATATATTTAGAATTTCAAAATATACCACATTTCACAGCTTCAAATCATCATTTTTAGTGTATTTTGTGTTTAGCATTAATTAGATTCATAAGTTTGATGATAAGAAATTATATGGAAAAAATTTTTTTTACTTCCTCGTATTAATCTATTCAAAATTCAATTCAATAAAAAGGAACTGTATTTTCAATCGTTTTAATAAAATATTATCTACTTATTACATTATTTGGTTTAAAATAAATTTCTGTTTCAATTAATTTCAGTATTCTCAAATAAGTTAATACTCGATATTATTTAATATTTTAATGAAATTATATATTTTGGATTATTAAAATCTAAAAATACTATATTTTGTACAAATATATAAAAATGAAAACATATTTAATGTTGCATATTGAGAATTAAATAAGTTAATAATTTTATATTATAATTTAGAAGCCTTTGATTACTCTAAAATATTTTAGATACAATAAGAAAATATATAAAAATCAAGTATTATACTTTAAATATTTATTGGTAATAGAATAATAGATTCTATGATCATAATTCAATTTATACTTTAAATAGCTCTATAATAAATACATGATTATTGATTATAATTTTTTATACATACACTTGAATGAAGAAAATCAGAATAATGTTTGTTTAAATTATTTTTTAATCGACTGTCTTCAAGTAAGTCTTATACTTATAATTTATAGTAAACTTTATTATAAATATTACTAGTTAAATTCTTAAAGACTTGATGTATATTAAGTTAATATTTATCAAAGTTAATATTTATTGAGATTCTAATTTTTCAAAAAATAATAAAAATTTTAATTTTATAGTAAATAATCTATAATGAAATTTTGATATTAAAAATAGTTTAAAACTAAAGAATATCAATAATATTAGTAAGTAAACAATAAGAATTATAATGCTTATACTATAAATTATATAAATTTTCTTTTCTTTCTGTTTGTAATTAAATATATAAATATATACTATATATATAGTTGACTAATTTTCATTCAATACAGCGTAATATTATATGATTATATTATTCTTGCAAATGTACATAAGCGATTTATCTCAAAGGACATTTGAATCTAAATTCTAGATAAACATTCCTTTCCAAGAGAGGACTTTTCTCATTGGACCGTCAAATATTTTACGTTATTTAGTTAATAAACCAAAAGTGACATGGTCACAAAATTATGCAAATGAGATAGAAAAAATAAAATGCGGATATAAAGGAAGGTAAAAAAATAAATAGGATATGGAAGATTTAGTAAAGAAGAACAAATTACTTAAATGTATGTATTTTTATAACATAAGATGGTGGCTATAAGGAGAAAGAACGCAATAACTATGGACGTCCCCGTCGCTATCCAATCACCTTAATTGGGATACACGCCCTATTAAATGTCTAAACCTACAATAGAAGAAATATATACACAGCTTATCCCGTAGCTTAGCTTTTCGAGAAAGGACAGCAATTTTCTGAAAGTATACAGGGAAACGTCGTGAGAGGCTGTATGTATACTTGTTAAGTAATTTATGTTTAAAAAAAGACTTTGTTATTATTGTATTTCTACTTATGTCCCCACTCTCATACACGCTTACTTTTTATCTTTCTTCTTTATCTTTATCTCTCTCTTTTTCTATATTTCTCTCTTGATACGCGTTCTTATAACTCGATTAACATCGTAAACTTTTTTTCAAAGTTAAATATATATTCTTGTACCTCTGAACATTAAAAAATATTATTTTCCAATTTAATACACGTAAATTCTTATTAATTTCATAAATAAATATGATTGATAATGATAAAGTATTTTTAATTTTTCACGGATAATATTTGGTTTAAATTTTATATTTAAATTACAATATCAAATTATAATCTATGACATTAATCAGAATTTTAAGTGAAAGTTATATAACAAGGTTAATTTTATGTCATACACGATGATAGCGGAACTCATGAAATATATAATAATCATATGATACGGAAAGACGTATAAACCCTATATGTATCCGCCTAAAGTAACATTTACATTACTTAAAGCATTGAACAGCATAAATTGAAATTAAGCCTAATAGTTTCGAAGCATTCAAAATCTTACTATAAATTCACGTATCTATAACTGCTTCTAAAATTTCGAAAGTACTAATATTTTTTATTCTTCTGGTTATCAAGACTATCATTGTTGCAGATCCTAAAATTCTTAGACCTATCGTCAACATTTTTATCTTCTCTCTTTTAACTAATTTTCACAGTTGAATATCTAGCCTTCATTACTTAACACGATTTATTCAGGATTTTCATGGAATAGTAATATAAATTAGTACATTCATACTTATTCGTTTACTTAGTGTTATTATCAAACTTAACTAATATTTTTACATAATTTGTTTAAAAATAATGCAGTTTTGAATAAAACTTTTATTAATATCATAAAATAAATTGAAAATTTTATTTGTTAATATGCGTTAATTATGTTTGTTTTTATATATTTATTTATTTATTTACTTTTTTACGTAGACATATACCATATCTTCATTTTTACATATTTTTTGATCGAAAAATATTTATTTAAAAATTAGTTATGAAGAAAAATTTGAAAAAATAATGTATACTTTATTTTAAAAATTACTTATATTTTTATAATAACTTTTATTTAAATTTTTTTGTTAGAACAAAACTTAGTCATTAGTTGAAAAATATGTATTCATATTCATACATTTTAATCTTATAATACCAATTTTATCACAGCAAAAAAACAATGGTATGGAAATTTATAAAACGTTTCTAAAATTTATAGATACAATGTAAGACTTATTTTATTAAATAAACATATAATTTGATTTTTAAAAGTTCTACAATTATAAATTAATAACTATAAATACATTGATAAAAATATATTGATCTTTTTTGGATCGAAAACAAAAAAATTTATATGAACAGATAACCAACCTATACCCACTTAGTAACTTGTACCAAAGTTTTCTGTTATATATCTTGCAATAAAACTTATGAGAAGTTTGCTAATAATAGCCTTAATATCATTAAAATATCTTATTTTATGCAATTTTTTTAAAAAGAAATAAAAAATTAGTCGAGATTCTATGAATCTTCTACAAGTGCTTTCTTATTTTAATTATTAATAGATGATATCTACGTCAGTAACACTTAAATTATTATCAGAATTTGATATAGTTACGCAGTATATAAGTGGCAATGTCTATGTATAACTCTTTACAATTCATATGTAAATAGTGTGACTAGATTATATAGCTTACATAGTAATCTCAAAAGTGAGTTGAAGTTCTATGTAGCTCTAAAACTACGAACTTTGTCATGATAACTTCTCAAAACAAAACTCATGAATCTACTCAACTAACTAAACTCTTAAATGCACATAATCACCGGAACAAATACTTAAATTTAAGGATCATATCAATTGACCAATTTTCTCAAAGTTTAAAAATTTCATATTCAAAAATGAAAACAGTATTGAATTAATTATTATATTTGGATTAGTAATATACATCTACACAGTATTGCTTATAAATCTACATAATCTGTATTTATATTCAAAATTTTAAATAATAACATTTTTATTTTTATCTTAATAACTTTTAATAAATATAATTTTTTTAAATAATATTTTTTAAACTAAAAAATTTTACAAGAAAGATACTGATTAAATATTTAAAATATTTAGAATATGATATTAGTTATAAAAATATTTTTTATGAAATAATAAAATATATAATATATAGTACAGCTTAATAAGTTTTAATTAATTGGAGTGAATGAAAATTTAAATTAAATTATAATTTAAAAAGTTTCTCTACAAATATAAATTTATAACAATTTTTATAAAATTTAACATGTAAATATTTATCAAAGAAATAAAATGTCAATTTAATTCTAAATTATCTTATTAAAAATCTTCTCTTGAGAAATAAAAAGATTAAAAACATAATTTTAAAAAATACTCTAAGTTTAAACTACGAAATTAATATATAAATAACAATATTTTATAAAGTATGTAATATTGTTATAGCAAAAATAATCTATTCAATATAAAATAATAATAGAAATTATTTAATACACCAAAATAAATAGTTTTAAATATAATTATCACTTACACTTCATTCATTATCTTCAAGAAATTAGTACAACATACATTATTAAAATTAGTTTAAAATTTAAAAATTCTTGAATTTTTTATCTATACAAATTTTATACGACTTGTAAAATAATAAAAAAATGAATTTATACTTAAGTTCATGCATTTAATATTCAAAATAACTCTAATAAGTATGAAGAAAATGATTAAATAGAATATATTTTTTATTTTCACCCGTATACAAGTTTAGAAAAAAAAACAAATATGCATTGGAAATATTTTTTAAACAAGAAAATAAAAAAACATATAAATAAAGAAATATAATTTCTAAGTGAATTTTGTTTTATACAATTTTTAAATAAATTTGTTTTGTTTCAAATAATATTTAAAAATTTTTATTTTCAAAAACGTAAACATTGTATTAACAAAAATTAAATTAATCAAAATAGATGTAGTAAATAATGCCGTTAAAACAAATATAAATTTTCTTAATATAATACATTAGTGAAAATCTTATAAACTCGTTTATGCAAAATAGTTTCTATAATATTTACATATTCGATCGATTGATAATTAAAAATAAATTTGTGTATCAGAAATTATCTTAATTAATTTTCAATTTTTAATAACTATGCATATACATTAATACCTCAGAGTAGATATAATCTTTCATTTTTACAAACACTAAAAGATTGCAATTGACATTATTTTAAATATCCAAACAATTTAAAATATTGAAAACTTCACAGAATGCGTTAACTCAATAACCGACATATATTCTTATTTGATATTATTTTTTAAACATAAAAACAGAAAATTAATAAAAATCATTTTAGTCGGACATCTTAGTACAATTCTCAGTACAATTATTTAAAAGAAAAAAACCATTGGTTAACATAAAATATATTGATATATTTAACCATCCAATTATATATAAAATAAAATAAATTATACATAAAAATCATTTCCTAATAAGTAACAAAAAAACATAAAATTGCTAGAGTATGTTATTTCAACACTTAATAATAGCATAAATAAACTATAATGCAAGTTAAATAACATATCTCACTTTCAAAACAATTTATATCCATTTTTTCCGTATGTTTATCTAATTTTATTTTTATAACTTTGGTACTAGGTTGAGTATCACGTCCCTTCACTGAAAGCAATATACGGCAACTTTCGATCCATTAGCAAATAGAACGTACATTTACTCCCTATGTCCACTGGTATTATTAAACGGGAAGGTGTTGAATAGAACCAAAACCAATGCGGAAAAGTAATTTCCGTGTGCGCTCACGCGAGCCAACGATTCTCTATAATCGATCCTTTCTTCGAAGCTTTCTCTATAAATAATTTCATGGTAAAGCAAATACATTGCAATTAAAATAGAAGTGCAAGAAGAAAGAGAATTACAGCTTTCTTAGCAGTGTCGCTTTTTCAATTATCTTTACTTTGTATAAATCTATTCGTCCGATTTTAGCATGTTGGAACTTCAAGTTTTACAAGATAAACACGAGTATTTATGACTCTTTTTTCTTTATTGCAAACACAAGAATCTCGCAGTATACTCAACTTGTTGGTATTTGTATTTTTAAAAAAGACTAATTATCATCAAAATCTAATATGAAAAACGATTAGTGTCGATAATTATTAGCGATAATAAGTAAGTAAATATAAAATTTTTTCTTCTATTAACCAAAATCGATTTAAATAAATTTTCTCATTTATGTATATACTGTTCCTCTAGTCGTTCTAATTCTAAGTCATAATTAAATAATTAAATAAAATTTATTAATTTGATAAATAATTTAAATAAACCTACATAATTTAATCTTAATTAAATACATTAAATTATTTAAATTATCATAAAAGCATTTTAAAAACAATTACTTGTAATTAAACGTATTACTGAGTAATAACTATAATTATACTCGTTTTGTTTGTTAAGTTTATTAAATTTTTAAGTTTATTTAAATTAAATTTTTAACAAAATAATCTGCAATTTAAAAAAAATCTGAATCTGTAATCTAATATTATTAATTTTCACTAAGATTTAATTATTTTAATCTGAAATCTCAAATCTGAAAGTTCAATGAAAGAAAATTCTATAAGCTAATGATTCAAGTCAGATCCTAAAACAGTTTTTACCTTATAAGAAAAGAAATAATTTTTTTATTATATGTGTAAGAAAAACTTACAAGTTCATTTGCATAAAATAAATCGCGATATAAAAAAAGTGAACCGGTGTAACGAAGAGAGAGGAAGTAAACGTATTACATAAATATATATACGTAAGGAGAGGGAGAGGGTGAGAGCGGAGAGAGAAGTACGGCAATGATGCGTTCAGTATGTGGTAAACGCGCAAAATCGAAAGAGCGCTTCGGATACGTTAAGCGTTTTACGTAGAAGTTATAAAAAGGATTGAGAGAGAACTGCTTTCATGAGCTTGGAAAACCCTGAATGTATGAGTTAACCAACATTTACATAGACACCAAAATGTGCGTTCTGAATAACAATGTTTGAAATGTAGGCGTATTCGCCCGGACGGTGGCGTCTGACATGTACGTCTCAAGCGCATTTATACGCTCAGAATCATACAAATATACGTCGAGAAAAATCTTATAGTCGAATTGACTATTCCTAGTCGTTGAATTCGTTAGTTATTCTTTCCATATACTAGACCTTCTTTTCCATTTTGTTTTAGAATAAATCATATATGTGCCTAAAAGGTAATTCATATTTCATCGGTAATATTATTAACATTTGGTGATTAATATTTACTTTTCAGAAAGAAATTACACGAACTACTGGAAAGACAAAAAAGTTTAAATATTTTGTAAATTCATATTCACAAAAAAGTGTTTGAAATAGTAATATAAAAATAATACTCGAGTGAGATATAATTTTCGAATATTGATTTTAAAAATTACAAATGTACAAGTTTCAATATTAATATATTTATATTATTATAATATACATTAGCCCAATAAAATGTATATTTACAAGCTAATACGAAATAAAAATAATAATTGTGACCGCAAACAACTATGTCGTATTCAATTTGCATTCAGTATAATAATACATCAAGATGGATTTTTAATTTTCATAACAATGTATATGAAATTATAATTAAATAAATGTAATTAAAATTTATATTTATATTTCATATTTATAATAATATGAAAAAATTTTAAATTACTGTATGATAGAAATATTTAAAATATTCTTAAATATTAAATTCAATATATTAAAATATAAAAATTTTAATAAGGATAAAATCTTATAAACATGAATTTAATATTAATGATAAAAACCATAATTACTTTCATATTTAATTAAAATTACTCGAACCTCTAAAATATATGTAAACAAGTTCAAAAGATATATAAACATAAAACTTCTTTAAAATATAAAATTAAATTTCAAATAAAACTGAACTGAACCGAAAAAATGTCCTGTTTATAAAATAAAAAAAAATACAATAAATCATTTTTTCTATTTATAAAATAGAGAATTTTTGATAGTTAAATTTATATTGGAAAATTTTTAAAAAATATTAAATTTACTCTGCTCGAGTATTATCCCTGAATTTCATGTTCTAACAACTTCTAATTTTATTATGTTCGTATCGAGATGAAATTATCTAAAAATATATATGTGTAATCAATTAATACAAACTATTTAATTAAAATTAACTCAATTCATCTTAAACTCAATCACTTTAATGTACATACATAAACATGTACAAATAGGAACATATAAAAAAATATTGCTCGATATAAATAAAAGCTTAAATTTCAAAAGTTTTCAGTGAAACTTCAATTTATTTCATAAGTTTTTCTGCTAATTTTAGTTACTATATTTATTATTATATTGAAATTAATGTTATATATAATATAATATATGAATTTATTTTTTAATTTTATTAATTTATTTCTAACGGTTTCTTAAACATTTAAGAATATTTAAGAGTATTTAATATTTAATAGTATATTAATAAGATTAAATATCACTAAATCTTATGAAATAAAGCTATAATAGAGATAAAAGAATAAAAACATAATAAATTATTTATATTTACTTCCTTGAAAAAAATTAAAAGAATTTTATTGTATATTTCTCAATTAATATTGTTTATGAAATTAGTATGTATATAATGAAAACATTTTGTAAACAATAAATATATTTCGAATGCATTATTCAATAAAAATGAAGTATATCGGTTTAATTCAATTTTTAACTATTGTAAGATAATAAATATTATTAAAATAAAAAATATATAATAATCATAAAATAAGACTATTATAAAATGAAAAAAAATAAATACAGAAATTTATTACATTTATTTAATAATATTATTAAAATTAAAGTTTTTGAGTTAATGAAACAAAACCTTGCAAGTGAAAATAAATTTGCAGTTTTTAAGTTTATTCCAAGAGTGAACTTACATTCTTGATTATATCAGGTATAAAGTAATCGAGAAATTAAATTGTTGCGTGGGACAGGAGTACGTTTTAAGATGTTAATCATTTGTTTATGGAGCTTGATTATAGAGTTTCGTGGATTAAAACTAGATAATATTTCATAAAATGAAGCATTTGATGCAAATTAGATTTACAACACTGTTAAAGTTTTTGATCATCAAACGGAATTTTATTACAAAATAAAATACAATAATGGTAAATACGTCAAGTATTTAAATTTTATTTTATAATTAGAATATTCTTTTATCGTTTCTAATGAATTTGCATTTCGACTCGATCTCGATTCTAAACAACATCTAGTATTGCTTGATTCCATCATCTATTAATAAAAAATTAAAGAAAATATGAAAAAATATCCTTATTAGAATAAGTTAATGATATTTTTAGAATTATTTTACATTATTTTTCTGAAATAAAAGGAAAATTGCTCATACAACAATAAGCGTCAAAAAAGGTAATAATTCTAAAATCGTAGAAAACGATTGTTGAATAGAGATAGAAATAGAAAGTATGATCGTTCAAAAGTAGAGGCACGTCATGAACCGGTATTACATAGGATTACAGATAGGAAGGCTATGCGTCATCAAGATCAAAAAGATCAAGACATCGGTTACAAACCATCATCAAAAAAAAAAAAATGCACGAAGACGTTTGCCACCGACATTCCAATGGCGCATTCGTATTCAGGATCACGTTCGCTCTCACGACAGCTTACGCGTTCACGTTCGCGATCACCATCATCGCAGTTATTCTTCGAATTTAAATTTGCCTTGCAGTAAATCAAAAAGCACACTTCAAATCATTTTCAGACAAAAATAAAGAATTAACGGAAGATCTCGATTCAAAATGTGAACCATCATTTTTTCTTGATTGTAAAGATTTTATGGATTATACGTAGATGGAATAAAAATTAATGTAATATTACAAATTTTTATGCATATTGATTCATGTAAAAACTACGGCTTATAAGAAAACAAAAGCAAAAACTTTCATAAAAATTTGTATAAACAACGATAAAATAACACTACGCTATATGATAGATCAATAGATCATATATTTAATCGAGTTTCTGGTTGAAACTACGCTAACAAAAGAGTCTTAATATTTTTTCAAATTTTTTAGTAAAATTATTATGTTAAAGATAGATAAATCAGAGCTCATTTGATAAAAAAACCTATCGTAATTATTAAAATTAGCTAAAGAAATACTATCGAATAAATAACCTATAATTTTTAGTTATTTTACTTAAAATTAAATATTTGACAATAGAGTTAAAACACAAATAATAAAATTTAAATAAAATCATAAATAAATTATGGCTACGTAAATAACAAATATTATCCAACTATATTTGTTTTTTAAATGCATTTGTAATATTGTGTTGAAATATCGAATATTTTTATTAGAAAATTCGACTGCAACTCTTACATTTACATACAAATAATAAAGTAAATGTATGCACTGTCACAATATTTACTTACCAATTGTGCAGACAGGCGAAATTCGACCATTTTGTTATGAAATTTCTAATTGCATTAAAAATCATTAATGATTTTCACGTATGTTTTTAATCAGTCAAAATGACATGCATTAAATTACTTATATCAACTACATAATTCATTCATAATTTCGGTTTATTATACTGTCATTATACACTGCGCTCTCTTATCAAATCCCTATTCAATGTGTAGGTAGTATTGAAGGATAACATCAAGGACGTTTTGAGTAACAAATAATCACCAGGTATCCTGTATGAAGTCGGATTGCAGAAAGTCGTATCATTTGTTAAAAGCACACCCAATATTTTTTAATCCGATTTGAAATTCTAAAAATATCATATTGTATCATATACTATTTATGTTTCTTAGTCTTAAAAAGTCAAATATTGTAACCGAATTAAATTTAGGAGAGAAAAAGAAAATATAATTTATTATTGAAACAATGAATTGATTTATTAAATATTTTATTTGCAATTAAAAAAAAGTTTTATAATATAAATTACTTTATTTATTAAGTATTTAACCGTATATATATTTATTATTTTTTCAATTGAGAAGAAAATCTTAGATTTTCATAAAGGTATTGTAGTATTGATTTCTCTTTCAATAATTATTAAAATCATTATAATTTTCAAAATTTCTTCAAAACATGAAAAAATGTATAAATATATATGCTAATTTTAATTTCAAAAATAGGCTTAAATTAAAAAATACTTTATATAAAAATATAATATAATGACTATTATAATTCAGTATCCCTAAAATAAAATGGAATGTAGGAAAATATGATAAAAGTCAACGATCCAACGAATGTGTTCTCAAAGAAGATATACGATGCGAATTATAAATAAAAACAAATACTAAGTTTTACAGTGATACTTTTCAGCTATTATGCATTGACATTATATATATATATATATGTGTGTGTGTGTGTGTATCTATATATAGAATCAAAAATTATTTATTATACGTTAAATTGAATATCAAATATTTTTTTATTCTAAGATTTGCTAAAAATGTATAATATTATCCTTATAATATATACATAATAATCCTATATCTATAATAGACACGTAGATATAGGATAAAATTTAAACTAACTGAAGAAGACAAGAATATTATAAAATTTGTACCTAAACCACAAAATTTTTTCATTAAATATGAATTACTGTATTATTAATCTAAAAATTCGTAATTTATGAATTTTTATAAAAATATGTAAATCGTTATAAACTTCACTATCTGGAAAAAAATGTTTTATACATTTTCAAATTTGTTTCAAGTAAAAATTCTGAATTTCGTCCAAATGTTAAATGTATAAATGAAGAAAAGGAAAGTTTCGAGAAAAACGTGTTTAAAGTTATTAAAATATGTTAAAAAAGTTCTCACGCTGTTTTGTGTTTTCCGATATAAATTAACAATTTTGAAAATTCTTTATAAACTAAATATCATTTATTGCAAACTGTTTTAAAAATATTTTATGTATTAAAAATTATAAGCTCCAATTTACTTCGTTAATTTAAATTTCATACGACATTCTTCAATAATCAAATAATAATTCTGCAGTTATAATAATTTATTTTGTATTTGGAACGAAAAAATTATTTTACACTTTTATATATTTTACAATATTTTCAATATTTAAAAAAATATTTTTTTGTATATTTTTAAAAAAGAAGCTGTTAAAAAAATACACGTTAGTCGTCTGAACCAGAACATGGTTTCACGCGTTTTTAATATTAAATTTTTCAAATTAATTTAAATGTCTTCTAAATTCTCTTCTAAAAAATCTCTTATTAAATAATTTTTTTCTAACTAGTGAGTACTTATTAAATAAATTATTATGATTATGAAGCAAAAAGTTTCCTGAAATATTACACAAAAAGTTTTAGATAATTTTTTATTACAATTTTTATTACAATATTGTTAGTGACTTTGTGAAGTATCGAAAATGAAAAAAATGTACAAGAATTAAAATTATTATTTGACAGTAGTAACGTAAGCATCAATTCCTGTATGTCACTTTATAATAATTACAATATTGTTTGCGTTTAACGTGTACAAATAAATTGATTGTTCTGTTTTCGTAAATTCTATAACTACTATTATTTTCTTGAAATCTTATATTTTCCTAAATTTTCTGTCGCATAACTTCGTGCATAAATTTATTCTTATATAAATTCATAATTTTTCTTTAATATAAGACTGATATTTTGAAACTATTAATAATCAATACACACAAACATTTACCAACATTATAATATTCAAATAAAAAAAAATTTTTAAAATCAAAATTAAATTCAAAATTACATAACTACATACTTCATTATTAAATTTCTTATTGCAAAATTTTCCTCTTTTATTAATAAAAGTATATAAACATAATTTTTATCAGATCTATAAAGTTAAGCTTTATAATCTACACGATCTTAAAAAATGACGCTGTTAATATATTGATACCTATTTTTCTGAAGAAAGTTTAAATGGGTTTTTTTAAACAAATTTAATTATAAGGCTCAATTTTATATATAGCAGTCTATGATACATATATATACTCTACCAAAACGTATTGTGACGTAAATAAAAATAGATCTTCAACAACGAATACACTGTAAAACAGGTAAGGTGCAGCATTACTGATTATGTTCACCAAGATTTTGCGAACATATATATGCATGTTACTGTATATTGAACTGACTTAACGAATCATCCCTAACCCAATTTATGAGTCTTGACTACATTATTAGATAGTCAGGATCTAGATCATAGACGTGTGTGGTTACTCTCGCAATCATATACTGTTAGACAAAGCAAGTACTGTACTTTGTCTCTGGTAAATTATGTTATTCAACGACGTAAGCAAATCTCCTGTTTTCACGCAGTTCGCTTATTATACGCGTTGAAAGCCTATTCTTTTTCCTGCCTAACTGTAAGGCCTAATATCTTCTTCATTTCATCAATTCACTTCACCAATTTCTTCAACGTCCTTACTCTATATCATTTAGATCAATATTAATTTTTTAAATTATTTTGGTTTCTTTTTTTATTTATTTTTGTATTGAATTTCAATATCACATTACGTGGAAAACTAATTATTATGCTTATAAAAGGATTCTCTCCAACTTTTTTATTTCAAGTCTAAAAGCACTTAATCGTACTTAATTTGTTTTATTATATTTTTAAAAATTTAGTCGAAGCCATTATTGATGATTCATTAGAAGATGAAAAAATTTGTTAAACATACTTGTTAAAATATAAATTACGTTAATCATATTAATTTTAATTACTTAATTTATTCTTTATTTTTCCTACTTTTGTACCTTAACAGATTATCCTTAAAAATATTCGTATATTCGATTCAACTGAATTCATGTATAATAACGAAGTACAAATATTAAATATATAAACAATCAAATAGCATTTATTTTATAAAAAACATAAAAAACCTTTCCATTAGTATTACAGTAAAAAATCACATGATTTTAACACAAATCTGTTAAGAAAATTAAGAATATTTTTATAATAGTTGTAATAAATTTCAATTGGTTTGGGTATATAGCTTTATGAAAATAAATAATCAATCATAAAAAAAGCCGCTAAGTTTTAATAAAAATTCAATAGATAATAACGAATTCATTTCATAACAAAAATAGAAGAAATTTTAATATTAAGGCCAGAATAAAAAATTAATTCAATGAAATTCAAATTAAGTGATTTAAAGTTATATGAAATCAGGTTTTATCACATATAACACGAGATAATTCATCTCACATGTAGACGATACCACGATTCACCAATGATATCGTCGAAATCATATTATAAATCTCAAAAAGCGTCGGGAAGAAAAATGATGTTTGAATTACGCTTCAAACTCAATCTGTTATTCCAATTGTACAAAAAAAATTAGTCTTATAACGTTAATGCTAAGCTATTGCGTGATATTTCAACAAAAAGTATCAAATAATTATAACGCACCGCTCGGAGAGAAACAGTGTGCATAACGATTCCTCATTGAGTAATCTATTAATACGAAAATAAATTAATAAACCAAAAAGATAGAACTTTAATTCTTCATTCGATTCGCTTCGTCTAAGAATCCTTAAAGTTCCACCGGATACCGTAACTCCTCGTTAATTGATGAACCAGGAAAGTTGTTCAATAAGCAACCCTGTACCACATCAAGCAACAATCCATTAAATTTCGCTCATAAAAACGTCATTGCGAATCGCACTGTCATTATCTCTTTTGCAAACTTTTATAATATTAAACATACGATATTAATCTAATCGATCTATTTATTTAATACCCTGCGAACTCTGTGGATGATCTGAAGAAACTTAGTGAGTAATCCCTTAAATTAGAATCATAGTGAAATCTGATATAGTTATATTTATTTAATTATTGTGTAATTATTTAATTATGCGTAATAATACACATTTAAATATAAATACGTAGTAAACATGTTTACTATTTAATAGACATATATATATTCATAATTTTCTCATAAACGAATGTTTTAACTGAATACTGCTTTATGTTTTCTTAATCTATTTATAATATTATTATTATTTAATATTCAGCAAGATTTTTAAATTTTGATTGATAAATATAAACTCATTATCTGTTCTATCTATGTATTAATATATTAAGTATATTATAATCATGTATAACCTATTATTTTCTAAAAAAAAGAATCTAATGAATCAAAAGTCCATAATAAAATTTATAAATTAATTTATATAATTAAGGATGTTTTTCTTTATATTGCTGATAAAATATTGTTAATTAACTTAATACATAAAACATAAAATTTAATACATAGAATTTTGCTAATGTAAGCTGCATTCATATGTCAATTTTGATCGATTTTTGACAATGTTTACGTACTATAGAAATTTAAAAAATGTTCTAAATAAAATTAAGCTTAAATAAAGTGTTATAAAAATATTTTATTAAAAAGAGATAATACAATATATAATATTAGATATAGATACAATATGATATTATATAATAAATGTTTTCTTCTTTTACAGAAAAATGAAATTAAAATAAATATATTTTTTAAAAAAATCTATATAAAAATGAAAAATTTCGAACAATTCGACAAAAATTATTGAAAAATAGTTTCGTAAATAAAATAATATAATATATTTAACATCGAAGTCAAATCTGACCGTACTTATTTTTCCACGTATTCAATTTCAGTATTGTAGTTTTATATTGCTGAATCACTTTCGTGATAGATTAATCACGACGAAAATAACTCTAGTTAAAAATATACAGATTTTGCATCCATGTGCTAACAAATTAAATCATTGAAAAAAAACGAACCTCTAATGAACAAATTACCCTCTTAGCATAATTAAATCGACTTAGTAACTCTATTTCATTCTTTCTTTTTCACTCACTTTATAACAATCTCTCTCTTGCTGTCTTTATTTTTCATACGCATACTTTCTACTCTTCTATGTAAAGGTGGTTTCTCTTACTTGATTTTATTACAGTAATTAAAAATTTTCAAGAGACCGAGTTTAATTGATACGTAAACACGGAGAAAATTATCGAAAATATTATGCTTCAATACTACTTAATTGAAATGTTTCATTGTTTTTAAAAATAATATGATATTCATGATTTATTTATTAAATTCAGAATTTTTTATTTGCTCAATAATAACCTTAATTATATATATATATATACTGTATTTATTATTTTCAATTAGAACCAAATTTCAAAATATTTTCTGATCTACATTTATCATATCTTACTATATATCTTATAATACAGAATTGTATAGTTTAAATATTCAAGTAATCAATAGACTAAAATATATTAATAATGTATTTATTCGATTAAATCAAATAAAAAAATGTATATAAACATAAAATATAATTAAAATTTTTTACAGAAACTAATAATTGTATATTTTTATGTATTCTATAAAGACTAAGTATCATATATATATGGATCATTTAAAAGAAGCTTATTTAACTAACAAAGAAGTTTTCGACAATGTATTTTTGCACTTGCATGATATAGATTACTTGATAATATGATAATACATGTTATTTATTTAAACAATTATAAATATTGACAAGTTATTTAGAATTAAATTTCATATTTTTCATAATAATTTTAAACAATAATTTTTTATGCTGTCGCTGATACGTTCAAAATTGTTTTAAAAAAATGTATTATACATGATTATCTAAGATTATTTTTAATTTACTTTGTCAAACAAATATTTTTTCAACAAATAAATGAATAAGCATAAACATTGATTTATATTTTTTAAATTAAATGTTTTTAAAATTTTAATTCTTATGTTTTAAATTTTATTTATATGAAAAACGTTTTAGAAGTTCCTTATATACTATGGAAATAAGTCCTTACTTTTATCAGATTACATAGTTTATATCTCATCGAAACAATAATTCAGATAGATATTTATTTTTATATATTAATTATGTCTAATTTTAACTAAATTGTTTATAATAAATAATTTTATGAATAATTTTATTGTTTTTATAAATAAATGAAGCAAAAAAATATGACCTTGTATAAGAAACTAATATAATATATAAAAATAACGTTAAAATCGTAAATTCAATGTTCTAAGAATCGTTATGAATTTATTTAACAATTATTTATGTAGTAAACGAAACGATGAAAAACTTGTATTTGAATAAAAATAAAAACTTTAATACTTAATACTAATATGATAACTTGCCAATATTAATAATATTTCTATAAATTTAATATCGTGTTATCAAAGTCCTATATAATTAAAGTGAATTAATTTATTTTTGAAATATCTTTTATTAAACGGATATTTTTCATATAAAATAATCCATTTGAAGAAAATATTTTCAATTTTTATGAATTAAATTTTACATTTTTTTTAAAATGTTACTTATGCTTTTTTATATTGGTGTATTTATTTTAAAGATATTTTATAATTTTTAAATATTTAATAAAATATTAAAATTTTATCTATTATATAACAATTATTATAAAAATGTATTCATAATTAAAAAAAAAACAAATGTGAAAATAAAATAGAGGATCATTGGAGAGTCTCTTGAGTTAAACCTTAATCTTAAAAGAAATCTAACTTTTTATATATTCACTCTCTGAACATGTAACGTGCACTTGTCACTCTCGTACAGTCGAGAGCTTACATTACACTATTAAAACTATACAAACCCTTATCAGGTCCTACTCCACGTAGCCAATCACTACTAAAACTCCTCTTATTAAGATTAACTTGACTCATAGATATATAATAATTTATACTAATTCTCGTGCAGCATTTGATTAAGAATAACCCATTTTTTTAAGTTGCTTTTTTCAAAATAATAAAATTTAACACAGTTCGTTCCAAAAGTCATTTATCATAGATAGAATCATATTTTTAGTCTTTTGCTCTTTATACTTAATTCCTACACTATGGAACTGTTATTAATTTTTAATTTTCTAATATATACTGTCTACACTTTTACATAATGGAGATATTACCTCATGCGTTGTAATTAGATATACGTACCCGACTTTTTTATGTATTCTTTTCATTTTATTGAGCTACATATGTTTAATAATATTCAAAGAAAATTTCTTCTTATTCTAGTATTAATCTTCTTTATATTGATTTACTTGCTGTCTTTGTTTCTACTGATATAAAAATAAAAAAATGATTAAGATATGAATAGGAAATTGTAAATAACTAATCCATTTCATTCAACATGTTACGGTTTTTTACTTTATATAATATTTATTACTATGATGTAAAATTGGAACAAACATTAAATTACGCGTACGAAATCGAAAGAAAAAATTATTGATTTTAATTGATAAAAAAGATGAATATTTAATTTGAATGTAATTAGTTCTCAAAAATAATATATATATTTTTTTAAACGTACAAATATTTTTTATCGTCTTTTTATATATTAAAAATATTAAAATAGATAGATGAAAATGAACTTTTTGTCCTTTTTAAAATCTTAAATTTTGTAGTACATAGTAATTTTGAAAATGCACAGTTGTTGTGCATTTTAGCAACGGAAGCATTAATGCGCATTTAATTTCATTATTTCACACTTTATGACTAACGCAGATAGTTAACTGAACAAGTCTAAACAACAGGATTGAATAAAATAATGCCATTGACTCTTTACTACTCCTATCTACTACCCCCATTCTGCCTCCATTTGGACAAAATTGTCTTAAACTGAGTATAAAGGAGATGCAGAAACTACCGGTAATTCTTCTGTGCGTGGCATAAATAAACAACTGCAAATTAATTTCTTTTCAAAGCATTTCTATTATTTCAGATATGCACGAAAGACAATAAGCACTCTCAAGTTTGCCTGCAAAATCACAATACAATGGAGCTGTTAGGCAACGCCATATAGAAGAAGAAGCTTAAAGCTTAGTACAGATGAGAAACAGAAAAGGCGAAACGGAGAAACGGAGAGAACAACGGATTATCTGACGTTACGTGAACACGCGCCTATACATCTGGAGTTAAATTGTTTCGATTAAATTGATGTATATCTTCACTGTCTTTTTCCTCTTCCTCTTTTATTTACCATTAAAACTAAACCGAAATTTCTCCACGGACTTTGGGAGAATTCACTCTCGTGAGACTACTCGCGCAACGACGATTGGTTAACTATTTTCTCCTTTCGAGAAACTTCCTACTCAAAGTACAATCTATACCAGAAATCAACGTTGAGCTTTAAACGAGGAAAAAGTAAGCAGAATGAGAGACGACGTCGACCGTGAAAAAGTAAACTACTTAAGAAAGTGAGAAAAGGAAAAGAAGAACTAAGTAAAAATCTTCATAGCGTATTGAGATAGTTGGTAACTTTCTTATGGAATATCCGAAACTGACAATAGTAGACGATCGAGCTACTGAAATAATTTTATGAAGAATTGACCTATTTTTAAAGGTGACTTGAGTGTAAGTCCGAATCATTTTTACTTGACAGCAATAATACAAAATTGACTAAATATTTGGAGAAATTCGCTGGCAAATTCATGGATCGATCAATTTTTCTTAAAAAAAGTTAAAATTATTGTGTACCGATAACAAAAAAAATTGATTTTTTTTATTGATAAACGATCGTTGATAAACAATTATTTTATATTGTTGTACTATTCTTTCTCTAAATTTTATCTACACAAATTCATTAAAATTAAAATTAATTTCGAACTCACTATTTTATAGATACGTTTGTATAATGAAAATGATGAATCGATCAAACGATTATTCTTGAAAACATAATAACTTTAAATCGACACAGATAAAAATGAATCTTTATTTACATTTTCCAAAAACATAATGAAAATATTTCGTTTTATAATACGATTTTCTCCAATTATATTTCATTTATAATTTCTTTTGTACTAACAAATTTTTATACTATAATTTAAATAATTATAAAGTACTTAAATTTATTTAAATTTTACTTTCAATACTTTTAGGAAACTCTAATTTTTATAATAAAATATAAAATAATTAATGTATTGTAATGTCATAATAGCTGATACAAGTAGAGAAAAATGTACATACATGCATACGTATATGTGCATATCCTGTACGTAAGTGAAACAGAGATGTGTAAAATCATCGATTCTTAAAATATGGTCATTTATCAAGTACAGAACACCCAGCTTTAAATACTTTAAAATACCGTAGTTAACTTACGCAAAACGACGCATTAGCATAAGATTTCTATTTCAATTTGCAAACATTTTAAAATAATAAGAGTGATAGTCACTAAAATACTCAATGTGAATTGAAAAATGTCAATCTTCTATGTATTAATATAACATTTTACAATACTAAAACAGTTTTACTTAATTTTTTATTCGATTATTTCATTCGATTTTCAATTCGTTTGATGTTGTATTTCTAATATTCCCTATAACTTTTAATAGTCATTCGTAACAGTAATTCTTCATATTATTTATAATATTTATGAATAGTTTTTATAAAATATTTATAAAAAAGAATATAATATTAAATTTATGATGGAACACTAAGTATTTTATATTGAGTGTTACAAATAATGCAACTCATCTCTATCAATAATATACTTACAATATTTCTAGAAGTGATCAATATTCATTCTAACGAGTTTAGAAGAAAAAGAAAAAACTACTGCCTATGGAAACGCTATCGATAAAATACGATTATTTTCTTACAATTAAAAATACATATTTTGAACTTTTTAGCTAATTAATATTAATGATTTTGTTAATATAATTTAAAAAATCCTATAATATAATTTAAAAAATTTTAATCATGTTTCTTTTATAATATTTCACCAATTTTTTTATACAGTTCAACTGAAATTGAAATATAAAAAAAATCTCAAAAAAAATTTCATAATTTTTCTAAATTAAAAGAGATTTATTAATAAAAAAAATATTTAAGTTTTTGAAATTCTTTTAAGATTTTTCATATTAGAAAAAATCTTTAAATTAAATAATAGAATAAATTTTAAATTAATAGAAGCTTATAATTTAATTTTGATATATTTTTTTCGAGATTTTATTATATTTTAAAAAATTTTGAATAATTTTAACCCTTACTATTAATAAAATTTATTAAAAAACTTATTAATATTAAAATATTGCTTAACATTACAATATAATATTAAAATTAATTAATCACCGATAATTTAACAAATACTGTCATCTTTATTTATTATAATTATAAAATATTTGTAAATATCACTGATTGCTGTAGATGAATATAAATTTCAAAAATTTTAAGCATCTTATTTATAACAATGGATCAGTTTAATTGTAAAGTTAGTTAAAATATGAAAATCGTATTGGTTACATTAAAAGAGGTTACATTATTACCTATTTTCTGCAAAAGTATAAAATAACAGTTGAAGTCTCTTTAATCATGAAATACAAAGGCAAACTGGAAAAACAAACATAATAATCACATAAAAGAGAAATCGAAAGAGAGAAAAGGTAGACGAAAAAGATACGATATCAAGAACAATCGGGTGTGACAAAAGTAAAAGATATAAGGATAACGAAAAGGGAGCTCCCCACGTACAAAAACGAATTTTCGAACGATACTGAAGTAATTTCGTGCGAAAGGTTATTTCCGTTGCTACTACTCTTAGTTCTACGGTACCCAAGAGAACAAACCTATATATATATCTATATATATATATACATATATATATATATAGGAAAATCGGTATGAACATTTAAAGAGGTAAGGAGAGTGGGTGAGAAAAGGAGACAACGAGGAGCTTCTCCCTTGCAAAACATAACGTGGCTGGATCTGACACATTTCGTCTGACTAACTACATATATGCGCAAAGAGAATTAGATAAAGACAAGAATAGACTCCTGATTTCAAGCTCTAGCAAGGACAAATCTCAATATTTACATTAGCGACACGTACGTGCAACCGTACTATTTACTGGTCTTACGACTCGTTGATCGAGGGCTACATCACAACATCGAGAAAGAAAGAAAACGAGAATGAAAAAAAGATACGGTAAAATGTCCTTGATCAACTGTATTTTGTTTGCGAAGATTCGGATCAAGACAATATTGGAACGCTGCATACTATTGTTATAATTTATACCGCGAATTCAAGATAGAATGTTCACTCTGCAAACAGTAGTCCATATTTAACTAATACTGCTTTCGGCTTTTTTCTGTGCTGATTAAAAAACATTTACTTCGAATTATGATCGTAACTTCGAGTACTTTATGCCGTCTTTATCGCATCAATTTTACGAGCGTTTTTACCGTGTTTAACGCAAAGAAGACGTTCCGCGTATGCAAAGTCATTGATAACTTTAATACGGGGAAAATTGAGAACAACGCAATAAAAGTAAAATTTTCTTATAAAAAATCAAATAAATCGTGAAATTTTATATTAGAAATTAATTTTTTACGAACACTAGTAATTTTATGATTTTACAATTTCTTTCTTTTCCCCATCATTTTTTTAAATTAAATAACTCAGAATAATTAAGACTTTTCATTTAATACAGTCATAGAAATTAATATAACAGAATAATAATCTAAAAAATATTATTTTAACATATTTAAGAATATTATTAACATCTATTTATTTATTTGACTATCTTTTTTGGCTAATAAACCGTTATTTAATGAGTATGTGTTTTTTTAGTAATTTGTTGGATTAAATGTTCATATTAAATAATATGAATTTATTATATTATTTTTATATTAAATAGCTAATAAAATAATAATCCCTTGATTATATAAGTATTTATAAAGAATTTAAAAATTAAAATTTACAATATTTGTAAACTATTAGCGAATAAAATTATTGGACAATTAAATTTGTACAGTACTATTGTGTAACTTAACGAATGATCGCGCGTTCAATCGGTAATTCTCCACTTTACATTTGCAGGTGAGAACCCGCAGAGAATTAAGGAGGATGGATTCTGTATGTCTCGTAAGCTGCTTAGACGTCTGCGGTGTACGCAATTTATGCAATTGAACCGAAGCAGGTACAGATATTATATAATCACAAAATTTATCACCAAGAACAGAAGCGACATTAGTGCTTAATATCAATTTATAATTGAATTACTACAGAAATGATACTCTTTTATAATTATTTTCATTTTGTGGTTTAATAAATTAATTTTTTTATTTATTTTAAAACTTTTTAATTTAATAAAAAAAATAACCAATTCAAATATTTTATAAAATAACTTTAACATATGCTAAATCAAAGAAATTTTTATAAAATACTTAAAATTATCGGTTTGTTTAAATTATCTCTAAAACATTAGTTATCAACTATATACTCGTAAATTATATTAAAAGTACATATAGAAATTGAAGGTAATATTTAATACTACGTGAAATGTAAATTAACTGTCACATTGTAAATAAAAAACGAATAAAATATACTCATAATACACAGTATAAAAAAAACATAAATATCCTAAAATTTTCATTAAGTTTGTACATAAATTATAGTAGACATTAGTTCGCTCAGTGAATAAACTGTCTACATTTTTATTTAATTATCACGAAACATGAAATTGTATTCAACAGTTTTCATCAAATCTAAAATAATTTACACAGAGTGTTAGCAAAGAGTATAGAAATCAAAGTAGATTAGTTTTTATTTTGTGTTAAAATAAAGTTAACCGTATTGTTGATTGATTTTCATCAAAATATCAATTTACGCTCCCTTTAAATAAACTTATTCACTATTCAATACGTGCCATTATTATGTAAGGTCACTTTTCGAAAATTTAAATACGCTATTTTAAATTGAATGAATTACCTGCAATAAACCAGAGAAATTGAATAATTAATTACATTATCAGAATGAATTTTAAACACAGAGGAATATTGAATTAGCGTATAAAATATAAAAGCTGAATTGCTTTGTTTTATCGAAGGGACAGTTAAAAATTATTAAATACAATAAAAATAACATCTTCCTAAATTAATTTTAAAGAAAGGAAGTTGCAATAAAAGTTTACAAATTTACAATCTTTATAATCAACATCTGAATCGATGAAATGCGTGATTACTTCGGAAAGAAAATATTACACAACTAGTTTTAAATGAATTACTCGAGCAAGAGCAATTATATACTTATCGCGGGTGAATCGAGTAGGTTTCAAACAGTGAAGTTATGAATAAAAATGGTGATCAAAGAAACGTCGTTAATAAATCGCGTGCAAACCTATGGTAGCGATAGAGGACTTGCAAAAAGTCTCACTTTTTGCATAATTCAAATGGCGACGCGACAACGCCGGTTATATGCCCGTAGCAGGGGTCATTTGTAATAGACTATGCAGCCAACTATTTGTAAGTACTACTTGCGAGTTACACCGAATCGTTACCTTCTTTTTTATGATAGATATGAGTATTCCAACTACCGCCACATGTGTGTTCCGGAGATTTCAAGAACATTAAATATACCGCAGAAGACGTAAACTTTTATACTAAAGAAAACTTTATGTACCTGGGACAACGACATACTTTTAAAAGATAATAAGCTGCTGCAGCATTCGATGCGGAATGCGCAGCTCAAGTCACGACTCCTTCTTCTTTCTCGCACGAACGCTCAACGTTCACGAGAATTTCAAACCAAATCCTTCATCGTGTATTTAAATAAAATGCCTCACCCAGTCTGTGCGCTTGATTATTAGTAATCGATTAAACCTAACATACGCGTATTCGCATGTAAGAATATATAGAATATATATCCTATAATGCTTTTAATACACTTTCCTGCATTACTTTCTCCTTTAATAAAACACAATCGAAAGAAAATAATATATCATTTTGTTCAGCTGGCCCGAATAATAATTGAAAATATTTTTCAATTTATTTATTATGTACTTTAAAATTTATTTTAGCAAATATAAACACCGAAAAAAATGTTAACTACATTCATAAAATTGATTAAGTTCGCGCACTCGAGTTAATTGTAAAAATCAAATATCGTTGATACAAAATATAGACGAACTTGGGAAACATTTTTTATATATGATGTAGATCAAATTGAATTATATGAATTTAAATTATTAATTTAATTTCACTAATAGAAAGATTTAATGATGTATTTAAATAAATTAAACTTTTATTTATAAATGTAAAATAATCAAAAGCATTAGAAGAATATTTTTAAGGCAAGATTATTCGCGTAAAGAATTTCGCTGTAAAATCATTAATTTGTTTCTTTCTTTTAAATAGTTGAATTTTTTTCTTTTAAAAGCTTTCGTATTATTTTATAACAATATATCACTAATAATTTATCACTCAGCAGCTGTAGTAGAAATTATCCGAGGCTCTTTAAAGAGTGTAGCAGACAGTTCTAAACGAAACACACTCAAATAGATATTTATAGTCATTAGTTTAATTTATCGGTATTTTGATCATTTTTATTTAACTAAAATGCAATTTATTTACTCTATTTTCTTATATTTTCTTTTAAACTATTTAGACATTGTCATTCTCCTAAACATTTCCATGAAAAATCAAAGGTGCTAGATTTCTTCGTATCTTTACAAAATAAAAATAGAACAAAGCATATAAATTACTTTTATACGTAATCAGTTTTTTAAAACAATTAATTATATTCTTAATGTACAGAAAGTTTTTTATTATTTCTCAATTTATTTATAATTTGTTTTAGTGTTTCGGATAATATTACATATAATTTTTAATATTACTATATTCATTTTAAAAAATTATAATTTCATAAAAATGTTTTTAGTTAGTTTAATAAAAATTTTAACATCTATAATAATTATTAAACCGTACAAATGACTTAAATAATATTTTAAATTATAATTTGTTATTACCTAAAAAATATATAAATCTATAAAGTGCAATTGTAATAGTACTTTTTTATCTTTTTCAAGAGCTGTGACTGTAAATCTTATAAACATAATTTCTTTTAATGAAAAAATCTCTCCTTACTTTAAATATTTTCGCTTAAAAAGAACCCCATTAATCATAACAATACGTTTTTTAAATATTTGTTTTTTATTTCATTACTTCCATATCAAAGAATATTTATGAATAAAAAAATTCATCAATTTTTGTATTAAAGATGCAAACTCAAGTTATAATTTCATTTTATAAAATTAAGGTATTCTTTAAATTCATATAAGACTATAATGATTTTGTTATAAATATTATTCAAGATTTTTATATACATTCAAACTTATTATTTAATAATTCAATACTTTTTATAGTACCTTTTTATTAATTTCCATTAATAGTTTATATCTTTGTTATAAATAATATATAAATTATAGTTACGATGAATGTAGATGAATAAAATATAATAGAATAAACGTCTTATTACTCGATCAGAGACTAACTGAATTAATTTAAGTTTTCTTTAAATCAAAATATCATATTAAACATCGTACAATGACAATAATTTATATTTCATCAAATATCAAAATTAATATCAAAATAATTCATAAACCATGCTTTTTTAGTAAAACAAATGTTCATTTTTTCAATAATGTATTACTTAAATCTATTTTAATATTCACAACTAAATAATCTTTCTTTTAGATTTGCTCTATTTGATACTCTAAATACCTGTATTTTACTTAAGTCCTTAATAAGAAATTTCTATAATACAAGATTTTTAATTCTTTGATTGTAATTTTAATTATTTGAAACTGTTAAATTATATTTAAATAATTAATTTCCCAAATTTTTAGATTTTTATCGATAAAAATTAACTTTATAAATATTATAAGAATAATTAAAAAATTACTAATCTAAAGTAGCCTAGCCCGATTAATTTCCAATAACTTAAATAACTTAAATTATTCAACTTTAAAATATTCATATAATTTTTTTAAATCATATAATAAATAAATACTTTTTAAGTAAAAATATTTATATAAATGACAATGATTAGATTCATATGCTAATTATGAGTAAGATATTTTTTCTACAAAACAATTAATAGGTAAACCAATTTTGCACTTGATTATAATAGCAGAGATTGAAATGAATTAATTCGAAGGTATCGTTATACGATAGCAAATGGACGCGGTAATAATAAATATTTTATCTGAAGGGCTTGAAATTACCGATTGCCGTATGAAAATGCTTGAAATGGTCGGCGGATCGAAGAGCGCGTAAAATAGCCAGAGAATTATTGATAGAGCGCGAAGCGACGGCGTGGCATAAATTTCCTGTGATACGTGGTTTGATAAAACTTCAAGTTCCATCCGTGTGTTCGTTCGAGGATGTCAAACGCAAATCAGGCCACGCGGACGAGAAGCGATGCCGAGAACGCGCGATGTTTGCTCGTCGCTATATGCTCGCTTGATACGAATCCACTCGGTAATTTAGGGCTCGCCTTTGCAAAGTAGCCAGTCTCGGTAACCGTCGATTGCGCACCACCCCAGCGATTAGGGTGATCATGCATTAAACATGGCCCCGCGCCCGAAGCATCGCCCCATCCGCGGAAAAATACGTTGTTCTAACTCTCGCCCTACTTTCACCTACTTTCATCCTAACTATCCTCCCCTTAACCATAGACGCTCTTTTCTTTTTTCCACGTCTGGAGCAGTTCACAGCGGCCGAATCGAGATTTAATTTTGCGTTTTCAGCTGCGATTTATGATACACTGGAATAAAAAGGTGTCGAAAATAACGACCGACTACCCGAGCGTTTGAATTTACTACGCTATTAGCTGTCTTTTATGCATACGACAATGGCCAATGGAACGAACAATTATTCATTTCGATTAAGAAACGTGAAATGTTTTAAATATTACAATAAGGATCTGTTGCCAGTGAAATTAGTTTGTTAGCTGAAGAAATTTATGTTATTTTCCAAAGCGAGTCAACTCGCGAGAGGATAATGTGTTTAATTAATTTATATTAGATAAATATATTAAATACAGCAAAGAGCAGTGATTACTTTGTTAATTAAACTACGTCAACCTTAAACCGAGCATTGAGCCTTTTTAATTTAATTTATATACTTTAAACATTTAACATTGAAAATAGAATGTTTTATTTAAGTATTTTTCACTCGTATGCTGTAAATGTAAGTACTGTATCTTTGTTAGGGACTTCAATTGTATCAGAATATAGTATAAACTACAAGAATGATTTGAAAAAGAAAATGTATATGTATAGAAAATGTACACGATAGTTCGATTGAAAAAAACATGCGTGACGAAAACGAAGAATCGAGTTCAAAACGTAATCGAATAAAAATTTTCCGATTTTTCTTCGAGTCCTACTCCACTGTTATTATTTATATTCATTACATACGAAAGAAACAGAAAAATAAGAAAATTAATTATTAACAAAATTCAAAATTTTAAATAACCATTTTTTAAATAAAGTTTTATAGAAATATTAAACATTTACAAAGTTTAACGTTACATAAAAAAACTGTTTTTTATTTTTACAAATTTATTATTTAAATATTTTCAAAATATTTACAAAAAATGTATTATATATTAAAAACGCATGAATTTTAAAGCAACTTTCTTAAAAATATATTAGATTTATTGATAGATCTAATCATTGAACGAATTTCTTACGATTATAATTTAGGTGATTGATAATTAAGGTCGATACTCCCGTCTTTAATCCGTTATTTATTTGAAACATAATTTCTTAAAATTTATTAGACAAAGTACAAATTTTAATTCATATCTTTAAGCCATTACTTTGAATAATTTACTAAAATTACTTTCATGTGAATACATATTTTAAAACAAAATTTATTATATCAAGAGAAAACGTTAGATATATTCTTTTCGTACACATAACTGCTTACCAGTATTTTATGAAAACGCGTGACCTAAAATATATTCATTCTCTGAAAATCTGTTAATACAATAAAAAATTTATTTATGCTTTGTTTATTTTATCCAATATAATAAACCAATCATCATACTTGTTTTGAATCTTTATTCTTGAATAAAGTAAATCATGCATATATTAAATATAAATTATGAATTTGCATAAGGTTAAATGGAAATAGAAATCACTAGGTAAAATTAGTGATAAAACGTAACGATAAACGTGATATCATAATCAAAGAATGTCTAAGTCATTTAAGTTATTTAAGACTAATCCAGTCCGGCACTGCTTATAGCTTTTTGTAAGCCTTCAGCAAAAAATAAAAAAGAACAAAAATAAAACTTATAAACATTCAAAAAATGCTTAATAATTAATACAAAAAATTATTATATCTTTTAATTCACTTAATATTATTTGATTATGCCTTAAACATTGAGATGTAAATTCTTTAGTTCAAATTAGTTTCGTGTTAGAAATATTAACAGACTCGCTAACTAATTCTCTTATTTTTCTATGTAAACTTATATTTTGAATATATCTCTTCAGCAATAGAATATCAAGCTTTTAAGTTTATTTTGTTTCAAGGAAAAATATTTTGAATAAACTAAAATAATGTATATTTTATTCGAAAAAATAGAAAATTTTTTTTTTAAATATTGATTAATATTATAAATTTCTTATGAAAATGTTACAAATTTATTTATTAAAATTGCTTTAAACATTTTTTTTAAATATTGATAAATAAAGAAAAGAATCTTTATAGCAATATAGATGTAATTTTTTTAAAATTAAGCTATCTCAAACAAAAGCTTACCTAAATAAATAAAATCTTTGCTTTTAATTTCCCGCAAATTTAAGTATACATGAAAATTATATTAAATGGTTATTGTACTAAAAACTTTGATAAATAAAAATAAAAAATACTAAATCTAGAATTATTTATCAATTTTATACTTTACGAATGCAAGAAACTAATTTTTAATAAACATTCTTATTAAAAATTTTTATTTTTAAATTGGGTACGATAAAAATCCTAGATTTTAATTTTATTACAGTTCTAAGAAAATTCTATCCGCTTCAATATTTGTTTCCTAAAAATAACTAGTTCAACCATTGGCTGTAAAGATATATATATATATATATATTTATATACAATACATCGATAAATCTTTACAAAAAAAAGCGGAAAAGGTCTGTAACAGAGTATTCCAGATTGATATGTGTATTTACTCGTATGCCTTGCGCGTTCGTGAAATTCCCGAGGCGTTTTCATTTGATGAGCAGCCTCGGGGATTTTTGCAAGCTGTTGTACAATCATTAAAGGGAAATTGAATCAATGGACGTATTGTTGAGCTACACAAAAGAACAAAATATCGATATGTTTCAAAAGAGCGACTTTTAACGATAGAGCAGAATCTCTGTGAGAAAATTCGTGCTGAAATTAATGAGATACATCCAGAACTTCTTTTTATCTCTTCTGATTAAGAATTGCTGCATGTCCTGAAAGCATTAAAAAGCGTCAACAACAACATTTAGAATGGTTTTGCACATTTATCCTTTTATACCTGTCATAAATTGATATTTATATTTAGAAGATTTTTTAACGTAATATTACATTTATTCACATAAGTAAGTTATAAATAACGTAAAATTAAGTATAAACTTAATTTTTATTTTTTATTCTTATATATAAATACATAAGGTTATTTAGAAAATCACTTTGACTTTATTATAGTCTCAACAGATTTCATTGTTCAATAAAAATATAATTAAGACATTTGTAAATGTTATAGTGAATAAAATAAAGAATTCAAATGCTTTACATAATTCTAAAATAACCTTAAAATTTCAAATCAAATACTAATTTTTATCTATAAATTGATTTAACGAAAAATAGAAATCATTTAAAGCGCATTAAAATAGCTGAATTACTAAATCAAAAGAACTTATATAGTATAATCTTTTTTTATCTGCAAAAATTATTATTAAAATTTCTAATAATATTCGATCTAAATTTTCCAGACATCATATTTAATTATTAGACATAAAAAATTATGATATAAAAATTTTAATTTTTCTTTTATAAATATTCATCTTAATAAAGTAACTATTCTCTTATTCCATCAGTACCCATAAAAAAAAGATAGTTCTTTTATAATTCAATTAGCAAAAATTATAGGTTTATCTCTTTAACTAGAACTGACAGTTAAATACAAATATAAGCTAATCGTCGAAATAAAAATTTGAATTTATAATTAACATATATTTGAAGGCGAATATATCATAAAATAAATAGCGTAAAGCTGTAAAATATAATTAAAGAGAATAATTAATTTTTTGAATGTTTATTGCATGAAATTTATAAACGCAGTTACTCATATACGTAAACATCAACTTACACGCTTATTTAATATTGTAATTAAAAATATATGCATCATATATAAATAGATGAGCAATTAATTGGATAAATTTTGTACGCTATGATATCTATATATTTGTCTGTCTGTATGTCAGTCTATCTGTCTCTCTCCCTCTCTCTCTGTATTATAGACAATTATTGTAAGGAATAAGAATAAATAAAAATAATCCAATAACAGGCTAAAATGAATAATTAGCGTAAATTAACTAATAAAATAATAATACTCCCAAGTTTACCCTCTCACAATTATTAACACATATCTTGATTAATTCTATTAAGATTATTGAAGATATATCTTTTTTACTAGATAATCAGATTATCTATAAAAATCACATTTATTATTTCAAAATTTTTTAATTCAGCATTAAAAAATATAATAATTAAAACATATATACACACCAACATTATAAAAAATATCCATTCTTCGTTAAGATGATCAAATGGTTGCTTCTATAAGATAATTATCGTTCATGAAGCCTATAGCTTTAAACCTCGTCCCCCTGAACGAAATGTCTCTTCCTCTCGATCATTCTTTGACTGTCCCACTCTCTCTTTCTCTTTATGATCCAAAGATAGTATCCCAATTGCGGAGTGAATATCTGACAAACTGTGGCAATTGAAGCAATAGAATTTACGTAACTACCGATCGTCTCGAGTTCCTCTTTTTGACGTTTGTTCGGTGCGGAAAATATAGAGAGAAAAGAAAGTAGTGCCAACGTAGTCGAGAAAGAGAGTGTAAATTCCCCAGGTACTTCCAATCTCAACGATATTTCTTCTTGCTATATAGACGATTATTCCCGCGGGACATTCGCCTCTTATATCTGAACAGTTGCAGCTTACTATGTATTCCCGTAAAATTACCAAAGGGAGAAAAAATAAAGACAGAAAATGAAGGAACCCTTAACAGCTCTTCAAGTCGCAGAATCGATTTTATTAGAAGCAAGCGGATGACTTTGCAGCGAAGAAAGGAAGAGGGAGGGAGAGTGAGAGAGTAAACAAGATACTCGGACGCTCACTAGATTTCTTGCACGGCTCGTTGCACTTGATTTCAATGACCAGGGGATGCTTGCCTACTCGTAGTCGTCGAGACTGTTGTTGCTGACAGCAGTAGAGCTGGAGGTACTCGTGCTGAATCTTCGACTGGACGTGGAGGCCTTTAACATTTTGGGAATTTGCCTCGGTACGAGTTATAGCTATCAACAACCCTTTCGAGCTTTTGATGAAGACCCTCGCACAAAGAGGGCATAAAGTGACTGTTATTTCGCTGCTTCCTCTCAAGGTAGGGCTTTAGTGTGCTTTCATTAGTACAGTCAAGTTATCCTACAAGTGCCCTCAATATTTGCTCCAACCATAGCAGCAACGGCAGCATCTGCCGTTTGTAATTGCTCGGTTAAAACGCTCTTTATATTTGTATATAAAATACCATTGATGCGCTGCTTTAAAACTGTATTTAGGAACAAATCCCGTGAGCAAAGTCTTTTTTGCATGTTAAACGTATATTAAAGTGTAGTTTATCAAAACTCTTTTCTCTCATCGATCGTTTGCACTAATCATTTTCTTCGGCTAAACACTGAAAACTATCGATCCAATACTTTTATAGTTTTAAATTTACATACTTGGATTTGTTTGATCTCAAAATAAATATCAAGAATCATCATACATTTCATAAGAATTTAAAAATAAACGAAGATAACTCGCGTTAAGAATTTCCTATTTAATTTTTTTATGATGGTTTACAAAAATATTGCGAATACTGGAACGATGAAAATTCTTCTACTATATTATTTATACTAAATTTTCTAACGTGAACTATTTGTAATATCTTCAAAATTTAGAATGTATCATTAAAAAAATTTATTATTTCACGAACTTTAAAGCATTAGATAGTAATCTAATGCTAATCAATTTTTCTTATACAAAATATTATAAATATCGTTATTAGTTTATATTCGATGAAATTTATTTAGTTCTTATTTATTCTATGTATAATATATTAATGTAGATTATTATTTAAATAAAAATTATTGCTATAAAAAACTGAAACTGTGAATTAATATAACCCATAATGATTACTATAATGAAAATTAGTATATTTTTAAAAACAAGTTTTTATCTCAGTAGTGATTTCATTCGATAGTATTAAAATTAGAATAAAAATTTTTCTACCGGGTAAAAATGTAATATGATGAAAAAGTAACTTTCAATTTAATTCCTACATGAAGAAGCCTGCCAATTAAAATCGTCCTATGTAGATATTAACTAAGAGTTTAGTGTCACTTCGTTTAAGATGATATGGTTATAAGACTAAAGAAAGAAGGAAATGTATCGAAAAGCAAGGTTTAGGATAATAATAGGAAAAACGAAAGAATAGATGAAAAGGACTTTCTCTTAGTTTAGTATAATATATAACAATATAGTAAAGTTTCCCAGAAAATTTGAATAAAATTTCATAATGTATCAGTGGATACCAAGAGCTGAACGAAGAAACCTACAGTAGTTGAATGAATGATGGGGAAAAAGCGAGAATTGTGAATTAAGTTGTAAATATTTTAATATTTTAATATTAATATTTTAATATTACTTTTAATATTTTACTTAGTGTCGCTATATTCTTTTTTGTAGTTCGTGCAGAGGTTTTCCAGAATGTTTTCTTTTGAGTCAAAAAGAGCTTAAGTAACTGCGTACGCAAAAGACATAAATCTGTACTAAGCGGTAATAATTCGGGTTGTTGATTTTGATTATATTCAAGGGTTATTTTATTATTTCATTTAAGTTCATCACCGTAATTGAAAATCTAAAAATCAAAAGTCCAAAAAATTTTAGTTTCTTTGGTTTTAATTTTGAATTACGAGAAATAAACAGATTTTGTCCCCGTTTCTCATCAGATTGTATAAATATCGTGATAATATCGTCAAACATCTTAAAAACTGTAAAAAAATTTTAAAAATCTTGAAATTTATCAAAAACTACGAAAAACGCAAAAACTGTGAAAATCACGAAAATCTGTGGAAAAACCATAGAATTAGTTCATAGAAACATAAAAATCACAAAAAGCTGAGAATAGCCATAAGAGGTCTCAAAAAGCATAAATGACCACGAGAATTAAGTCGCTTGTTAATATCGAACTTTGAATTTCGCAATTAGTAGAAATGGTAAATCGTGGATCGATAATAAATTCTTTAAAAACAATACAATAAAATTGTTCATAATATAAAATCATTAATTATGTATTTAATTAATTTTATAAATTATTTATTAATTAATTATAAATTTTAAACAAATTTTATATCTTATCTGGTACCATTTAATATACTTATTTTATACTTACTTATTATAGTTATACTGGATAATTTAACAGATCATTTTCTATATCCTTTGATCAAATGATTATTATGTTATCATTAAAAACTATTTACTTGCACTACTTAATTAATTTGCATAGACACAATATACACAAAGGTACTTCTAAAAACTTGTTATTGACACATAAGAATCTACTGCTACTATTTAATGTTTTAAAAAAATATTTATCTTGTGAATGAACTTGTGTACTCTAAATAGCTTAAATGCGATCTAATAAAACTTTATTATAGGAATGGATAATTTAAATTTAAGAAAATTGGAAATATTTTTAAAAATGTGTAATAAAAATATATAATTATAATTATATTTAATGCTAAAATAGGATCAACTAATTAGCAAAAATATATATGCTATTATATACAAATATTATTGTGAATAATAGCATCAACCAAAATTCAAAGTAAAATACTCTCTATATCTTCAACTGTCTAAATTTAATATTAACAAATGGTTAAAGACAAAAAGACAACAACAATGTATGGATTAATATCTTAAGAATAATAGATGAATGAATAAAATAGATATAAAATAAAAAAAAGTAGTACCTTGTAATCTTTCTCTTCGCACTATTGAAATTTTATTTAGAATATATAAACGAAATAAGTGGAACAAAATAGAAAATGTCACGAAAATCTTATGTCAAAAAATCTGAACTAACATAACTTCTTCCAAATAAACACAACCTTCCAAATAAGGTTAAAAGTGGATAAGAGAATAAATGTTTTCGTATGACATGTTAGTGTAGATAAATGTGTATTTTTTTTCTTATTGAATCGGGAACGGAAATTCTGTTTCCAAGTGATGCTGCATATGATCATTTGTAACGCCTGCATCATTTCATTTATTTCGCATTTCGTGCGCTGAAGTAAACGAATCAATTATTTCTCTTTCTTCTCCCTCGTCACAGTCGAACGCAATTTTCCGTTGTTTGAATCTAACACACGTCATCTCCGAAAATCGTCAGCTCCGTGAAAGCAGTGAGAACGTGACACTTGCCGAACAGCCGGTGCAACTTGACGATGAACTGGTGACAAAAAGGATCAGTACGATTCTCTTACACACATGTAAAGGAGTTCAAACTTTCAATGTATGCGTTACGAAGGTTACGAAGGGAGCAATGCGAATTCAGCATTGATTCCAAGTTACCGACTACCCTTTGGTTTATTCAAATTGACCTGGGTATTATTGTCTGTAGAAAAATTGAATTGTAATATAAAAAATTGATAGATAAAAAAGTAATAGCTTGAGTAACTTTTATAATATTTGTTGATTTGTTGATTTATTACAATTTAATCAAATAATAAATTGATTTCATTTCGAAAAATTTTATTTGTTAGAAAAGAAAAAAAATTAATTATAATATTATTTTAGTTTATAATACTATTATTTCAAAGAAATTTTATTTACAATATTTATGATATATTATTACAAAATATTTTAAACAATAATAAGTTTAATAATAACTTTTTATGCACAGTTCTTTTTTCGTGTAATAAATACATTGTATTTTATAATTCAAAAAAAATATTTTTATGTATTTAAAATTATTACAAAAGATACTTAAGTACAGTAATATTGAAACAAATAACATTATAAAATTATATTTATACTATTATTTATAGTTAATTAATCTAAACGAAATAAACGTAGCAACTTAATTTTTTGTTTACAAGTATAAAATATCAAATTTTTAATATAATTTTTATAATTTATTAATATATTTAATTATATTTTTAATTATGATTTTATAATAAACTTATAACTTAACCGCGAATATACATAGATACATGCACTCGTGTGTGTATATGTAATTATGTAGAATTTAAAAAATAAATATAGCATTTACAAGATTTCTTTACTTTCATAAAGCTGCATTAAGCTTTTAATACGTATATATTACTTAAAAGTTTCGATATAAAATTATGCTTATATTAAAATAAATAAAAAATTTCATGTTTACATTTTTTTAATTTTAAAAACTTAAAATATAAAACTAAGAAAAATTTGATACCTTCAAATGAAAACTTTTATTACAAATTTATAAAAATTAAAATTTTTTTATTACATCTTTAATAGAAAAAATACTGTATAATTTACTGATTTAATTTTATAATGTTATTCAATAGTAAATGTAACAACTTTCAAAAAATTCTATGTAATATAATATAATATAGTATATTATACATTATTTTTACATTGAATTATTATTTTAAAGATACAGTTAAGAAATATTGATAAATTTAAGAAAACTACCTCCTTTTAGTAAAAAAATAATTATGAAATACTTTATCAATTCAATAGCTGATACACATATATATTATATATATATATGTGTGTGTGAGCATACCTGGATAATACATATATTCATATACGCGTATTGCATAACACACAACATCAATATGTAACAATTTTCATACATTCGATTTTTCACCAATTAAGTTGTATTTTAATTAAATTCTTGATTCATAAAACTTGAATATAATTGTAATGACTTCAATAATTAATAAAATCGTAAATATTTTAACATAATAATATTTTTTTAATGTTATAATTATAAATATTTTCATTTATTAATTTTTCCCCTAAAAGAATTTTAAAAAATTGGTCTAATTTTTATAATAATTTAATTATTAACTATATAAGTTTTAATTTACTTTTTTATAATTTACATTAACAAATTATATCAGAGGCTTATTAATTATTATTTATTGTAACATATAATTACATTTAATACTTTTCAAAAATCATGAATTTTTAAATATATATTTTTATATTTCATATAACTAAATATACTTCTATGTATTTCCAATTAATATAAAATATAAATTCTTAAATTTATCTATATGATTTTTTAGTATTATAATAATTAACTTTACTCAATCCACATTATTACAATAACAAAGTGTATCTCTTAACCAAGAAAAAACGATATATTTTGGTATATTCGTCATAAGTAAATATAAATTATACAAAATCGCTTTTATTCGAAGAAGTTAAATAAGTTAAGAAATGTAAAAGTCAATCATTGTCTCCTTTATTGAAAGTTAGAAAAAAATAAATATTTTACCCGATACCATATAAAACGCATAAATGTAGCTCAATGACGAAGGTTTCCCCTTTTTAACTCAATAACAAAGATAAGCGTCTGTTTCAATCAAAATTCAAGTTATACCATAACGGGGTGATCGATGTCACTTACAAAAAACTCAAAGGCTGAACACTCACTCATATTACTTAGTTAACACTTTATCTGGCTCTCTCCATCCCGTCCACCCTTCCTCACTCCCACGCTCACAACACACGTTATCTCACTCTCTCTCTCTCTCTCTCTCTCTCTCTCTCTCTCTCTCTCTCTTCGTGTCGTCAATAGAAGTGTGTAGTCGCTTTACAACTGTAGTCATACCGCATCCACGCACTTGAAAACGACGAAGTACCTTATGAAGTACTGTATATTCAAGGAAAAATTCAGTATTATAAGAGAAGCAGTTTAAATGAGAAAGAAGTATTTTTTTATAGCATCTATATGGCATATTTCAAATAAAAGGCAGCTAAGAGGTTATCGACTAAAAATTATATATTTTTTCTTTTTCTTATTTTTTATTAATAATCTAACGAATATAGCAATAAAAAATTGAGTAAATATTTAAAATTTATTGTAAATTTCATATTTGTATATGCATTTAAATAAGTTTTCAAGATTTCCGATTCCAAGAATTTAAAAATATTCACATCTTTTTTAAAGTTTTAAATGCGCAATATAGTTTTTTCCTTATAGTTTCATTTTTAATGATGTAAATTTTATTCGATGAAACCAAAACATTTATTTAAATAATTTTTCTATTCATTAAATAAATTTGAGTATAAAATTGAAGTATTTTCATATATCTCAAGTGTTTTTGTTAAATTATAGAAGCAATCATAGCTCAAGAAGTTATAACCGAATCTATAATTTAACTTGAAACAAATGATTGTAATAATTTTACATCTACAGCTTTAGGTTTATTGGTTTTAAATACATCATTTTTAATATAAAAAAAATAGAAAATACAAATCATTATTTTTTTAAAATAATTTTCTAGTATTTGTAAGTAGAATCACTATCAAAATATAATTCGATATCTATCGCTTGAAAAAAATATTCCGCATGACTAGTAATATTTTATTTTTATTTGTATTGATAATATTCTAATTTAATATTTTAATTTAATAATTTTGATAAAATAAATCTTACAATCAAATTTATATGAATATTAGTATTCTGTTACAGATTTATGAACTCAAAAAATACAGATCTATGAGCTTTATCATATTACAAAGTACTCGTACATCACACAATTAACATGCAGTCTTTCGAATTGGAAAATTCGAACACAAATAAATCGTTATCGTTGAAACTACATTTGCTGATACTTAATAATTTATGTAAATTTATCTTTATTAACTCCTAAATAAGGTAAAGAATAAATATAATATTTTAATTCACAAGTTATTTATTAACATAAATTTTAACGCATATAAATTTTGCTTTACTTAAATACAATCGTTTTTGTGTGTAATAAAAATGGAAAAAAAATATTAACATTAAATATTTATTCATAAAGAGAAAAAAGAGTAAGAAAATAAATTATATTAATAACAAAACCGAATAGTTTATAAATAACAAAATAGTGAATTACCACTTCAAGTAAATAACTATGGAGGATAGGATTTATTTTATTTTTATCTTAGTTTTCTTGTAATACTTACTGATTTAACTCTTATAGAAAAACTTTATCAAAACAAACATTTCCTCATAAATAATGGTTGAAGATTGTTGAATTATTATTGATTTTATGAAAAAAAAAGAGAACGGAATATGTATTTCAGAATAATCAAAGTTATCGAAAGAACGAGACTTAAAACGTTTTTTGTAAATACGTATTATCAACGGTGAAAGCTGTCGGGCACACGTATATCAAATGTACACTGTACAGTGAACGAGTATATAGCGACCATCGATGAAAGCTGTCAAGTCGTTCTATAAACGGTGTAAGAATTGCAATACATTTGTAATAATGAAAGTTGCCGAAAAGTATATTGCAAATAGATGGATACACTTCACAAAATGATAACAATGAAACCTATCGATTGTTTCTAAAAAAGGAGGAAAAATATCATACGGTGGGATTTATAAAATGAAACTGCAATGGTCGTAAACGCGCCTTCATAGTAAGCATGGAAAATTTTTCGAGCTTGTATTTCAGATGGTGTCTGTGTGATTTATCTCACTCATTGGTAAGCATATTTTTTTAGATCACCTATCGCTCGTCGACGAAGACGAAAACACTCGCAAATATCGCTTACGAATTGCGAACCGGTCATCGTCTTGACTAACACCATTACTACGTATTTATAGGTTTAACTTGAACAGTTTTAAATTATTATTATTTATTTTATCCCCCGTTGGATAACGGAATAATTCTTATGTATTTGTTAAATCCCTTTATGATTAATACGAATTCTGATAAGAAATGATTCCTTGCGCGTATAAATTTTTTCATATAGAACTACTTAAATTCAGCTTTTTAAGCAATTTAAAATTTATTAGGTGAAATTGGAATGTTCTTATCACTCGTATTCCGCTGACTATCATCAAGTTGAACAGATTTTTCTACTTAAATATTTTCTTGTACTGCATCTAAAAAGTAATGAACAGTTGTCGAATTATTTTACATTTCAATTTTTGAAAGAAAAAATCTTCCATTTTTCATAATTATTAACTCTATAGAATCAAAAAGAAATATTTATTTAATTTTGATCGAGCAATAGATAATCAATCGATAAATTTAAAACATAATTCAGGATTTTAAAAATAAACTTATAACTAGGAAATAAATATATCTTAATTTTGAAAAACTGTATATAATTTAAGCGTTTTATAAAATGAAAGATGAGGGTATAAAATATATTAGGCAATCAAATTCACAACTTGATAAAAATTGCATAAGAATTCTTAAAAATCTTCATAGAAATGGAAAATTAACTAATAAATTATCGATGAATTAAATAAAATTATGGTAAAATATTATAAACCTTATACTTATAATCTAATAAAAATATATATATATAATAACATAATCTTCTTAAAAAATAGATAACGTAATTATGATAATGCATTTTCAGAAATGCTCAACCAATACTATACTGCAACACTAGTTTCATCCTAACGAATTTGATATTTAGCGTATATAACAAAATATCAAAGATCAAAAAAATTAACTACATTTTAACATACAAGAAACACGTTTATATAAGATAAAAACGATTGCATGATCTAAGTAAGAATATTTTTTAATAAAGAACTTTTCAAAAGGTATATATAAAAATATATACAAATGCTAAATAAAAGTCGAAGGATATATTTTAGATTTCTTTAATTAGAAATGTTAGAAACTAAAGAAGAAACTATAGAAGTTTGTATTTATTTATGACATAATATATTTATTCTTAATTTCAAATTATTTTTCGTAACTCATAAGAACTGTGAATGAAATTTTGAGTGAAGCATTTTTAAGTTATGGATTAAATCTGATAAAATAGGACTAAAAACAGCTAAATGCTAAGAAAAGTTGATGAAAAATTTCTGTCTGATACTGACAAGACAATAGAAACATCTCATTAACATGTCAAGCCTATTGATTTATGTACATATTTATAATATTTCTCTGAATTATAAAAAAGAACTTTCAATAATTTCATTTTATAATTTTTGTTTTTTATTTTTTATATTACATTTTTAAAAAATTGCTTTTCGATGATAGAAACTATCTACTATACTTCCACGAGATAGATAGTTAAAATTCAAATATTATAAGAAAAAAGTCAGCGATGTAATGTCATATCTATCAGAAAATATTAAATTAATATTTAATGTAAACAAAAACTTAATTAGCTTTATTATTTTAAAATAAAATTATAAATTTAACTAATTATGAAAGAAAATTTTCTTCGTTACTTAATGATAAATTTAAAAATCAAATTCAATTAAAATATAAAGTCACTAAAAAACAAGTTTTGCTAAAATTAAGGCATTTAATCCTCTCTTTCTCTCCTTCTGTTTTGAGAGATTAGTGAACATTAGTGTCATTAAAAAGAGTCTAGAAACATAAAAGATATAATACGAAAAGGTTGCGAACAAGATAAAAGTCACCTAGTCAAATAATGAAAAAAATAACAATCACTCATATAACAAAAATGATAATGAGAGTGAGCTATGAGAAAAATACAAAATATATATATACTTCAACGACAATAATAACTAATATTTCAAAATATGATAGTAATGAAAAAATATAAGGCACTATTATATATTATAAGACTTTATATTTCAAAAAATAATCCCGTTTATAGAACCTCCACGGTATCTGTATCTGTCTTGCACTAGATTTGCATATACCAGATAAAGTTGAATTCATATTCATGAAAATTTCAAGTTTCAAAATAAATTTATCTATTAATATTGTATACATATATATATATATATATATAGAGAGAGAGAGAGAGAATTGTTAAATATATACTAGATTAAAAAATATTCATAAATCTAGGAAGTAATATAGTTGTCAAATTATTATTGTTGTAAAACGATTTCGACTAACAGTATTTGAGGATAATTAGTTAATCACTCATGTATATATTTCAGATAGAATATCCTGGTTGTGATTATTGAATGATCGAATAGGGTAACATTGGGATGGAAAGGTGCCAAGGAGCTATTTCAAGAATAGCCTATCAGCAGATTCAATTTTGATGGGGTACGTAAGAAAGAGAAATACAGATAACGAAAGGAAAATGGTTCGATAAGAGAGTAATGAAGGTAACGAGTTGATGCGAAAGGTAATATTTTAAAAAATAGAAATATATAGAATTTATGGAAGGAATTTTGAGCACTTAGAGAAAGATGATATGTACTGAAGAAATGATAGTAAAAGTATGGCGGATGAGGTGTCTTAGACGAAAATAGAAGACAAGAGTTTAATTCCTACAATTTCGAATATGTCAAAGCTGTGTCGTAAAGAATAACGGATGTACATATCTTATGTATTGATGCATATATATATACATACATATATACATACACTAATATTATTTATTGTATACTGATATTAATCTATATTGATATTAAATTTTTAGAGCTAATAAAAACCATTGAAAATTCAATTATTTTATTACACTCGAGTAAGTTAAAATTAAAAAAATCATACGGACTTGAGCAGATATGAAAGCATTAAATGTTTAAACAAGTAATCTAAAGCAAAGATGCGTAATTTGAAGTAATTGCGAATAATATTTATAAATGAGACTCAATTTCAAAAATGCACGAGCAAATATCAATAAAAATAAGTAAATGCTTAAAAATTCAGGTAAATTATGAGTAGGCGTGGGTAAATGAAAGTAGTGAATAATAAACTAACATTAACCCATCGTCTTAGTGTTGTTCTAAAAAGGAATTGTCGAAAATAATATTTTACCAATATTTATTTTGTATGAAAAAGAAGGAAAAAATTATTGTTTAAATAATTGTATTATATAATCAAAGAGAACACATTAATTAAAAGAAAAGACCACTATATACATATATATACGAATACGTAATATAAACATAAATATATATAAAAAAAACTTCGTTTTAATAATAATTAATGTAAAAAATCTGTATTAATTGTTTATAATCACAAGACTACAATTAAAATATAAACTAAAAATAATATATAAAAAATTTTGATTCATCATAATAACAATTGGAACATTTATTGTACTAAAATATTTAAAAATTATTATAAAAGATATCGGGTGTAAAAATTAAACAAAAAAAATCTTGTTTTATGAATTGACACGATGCTTTTCCACGTGTAGAAAAATGAAACATATAGCAAAAACAAAAAGAAAGCAAGCGTGAGATCGAAACACTGAGATGTTAATCTAAAAAAATTGAGATGACACTTTTCCATACACTGGAAAGGAAGTCGCGTGTTTAAAACGATATTTATGTTCCATGAGATTCCACTTGTAAGAGTTGCTGTTAACAAAAAGTCGAAGTTAAAAAGTTCGAAGTCAATCAATTCGGTTAAAGTGATCGGCAAAGAAAAAGCAAAATTTTATACCAACTTCTCATTTTTATCTAATTATTTATTTAATTATTTATATTGTATATATTGTAAACATTCGAATCATTACTCTTTATAAAATTTCTCAATTTATTACTTCGTTGTGATTCATACACACTGAAAAGTGTTTATTGTTCAATATTTTATTTAACCATTTAAGTATTTTCAAAATTATAATAACACTCTATTAAATTTTCTTGCAGATCCTTCCATTAAATCTTAAGGAAGTAGCAGTCGAGACTGAAAAAAAATTAAGTATAATTTCATATTTATTTACAGTAGAGTTATAAAAATTAATTTTTCTTCATAAATAAAATCTTTAAATTACATCGATAGTATTAGACATTAATTTTTCCTTTTTTTATGTTTACTATAAAATTATAAAGTGTAAATAAACCTTACTTAATATTAGAGAATTAATTTGAGATATAACATTTTATTTCTAACAAACTATATAAATATTGCTTCACTTTTACTGTGTATATAATCAATAATTCCTTAAAACTCTCTAATAATCGCGAGTCCAGTCAGCATAATACTAATTCCAAGTTCGTAACACTTACAATAATGGATAAAGTATTTTTTATATCAGAAAGCTGTGCAGTAAGTTGATAAAATGTATATCTTTGCTCATTTTTATTTATTAATGTTTATTATTTCAACGGAGAAACGAATATCTGTTTCCAACTTTTTCTATATATCCATCAACGAAATACAATTATTTCAAAGGAATAATCGAATTGAATTATACACAAAATATGTCTGTTTTTGCGTGTTGATCTTTTATCCAATTAATCACTGCACTAGTATTTTCATTTGTAAATTCTTCTAGGTCAATCTTTATTTTATTTTCCATTACTTACATTATCCAAAAAATCTTTCGTTTCAACATTACTTTTGTTATTTCCTAATTTTTTGTCATTTGAAAGTTTAATTCTATCTATATTTATGTTTACTAATATTAATATTTCTTTCTCATCAATTTCTTCCTTAAAAGTTAATTTTTTAATTTAAAAAATATAGTACCCTTTCTAATTATTTTTGAAGTTTAGGTCTAGAGCCTGTCACAAAAATTTTCCCAGATATATACTTAGATATTAAGATAATTATTCGACAGACGACGATACAGTGCGTACCATAAGCAAATCTTGCGCGTATATTCAACTAAAAAGAGTAGAGCACAATGTATAAAATATTCCCATTTTTTATGATTCTAATACATGTATTTCCATGTTCAATTGTAGCGATCAAAATACTTAATAAACATAATTTATATTCTTATAATAATTTATAATATAGGTATAAATTTGATATGAATGGTATACATTAGACCAATAATTCACTTCATAAATCACACGCAATAATGCATTCGAAGTGTACGATGTAAAACTTTTCCCAACGACCTCGAGTACTTCAATCATGTCATTCTACCAATTAAGAAAATCCTTAAAGTGCGCATACTTTCCAGCGACTCTTTATTCCCTCCTCTTTTTGCGTGAAATGAACATTGTGCAGATATATAACTCCAAATCTACGGGTTTAAATGGAACGTATTGTAATTCGACACGCAGATTTGAAACCCTATCCGCTTCCCAAAGAAGAACCAAATTGCTGAGAAAAAATCTAGTAAAGTATATCACGGAAGATAAGACGATTCGCAGAATTTAATTGCTTCAAAGTTTTCTAAAGCGAGACAGTTAGTTCCACTTTTGAAAGAAAGTATAAAATAAAAATGCTGGCCTTATCTACTCAAAAACTTACGCACACAATATTCGGATTTATGCTCTAACGAAAAAGTTGACTCGAGTAATATCGTTATTTAACAATACTTCAAATGACCAAAAAGTTCCTTGTGGACTCTCTTCCTCTTTATACATCTTCACGAACTCCATCCATCGGACGACATGCGTTGGTACTTTACACTCCTTGATTTCTTGGCACTGCACTTCTTTCCCTACCTTTGCTTAGGCTTCCCTGTTCTACCACTCGTTGAACTTTAACGAGGAGCTACGCAAACTTAGTTCGACTTTAATTTACTTGTACTAACATTTCTCTTTCGTGATGAGCTATATGTTCGTGAAGCTTTTTTGGAAACTGCAACCGAAACTGAGCAGCTGTTCTTAACATTTGCATGCACTTATGCTTCGTGAATGTGCATTTGTGTACTATTATCACTTTATTTTTGTTTTTAAGAAAAATTTTATTCACAGATGCATACGTTAAATTACTTTAATATTAATGTTTACACATCTACTCCAAAAATAGACAAAGCTAGAATTAATATCATTTCAAGTATTTTATTATCTAAATAATTTTTTAATTTTTTAACCGATATATAAGATGTAACAATATTAATTTAACTATTAATTAAAAATCTTTATTATTGTCGACAATTAATGATTATTAGCGATTTTACACAAAATATTATAATTCTCTATTTTGATTTTAAAATATATAATATAAATTATACAATATTATTATACATGATTTATTATATAATATAAATCAATAAAAAATGAATGATAAATGAATTATAAACATTACGCACCTCTAATTACTTAATAATATAGCGATAAAAATTGAATAATTAATAAAATAAAACACTTTTAACTAAATTTAAATACACTATCGATTTATGATAATTTATTCAATGCAAACAAAGTTCGATAATGTAGTAGTATTTTTCTTAAATGTATATAAAATCTTTTTTAATATTTCAAAAATTATCGAAAAACTATAAAATATCATTATAAAATAATTTTTTTTGTTTTAATATTATCATATCAATATCATGATGTAATATTTTTAACATAAATAAACATAAAAAGATGTTCGTATAATTTTTACAAATATTCGAAATATCAAAAAAGTATTCAAATATTCACATTATTATAAATATAAAATTTATTATCCATATAATAAATAATATGGAAATGAATAAAAAATTCTTAAATTTTTATGTGATTCATTGATCAGATTGTTCATAGCATAGCAATTGAATCCTTTTGCTATATTATAAAACTAATTATAATTAATTATAAAATCAAAAAAATCATTGTAAAATGTTAGATGCAATAATGTTAACATAAATTTATTATTACTAAATTTTAAATCATTTAAGAGACAAGATCATATATAGATCTAAAATCATTGGAAAATTATTCAATGGATTGTTATAAAGTTAATATTTAATACTATTATATATACATACAAGGTATAATTATAACAAACGAAACAAGTATATCATTAATCATAATGTATTTTACTTATCATATTACTGTATATAATTTTTGAAATTCTAGAATTCATATTATAATACAATATAATATTAATTACAAATTCATAAAATGTTATGAATTATTAATTAAATGTATAAAATAAAACATATTACCAAATAGAATAAACAAAATTCTAAATAATCTAAAGAATTTTTAAATTTCGAATAAAATATTAGGAAATTATGCAAATAAGTTATTTCTTAAGAAATTTTAGAAAAATTAATAGCATTACTTTATTGGAATGATAACTATTACTACGTAACTACGTTCGCATTTTCATTTTTTTAATGTGAATCAAAATACCTTGTTAATTTATTACTTATCATTAATGAAATAAAAAATGAGTTATTAATGAAAAATGAAACTATAATGAATAATCGTGAATCACCTAAGATAAAATGATAATAACTAACTGTAAAAGTTTGGTTAAAAAAATTTTCTTGAAAACATCAAATATTAATTGAAAAAAATAAATTTCTTGAAATTACTTGATTAAAGTATGTAAATACTAATAAGTATAAAATTTGATATATTTGCAAAATACATTTATTTTCATTCTTTTATGACTCGTAGCAAGAAAAGGATCGAGGAAAAAAACACTTTTTTTGAAACAGGTAAACCAAATCGGAAAATAAAAGACGCAATTAACATTAAATGACTGTAAGCGAGTATTGCTCGAAAGCGCATTTCAAAGGTCGCGCATTTTTCAATATCCACGTACTTCGGCGGGATCCGATTCGATTATGTGTCTATCTTAAGGAGCATTGGGAAAAGCTTACGTCTGGGTAGACGCTTTGGACCTCGTTACGTCGAGGGAATTGACGTAAATTGTTGGTAAAGTAGAATGTGTCGGCAATCGGAAAGAGCGAAAGCGAACTCTACCGTAGTACAGCTTTTTAGAAGAGGATAGATTACTCGGTATAGTGCTTTAACTTGTACATGCATCACCGTCCAATTGAACTAGTAGCTTTGAGCAGTGAGAAGCGTTATTTTTTTCTACCTTCCTTTTTTACTCAACTTCATACGTTTAATACGTTTACTCTACTCATTTAATTGTTTTATTTCCAGTGTTGCTTTTCAAACATATTATCTACAGAAACTTTGCCAGTTTGTAAAGGCTTATTTCGTGATAAAGCACGTAATTAAGGAATGTGCAATATCGATGTTCACCACACCATTTCCTCTATCGATAGTACATCACTAAATAACTATAATTACAAAAATACTTCGATTTATGCAAAAGTTAAATTTATCGATTTTATGTAATTCAATATAAAGTATCATAGTACAAACTTTTCAATGTATATATCACCATCGCCTTCATAAGTTATCAATTTCTTATGCGGAAATATTCAAACGCGTTCTATTGAAATAGTTTTTAAAGTCATTTAAACGTGTTCGATTGAAAAACTATTATTGGCATTGTTACCTTTTTAAAGGAAAATTCTTATAAAAGTATTATTACTAGGTGATTACAAATTCGCAACAAATCTTCTTCAAATTTAACTATTAATTCATTGATTTAAATGAACTTAAATTTTTTTAATTTTCAGAAATGCATCTAAAGTATGTTTCAAAGGATTGATATATACAGAAATAAATATTGATTCAGAATTTCTAAACTATTGTATTTTTTATAAAGAGTAGATAATTGTCTTAATATTAAATGTAAAATATTTTATATATAAATTTTATACTGTATTCGATTAATTATGTTAATTATATTATGAAGAGTCTTTTCATTTTAGACTCACTTTTTAAAGAATTTTAAAATATTAATATAATATTAAAAATAACATTTTTCTTAACTAGTCAAAATATATATATTTTTTACATGAAATTTTTAAAAACCAATAAAAACAAAAAACTTTAAATTTAAATAATAAATTATATAATCTATATAAAAATTTATATTTTGAATATTGTTTATAGTATTTTTTGTTTAAAAATTTTACTTCTTTAAATAAATAAGTTAAAAATTATTATTAATTCTTATTTATTGAAATAAATTTAAAAATAAAATCTGAAAAAGTTAATACTATTTTAATTTAAATAAATTTTGAATTAAATTAACCAAACTCTTTATTTTTATCTTTTTTGAATAACTTTTAAAACCTCACGCATCAACCTCATATTTTATTTATATATTGAATCCATGTTATAATAATAACTAGTTTTTTATAAATATTTATTATAATTACATTTCAGCTTTATGTATTTTTTTAAAAGTTACATTACAATAAATACATTTCTAATTTTTCAATTTTATCTTAATAATAAAATTCTTTAAAAAGTATAATATATTGTATAAATGATAAACGAATGATTGATTGTATAACCGATATAAGTATAATTTACTATTAAATTTGAATTCTGCATATTATTATATATGAAGGAGAAATACCTATAACATTGATATTGTTGCATTATTACTCTTCATCTTATAGTTATGCAGATATAAACACAGTACTGGAACAACATGATTAAAAAGTAAAGCCCTTTCATCTAGTATACTTTTTATGACTTTATCTTTTTAATAAGAGATCGAGTAATTCGATTGAACTTTAACTCCAAAAGAGGAAGGATCGAAAGTGACAGGTTGCACGATTTACCTACGAGATTAGAAGCCCAAACCTTTATTTTACGTGTAATCTCTCAATAAGCGCATTATTAATCAACTATTACACGCATTTTCGACTCTGCATTTTAATAAAAAGTAACTTGATTGATTCAAATCTGTGATAATAAGTAAAAAAAGGCTACTTTCACTTTCAAACAATCTTAAAAATAAATATTTCAAATATACTTTTGAATTACATTCTCGTTTATAAATTATTTAAATAATACAGAAAAATTTTTATTTTATACACAAATATTTCGACATATTTAGATTTAATTTAGTATTTGCAGAGCTAACAAATTGTGAAAAATTAGAATCAAATTATAATATTAATTTAAAGAATTATTTTTAAAAAATTAATAATTTCATCTCATTTGTATAAGTTTTCAAAAAATGCTTAGTCTTAAAATATATAATTAAAATCAATTAGTAATGATGTGAAGGTTAACTGGACATATTATTGCTTATCTTGAGAAGAAGTAAATAAAAATTTATCAGTAAATTTTTTGCACACTAACTTCAGCAAATCCGGATAATCCTTTTTTTAATCCGAATACGGCTTATGTTTTTACAGGCAAAATGAATTTCAAGAAAAGAGTTTGGAACTATCTGTACTCTACGTACACGAAGCTGTAGTACAATTATTTTCATCTTCGAAGGCTTAAATTACTGGAAGATTCTTGCTTAAAGTTTCGTCCCTGCTTATCGATTGAAATTCTAGTCTCGTCATTTTCAATTATCTAAAATCGTTGATTTCGAACGTAATAGAGGTTTATAATTTGTAAATTACAAGGGAGCTCAGAACCTTTTTTTAAGGTAATCGATGTTTTTTAACCGATCATACGAAATTATATTGATTTCGAAATTTGATGAATTTTAATTAGCTAGAAAATAATTAAAATCATTTTCACACATTCTTTTAATACTAAAAAAGAACTAAAAATAAAAAACTACTTTTATTGCGTTTATACAAGAAAGTAATATACCATTTAATTTATGCTAAAGAATATAAGATAAATATATTTAATATCAGTATAATTGTAATAACGTAATATTAGATTCTCTCACTAAATTATTTAAATAAAGATCGTATAAATATAATTTTAATTTCAAATAAAAATCTGAATTTTATTAGAATTATATTTTCTTATAATTTACATAAGTATCCAGCAAAAAATTGATTTATTGTAAAATATTTTATGATAGACTAAAAACTAAGTGAAATGTATTTTTTTATTCCTGAAAATTTTTTCAAGAGGTCGAAACCGCCCTAAAAAGAATAAGTATCAAGTTTCAATTTTATGATTTCATATATAAAAATCGAACCTTTTTCAACGAAATCAATTGAAAAGATTTTCTTATACCGAAAAATAAAAGACACATTTTTTCAATTTATGAAGATAAATTATTTTCAAATATATTAAACTTAGAACAATTATCATATCTAAATCAAACGCAATAAAAAAAATTCTAACTGTGTTAAAAAGGTTTATGTATAGCTTAATAATTCTAATTATGAAAAATAATTATAAAAACTCCAATCTTGTGAAATATATTTAAAAATATCATTAATAAAATTATGTATAATCTCATTTCAAAAATTAAATCAAATGTGATTGTTCTAAGAATCATAATTTATAAACAGTATAAAAAATATACTAAATAAATATTTTTAACATTAAATATGTTATAGCTAAAAATAAAGTACATTTAAATAGTGAGAATATAACAAGAACCCAAGTATTTACATTTAAAATAGTTTATTTAAATACACTTTATTTTATTCCGAACATAATAAATATCGAGAACTTAAAAAAGTTGTAGAATATATCGTTAAAAAATTAATGAAAATATATAAATCTGAGAGTAATTAATCGTTTTGCATATGATTAATACTACTAAAATAATTTATTGAGTGAAATTATTAATAAATATTAGAAATAATTAAAAACTATAGTTCTAATCAGAATTTATCATTAAAATATACATATAGAAATTACTTTAACAGATAAAAATATTTGATATTAATTATTAATAATAAGTGTTTCGATTGTCTTTAATATTCTGAAATATTAAATAGCGTAGTAAGTAATGAAGTAAATTTTTTTATTTTAGCAATGAGCTAATAAATATTTATCGAGTATTATTTAATTGATTGCGAAAAACCATAAATTACTGTACACTTGTCCTAGTAAAACGAGGAATGAAGATATCAATAAAAGTAACCTGTGGTATTTCACATAGGAAACGATTTCTCTTTCTTGTGATATTCAAGAATTTGTAGATGGGTCGAGCGAGAACGCCATTTACTTCTCTTTGGGTTCAAATTTGCAAAGCCAGCAGCTGCCGACTAGGGTTTTAAAGGCGTTGTCCGATGCTTTCGGCTCGCTGAAGCAAAGAGTTCTCTGGAAGCACAGCAGCCTTTTGCCCGTTCAAGCAACCAACATCAAGTTTGTGAAATGGGCTCTCCAGCAAGCGATTCAGGGTAAGCCGAATGACCAGAGGGCCAATCCTTTTCAAGGACACAATAACCCTCTTGGTAAATTGATTCTGAAAACACGCCTTGCACAAAACTGTATTTTCCCCTGTCCTCGTTCTTTTGCCTACATTAATTATACATATGAATTTGAAATGCAATGTTAGCATGCATATTTCACACGTGACAATGATGAAACTCAAAGCGAATGCATTTTATATGCATGTACAATATTGATATTTCACTATTAAGAGAATCAAAATACCAAGACTATAATTTTCAATCGATTCCTATTTTATCGAATATTTCCAAAGAGAATACTTTCTCTTTATTTTACGGATTATTCCTTTTTTCTTTATATATTTTATACATGAAAAATAAAGATGCACTTCAAATAAGTACAATTTCACTGTAATTGAGTATAAATTTAAATTTAACCTAAATACATTATCACTGAACATTTAAAATACATTTTTTAATGATATTTTGAATTCCTTATGGTATTTTATTAAATTAAAAAATAAATATTTTAGAAACGAATAATAGAATTTTTTTATATAAAATATATTTATGTAGACTTCATTACGTTAAATCAGAAATATAAAAAATTTTTTTAAATACATCGATTCATATCTCCTACGTATTATCAAAAGTTTTTTTTCCTCATTGTGCTCATCCAATAAGTGCAGAACACTCGTTTCACTTTTGTTTTCTATAGTCTTTTGATCCGCTTTACATATGTATTTGCTTCTGCCATTCCTTCTTATTCATCTTCCATTTCTTCTTATTCTTGTTCTTGTTCCGATTTTTATCTTCTTCTTCTTCTTCTTCTTTTTCTTATTGTTTTTTTGGTATTCTCCTTATTCTTTTTCTTTTTTATTCTTGTTTTTATTCTTGTTTTTGTTCTTGTTTTTATTCCTTTTTATTCTTTTTGCTTATTCTTTTTCTCCTTTTCAATGATTTTTTATGTTAATTATTACATAATATTATTCTATTTATAGCAAATGCGAGAAAAATTAATTTTCATAAATATTCTATTCGCTTTTACATTGAATATTATATCTTTAATGGTTTAAATATTATAACTCTTTTCATAGATTTATTATTTAGGTTAAACATTTCAAAAGTAGATTGATATAAAAAATATAATTAAACGACTGAAGCTGAAAATTTATGTACTAAAAATTTAAAATAAAAAAAATTATTTAAAAATTTTAAGTTTTTTTTTGTATCATTGATAAATATAATTTCATTTATTTACTTATAATAATTTTTATATATATATCTTTGATGTATTTCATACTTCAGTTGTAAATTCTTTTACCTAAACTTAACATAATATTTATTTAAATAATTTTTTTAATATAATTATATATAAATATACTTATTGAGAAAATTTTGATAAATAAAATCATTCAATATGTTATTTTAATTTAAAAATTTTAATAAAAATTCATTTTCAGATTATTTATTATCTCAAAAAAATAATATTGTAATATACTTAATTAATATATAGTATGAAAATTTAAATCTTCATGTTTATAGCAGTATAATAATTATTTTAATCAAATTCTTTTATATTCAGAATAAAAAACTTGTGTGCATTGAATATAATTAACACATGTTTCATTATTCAGTTACAAACTAAAATAACATGATTTTTTTTCTGGATGTACACGAGATTTCATTAAAAAGTTTGTGTCAGTTTTTAATTTTCCACGTTATAAGTTTTAAAATGAAAAACTTTTTTTATGATATTAATATATCTGTTCTAGATGTATATATATATATATATATATATTGTATTCGTATTTTAAATTTTGACTCCAATGATTCAACTTTATCTTCTTGTGTTTTATAATGATGTAAGATTTAATAATAAGAAATAAAATAATTTATATATAATTTTTTATAAAACCAAATTTAAGTGACTTACCACGATAAAGATATTATGAATGACTTTTTATATTATTTTAGTAATACTATTATATAAGAAAAACTATTTATAAATTTTAAAAATACTTATAAGGAAATTAACAACTTGCTGCAGTTAATAGTGAAATTTAATAATATGTAAATAATTGAGCGGTATAAACATCAAATATTTTATTTAAATATTATAGTTAATTATTGATTTACCGATTAAAAAATAAAAAAATTACATGTAAATAAAAGACAAATAAAAATATTTGTATTCAAATTTCGTATACGAAACAACTTGCAAAGCATTAAAATATGAAAATTAAAATAATATATCAATGTATTTTACAATGTACCTATTGTTCAAATAAAAATAAAAATAATGATAATAAATAACAGAAACTATGAAAATTTCTAGGTTAAAATAAAAGTTAGGTACAACAATTGATAGAATACTATTCGAAATTCTCATGCTTTTTATCAATTTTTATAAAAAAGTTAAACTTATCAATGGATATTTCATAAAAATATAAATTGTATTGTATACGTCGATACTTATTTCAAATTTTATGATCATTTATGATTTTGTGAGAAATTATTCACTTCTTAACGAAAAAAAAATTTTTAATAAGATAAAAATAAGATCCATAAAAATATTGATCAAAACTACTAAATAAATTGGAAAAGATATCAGAATATATATATCAAAAATATTTCGAAGGTTGAAATAAAAATCGAAACTAGTGTGTTTTATTTGATGGTTATTATTTTCGAGAAGCAGCGTAAAGTTCGCTGAGTAAAATCATATTTTGTCAAATATATGAAAACTGCATGAATTTTCTCATTGGATTCTTAAAATTTAAAAGTATAAATTATTTCAAATTATCAATTTATTTAAATTTCTTGATTATAAGATATAGAATATGTTTACACATTCGTAATCAACTTAAAAATAGTGTAAGTTGTAAGAAACATAAATAAGGGTTAAACGTATAATAAAAAATGTTAATTATAATATATAGAATATTAATAGACATTTTACTTCTAAATTTTATATTACGATTAATAATTATTAATTATTAATAATCTTTAATTCCATAACAACCATTTTTTTCAATTTCTTAACTATTAAAAGCTTATATAATCCGAGATGAATTATAATTAATATGGAAAACTATGCACTATAAAGTAATATTATTGACAATACCGTTCTTACAAAATTCAAATATAATAAAAAAACAATAAAAACTAGTAAAAGCATATCTATCTCTTCTTATCGATACAATAACTGATCAATCTATCGGTAACTTATTTTAAAAAATACTGCATTATCAAATACAAGTATTTTTCGAAAACGTTGATCTTTCAGTATTGATCCTATTTACCTATTTACTTTTGTAGAGAATAATTTAATTAAAGTTAAATATTTCATAAAATTTTTAAACTTAAATTAGAATTTTTAGTTGCACTTTTTTAAACTGTTTTTAATGTTATGGATTCCATTGAATAAATTAGATCTTATTGAATATACTATTAAAGTTTTTTAATGTAGAATAAAATACTTTTTTTTTATTTCACCTAGACAATATATATAGAATAATTGTTCTGATTTTTAATATAATATATTTATTATAAAAGATCAAGTACGATATACAAAATATTTAAATAAATGTCTAACTGAAAACTAAATACATATATTTCTATCATTAATCCATGTATTAAGCATGCATCACGTAATTCCATGTAACAAAAGAAAAAGTAAACAATATAAAGAATAAACACACGATATATATGTAGATGTGTACAATATATATATATATATAAGAGCATGAAAAATGTACTTATTTATAAATGCATTTAACAGACTAAATTACGGAATCGAAATATAAAATGTAAAAATTTAAAGACAATAAAAAAGAATTTAATTTAAATCTTCAAATATATATATAATGAATATTACCTGCATTAGTTAATACAATTTATTTAACGATACGTATTTTTTACAATATCTTCGCTAATTAAGTTTACATAATATAAAATTGTTATTATAAATTAATATAGCATGTGTCACGGTATATATATATATGTATGTATATAATATAATTTAAAATTGAAACGTATAAATAAATGTACTTTTTTTACGTGTACCGTTAATATGTAATTGATCCTACATGTAACTAACAATATTAATTTAATTATGAGGAAAAAATATCTTGCCGATTGTAGGTACTCGAGTAGCATCAAACAGATGGATGCTGTCCTGAGGGATGAACAGGTGAAATCTATCGAGAGGGCGGTTTGGCACATAGAACACGTACTGAAATTCCCCGGTGCCCGACATTCTCGATACCACGGCAAAGACATATTGGCCATCGAATATTACGGGACGGCTGCTTTTATTTTCGTGCCTAGAGCTTCGCTGTTATATCTGCTCTGCTGCACCCTCGCTGCACCCTCGCTGCACCCTCGCTGCACTAATGGAAAAACCTCGAGAATTGAGATACCGCGGAAACATGAAATCCGATGAAAAGAAAAAGCGACATTGATAAACAAACAAAAATTTCCCTCGGCGGCCTCGTTGTTTTCGAAAAATAAAACAATTTCTCTGTATGCGTATTTATTCCAATGACGTGTAACAAAAATGAACTTGACAACTCGCTTATACCTGAATTTCAAGAATAACTTCAAAATACAAAAAATATTCCTCAATATTTTCTGTATTTTTTTCCTTCCTTTTTATTTTAATGTATGCTTATAAAATAAATAAATGTATATAACTTTGAAATAAAATACTTCATTCGTATTTATTCCTTGTATTGAGACAATATGAAGTAAATCAAAATAACAGTCGCACTTTGATAGATGAAATGAATGAGTAATATTTGATTTCACAGAGATATCAACAGTAACATTTAATTTTTAATTTATGGTTATTTCTTAATTTATTGAGTATTAAATTTTGAAATAGAAATTAAATCAAAATATTAAATGGTATGTATTATAAATAACAGGTAATTCAAATTTAAACTTAATGTATAAATATATCGATAAATGTGTACAAATTTTAATTTTTAAAAGAATTATTAATAAAAGAACTTCTAAAATGATATATTATATTTTCATAATTTAAGTTTATTTTATATTTAAGGTAACTAAAAGTGATACAAGACTAATTTAAATATATTAAAATTGTATATATAAATTAAATTATGTTTGTGTATACTTTTATTTGATCATACACATATGATCATGCATATATTTAATACATTCAAATAACAATATTCCTAAACCTAATATTTTACATTTATATAATAGACCTATCGAATATCAGGTGTGATTTAAACTCCGTACTGAAAATTAAACATAACTTTTTTATCTGCAAAAGATGGCGTAAAGGAATGAAACCACTCTTAGAATGAGGGTGACAAGCGTCGATGCCCGCATCTATGTGGTTTACGGTTACGTATATAAAAATGCAATCTCTTTTAACGAGACAAAATGGAAGAATTTTCTTTCGTTAACGGATAATTTTCTCGATTAAAAAAATTTTTCATAGAATCTAATAATTTTCAAATATTTTGGAATTTTATAAAAGTTCTAATTCTAAATTTTTTATTCTATTAAATTATTCTAAACTCAAAACTAAAAATATTAACGTTGTCATGTACATAAAAGAAATTATGATGAATTAATTGAAAAGATAATTATAAGCTAATTGGAATGAAACAAAATTAATATGAATTAGAAATATTCGTTTAAACAAATTTTATGAATATTTTTTATTTTATTTTAAGAAATTTTATAATTAATTTATTTAAAAAATAATATATGTGAAACTATAATATTATTTACATATCACATCGTTAAAAAATTGACATATATACTCCACTTTCTTAAATTTTCCAATGTAAATATAAAATATGTTAATTTTCAATGTATTAATATATTTTAAAATAAAAAAACATCAACATTGAGTAATTAGGATAACTCTTGCTAGTAAGTTTACAAAAATCAAATATTCATTCGTATTGAATAATGATTAATAATATACATTAAAAAATGTTAAATTTTATATATATACTTTCATTCTAATTTTAAAATATATTGGTAATGTATAAAATAATTTGCAATCGATAAGCGAAGTATAATAGATAAATAAGTAAATTATCGAATATAAACATGATAATAAATCCTTATTTAATGTATATGAATATTAAATATCATAAACATATATTATAAGCATATTTTGTATGCATATAATTCAAATTTACTTAATTACATATCTTGACCAGATTTCGTCAATTCTGTTGGAATAAATTCGTTGGAATCTGTAAAGTTCGGATTTGATAAAATGTTTATTATCAAATTAAATCGTTATAATTTAAATGAGCACTAATAGTTAATAGAACTTAGAATACAATACTTAATTTTACTTAAAAAGAATTTTTCTTTTTAACAAAGAAGTTTTAAAATATTTTATAATAGGAAGTTGATCTGTACAATAATTTTATATTCAAATTCTAAATTATTTTACTTTATATAAAAATTAATATGAATTCTGTGTCATATTCCAGTTTATAAAAAAGTATCTTACATTAAATTTTCTAAATCAACAGCTGTAAACCAAAGATAATATAATTTTTCATTTATAAACTTTATTATTACAAACTTTCAGTAATTCTTTTATTTATTAAAGAAACTTTTTTCTAATTGAACTAAATTCATCAGTTGTATTTAATTGAAAAATAGTTTTATTTTAGCTAAAATTAAAAGAACTTAAACTCTCTTTTTTTAAATTAGTGATGTTTTCACCGTTAACGATCTTGAATTAAGAAAAATTAGCTGTTGTTTGTTAATGTATTAAGTGTTTGACTTGAAAACTTTTGATCAAAATAAAAGATAATCGAAATAAAGGGTATAATTTTAGCGCAATATTGAAAAATTTAATAATAAAATATTGATGTAATTTATTATATGAGACAAGAATATAAAAAAAAAGAATCATATGATATGTAAATAGCATTGGTGATTTTTAAAATCACGTTATAATATTGACTACTGAACTACTTTAAAAGTTTTGTAGAGATGTTCGCGACTACGGATAATCGACGAAGGTATAAGATAAAAAATAAGTGGTTGTTGCTAGAGTTTTTCTATATCGATAAGCAAGGTGTATCCAACCTTCCAATTTTTAATTTTATTATCCTTCTTTCTTAAACAGTAACGTTGCTCACATGTGTAAATAGAAGGTGACTTTTTGCTTGCGTGTAACGGACATTTCATTTTATAACATAGACGACTTGAGTATAAGCCACTTAGAAATCATAATTATAACTACTATTTTATAAAAGGTAAGTTAAACGTTTTATTATCATAATTCTTTTATTAGAATATAAATAATAATATAAATAAATCTTAAATAATTTATTCGATTTACTCAACTCGTTATTTAAATTTTTTGTTATATTGTATGTACATATGCCTTTTGAAAGATTTTAATTAAACTTCAGATTTATGAATTAATTAATTATTGATTAGCCAATATTTATTAAAAAATACTTAAAGCTTAATTTAATTGCAAACTCTGTTTCAGCAATGCATTCAAAAAGTCAGATATCGAAACCACTTTATCTTATATGCATACATAAAGTACTCTATTAAACAAAGCCGTTTTTTTTATAAATTGCAGTAATAAAATAGTACGATAAGCCAACAGTTCAAATACTAAAAATGTGAAAACATATGTCTCAATAAATATAAATAACTTTTGAGCATAAAAAAGATACTAAAAGGAAGTTAAACAAAACGAAAATATAGCAAGCAAAAGTTAAAAGATTTAAAAAATTAAAAAGAGCTACAAAAACTTTTTGCACCTATACCGTTAAATTAAGGTAACACTAAGGGAAAGCTATCACTGTTGTTTCAAACGAAAAACTATTCTTTAACATTTATAGGTAATACGTGTATAATCATTAACCTTATTTAAAAACTACTTTTGTAATAATTCTTACATTTTCTTTTCTTTATGTAGTCGAGTATATTATTTTTTTTGAACACTAAAATATTGATTTAATTTTTCTTAAAAATATATTTCTTTCAATTAATTTTTTCCTCAATTAATTTAATTATTTTCTTTGAGTCGGTTTAGTGTCTTTTGAACAATTAAACATTTAATTTATATGAAATTATTGTCTTATTTACACTAATAATATTTTTTACCTATTGTAATGTTTTGCAGATATTAAATTAATTTAAGTATTACATTAAATTATGAAAATAATCATTTCTATTTTTCGAAAAATATTAAAAAACAGTCATTTTATATGCTAAAAGATTTTATTTTGAACCTCTATTTATAAAATATTGGTTTATATAAGATATTTCATAATATATTTTTCTTAATAAAAAATTTATTTTCTTATAATAACATAAATTTAGTTTAATCGATTATTTATTTCAATTCTATATACATTTTTTAATAAACTATGAGTAAAAGAAATTATAAAATACAGTGTTCGTAACTTAAAAGGTTATTTTGTCGTTGTAAGCAAATATTTTTCAAAATACAAAATTAGAGAAATTTTTTTCAATATATTAAAAGATGGAAAATATTTGTTGGTAAACGTTCATGATTGAGTAATAACTATAGAATGAATAACATATATGAATAACAGAGAAAAATTCTTTAATCTACAAATATTTTACATTCGATAGTTATTAAACTATAATATAAAAAAATCGATATTACGATATATATTTTGTTAATAAATCGAATATCATTTATAAAACTTATAAACAGTCATACAATATCAAACTTTTAAGCTAAAACAATATTTGAGTATTCGTGCGGTCAATTTATACCCAGTTTCTGCCCGTGAATCATATGATAAGAAACATACCTTGCATCTCTTAATACACGCAATTTTACGACTTCAAAGGAGTTCGTGAGTCATGCAGAGTCTGATAATTAGTTTGACGATGGGAATTCTTGGGTTTATGAGCATTCAGAAATTCACTTAGGTATATATATTAACATACGATGAAATTTGTGGGTTTTCACGGATAACATATAATACTCATTATGCGTTTCTATACGCCTTAATATAATTATTCAAGATAATTCATGATAATTCAAATATCTCATAACAAGATACTAAGAATATTTTATATAATGTAATTCTAGTATGCAGTTAAATAAATAATTTATGTAATTTTAGTATTTAAATATTATACTACACAAACATGATCTAAATATTAAATTGCTTTTCTGTGCGATATAAAATATTTATATAGTGAATTACTAATCTGTATTACGTATGTAGTATAAACTTTATTTAGACAGAGTTTTTTAAATTTATAAACATATATTAAAATAATTGATATCAGCCAATTATCGACAAATACCAAAGAAACATATTTCATTGCAAATTTTCCAAATTCGATAATAGTAACTTATATTTCCTTAAAATAAGAATATGATTTGACATTGACGTAGATGATATCAAAGTAGTAAATTATCAGTTACAATCAATGCCAATCCAAATTTAAAATTTACAGTAAACTCGATTTGTCAACTATAATAGAATTTTTAGAAATGGATAAGTTATGCAATTTATTAATGTACCAGTATTTGTTATTCGATTTTTTTTTTAATAAAATATAAATGTAAGTTTGTTCAACAATATTAAATATTATAATAATGATAAAATAATTTCTTTACTATGTTTTCTATTATACGATAAAAAATTAACAATTTTTACTTTAATATTTTCTGAATTTATTTAAAAAAGTAATCAAATATAAAATATTATAGTGCTATGAAATAATATATAATTAAAAAGAAATAATTTTAAAAAGACATTTATTACATTCTTCGATTCAATCCTGCACTGTCATGTTAATCCAGTACGATATACAGTCCTGTTGATAATACCTTTTTTTCCATAAATTTTATCTATCTAGAGATCGCTTCAACGTTTCCTTTCTATTTTTCAATTTAATTACGTGACGTATACATCTTATTTGTGATTCAATTACTCTGATAATATTTTAGCTTACTAATAAAGTTTATCTTTTTCATGAGTATAATTCTTGCTACTTTGAATTGTATTAAACCTGTTTATTCTTCAATTTTATGTTATATTATTCTAATAGTTTTCATAACCTAAATTTTTATATTGTAATTTTATTTAATAATAATAACAATTTGTACATTACAATACTGATTATACTTCGTTATTTTCAAATATAGATAATATATAAATAATCTAAAGTAACGAAATTATAATTCTGAATAATGATAATTTTATTATTTTACCTATACACATTATATTTTAAAAATATATAAATATATGATTGAAATAATTTATCCATTAATTATATAAACTGTTAAAAATTTCAGTATTATTTCATTATTGTATTAAAATTATATTAAATTTTCTTGCTCAAATCACATTGAAAATCTCTCCTATATAAATTTGTATATTAAAGACATCTGCAACTAAGTTCTTACTAACAGTCAATAATAAATTATCATTAATTAAATGCATTTTATTATATATGAAAAATTCATATAATATGTTACTTTTTCCTGTAAATAATTTATAAATAGAAATCTAATTCTGTAAATTATCTCTTTAAGTAGATAACAATGATAATTTATTATTGATTAATTTATCTTCTCTAACAAATGATATTTTTATGTAAATTTCCAAAATTAACTGAAAATATATTGTTAACAGTCTTACGAAAAATTATAATTATGTAAAATCAATGATTTAATCTCTTCTAAACATATTTTTAATATTATTAAAATATTCAAATGTTATCTTATGAATCATTTATATTTGACATTTAAAAGTATCACTGATATGAAAAGATTTAAAATATTTATATACGTAATTTAAGATCTTTACAATTACAATTTCATTATTCCTACCAAATAATCCCTGAACAGAAATGCAAATGGGAAACAGACTCAGTTCCAGACTGTTATACTCTGGAGGAATTCATAATCATATTTATGATTTATATATGCATAAATACATAAATAATAATATAGAAACATAGATTTTACAATTAAAAATGAAACTAATAATCGTTACATATATTTTTCTTTGTTTAAAAAATTCCAAATTTATTATAATAAACATAAATGCATGTACTCCTAAATTAATTACATAAATTAATTTTATCTTATTACAAACATATATTAAATAATAAAAATCTAATCTAATACATAAATCTTTCTAAATTTATATTTTCTAAAACCTTAACATTTTTATATAAAAAGTACTTCATTTTGTCATATTAAAATTATGTTTTTCATATTCAGCTGATTGTACCGTATATAATTTTATAAATTAAAATATAATACAGATCATTTTGTTCTATCAAAAATAATAAATGTAAATTTCTGTTTGAAATATAAATCATGAAAATAAATATAATTATTAATTATAACTATGCATGAATACTTAATAAAGAACAGGAAACTAATTTACTAACATCAGCCGTTGTCATAAAAATATAGTTAACGCCATCTAACGAAAATATGGTGAAGTTAAATGACACACCGTTTTAGGAAAATAAAATACTTTATGTATCATATGTAGATAATTTTTCTAATTGTAAAATAAATTACTTTAACTGATAATTAAATAAAATAAATATTTTTGTTATACATTTGAGCAAAATTTTTATCAGTAAATAAAGTACTTTTTAATTTTTACTTAAAACATTTTAATGAATTTTTTTTGTTAATACAGTCGCTATAGGAAATCTTAAATTTGCAGTATAAAATTCGATTAAATAATTAAGTAATCTATGAGCTTTTCAGTTATAAAAGAAGTGTAAACTTTGAATATTATTTGAATAAATTTCAATATTCACATTATTAGTAAGCAATTTATTTGTTTTATTTAATATTTGCAATTTACAAATACTAATATTTAATTATGATACCAAAAAATATTATAAACTCTTTCATTTATAAGATAATAAGTGAAAATTAATATAAATCGAACATTGAAAATAATAGTCGGCTTTATAATAAATCAAATATTTATTTAAAATATAGAATATACTAATACCACTAATATACTATTACCAGAATAAATAATTTAATAAGTAACAAACAAACCATTATGTATCTTTTATGGTAAAAGCGTTATAAATTTTTCTATGAACTATTTCTCTAATTTAGTTTACGAATATTGAATATAAATACTTGCACTGAAAATATCTTTATCTTTCTAAATTTAAGTTATAAATGTTTTTGTTGAAATTGAATAAGTACTAATAAAAATTGTAAACTAAATATGCTTTATACCTATACTAACTATAAACAATAAAAAAATTTGCTTATCCATTTCAAATAAGTTATCTACACATGACGATTACATAATTAATGTCTTTCAAAACAGTAAACATAGTAAACATTGGTCGTGTTTACATTGATCATAAAGTTAATATAACTAAGAAATTATAACAAAAATGTAAGCTTTGAAATTTATAAAAATTAAGTACTTTTATAATATGTAATTTATAAGTATTTTATTGATGTAAAATAAAAATAATAAATTCTATATTAGTAATAATCTAAAATTAAAACTATATTTTCAAAATGATTTTTTTAACTACTAAAGTCTTCTCATAATTAATATAAACATTTGTTATACAATTTAGAAGCGTAAATATATAAAACAATAAAAGTAATCTTTTCTGACTCTGAACATTCACGTACTTCTCGGAAAAAGATATCTGCAAACTACCATACCGACAGGAAAATTATTCTAAATAACTGCTGCATAAGAATTTTCAAGATTATTTTATTAATACAATTTTAATAATATATAGAATATCGCGCTAATGAAATTAATTTCATATATTGATATATTATATTTACGTTTTTAACTTTATTTTATTATACTCGTATCAAATAATTTAAAACCAGTGTAAAAGAATTCGCAATTACGACGATACATTCGATTCTCAAACATAAAGTAAATGGTAAAGGACGTGTACAAAGCGTAGATAGAACACAAATTTTAATGTTTCAAAACTTATCGATTTTACGTAGAAATTTAAAAAATTACAATTTATTTTTACACTTTAATCAATTTTAAGTTAAAAACGTTTAATAAAACGTTTCGTTCAATCGTTTTATACTTTTCACGCATTGAAATTTAACGTTATTTGAAATTAAATAAAACTTAAGACAAAAGATTATCCATTAAAAGTTCTTTACGATAAAAATTAGGATTATTCGATTATTGTACATAAATAATAATATTATTATTAAATCAAAATTATACTTTTGTATCACGAGGATGTACGAAACTCTTATGTCGTTGATTCAACCAATACGCAAAAATATATTAATCGTACATTTGTAAAAATTGTTCGACGTACCGCAAATACAAGCATGCAAATTTAGTCATACCGATTTATCATAGATCGTATTGCACGTGTAAGGCGATAAAAAAAGTAAATAATGCTTTATGGACTATAATTTTCTAGAACCGCTTCGTGCTCATTATTCATATAAATATGCATAAAATGAACGCAATCCAAGAGACTAGATGTTCCAACCTTGAGTTTTTTCTAAACTCGCCTTTCAAATTCCTCGTAACGTGGTGTAAGTCGTCGTCCGAGTTCTCGTCCGAGTCCTCGTCCGAGTCGTCGTCCGAGTCGTCGTCCGAGTCGTCGTCCGAGTCGTCGTCCGAGTCCTCGTCCGAGTCGTCGTCCGAGTCCTCGTCCGAGTCGTCGTCCGAGTCCTCGTCCGAGTCGTCGTCCGAGTCGTCGTCCGAGTCCTCGGCCAAGTCGCCGTCGCGCGCAACCAAGAAAACAAAGACAATACCATTTTTCAACCAAGCTTTCAACCTCGCGCGCTTCGGCGCATTAAAAAAGCGCGGAGGAGGGAAGAGAGAAAAAACGAAAAAACACAGAAGCTCGAAAGAGTTAAGCACGTTCGGTAAGGTATCGATTCGCCCACAACGTAAGTCGCGAGGAGAATCGAGTCGCGCGCTATACATCCATGAATGTGCGTGGAAAAATGACGCAAAGAACGCGACGCTCGTTGGTGGAAGTCAGTTCTCGGTACGCGTTTCCATTGGTCGGCCGTCGGTATAAGCAGTGTCAACTCCCGCGACTGTATTCAGTTCTGTTGTTACTCACCCACCGAACACTTGGTAAGTACGCACAAGCTTTTACACCTTTCTCTCTTCCTCCCCGGCCCTTCCGCCTCGCGACAACGACGCGGACGACGACGACGACGACGACGACGACGACGACGACGACGACATCGACGATGACGACGTAGGACATCCGCGCGGTCGTAACGTAGGTGACGAGCCTCGCGTTCGCGACATCTTCCTCTCGTTTTCCCGAGGGCGAAGAAGGAGTTGGTTTGCAAGGGATTTCGCGCGCGAGCCGAAACAGCGTCAGAGCTGTCATTTCGAATCCGAGATGCGCGTTGTCCGATCGAAGGGGAAAGCTCGGCCAGCCGAGCGCATCGAGTTGACTTCCGATTTGAAACGCGACGATCCTCGACGGTAACGGCGTTCACGTGATGCTACGATGCATCATCGCCCCTACCACTGGACAGCTCGTCTCGAGCTCGACTTGCTCTCGGTACTTTGCGCTTTTGACTTAATTTATAAAAATAAATTGCACGCTGAGAACCGAGGATAAGTTTGGCAACCGACGGTGAACCGATTTATTGCAAGCCGAGGTAACATTTTGCGTCGCGCATAATATTTATTTTAACGAAGGTAAAAATTTGTGATCGATAACTGCACGGCGTCGAATCCATTCCTTCTTCTGCGCAGGGACGCAATTGTCCTTTGTTCAGCTTTGGCGTATTTACTATTTGAGGATTGATCAGGTTGACAACCTGGACGGAAACTTTCTTTTCTCCCTTTTTCCTTTGTGCTTTCCTTCATTTTATTTGCCGAACACTAGACTTCTCTGAAGCCGTACGCGTTTCCGATAAACGATACATTTACTCCTCTAAAAACTAGAGCTTAACGGCTCGGTACGTAAATTCGATGATTTAATCATTTTCGTAGCTATCGATCAAACCTTTCGAGTATAATTTATTTGTAAACATTCGCTTGCTTGAAAATGATCCGTCTCGCGTACGCGATACCGATGAGTGTATGTACACAAAAATTGGTTATTAATTAGCTAAGTTAACAACAATTTTAATCATAATATTTTCTATTACTTAATATGCTTGATCCATTAATTAAATCTAATTTATGAATCTTAAATCCGTTTTATAATGAATAAGCAAATCGTTATTTACTTTTCTTCCATTTTCCGATAGAACGATAAATTAAAATTCAACCGATTTTTAAGCTGAGTTAATCAAATCTATTAGCAATTATTTCAAAAAAGAAAAATACCATTTTTTATCGTAATTGAAATAATGTGCTGCCCATTTTATAGTTTTCTAAGATCAAAACCTTAAGCCGTAAATTCGTAATCGAAGGAAATTTTGTCTATCGATTTAAAATATTGATTCGATTCTAAATTTTTTATTAGATATATTGGTAATATTGAAATACGATATGGAAAATGAAAATTTTAAATAATTTGTAATTTATAAATTTCATAATATAATGTTGTATATATTAAAATATAGAAAAAGAATTTCTTATAAATATTAATCTGTGGATTTTTTATATGCATTTCAATAGACTAAAGAAATATCTTTTAAAAAATACAATATATTCATGCGCGCATATAAATATTTACATAATTCTATAGCATGAATCTCTTTTTAAAATATGTATTTTTAAATTATTGACTGATTGAAACTTTTAATTTACATACTATATTCTTACTTAATAATCATAAAACAAACTGTTATAAATCTTATCATTTTTAAAAAATTTTTCTATTTATATATATAGAAAATGCTTGCAAAATTACGTATATTTGTAACGTAAGCATAATAAAAAAAACAATAGCTATGCTTAATCTGACGGTGACGAGAAATTACAAAAAAAGAATCGATTGGAAAATAAATAATAAATACCAAATACATATTTTACACATTATTATTATATACAAAATAATAAAAAATTTTCAAATAACTATATTTGTAATTAATCTTAATATGAACAATTTATATATAAAAAAATTCTTCGATACTTCATTTGTAAAATTAAGGCCAATTTAATTCAAATCAATCCAAAGATTACGTTTAAATGCTTTGTTCAATGAGAAATTGATGAATCACGGTTCCATTTTTCATTAAGAATAATAGTTGACATAGTAATCAAAATGATAAAATACTTAAACTCCATAGCATAGATTGATGCAATTGTTTCAAGCTACTCGATGCATCAACAAAAGTTAATCATCGATAAACTATCAGAGTACTCGTGAAGGCATTATATGACGTAGGATATTCACGAATAAAGTGACGCGTTTCTAACAATTTCAATAGAATTTTTATGCAACAAAATAAGTTTTTATATTATACGATACTCAGAATATCCTTTGATATTATTTTTTAATGGTTTATACTCCAAATAATTTAAAATTTTTTAATCAATAAATCATAATTTAATAATTAAAAATTATAAAATCTATATCTATTTAAGAAAAAAGAGGATAATCAAAACTTTAGCAAATGTTATGAAGTAAAAACTCATTTTTCTAACTCTCGTGCATTTATAAATTATTATTAAAACTCATTTATAATAATAAAAAAAAAATTATATAAAATAAAATTTATCTCAATCTATATATTTTTATTATTTGTTATTAAATACATGAAAAAACCATAAAAAATATATAACAAAAAAATATTAATTATTCTTTTTATATTTTTATAAATTTAGATGTGTTAACTAAAAATTGTTAATATATAGTACAATATATAACTTAGTATACAATCTTTTATCCACATCACTTTGGTTATATAAACAAATACTTATCTATACACATAAAAGAATTTTTCTTTAATATTTTATTATTTATATCTTTAAAAAATATTATATCAATATTATAAGTTATAATATTTTTCTTAAATATAATCTTTGAAATTATTATAATTAAAAAATATATGATAAAACAGTAACTTGTAAAAAAATTATTATCATAAATTTTAAAAAATGTGCAAAACTATTTAATAGTTCCATTTTTATAACTAAATTTTACGTTGCTTATAAAAAAATTTTACAAAATTCTACGTTTTAAGTAAATATTGTATTACACTAACTACAAACGCTATTACATACACATTCCTACATATTATGGAGTGTTTTGTTAAAACTGTACACATACACAAATAGAAACATCCTAACCGCTATATTATTATAATGTTCATCTATTCAATACTTTAAAGATTTTATACCTTAAGATAAATCTACTCAATTAAGATAAAAAATATAAAAAATATATTTCTTTGTAATAACCATAAAAATAGTTTATTTCACTTAAGAATCAAGTTTTCAAACAATTAATCTGCATTATTAATTTAAATATTTAATTTATTGTAAATTTTTTTAACGATAACGCAATCTTTAAAAAATAGTATGAATACCATAAACATAAAATAAATTAATAAAAACCATTTAAAGATTTACTAAATATCGCTAAGAAATAATAAATATTGATTGGTTTTTAATCGTATATATAATCAGTTAAAATTATAAAACAAACACGTTATTTAATATTCATAAAAAATGTTAATGATTCATACATATCAATTGAGTGTAATCATATTCCAAACAATAAATAAGTACTTTAAAAAAATTATCGTAAATTGAAATGTAATAAGCTTTTAAGTCTCTAATATAACTAAAAATAATGTTACATATTTCAGCCAATTTAACTTACTTTAAGTTTCATTTTCTATTTATACTGATTAAAATTACAATTTAAAAAATTAACGCTTTATGATATACTTTTAATACTAATTCTATTGATGAAAGAAATAACAACATATAAAGAAAAAATATAAATCTGTAAATATAAAATACATTCTTGAAAAATTTAATACAGTAAAAAAAAATTTGTATGTAATTTATTCATCCAATTATTCTCTACGAAATTTTATATATTCGTATAAAAAATGTAAAATAATGGAGTAAAAATAGCATATAAAATATTGAAAATATATAATTTTTATTTAGTTTATACATATATATAAATATTTCTTAGCTCTGATTATTCAGGAATTTGAATAATTAAGAATAATGCAGATAATTAGTTATTAGTAAGTAGAAAAATAATTAATTTAAAATATTAATACACATTATTTAAATTTACTAAATTTAAGCAGTATAGCTTTTTTGTACATAGTAAAGGTAATTATCCTAGATTAAATACGTATTTTTAGCAATTAAAATATTTTTTATTCAGTAAAAAACTACATATTACAAAATTTTTTTACTTTTTATGACTATGAATAAATTATATAATATAATTATATAATACACAAATTGATAAATTTAAAATAAATAATACACAATAGTATTATAATAAATATATATATTTTATCTTTATGTATCTCGATTTAAAATGTTTTAAATTTTGCTAAAATTATAAGAAAGGAAACTATTTCAAATATATAAATCTATTGTTAATTCCCAATAAAAATAATAGTTAAACTGATACAAATATTCTATATTCTTTGCAAATAAATTACAATTTAATAAATTATCTGTATTCTAGTATTGTATTATGTAATATTTCCATATTAATTTTTTAACATTTTCAGATTTATTTAAACCTCAAAAAACATTCTGATTTTAATAAAATATTAATGAAACAAAAAATTTAAAAATATATTTTACTGATCTAATAGATACAAATGATTAATATTTTCTTCATACCTTACAATTTATTATTTATACGATTTAAAAAATTAGTGATAAATAATTGGATTGACTAACTCATCACAAATAACTTAAAAACTACACTTCCAAATATTCAATATTTTACTTATACCCATGCTAAACTTTTAAATAAATTATATTTGATATTTAGTGTAAAAATCGATTAAAAATTAAATAAAAATACATAAAATTTAAATCAATTAGTTTATAATATTAAAGTTATTTTAAACTATTTTTAATTAATTTCATTTTGAAATAACACAATTTGATTACATTAGTCAAAATACTTGCCTTTAACCACAAAAATTATGACACATTACGCAATTTTTTTTCATTTAACACATGAATTGATCACAGTGTTTTCCATGTACCAGTCATAAATAGTTAATTTAATAAAAATGTGTCACAAATTTGATATTTGAGATTTAATTTTCTGTTAAACAAGAATACATTGAGTCTAATAGTGAAGTTATTAATAACAATAACATATTATAAAAATAAATAATGTCAGATATTTAGTAGTCTAAAAATTAAAAATTTTCTAATTGGGTGAAAATTTTTTAGAATTGATACAACAGGATGTATGATTATATATTTTTTTCTACAGTATGAAAATTAAAATTTAATTTTACATTTACATCATTTTTTTAAGTTTAAAATATTATAACAATATAACGAAAATTAATTTTAGTTATTCAATTTTTATGTTCTATAACATATATTTTATAGTTATACGGAAATTGATTTATTTGATTTAATCAAATATTTGTAATATATTCGTTTACGTATCAAATGTATATTAAACGAAAGTAAGAATTAACTTTTATGAAATTTGGAATTTAATGGTTAATAATTATTTAAATTTGTCAACACTATTCACTTTTTATGATATTATTGTGCTACAATTATATTTATTACAAATATATATGCTATATATTTATAATTTTGTTTCAATGTTTTCTTCAAATTTTAATTTTTTTTGACATTTAATAATTCATTATTCTAATTATCCTTTAAAAAATAAATCTTTTTGCTTTTTTTAAAAAATTGTTTTTATATTTGTCTATAAAAAACTTAATGAATGTTTTCACAATTTAGAATAAAATTCACAAAAAACAATCAATTGAAAGCCTGAATTCAGTTACACAAAATGGAAAGTTTTGATAAATTAGAATTTAGAATCGAAAATAATCGAACGCTTAAAACTTGGCTCTTTATTGTTTATCTATATGCAATGTTAAAAAGCTGCTGTCTAACAGGTTTCATTTTATCTCTATATGACGTTGGAAAAACTCTCCAAGCTGGAAGGTTCAGTTATTAACCATGACACGTATACGTATACATACGTTTGTTCGGGCTTTCTCTTTCTCTCTTATTATGCTTTTTTTTCTTTACCTTAGGATGTAAGTAATAAGATGTAAGAAGAATGAGAGAGAGAGAGAGAGAGAGAGAGAGAGAGAGAGAGAGAGAGAATTTGGATGAGAAAATGAAAAAAGAGAATGATGGAGAATATGCAGCAAAAAATACACAAAGAAACGTCATCAAAGTGTGTATATTCTGGTGAACATACAAGCACAAAAATTGGCTGGCAAGTTTCCAGTCGGTATGCATTTGATATTTTTAGGTTTTCATTCTCTCTGATTCTGTCGCTCAATCTGTCTTGCTTCATCTTTTTAACTGCGTTTTTAAAACGATGAAACGTATATATGCTTTCGGATGTTTCGCGTTATTTTTTAATTACATGTGCGATTCTGCATTAATTGTTATTACCTTGAAAAATAACCAATTTGACCGAAAGCCCTACCAATGATGGAAGCAGCTGTCAATTGACACACGCCATATTTTCTCGTTCGCAGATGCGAATATTACAATCCATTTTTCGATGTGGAAAGCTAACGGTACGTCGCGAATCAGTAATTTCTAGTGATTGAAAAATTTTAATTAACGTCTCGTAATTATTCTCGAGTTGTGCTTGTTTCTTTATATTTCAAGTGAAATAATTTCCTTTAAAATTACAAATAGCAGATATCGTCTAAAAAGTTAACCAAATATACTGAAACTTCATTTACTTTTTTCAATTATGAATGAATAAAATTTCCCTAGTTATTTGGTAATTAAACTAATCTACTAATTTTCCACAATTACATTCATAATATTTACTTATGTATTTGAATTTTTCTTAACTTATTAATTTATCTTTTTAAATATTAATAAAAAATGTAAAATTATTTGTTTGATTTGACTATTTGTTTTAATATTTTAATTTTTAAGAATTAAATTTAGTAAATATCGAGATATATAAGTTAAAAATTAAAAAAAATCTCATTTAAAATTTCTTTTAGAATATTTGAAATATTTTTGTAATTCGTGCAACCGATCCAACTAATAAACATAAAATGTAATTTCTTAGTAATGATTTCATAAATACTGAAAATAGCTCTGAAAAATGAATTACGTAAGTTTTATTAATTCAATTTTTAATAAAAAAAATGTCGATGTTATATTATAGTTCATATAGATATTCGTTATTTTATTATATACATTTATTAAAAATACGCTGGAATTATTAAAATTATTATTCAGTAAATATATATATATATATATGATTTTATAAGTGAACTCTGTTTAAATAATAAAATCAATTTCTTGAATTTTTTAATTAAAAATATAACGTAAATAGTGACGTAAACATTTTTAATTTCAAAGAATTAATTTACTCTTCTTCCTTATTCTGCGCTGTACGAGAATGACGTTCGTTGTTTTTCTTCATAATAAAACATTTATTTGGAATTTGTTAAACATTCAGAAAAGGTTGTGTTTTTCGTTCGTTTTAAGTATTTCTTGAACTTTCACTTTTCCCTAAAGATTATTCGAAGAAGCAGACGGTTACTGAGTAACTGGTGAAATATACTAGTGACGAGTAAAATATAACAAAAAAATATATCAACCTTTAGACATAAAACATCGATAAATTTTACGGTGCTTACGGTATTTTGAAACTGACAAGCATTTTACAAATTAAATAGACCTTAAGGCGTAGAGAAATTCAATCTGAAAACTTTCCAAATGCACATAAAAACGAAAAGGTACATATACATATCACTGCTGTCTCTAATAATGTGTTGCTAAGACTATATAATATTTATCTTAGTATTAAATTCGGTCCACACAATGGTATTTTATTTTTAAATTTAAGTTATTGTTAATACAATTTTTTTTTATGTTTTTTTTCTTTTACATAAGATTGTGCCCACATTTTATTTGGAGTAATTAATTAATGAGATCAATTAAAATTTTTACCAATGCTTAAAAACTTAGGTTAATTATTTTTAATAGTTAAATATTCATTACGTATGTTTTTTAGTATTAATATAATTTTAAACAAATTTTTATACTTGCAAACTATACAGTAAACCTTTTTTATTCGTACTAAGCAGTATATATATATATATATATATATATATATATATATAAATCTAAATTTTATGATTGTTTAATATACTAATGTTTACATTATTCAGATGACATACGCAATAAATTGTATTATTTTTCATATACACAATAAATTATATGACTTAAAATAAACGCATTATCTAATGATACCGATTCTACTATCGATCAAATATATGTAAATAGAAAGTAATGTTATAAACATCGAATTTTGTTTCAGAAAAATAGTATGTATAAGGAATTCCGTAGCAAGGAAATAAAACACCAACCGCGGTCGCGTGGACTGCATTCATTTCCCGATCATTTTAGAGAACCCAAATTTTACTTATAAAAAGTTCTCTTCAAGGTGTCAAGGAAGAGGGACTTGTAAATAGTGTATATACACATATATATATATATATATATCAAACTTTAAGTGTATATAAATATATATATATATATATATATATCAAACTCTAAGCATCAAAATATTTATAATCAAATATAAGTTTGAAAGTTGTGTATAGAAAGAAATTATAATAACAGAAGAGCAATACACATCTTACAATGAAATCCAACACGCAAAATGACTTATCCCTTGGAACCAAGCTTCTTACTGCTGGAACAGCAGCTTGTATTGCTGATTTGGCAACCTTTCCATTGGATACTGCAAAAGTCAGAATGCAGGTAAAGTTAATTTATATTACAAAATTTTTAAATCTTAAGTTCATTAATCAGTTAAATAAATAAATTGAATAAAAAATCTTTGTTTAAAAAATGAAAAAATGGAAAATTATTTTTTCCCTGTAAGGGCATTTTATTGATGTTTTTATAAAACGATTTATTCTTATTAGAAGTATCAAAATATTAAAATACTACATTTTTGTAAAATATTTCATGTATACACGTATTACAATAATTTGGAAAATAAAATTATATTATAAAAACTATTCGTTTTAAATTGAATAAAAATTTTTTCTAATAATATAATTAAAAATTAAAATTATAATTAAATTTACTAAAAACATTTATTTTTTATTTTATATACAATGCAGTATTGCCTATTTTTGTACTACCTTCGTCATCATTACTTAAGCAACTATAGCTCATTCCTAATACTACTTTATTTAAATAATGTAAAAGCTTTTTAAATCAAATTAAATGCAATTTTTCTTTAATTAAGTATTATTTTTTCATTGGTATCTACAAATGTAGGTAAACTATTTGATACGAGGAAAAAATTGAAAACAACTATATCATTAAAATTTTATATTATATTTGTTTTTTTAAGCTTTTAATTTTGTTATTGTTTCTTTATGGATTTATATAGAATTAACTAGTTTATTATTTAAAGAAAAAAATTATTAAATTATTATTATTCTATAAAACAGATTAACATTTTGTAAATAATTTTAATTTAATATTAGATAGCAAATTAATGTTATATAAATTAATTAGAATAAAAAATATTTACAAATAATAATCTAATTAATTATTGTACTGAATTAATATCAATAAATAGTGCATTGATATAAAACTACATAAATATATAATAAAATTACTAATTTATTATTGAAGAAATCATATATTTTTTTATCATTTTCAACAAATAAAAATTGCAAGCTCGTATAACCTTAAATTTAATTTTCAATTCAAGATGCTTTTGGATAAAAAACAATTTTAAACAAGTTTACGTGTTCCATTTGTAACGCACGTATACTCTATAAGAATAGAAAATGTATATCTAATATTAAGTTTCTTTCCAAAGTCTATAAAAATATTTAAGTACTTGAAAACGAATTTTGAATTAAATTTAACGAATTATAACAAGTTGCAAAATAAAATTGGAACCAATTCCTAAAATTTTGAACACGTTTATAAATGAATGTACAATAATTTAAAAATAGATTCTGTTTGCAATGTATTTGTACATGTAAAACTTTTAAAAACAATTTTTTCCCTTAATATAGAATACATATGCTGAAATCGAAATAAGTGATCGATAAATTAAAAGGATTAAATGTATTTAAATTTGTTGTAATGATTATTATAAAACTGATTTTAAAACTGATATTGTAAAAGAAATTGGTTGATTTCTTACAAAATGTGTCATCTATAATATAAATGTATTAAATGTAAAAATAATATTTATTAAATGTTAAAAACGTATCTATTAAAATGGAAAATCGTAAAAAGAATAAGTCTTGAATGAAAAATTAGAATCACTACATTTGAATTTCGATGTGCATAAATAAAATTTGCAATGTACATTGAAAACTATTAACGCAATTCGTATGTGACAGATTGCGGGTGAAGGACGTGCCATATTGTTAGCTGCCCCCGAAGGCTCGGTTTTAACTGTGAGAACTACTCAACCTGGGCTGCTACAAACTGTGGGAAACATCGTTAAAACCGAAGGAATGAGGTACGTTTTCATTTTCAATATAATTTCTCGTGAATGGTAGGTATTTTTAAATTTTTGTCTAAATACTAAATGGTTGAGTCGTAAGATCGTAGAAATACTTAAGTGTCGCTAAGGAAAATATATAATTCTCAATTTTTTAAATACAATTGTTTCGTAATTATCCTTATGTTTAATTTTAATTCATGTTTATTACAACATTTTATAATGCACTATTATTTGCAATAAATCTAAATCAGCTTTATTAATTAATTTTTAATTTCTACTATATTTTCTTACAATAATTTTTATTTTACTTATTCGTTATATCGGAGCCTCTAACGATCTTCCGAGAAATACATTTCTTTCGATATTTTAATAATTAAAATGCTTACCTGCAAATTTTGCAGAAATAAAGTTAGTAATTATTACAATTTCGATTGTTCGACGATGTGTCTATTTAAAAGTTGCATTATTTCGAGGGACATCTCGAGTGTTAATAGCGTACAATTGTTGGACGGTCATTAGAGTGCTCGATGTAAGTTTCATGTGTTTCATTTAATAAGATGGCTTGCTCGTTATTATGCTATGCTTTTTTATTCTTCCTTGATTTTGGAAACATCGAGACGTCGGCACGGAAGATGTATTTATAAAAATTTAAGTAAAATTACCGGTATCTTGAAATCAATGGAAAAGAAAAAATGTAAGACAAGTATAAAGAATTTGAAGAGATTGTTACGATAGGCTAAAAATGATCCCGAAAACTGGACATAAAGTCGTTCCCGAGGGGCTGGGGGGTACTTAGAAATGTTTTTGTGGGCGTGTTGTTGAGCGAGGGTGGTTGCAGGAGCCTGTACGGAGGTCTTTCCGCGGGACTCCAGAGACAGATGTGTTTCGCCAGCGTACGATTGGGCCTCTACGACAGCGTCAAGACACTCTACGCTGGAATCATCGACGGTATTACCTGCTAAAGCTCTTCAAAGAGTTTGTTTAAAAAAAAAATCATTAAAAGAATGCATACCGAATTTCTCGCCTGCGGTGGAGACTCAGCTTAAAATCCCAAATTTCTTGCATATTTTCTGAGCATTTTTTAGTGCACCATCTATTACGTTATTGACAAATATGCTGATGATATTAGTTTGTTTAATATTTTCGTTTTTATTGCACATCTAATGATTACACAAGTTATTGTGAATAGCACTTTTATCGATAATTTTTCTTATTATTCAATTCCTCAATAAACTACTCAATTCGATCAAAGATTTCAAAGCAAAAAAAAAGAAAATCATAATTGTGCATGATTTTTTTATATTTTACGATCGATAAATATCTTTAAAGTTTCAAATGACAAATAAAATCAAAATCAGAGGTCAAAGCTCGACTTTAGCATACATGAGATAGAAACTTATTTTATAACTTTACAAAATTGTAATAAACAATTTCATAAAATAATTATTTATTTCTTGTTTCTTTTTTAAATCAACTTACAAAGAAACGTTCTTTTAAATATATCAATAATGTAATTATGACGCTGATTCTTCACTATTAAGGGAGTGAAGAGAAAAATTATTTTCTTTACTTTCTTGGGCGATGTAACTAACGTGTACTACCCATGTAAATATAAAAAAAAAATGATATAACTTCATGCGACCGCGAGTCATGAATCTCGAGTAAAAATTTTATAACGAAATTTCTATTAAAAATTTTTAAATTTAAAAAAATACTTATACTTTTAACGAACGACTTATTAACCGTGTACTCAAGCACGTGATTTTTCAATAAAGTTTTTCTCTAAGTTCTTCGTTGTATGCAAATCTTCCAAAAGAAAAAAAAAGAAAAAAAGCAGAACAAAAAACATTTGCCCGTATTGACGATCGATTCACTTTTGATTATCAACAGGTAACAGCGGTTCAACTAACAATGGCTCGGTCAACATCGGCGTGCGAATCGCCGCCGGTATAACCACCGGTGCACTCGCGGTTCTCTTCGCACAGCCCACAGACGTGGTGAAGGTTCGATTGCAAGCAGGGAATAACGGCCATAGCAGCGTAAGATACATCTCGACGCTACAGGCGTACAAGAGCATCGCCTCGAACGAGGGGACAAGCGGCCTCTGGAAAGGTGCGTTAGACGCGACGGGCGCTCGATTTCTCCTGTAATGATTGCACGTCTGTCTGCCCACGAACAAATTATCGTTCGCGATATTCCACGCATTTGTATCGATTTCCTTGGCATAAGCGTAGATACCGTTTCTATATTCTATATATATATATATATTCCGGTTTCTCTCCCTTTATGCTTTCGAAAACGAACGGACGAACGAATTTTATTAAGGTTGACATTGATTAAGGTCGATGTAACTCTAAAGAAAGAAATTGTATTTGGGTAGCTTTTAAATCGATTTCAATTAATAAAACATTTCGATAAATAATTCTAATAGTTCTCGTTGTGATAAAGCGTTGTTCTATGCATGAATTATAATGAGTAGGTAGATGATCGATTTTTATAATAACTTAGAACGATCGTTTAGAACAATATAAAACTTAACGATAAATATAGACAACAGATTTTTATCGTTCTTTTAAATGCTCGAGACAACCTGATTTAATCACATTTCTTGAAAACGAATGCGGGTATTAAATTTAAAGCATTATGATCTGCGGAAATTGGCAAGATAAAATAGCAGTATACAAATCGTTATATATAAAAAGCCTTCGAATGTTTTATAAAACCTTGATTTCACAACTAAAGAATAAATATTTTAAAGTTAAATCTTCCCTAGCGATTGATTTGTTGTAAACGAATTTGCTAAACAATGACAATGGGCGAGAAAATTAAATATATAATATAAAATAAATTTTAATTGAGGAAACTTTTTCTGTAGAGTAGATATATATTGATCACTAACGTCACTACAAAATCTTTTTTGGATACGATTAAACCATCTTGAAAGTTCCGGTTTTACATCCCGTTATTTACCTTCAAATTTTCTAATTGTTGACGCAATTTATATTTATATGCATAGGTGACTCAAGAAAGCTTAATTTGTCTAAATAATTGACACGTGTATAATACATTTTCTGATAATTTGCTTTTAAGTTAGAATTTAAAACATAATTGGATAAGCTTACAGTAACTGATAATATATTTTGTACATTCCGCGATTAATCGCAATTTACTAATATTGATCAAAATTGATTTGTATAATTCAGTCTACGGATGTGTTAATTTATTCGATGATTTATATTCTTTGTCATTTTTCCTCTAACATTGAATCCTTATATATATTTTTGAACTGAAATATAGAAACATAAAAGTACTTGACATAACAAAATATTGAACAATCTAACTACTCGGTTACAAAACTATTTTTTTTCTCTATACTTTTAATAGTTTCTGTCTCATAAATTCAACGTGAGATAATAATTATGAAATCTGTCGATTATTCGAGGTTAAGAAAAACTATCTATCTCTTATCTCTTGGAGATTGCTGTGGATGATGCGCATTCTTCTTATCGTAAACATGATAAGTTTTCCGCTACAATAATTCATACACAGAAATGTTTTAAACAGATAAATTTTTTTAAAAATCACGTTAGTGTTTCCTCCTTTTTCTTCTTTTTAGATAATCTTAGATTTTAAATATATTACAAATCAAATTTACAAAATAAAGTTTAAATCTAATTACACTTAATTATTTTTTAAATATACGTTTAAATCCAAGAAAATATGTTATCCAATTGCTAATATATTTTTAAAACACAATATTTTCGTGGAAATTTTCGAAAAGCAGTAAAATAGATTCTATTCTCGTTGAAATAGAAGCTTATGAACAAAATTAATAATTGAGTAACGATAATTTAAAAATGTAGATAAAAATTTTCAGTAATTAAAACAATGCACTTGAGTAAGTAATTAATTTATTGAAGCATAAAAATATTAATAAATTATTATGGATAAGATAAAGTTATAAAAGTATTTAAAATTAATTTTTTGATGTCATTAAAAAAATTAGTCCTATATTCTAATTTCAAGTTGTATATCGAATACTTGTAATACTAAATTCTTAGAAACCATTAAAGGTTTTAATTCTATTTTAGTTCAAAATTTAAATATATTATTAAGGGCTTTAACTTCTGCACATTATATAAATAATTGAATAAATTAAGACAGCACCCACATTCAGAACCCAAACTGAGTTTAAATTATAAAAAACAATTCTAAATAAATATATTAATAACACAAAAATAAATATATGTTTAATGTATACTTAAATACATATAATTTGAAAAGGATTTTATTAGTTTAAATTGTTTTATAATTGAAATTAAATTGCTTATTTTTCTATAAATTTAAAGTTTAAGCATAGAAGCGTAACAATTTTATTATATGTAATTATCACGATAACTGATAATTTTTTAACTTAGATATAATTAAATTTTAATTGTAATAAACATAATACTAATTTTTCAGCGTAATATTTGAATGTAAAATAAGAGCCTTCCTTATGCATTAAGCATTTTCAATAATTATTAAAAAAAAGTTGAATATAATAATATATCAAAGTGATGTTATTTCCTTTAAACGAATATAAAAAAATGAGCTTACATTTAAATACAAAATGACATGTTTCGAAAGATTTGGCTCGATACAATAATCGATACAGTAATATAAAATATTACCTTTCGTATAATTCGAAAAAATTGCTCGAGTCCGTAGTTGAGAAATAAAACTTTATGCGTTACAAAAAAAAAACGAAGAAAAAATTATGCAAAATAAAATTGCATAACTCGACGTAAATATAAACGAAAAACGATATTTTTGTTGCAGGCACTTTCCCTAATATTTCCCGCAACGCCATCGTGAACGTGGCGGAGATCGTCTGTTACGATGTCATCAAGGAGAAGATTTTAAATTCTGGTCTGTTACGAGATGGAATCCCGTGCCATCTGACCGCAGCGGTCGCAGCCGGTCTCTGCACGACCCTCGCCGCGAGTCCGGTAGACGTTGTCAAGACCCGTTACATGAACAGCGCTCCCGGGGAATACAAGGGCGCGATCGATACCGCCGTCCGGATGTTCGTGAACGAGGGTCCGACCGCCTTCTACAAGGGATTCGTGCCGAGTTTCGCACGACTCGTCTCCTGGAACATCGTACTTTGGGTTACCTACGAGCAGATCAAAATCCACGCTACGAGATTGCAGAATTCCAATTGAGCTTATCATATTATGTTTTCCTGTTATTACAAATCGTGGCATTGATTTTGCAAAAGGCTTTAAGCCGCGACATTATTTCGTTCGGTGGAATTTAATTTTTCTATTTGACGAGCGTCTGAAACGCTAAACGAAGCCTAGCTTGAGTATTGCTTAAAGCAAACACTTGTGCAAGGCGGATTTTCCAATTGCAGATCATTCGAGTATTTTAAATACCAGAAAAAATATTAACTTTTTATCGAAAAAGGCATATAAAGTATAAATTAAATTATGAGAATTGTTGATCGATTCGGATTCTGTCTTATTGTAAATCAATAGACAACGTTAGATTAAGGAATAAACTATAAACAAGTTTTCAAGAACAAATTCGACAAATTTGGATTATTTTTCATAATTAAGTAAATAAATATGTATGTATTCCTTATTTTTTGTGTTTGTGTGTCTAATAAAGACTAGGAAAAAGAAAACGATTTCACGGCTTGAAAATTTGTTAAACTATTTTTTAAAGTTACATAAAAAATTTGAAATTTAAACTATCGGTTCGCTAATAATTCAAAATATTTTCTCGTATTCGTTATAAAGTAAACAACGATCTGGAATTAGAATAGCCACCTTGCAAAAGAAAAAATTGATTATCGACTGCCTGCTCAACAGAAAATACGAAAAATATTTTTTTAAAAACTAATTTTCTAATGTATACATTGATTATTTGAGAAACAATAATTTATTTTATTTTGTTTGAAAAGTTTAATTCAGTATTGAAATTCTTCGCACAAATGAGCGAATCAGTCGCAAAGTACTCTAACGATATTCCAGTAGTACTATAGATGGCATTCTAAAATCTTACTTCCTAATTAGCCTCCTTTTAGTACCTCTCTTTGTCCAGTAGATAGCGTATACCAATCCAATCCTGGGCATACATTTTTGTAATTCTAAGAAGAGAGTGTTCTAAGTTAGTCCTATCGAAGTTTATTGAGGTTTGGTCTTTTGTTATTATCTGGACATCTCACGTATTACGAAATAATAAACTATGACAATTGATATAGTTTATATTATTTTAATATCTCAATCTTTGACGCTCCAGTTACTATTTGAAGTAATTAGTATTCATTGATATATTTTGATATAGTTTGTTTATGTCGTTATCAAATTATGCTTAGCTACTATTTTAAATCGTTTTCATCCATTGATCAAATGTTTTCAAGTTATCACATTTTGAGATTATTTAATATATAATGGTATAACTTCATTGATATTTGTTAAATTTATGTTTCTCCGTAACCACATAAATTATCTCAGAGTCTTAGAAACAAATTTGAGGTCAAGGTTTCAAAAAACTATTAAAGAGATAACCCAAATATCCAATACTATCGATGAAGATTATCCTAATCGATCTTTATTTGTAACATTATTATTATTCTCTACTGTAATGTAATCATTGGCGCACCTGTAGTATTCAAACACGAATACTTTAAAAGGTCATTACATGTATTAATGCAAAGTAGTTACATTTGTAAATTGGTTTTCATCGCTCATCGATAACCTTAGGAGAATATAATGTGGAAATAATTATCCCTAGAGGATCATCTGGAACATTGTCGATAAGAAGATAGTGGGAACTCCAACAATTCTGAAGCCAGGTATAATGACTTTGTTATTGAAATTCATTATGGTTTGATCGAATAAAACTGGGATCTTATACTTTTATGAAATGAAATTATGAACATTGATTTTAATAAGAAACAAAATTGTTAAAATAGACTGCACTGTTTCATGTAAGAAACGCATAACGTTTACTATTAGACTTATTAAAACAAGGATCGACATTGTGGTATAACTATCTTAAGAAAAGAAACTGTATCTATAATTTGAAAAGAACCGTAAATGAATTACTATTTGGAAGTTATACTTTGCTTTCTTTGGTAATTTCATAGTTACGTATAAAGATTGCAGCGAAGGAGAGAATTTCAGACGTCACGATGTAAATCTAGATGAGTTGAATTATCCATGGAAAAAGACTAGCATCTTACAATTATTTACAATATCCGTTTGATTCGGTATTTGCATGAAATTGAAGATAAAAAAGTAAGGCTATAACAGAAAAATGTGATATACTATAAAATATGTAAAATAATCACAGTTGTTAATAATAAAATCAAAAGAATAGTTTTAATTGTTAAAACAAAGACATTTTTATTTAACGTGAAACTTCATAAAATAAATATGTAACAAATGACTATTAAATATCTGAATAATAAATATTTGTACTTAATATAATGAATTATAATTTATCAGTCTAATATTTGCTCGATTCAATAATTATTATCAAATTTGTACGAATAAATCTATTTTGACTATACGTTTTATTCTTACATGTTTTATAGAAATTGAGAGGTAATCAAATTTGCATTATAAAGTGAATAAAGAATTTTATTCATAATTGAACAGAATAATGAAACTTAAATACAAGTACAGAAAAAGATGCACGAATAATATTATAAAGGAGAACGAACGAATTACTTAATTATATATTATAAGCAGGAAAATATTAAACTAAACATCATGTTGTTACAAGAATGTTAATGAATAGTATTAAATTTACCAGACAATATTCTTATAATTGTAAAAAATAAATAATTATATTATCTTTATTTTCTAATGAATTATTAATTATTTATAAAATCTATACCAAAAGAAATAATGTATTTCAATTTATATAATTGCTAACAATTAATAATATCTAAAGATGTATTATCTTTTAAACATTTTGATTACAAGACTTAATATACGTATTTTAAATCTTTCGAATCCAGTTTTACTTTGTAAAGTGATTTATTAGTAACGATTACTTTATTCAATATAAATATAATAAGTAAATAATATAATAATATAAGATAAATGCACACATATTCACACCCCCCCCATACATATATATAAGCAATAAAGAAAAGTAGTCTATTTTTGTTAAAAATGGTGCTTAATAGATTTAAGTCATAGTAACAGAATATTAGCAATGTTTACAATTATAGTAAAATACTTACGTTGTATCTAATATTCCACGTGCTTTAATCGTTTAGAAAAATTGTAATTAGTTTAGTTTCACAAAGCTGCAATATGCAAAATACTGTGATGATACTTAATAATAAGTCAGCCTATACTTTTATCAATGTAAATTATATGAAAAATTGAAAGATTTCAATGTACAAATCATTTAATTATTTACATACGTCGTCTGTTTATCAATACGTTTTTATGATTTTTTTTTATAAATTTAAATAAAAATATAATGCAGCAAAAATTCTCGATATTCTGAAATCTTTTATTAAGATGAGCACCCTCCATGAATTCCAAAATTTTGCAAAATTCTATCGATATGTTCTTCTTGTTAATTATTTTAATTATTTTTATTAAAAGTATTATCCGCGTAACGTTTTGCAACAATCTAATTTTTCAATAGTCAATACTATGTAAATTCAAGCGTTAAATTTGTAATCGAAATAAAGAAATATAAAGATCTAAATTTTGAATCCTTATACGTATAAATTGACGAATCATTTAGCGACTCGGTATTAAAAATATATGATAAAATATGAATGGTAAAACGTGTATATTTAAAAATATAAATCAATTCGTTTACATTAAATGAAAAGATTTTTTTTTAAAAGTTTAAAATTTAAAAAAAATAAAAACAAAATAGTTGAAATATTCAAAGTTGTTAAATTTTGTTAATGAATTTCTTATCTTATGCAAATTTTTACGTATAGCGTTATCTTCTATCGCGTTAAAAAATATAAATATTTTCCACAAATATTAGAAACGTCGCGTGGAATATCAATTATATTAACGATTATATTTAAAATTAAATTAATTTGCAGGCATAAAAAAAGGGTAGAATTTTGAAGATACAAAGAAACCGCGGTGTTAAATAATTATAATTTTAAAATTCGATTCGATGGGGAAAGTTAAAGTAGGAAATATTTAAAAAATATGAAACAGGAACTCGAGCAAAGCTCGGATCAGGAGTAAAGATCAAGTTCCAGATATCTAATCTAATCTCCGTAATATATCGAGCGAGCTATCGCTAATAGTTACTTGGCTTTTACAATATCGTCGAGCATGCATCGTTAAGTCTGCCTCGGCAATGAAGGGCAACGACTGTTCGGACGTGCATCGAACTTTAGAATTGGGAGGTGGTCTCGCGGCGGGTCGGAGGCAGCCGAACTCGAGGGTCTAAGTCCAGCTTCTCGGGCACCTGTGCCTCCGGAACTAGCGCTGGACCGCTCGCGATTGGCAGGTTCGCGCAGGCGCAGAGGTGAGGCGGTGAATCCGTAGCTCCCGCTTCCGTCCCCTGGCGGCGCTCGACTCTGGCTCGGCTCTGGTTCGACTCTCGCTCGAACGCCGCGTTTTCCCTCTCGGTCGGCTGGAGCCGCCTCCGGGTCGCAGGGAGGACTGTTATTCGGGGTGAATCGAGTTCCAGGATACCTGGTGGGTCGGGGAGGGCGTCGAGGGATCGGCGGTCGGGAGCAGCGGGAGCAGCAGCAGAAAGCGACGGTGGCGGCGACGATAGCGGTGGCGGCAGCGGTGGCGGCAGCGGTGGCGGCAGCGGCGGTGGTGGCGGCGGCAAAGCAGCAACAGCAGCAGCAGCAGCAGCAGCAGCAGCAGCAGCAGTGCGCGTGAACGGCGCGCAGCGGCAGCAGCGACAGCAGCGGCCCGAGATTGGAAAAAACGCCCCGAGTTCCGAGTCCTGTGCGAAGGCGGGCACGCGCGCGTGTGTGTGTGTGTGTATCCGCGTGTGTGGCCGAGTGCATCGGGCAAGGTTATGTCTCAGCTGGCGCTACGGGTCGCTGGGGACGAGCGTTCCTGGGAGGCACGGAGGCAGAGTCGAGGCAGCCCCGCGGCGGACTGAGTCCGAGGAGGACGTTGGGCCGCACCGAGGAAGCAGGTGAGAGGAGTCGAGGACCCCGCCGGCTGCGAACCGCGAACGCGACTCGGTCGTCTCCTCGAGCTCGCACCTGGAATGGCGCGAGGCGGTGCGAAGCGGTGCGAGGCGGTGCGAGGCGGTGCGAGGCGGTGCGAGGCGGCGACAGGATGCGTCGTCTCTCGGCGGCGTGACTAATGCGCTCTCGCGTATGGGAGCCAAAGGCGCGTTCCAGGCGTTGCATCGTCGCTGTGCCGCGGCGCCATGACGTCGCGACGGCCGAGGTCCCCTCGCGACCGCTTTCCCCGGAGCCGAACGAGACTCGTCCTCGGCCCGGATCTCTCGAGAGTGCTCCGAACGCGTTCGCTTCTCGATACGAATTGGAACTTTCCTCGAGAAATTGCCTTTTCCGATCTCCCCCGTCCGTCGTAGACGAGCGCGCGTATCCGCTAGTATAATTTTCAGGACGATGAAATAAATTATAGAAAACGGGTTTCTATATTCCTTTTCTTCTTCTCCGACGATCCGATCGCCCGAGAATTCTCTATACTTTTAGTAAATACTTTTTTAGCAAATACTTTTAACGGATGCGTCGCCGCCGGGAGATAGATTCCTTCCAAAATTACGTCACGGATTATTGCGCCTTCCTTGTAAAAACTCTATAAATTAAAGACGATGGACTCGCATTCGTAGTATCGTACATTGGTAGTATCCTTACGCAAAACTACGTACACGCGTCCCCTCCAGTGAATTCGACCGATCGATCCCAACTTCTTCCAACGATCTTTTCTACCTAATGTCGTTACGACTTCTGAATAATACATTTGTTTTATTATCTGTAACGAGAACCTTGATAACTATCGCAATTATCGGACAATTATACGACAACCGTGCTCTATAATGTGCAACTTCCTCTACGAGGACGAGATCGAAACGAACCAATGAAACGAACCAATGGATGTTTGCGTTCATTCTCTAAAATTATCATCTTACCTTTTTAATAATGTCATTTCTCTTCTTCGAATCGATTTATCGTATCTTTGAGCAAATATCCCTTTTCGTAATAAGTGCGTGATTAAAATTTCATCTGCGCGGAAAATGCGTTTATATTGCTTCGGTTTGTCAAAATACCTTTTCAAAATTTGCATATTTATGAAAAAATTATTTTATTTATTTTATTGTATTCCGTCTTTATGTAATACCTGTAACATCGCTGCTTAGATTTCTTCGCTTGAACAGTTATTTGTGGTAACTACTTGTTTCGAATGCTCGAAGAATAATATTGCTCGCTTCCAAAAAATAAAAAATGAAATTTTTTCCGCTTAAAGAAAGCTGCACTAAAACGTATGCTATGTCTCGCGTAATAACAGTAAAGATTTACGGTAAAAAATTTCTCTAATTTTAGTTGAGTTTTAAGTTAGTCAAACGACCAAATGCTAAATTCATCCAATATTCGAACCAAATGTAAATATTCCTCCTTTCCTTTTTAAAAAATAACAACGATTCGCACGTGTTCATGATCTTTGTACAAATAAATAATGTTATCCGAATGGAAGAGTCGAACAACCGCGGTACTTTGTTGTATTTTGCTAAATCAACAATTTCCGCTATTAATGTATAAAAAATTTCGTTTTATACCGTTACCTTAAAATTATAATTTTTTGTCAGCACGGTCGTTTTACTAATGTAATTTAAGATGTACGTAACGTACTTGTAAAAATAATTTTAAAACACCGAATTCTACCGAGTTTCGACGTTGCAAACTTTTGGAATAAGGAATAACCGTTTCTTTCTTAAACCAAAACCAGTGATTAATTATGCACTCCTCGTTTACGGACATTACGCAGTTATATCATGACAATATAAAAGTTCAGACTACGCGTGCTTCTTTTTAATTCAACGTATTTATAATGTTACTTCCCTAGAATCTGAGGACGGGTTAAGAGGAAACTAAATTCAAATTTCGTAAATATAAACCACAGGATGCGGATATCTAGAATTTTAATACAAGTTTCATCGTTATTAAAACGATTCGTATGAATTTATCGTATACAATTGTTGGGGTTGAAATAATGCCTACTCTTGTTGTTATTATCATAATTTATTTTATTCGAGATGTATTTTCACAAATAGTTATTCGGACGTGTATAAATACGTAACAAGTCTCGCCGTCGCGTATAATGTTTCGCTAGCCGTTGATGTTAGCAACCGTTTTCGACGATGTCTATTGCTAATGGCCCTAAGTCGCATTATCGCTTACTAAGTTTGCTCTCCCTCCTAGTTCAATCGCCTTCCGCCCTCCTTTGTTTTTTTACTCTTTTCCAAGGATCGAGACTTAACAAGGCATCATTTGTTTTACATGTCGCGTAATTCCTGGACCCCTTGCGCGTCGTACCGTTGTTTATCCACGTTTCGCTGCCTCTCTGTTTGTTGCCTGCCATCTCGTGTTTCTTCGGTAGCTCGAACTCTGCTCGGATGCCTGGAGAGGTCCGCGTTACAACCCCTTCTCGCCTTTCCTCTTCAGGGTCACGCCCGTCCCTCCAGCACAATGGCAGATCTGTCTACATATCCGATGATTCCTTGAATCCCGAGTCACTCGCAACTTCCTCGGATAAATCCCTCGCGCGACACTTTTGCCGTTGTCTCCCTCGTCAGCGGCACGTGCCTTCCTTGAAAGAAGGCCCCCCGTGACGACGCGCACGTGGTTAGGATTGCACCTCGTCTCGAATTGAGTCCTGCAAGGATTTCTCGTTACTCCTGGCCTCTTTGAACTCCGAGAGGCGAGTTTGTTGTTCGGTCTCTTACGAGCTGCGGACGTCCCCGCGCCACATATTTTGAGGAATGGAGGCGAGCAACTCGTTGTCCGTCTCTTGACCGGATCTGGGTAATTATATGTATTTGTTTATAATTACTAAAATTATTTTGTCGCCGATCGAAACCCTTTTGCTATGCTCAATTTCTTGAGATTTTCTATTTTCGACAACTATTATCCAAAAGATTCGTATAAAGCAATTTAATAAAAGAATATTTAATTTGTGAGTTTTCCACAGTTAATTAAATAAACAATTGTTGAAACTCCTTTACATTAATTTAAAATTTAGTAAACTTTGTAAAACTGATGTCGGTTTGTTTTAAAAATAATTCCTTGTATTTAGAGATTGTCAGGTTTTCGAAATCTTTTTCATACTCCTTGTATTTTAAATCTGATAACATTATTTTGACCATAAATGTGCTTATAAAAAACATCGCCATCTCAAGTAGATCAGCAACTATTTGAACTCGAATTCTTAAAGAATCTATATTAGGCGCAACGTACGTTGTACAAATCTAGATTCTATTGAGATATTAACGAACCTTGAAAATTATTCTGCTAGTACTTAAGGAATACTTTTATTAATAAATCTTGATTACATGATTAAATAGAAACATTTAAAAATACCGTTTAAAATGTAATTGTAGAAACTCTTAGACATCGATATTTTTCATTACTTATTATTAATTGAAAAGACGAACTTTTATTGATTAAGTGTTACTATACTTTTATTCATCAGTTTTATATACTTTTCACGGGTAGGCATTAATAATGCAAGAGGAAAGCCAGAGAACAATATTGGACTACAAATTAATTTTAATGCGTGAGGGGAAATACACCAAATCATGTTAGTCTCATATTTTTTTTTTAATAATTGTATTATACGAGAAGTTAATATACAATTATGTTTCATATGATTGATTATTTATAATTATTCATAACTCATTTTAATTCATAATTAAAAAAGAAGGAACACTTGAAATACTTGAAAATAAGATGGAAGTATTAAAATATTTAAAAACAAATTTTAAAAGATATAATATAAAAAATATTAAATCTTAATTTAAGTTTATATAATCTATTGTTAAAATACCATTTACATAGTAATTTATAGTAAGTTTTAATCACGAAAAGAAAATCGTATTATTTCACAAATTTCACAAGAAAAATCTACCGTAGCTAATTTTAATAAATTAAAAAATTAAAAATTAATTTTTATACTCATAATTACAACATTATACAAATGTTATAGTTATAGCAATTTTGGCAATTATTTAAAAAAATGTAGTTCCACGTGTTAAAATGAATTTAAACTATCAGTACTATAATAATTAGATTATAATAAAAATCAATTCTTAACTCATACAATTATTAGAAAATTACAGAGAATTTAGCCAATAGTATTATACATTTTATAACGATAAAAAATATTATTAAATTTATTTTATAGGTGTACTCGTAATAAACATTTTATACGACGATTCATTACCCATAATAAAACTTCTATATTTAAATTTAATAATTCAATGTACTTTATTAAACTATTAAAAAAATTTAACATTAAACGAAGTGTACATAATAAATGTTTTTCTTTTCTTTAAAACATAATAATGAAATGCAAAAGGAATTTATTTTGATTATAACCATTTACTTATACAAAGTGAAACCGACGTTATAAGATTTTATTGCATCTAATTTTTAGATGGTTGACGTAGCGTGTTTGAGAGAGATCGACAATAAAGGAAGAAGAAACAAGTATTTAGATTAAGGTTCGATAAAAAATTTTTTTAATTTTTAATTTTTCATAAAAAAGAATGTATGAAAAAAGAATCAATTTTCGCGAAAAACCGATGGTAAGAAAAGAAAAATAAGAGCATAAACTTACAACGTGATCGAAGGTGCGACGTATTAAATAAAGGAAAATCCGAACAAACATATTCGAAGAAAAGTAAAAAATACGCGCATTAACGAGTACCGTGTAAGTAAAGAAACTACAAATTATTTCCTCAGGGTAAATTTCAACGCGTACGTGTATATAAATATTTGCGGTGAGAAGATTAGAATATGAACGAATTCTGAAAGTCGTTGGCCCGAGACTCGAGAAACTGGCAGAATTCCCAATTAAATAACCCGAGCGACTAAGATTAATATCCTCCGACACTGACTCGTACGACATCCGAATTTTCTTTCGATATGCGCTGCACCGACGATTAGCACGTGCGAGATGCCGGCTTTCTCTCCGACCCCATCTTCGAGAACCATTCTCGGTCCTTTCGCGGATAAACATAGCCAAACTACATACGGATGTCGTCTTGGTTGTCGTGGTCGTCGTCGTGGTCGTCGTCGTGGTCGTCGTCGTGGTCGTCGTCGTGGTCGTCGCCGTGGTCGTCGTCGTGGTCGTCGTCGTGGTCGTCTTTGCTATCGCCGTCGTCTTCGTCGTCTTCGTCGCCGTCGCCGTCGTCCTCGTCGGGCGCCACGGCGAACGTTTTATATTTAGCGGGTGCCCGCAGCACGAGAGAGCGAGCGCACTTTCGAACGCGCGACCGCAGACCTTTTCGCTCGGCTTTCGTGGAGGGCCAATCGAAGTTGCTCGTGGGATTGCGGTGAGCGCGAGAAAAAGGGAGAAAAGGAAGAGAAAAAACGAGGCTCGGTGAGAGCGAACGAGAGGAGGCGGATTTTAGGGCTAAAATTGCACTCGTGCGAAATACCGACTCCTGAGCTGCTCTTTAGCCGGTTCTTTTTCACAAACGATGTAGACGTCGATGACGAGTGCTCTCAAGGTTTCCCAGGATCGCGACGAGTCGCGACATTGCTCGTTGAATTTTATGAAGGGAAATCGTATCTCATGTACGCTCAATGAGCTTTCTGTTGAATCAGCTTCACGCTCACATCGAGAATTTATTTACCCTGCACATCACTTTTTGACTCAGCTACGCTATTTTATTATTTATTATCTGCTTTAACATATTCTTCCGAACATTTATTATAATATTTCGTCTATGAGATTATTATTATGAAAACCAGGGTTCTTTCAACGCTTCGAGATAAAATGTGTAAAAACGAGTCCGAGCTGCCATTTTAAAATCTCCTTTTCCATCCATGAAATTTTAATAGTTGATACGAGTGTGGCTATTTTGTCTAATTTCGTCTCTCAATGCTTTTATATAATCTTTGATAATAGAAAAAAAAACTGTCATATTATATTCACTTTAATTTCTTAAATGATTTACGAATCGTCCTTTTTTCGTGTTGCTATCCTAACTTAATTGTCGTTGTTTTTTGGAAAGCTGTAATTTCGGCTTTATGTTTAGTATTATTTCGGAAAAATAAGAAACACGATTTTATTTTTAACGGATGAAGCCTAAAACTCTTTTACGCGTGTTTTGTGCATTATGTACGTGAGTAATATAAAAGAATTTCCTTCTTTCGAAACCAGACGTGAAAAAAAAATTTACAAATTTAAGTCAAGTCACCAAATAATAATAAAAATAATAATCTTGTTATTTATATGGAATATAAAAATCTGAATAATTTTGTAAATAATGAAAACTTTGATATATCGTTTTTATTTTTACGTATTAATCTCATTCGTTGTAAATGAAAATTTTTTTTTATATACTTTTATGATTAATTTAATATAATTAGCAATAACATGAACTATATATATATATATATATATATAATTATATCGACGAAATATAATTTTGATTATTTATAAAAATAATTTTACATTAAAATTTATTGTTATTAATTAATGCACGTACAGATTTTCGATAAGTAACAAGATAAATAAAATTCTAAAATTTAGTTATAAATTGTATGTGTAAATGGTAAATAAAGTGGTTATACAAAAATGGTATTTTTAAACTTTTCTGAAATATCTTTTTACAATCAATTAACGTGCGATTTTGATAGACTATTCGTTTCTTTTAAAATCATAAACAGTATATAAGCAACAAATGATCTAATTTTAATTATAAATTCAAAAACTAAATTAAAAAAATATTATTTCTTATTCTTATTTCTTATTCTTGATTTAGACTCGCTTCTTTAAATAAATATAATTATACTCTCAACATATATTTTAAATGCCTTTGATCTAAGCTATTCTAATATGCGTCACTACGTTACTGCAATTAATGCGCGTACGTAAATATTTCTAGTCATGCAATAAGATTCTTTCAAGTAAGCCAATAACTGAAGGCATATACACATATAAAATGCATATACATATTATATTTAAATAAATAAAAATTTAACTAATAAACTTATTTCAGAATTTATGTAAATGACGATCATTGAAATGAAAATTTTTTTTAATAAATTGTAAAGAAAAATTATATTCTACGTAGAATATTTTGTATTCAATTCTTAATTTGTTAAAATATTATAAAAAAGAATTTTATTTATTATTATTTTTTATATATACTATTTTCTTCAAGCTGAAAACTGAGTAAATTTTTACTGATTATACAAAATGTTACTATTTGTTTGTTTTTTTAATTAATGTCTTATATCAGTAAACATTTATTATTTAAAAAATAATTTATGAAATAATTGTCAATTTTTAACAATTTTTTGTTTATTTAAATAATTTTTAATGTAGACATAAAAATTATATATGCTTCATTTTTTATCTGGCAAATATTTATTATTAAAGTCTAAACGAACTAAAGTGAATATAAAATTCTATTTAATTTATAATTAAATCAAATTAATTTGCCTATAAAATGTATGTCTTTAATTAAATATATAGCAAAAAATAGACATGAAATTTTTTGACATTTTTTTAATGGAATAATAATTTATTTTTGCTTCTCAATCATTATTGTGCTCTACTGTTCTATATAAATATTTAGAAAACAATATCAAACTAAATACAAAAATTATAATATGAATATTTTTAATTAAATAATATGATTTAATTTATAAAATAAAGACTATTACACTCATTAATTTTTGTTTATTAATTTTCTTTATATCGATAATTTTTAGATTTATCGTATACATATTGTAGTGCACACAACTATTAATACTAATATTACATTCAAAGTAAATTATGTTGCAATTTTGTAATTGCATTCAGATGCAAATATTTTTTTTGTGGAAAAGTAAACAGAAGATATTCAACTAATTTGTTAAGATTTTAATAGATGTACATTAAATTTTTATAAAAAATATTTTATTCTCTTTCAATGTTTTAAAAAATTATTTTTAATTTTGCTTATAAAGTATTATTACATTATTATATAATACATAAACATTATAAGCTTCGTTTATAAATATTTTTAATTTTATATAGAATTAAATTTAAATTTCAATATAAAAAATGATATCTGCTTAATTTATTTATTTTTCATTTAAAATAAATAGATTTTCAAATTGATATATTTATTACAATTACAACACGTCATATTAATAATAAAAAAAATATTCAAAAAATAATAATTACTTTCATTGAAATTTTATATACAAAAATAGTGTCTTATGTCTAATTTTTATAATATCATTTTCTTATTCGAAGATATTGCGCTATTATAGTCGTACTTTCTATCTAATAAATAACAAAATTTGGTTGGATCGAATAGAGATTAACACATGTAGATACATCGCTTTCTAAATTTCCGTGTGTGAAAATCCTTACATCACAAGAAATTCAACATTGTATATGACAATGAAATATTTATTATAATTTTTTATATTAGGAAATGATTATCATTTGTTATGTATAATATATTAATAGCTATGACCTATGTATCAATATCATAAACATGTCATTACATAAGCAAATTTTAGATTTACATAATTATAAGTATTATTATTTTTGTAGAAAATAAAATTTAAAGTATTTTAGCCTACAGTTTACAAAGTTTCAAAAATATTTAAATATAATTTTTATTTATTTATTGATCACACTTCAAGATGTATAAATTTATATAATGTTTCATTATATAACTTTTATATCAAACAGGGATTAATGAGTATTTCTTTTTGAAAAATGTTTTGTTCTGATCCAAATCATAAATTCTTAATGAACATTAAATAAAATTACCATTTTATAAATTATTTAATAAGTTACATTTATATACGAAGTTATACGGTTTAAGATTTATTTATTCTATATAGAAAATAATTTATAAAAAATGTGTAATTTCATAATTCTCTAAATTACAATTTTATGTATGTCAAATAAAGTGCAAAATTTCTTTTATTAAAATCATGTATACCGTATTTTATTTACCTTTTAATATAATATTTTTTCAGTTTCAATGATAGTTTTAAATAGAAAAACAATAAATAATAAATGTTTTGTATTTTATAACAAATTTATATTAAAGTAAGATACATTTTAAAAAATGAAAAAATAAATGAAAGATAAAAAGCCCTATTAGATTATAATTTTTACAGCAGAAAAAGATTTGCATCAAATAAGAGTATAATACAGTTTAATATATAATTATTTTAAGATTGAATAAAGAATAAATTTTTAAATTAAATAAGAAATTTATTGCAACTGTAGTATCGAAAATTTTTTATTATCATATGGATAAATATTGCATCTTCATAACTCTAAATCCATTTATATCTACACAATATAATTAATATGAGTGTATTGATTAAAACTAATTTTAAAAATTTTTTTTTACAGTTCCTGATTTTTATGATTGCGAAATTAAAAATTTTCTTATACATTTACAATTATTTATAATTTTAATTAGGTTATAGTTGAATTATGTTTATTTAATAATAATTGTAGTTTTCATGAATTATTCATTATATTATATATCATATATTTAAAAAATTAGCAAATGTTTGACTAATAATACCATAATAAATAACAATAATTGAATAAATGCTTGTAATAAAAAAAATTCTAATCATTTCTTGATAAATATCTTTTTTTTAAAACAAGCTATAAATATTATTTAATAACACATAAGAAGCTTAGACAAAATCGGAAAATAGCATTTTATTTTTACGACATTTCGTTTTTGATTTTAAACAGATAAAACTGAATTGTGTATTTTCTAAAAGTATGTAATTATTACTATTAAAACCTTGATGTCGTAAATTAAAGTTAATAGCGTAAAAACATAATATAAAATGTATTTTTTAACACAAACTAGCATATTTAATATTTTGTATTTAAAATGAACCTCATGACATGTTTTATTTTAAAATAAGAATCAATCATTATTAAAATTAAATATAATTAGTTGATAGAAATTCTTTTCGTTAGCTTCATTTACGACAATTAAATTTATATAATAATTGGCAGTTTTTTCTATGAAAAACTTATAATAAAATATAATAGAGCTTTTGATACAATGACTAATACTAATTTACAAAAAATTGTTCGATCATGAACATAGTTTTTAGAAGCACGTCTATATAATAAAGAATTCTGGATACATTGAAGATATAATATCGTCGATATAATTATCATTACAAATTAAAAAAATTTAGCTTATTTTTATCAGCGGAATAAAGTAATCGAATCCATCGAATCACACACGAATATAAATGTATTTAGGTAAATTAGGTACTTTTCTCGGTACAAGCAGTCTTTAGCAATCGAAGTCGATAAAATGTAAAAACTTGAAGTAAAAATTTCTTTATTGTAAATCCTTAGTTATATCTTATCGTGGGTGTAAACAAATGGAGGAAAAGAAAGGTTGTCCTGTACGGCACCAAAACATCGAATCAAAAATATTGGCGATATTTCGGGTTTCGACCAAACTAGAGTGCAAAAAGAATCACACGCGTCGTTGTTGCCTCGAACGGCGCAAATTCACTCTCGTTGGATGCGAGAGAAGAGCCGTGACCGGAAGCGTCGGCTTCTCTAATCGCCGGGTGTGTCGGCCCTCGGTCCCTTCCCATAGGCCAAAACCGCTGCCGCTAGCGATGCAATTCGACGCTCTCCACCAACTCGAGCTCGGGCCATTTTCATTCGTAAGGCCGACGGACCTACATACGCATCAAGAGCTCGAGCAACGAAACGAGTTCACGCGGATAATCCTGGAAGCCCTGCAAAGACGTTAACATTCCACGCCGAACGCTCGTGTCCGGGCCCCGGAAGCTTTAGAAACGACAATAAGATTTCTTCCAGCGAGCATCTCCTTTCTCGCTCGCTCGTTCGCTCGCCACCCACTCGCTCCGTTCCCTTTTTTCCGGCTCTCGTTTCTCCTGGCGCTGACGTTGCTTTTCCCTGCGTAACGGTCCCGCGCCCGCGGGTCCTCTCCTCTCCTCTCCTCTCCTCTCCGCTACTCTCCTCTCCGCTCCTCTTCGCCCCTGTCCCCTCTTTGTCCTCCTCCCGCGGAGGCGACGCTCTTTCACCGCTCGCCGCTCGAACGACCGGCTCTCGCTGTATCCGAGAAGGGAAGAGGCCGGTGATACCGGCGATGCCGGCGGAAAAAGGAGGAAGCGAACGAAGGAAAGGAGCGCTAGGAAAATAAACGAGCTCGTCGTCGGCTGCGAGTCGTCCCGTCCTTCCTCGAGTCGGCTTTCGGATTATAATTGCGTGCGAAAGCCGACCCGACGAGCCGCCTTTTCTCGTGTCTCGTCGCACCTCGTTTTCGGGTGCAGGTGCTCAAGGTTACGGGGGACCGGCTCTTTTATTTTCCCGGTGGGTGCTGTCGAGCTTCTGGCGCTCGAAAACTGCGTCATCGAGCGCGAGTCGCAGCTGAATAACCGAGTTGCCGAGTTGGCTCTTTCGAGCTGTGATTTTAATTATCGCGCTCTCGCAAAGAATCGAGCCTCGCTCAAAAGCCGTATTGGGAAATCGGAAACAGGCGTTAGCTCGGTGTTCTGTTTTCGATCGATCGTCAAATATTTGAAATTGAATGGCCGATACCAAGTAAGCGACCGTTTGCACTCGAGGAGGGATGTCCGAGTAATCGTGTGTTTTTATTTCGTGTTTTTATTTCGTGTTTTTATTTCGTGTTTTTATTTCGTGTTTTATGACGTACGTAAATATAAATTAAAAATTGATTTTAAAGATTATTATGCTTATAGTTCTTACGGCGCATTTACTTTCGAGTCAAGCGATCGCGGAATCCAACTTAATTCTTATTATTTGACTCGGGTTATTGGTTATTACTTGGCAAATATTTGTATCTAAACAAAAATTAATTATAAACAACGAATTACAGTTTATCGTGCGAGTACAAACAAAATTCCACAAGATATAAGGCTTACGAATCATTGTAAGCTTAAGTATTAAGAATATTAATTTAGAATTTGTAAAAAGGTTCGGTAAAGAATGCGGGAAAACTAGTCGGATTTTTAAAAAAGAGAATATTTTTCGATGACGCCAAGGTCACGAATTTATATCGAATTATCGTATCTTGGAAATTTATTAGTTTTAATGAATATTTCAAAATTTTAATGTAAATTCTTCTTCGATAAGTTGAAATAATTTAACTAGAAACTTGATTTTGCCCCGTACCGTTGAATTAAAGAATTAAATATTCATCATACCTAATTCCATACATTTAATTAATCTAATATAAAAATTTAAATTGTAAACTTAAAAATTTTAAACAAAAATAAATTATTTTTATATTCGAATAACTCGTTAACAACTCTAAAAAAATTTTAATTTTTCAATTTAAATAATTTTAAAACAACTTTATTCTCTTTAGTTGAAGCAACGGTATTATTAATATTTCAGAAATTTTAGATTTACCGAAACGTTTAAAAACATATTTTAGAATGTTTCACAAATTGATTTTTAATTGAATTTCTACTAAATATAATTACTGTACAAAATTCAAATTATTCTGTTCTCGTAAATATAATTATAAGTTATATCATGAACATTCTTTTACAAATATAGAAGTGATAACACGAACCGAGGAAGTGTTCTGTTTCATCACCTTATACACGTAACTATTATACGTTAAAATTTCTCTTATCTTAAGTACATGTTGTAATCACATAAGATTCTGCAACTTCTGCCGATAACTACAGTATAAAGTTACCATTGTTGGAATGATATTACAAAGACAACAACAATAAATTAATTTCATGGTAAATAAAGAGAACAAACGATAGATTATTTGAATACTTAAGTTTTAATTTAATTAACGTATTAGCTGAATATTTTTTGGTAATATGCAAAATTACCTATCGTTTCTATCAGAATAATTATATATTTTATTTATATATTTATTTATAAATTTATTAAAATGTTATTAATCATACAAGGTGTGTATATCTAAAGAAATATTTTATAGTATACTATAATATTTTAAACTTCTATACTTACAAAAAATAAGAGATTTTTACATAAAATGTTTAGTTTTAAGAGAACATAATACCTTTTAAGCCGTTAAAGTATAATAGAATTAATATAAATTAAAATGTTGAAAAGGGATCATTAATTTTTTTATGCGCTAAATAAAACGTTTTTGATTAAAGTTTTTCAATTTTTTACGATATTAAAATTCAAGAAATAATGTATTAAACAAATAATATAAAGGAAGAATTTATTTATCTTTTAATTTTTCGATATGATTTGATCGATCCGAGATGGAAACCACTTTGGAAAATTGTTGTATAAATTATAAATTATAAATCATCTTTTTATCTATATAAAAAAGTATTTAAATAATTTTTCTTAATAAACTATATTACAACGTGGATTGATGCGAAAAAACAAAGTAGAAATATTAAGGCTTAAAAGTTATTTTAATGACAAGTAAGTCAAGAAAATCTAGTTTCCTACAGTACTACAAGGTCGATGGAGTTTAGTTTGTGAAAATATTCGCATATAATTTACACGTGCTTTTCAAATAATAGTGAAATATGATTAGACAGAAGAAGAGACCGTACCGACTTCTTTTTACGAATGCGTGTATTTTGTGTACCGTATCTAGTTGGAATCGAATAAAAATATTCTGAAACATTGTTATCGATAAAGGAGATAAGAGCCGAATAAAAACGTAGTACTAACGAAGGTAAAACTTGCGTAAAATTTGAATAAAGTGAAAGTAAGAAGGCAAGATATATGGATAGTCGTTCTCTCCGTAAATTCAGAGACAATTTAACCGAATTCTCAATTCGCTGGATCAGCATTAATGATTTTTTGCGAAAAAGCAGATGTTGCACGCTCAATTACGAATAACTCGTGATTTCACTCGACGACCATTTTCAAGAATGAAACGGCATTTCTTTAAACACCGCCTCGGTTCGCATAGAATATTGTCAAGGCTCGCGCTGTAAAAATCCTCCCGGGCAACAGAAAGTAGTTGCTGGTCTAACATAAAACTTAACAGGCAAACAGTATGGATTCCTGCGGATGTTTCGCTCGTAGCAGGCATTTTTGCGAGCTTACGGTACTCGCGATCCTTACATAAATTTTGTTTGCGTGCGATCGAGTCTATCGTCGTTATGACGTCGCTCGTACATATGGACGCCTATCGGTTTCTCTATCCCTGTCTATCGCGATCTTGGACGCATCCCCCCGCTCGAGTGATCGCGTCTGACTCGATCCGGGCTCTCGTAATTTGCCGGCGATTCGTTTCCGGGGACGAATCCATCGCGGCAGCAAAGGACCCCGAACCCTAGCAAGGCCGATCGTTGGATGTGTCCTCCGCGTGGACAGCTGACGTCGCGATTGCATCCTTTCGAGTGCGCTCTGGTGCCGGGAGAGAGAGAGAGAGAGAGAGAGAGTAACTCGAGGCGCTACGGCCTTGCACCTTGGAGAAGAATAGCAAGATTCGGTTTGCAAGTTACGTACGGTACACTCGGCTCTTTGGCTCAGGCTCGCTTTACTCTTTCGAGGATCGGTTCCGCTGCTCGAGTACGCGCGATTTTCTCAGCGACACGTCGAGTTCTCCTTTTTCCGTTTTCACTCCTGCGCTTTTTTTCGTACGCACTTTAGACTTTAAGATTAGGTGTCGGAGTACAATGCCTGGTTGAACTTTAATATTATGCTCTTTACTGTTAATTCCATTGTTCAAACGAGATTTTTTGCCTCGTGTTTGCTCGAGGCAATGCGAATCTTTAACACTACCACTTGCCATCTCTGTTGCAAATACATAGAGTAGTCGTAGACTCTATTCCAATTTTTTTCTTATCCGAACGAGTTTTGCGTTTGGCTTCAAAAGTGCGAGTGGACTCCTTTATAGAAAACGCTATCGAGTATACGCAAAATTTGACCTGAAAATTTGGCCTCTATTTCTGACATAGTAACCGCTATAAACGAGCAGTTAAAATAACAAAATAAAAAAAATAATTTTTATATTTTTTTAACAGTTTCTTTTATCATAATTTTGAATGAAATTTACAAATGGTACCATAAAAAACTTTTTAATATATTTTTAACCCTAACGTTATTGTTTAATATATTCTAGTACAATTTTACTATACGTACATATATTGCGTAGATACTTGTAAGAACAACGACTTAACTTTACAGTCATAAAAATCGGTCCTTCGTTTTAAATATTTTAGTTGTTATACGATAATAATAACAATCTTTACTCGTTTGTATTGGACCAGTTATAATGTATAACTAATTATACTAATAAATATTATTATACTTTGTATACTTAATTATTCATTATTCTTAAAACGTGATCAATGTCTCATAATTATAAACGTAACTAAATACTACAAAATTATATATTTAATTTTCATATAAATTTTCAAATTTATAGTTGAATATTAATACTTTGTTTAAAAATAAAATAATTGTTTACAGGAATAATTATTTTCAATTATTAGTTATTATTTTATATGAAGTTTTTCCATTCTCATGATATTCTTTTAATGTAACAATTTTTTTAATTGTATGAAATCATTTGTGTTACGTCTTTGCTATTCGTGTTTTATCCATCGTATCAAATAATGATTAAAAATATATATAATTAAAAAACATTTTAATAATAAAATTCAAGTATTAAATCGTATTTTTAATAGAAGTTGAAGCGCATAAGTGTTAAACTTATTGATATATTTTTATCTATTTTTAATGTAGAAAATCCAGAAGTGTGACGTATTAGTGATCAAAAATGAAGCAATTATTAATCATTAAAACATTAAATAAAAATTATTAAATAAAAATTCATGAAAAATATTTTTACGTATGTTTAAGATAAAAAGCATTGTAACTAATATAGCCACAAACAATTTTGAATAATAATAACTTTATAAATATTAAATATAAAATATTTAATATTAAATATAATTAAATGTAATATTTTATAAATATTAAAAATAAATAATATGTATTAGTTCAAACGTTCAATTATTTTTATACAATAGACTATTTTTTCTTTCATGAATCATTTATTGTACTTTTATAATCAAGATTGTTAACAACTTCCTTTTATGATAAGATTTAATCACTAAATTACAGTTTAAATGTAATTAAATACATTACATGAAACGTAAAACGAATAAAACTTGAAAAATCGATACTAGGTAACTTAAGAAGCAGTCAATTAATACATTATGTTCGATGATATTTTAATAAAATTTTCAGTGTTCTAGATGTTTTAATCGCGAGAGACTTTTTTTATAACTAAACTGTGTGACAAGCTATACTCGATTGAGTTATTAACCTCTTAAAAAGAAATGTTTTTAAAAAAATACATTCTTCTAAATTGATTATATCGTAAAATATATACAAAATGGCTAATTTTATTCAACAAGTTAACTAAAAATATATAAAAATTTTTTTTAATTTGTTACACAAAATCTTATAATAATAATAATAATAATAATAATAATAATAATAATAATAATAATAATAATAATGGTTGTAGTTACTGTTGTTGTTATTATATTAAATTTTGTTTTTTTAAATAACTGCGCTTTACAAAAGTAACTAAAATATATGGCTTAACTTATTAACATTATGGAGACTTATAACGACAAAAAGAGAATTCTTAAAAATATATTTATATTAAGTAATTTAAATAATGAAACATTATCTATATATATACATTAATATATAGTCAATGATTTTTTAACCAGTATAATAATCATTTTCATAATTTGTTTGTTTTATAAAAAAGTTACTAGTTACAAATATTCAACCGTCTCTAAAAAAAATTAAAGTTTATTTATTTTTTAAATATTGCAGTAATTAATTGAAATATTAATAAAAATCTATTAACATTCTAATTAAAATTTCAATTTTCATATACGATTATTATTTAATTTATCATATAAATATCTATTTATAAATTTAATTGACTTATAAAAATGTAAGCGAATCTTTTCTAATATCTTTCGAGTATATCAAACTACATTTTTCATTCAACAATCTATTCATTTATCACACATTAATGATTGCATCTACTATCAAGCTCAACTCTACATTCTGATATTTCAATATATAATTCAATTTACAAAGATTTCCAAGGAAACAGTATTTTCGACTAAGCTTACGTATCTCAATATTATTAAATTAATTCTGTCCAACTTACTTATCCTTTATAAGTTATTATCGTGGCAACATACCTCTAAACGTGCACTCGTTAAAATTTTCTTTTTCTTTTTTTTATATCAAAATAAATGTTTACATTTCTTACTTATCTTAATGATTAAGAAACTGTAATCTTGAAATTGAAGAATAACTGGATTTTTTGGAAATTTAAAGTATTCCATATCCGTGTTCGTCTTCGTGAATATTTTTCTCTTTCTCCCGATGTCGTGATACGAAAGCAGAAAAAATAATAGACGATACGTAAGTGCGATGCTAGAAAACTCGTCGCTTTGAGCTACGATAACATACACTTGTTGCCCTATAACCATTGTCCTCGTTACAGAAGCACGCGGCTGCAATTACATAAATACATTGTTGAAAATGAGTCATTTATAGATGCATGGCAACTTGCGCGCATTTCCTCTCCTTTCTTTCTCTTTTTCCTGTCTTTAAATTCTGGTTTTCTCAACAAAGGGTACATAGCCGGTGCGTAGTGATACCTCGTAGTATTTGCCGATTTCACAAATCTATTTACCGAGCTCTCGAACGAGATTGGGGGACTTCTTTTCTTCTTCGCTGTTACTTCCTTTTTCTATCTGCTTAGCACTGACACGAGAGATTATAAAAAGGAGAACGTCGCGCGACTTTCGTAATGTTGGCCGGTTTCAATTTTCCCTTGTGCGCCATCGCCGTTACCACATAATGGCAGTTTTGTTATTTCAAAAATAGTCTTGATATCGAGTAAAAGTATAATTCGCTTTAAATTTTCAAATTTTCAGGAATACTGTTATCGCTATTTTGTCCTTTTGCGGTGGTAAATGGCTCGTATTCCTTAAGTCATGATAATTGTCGTATCAACCGTTTCGACTCAGCTAAATTAACGCGATATAATATAAACGTAAAACCTTTAAAAAAAAAGAAATCATTGTAATTGGACGAATGTAGACATTTTCAATGAGATCAATTAATTTCGAATGGTATTTTGTCCTCGAGATGGATGCGACGTATAATGGTATAACTTTCCAAAGAATATAATACTGCGCAGTAAAGGTAAAAACAAATGAACACAGTAACATTGATTAAGTGTCTAATTTTACACGCAAAGAAGCCACCACCAATGACGGATACGAAACACTTCGAGTGTTCGAAGTAAAAACGAGGAAAAGATCAATTTACTATTGACACTCTATACATGACTAGTACCGAAACTGTTTTCTTACATTTCCTGCTCATTGTTAAACAAGAGCCAACGCTATTCAATGCGCATACACACCTAAATATAATTTTCCAGAAATGTGGAATTCTAATTTAAAATTTCTTCTTTACCGATATATTTAACGAGACGAAGCAAACTAAGTACATATTAAGTATTTTAATAGTATAACTCTGAAAAAAATACAAGTTATTCGTAAAATTTGTCTGAAATTAATTAATTTAAATTTATTTACAGAAAAAATATTCTTAGAACACGAATGAACATAAACATTTTCCTTACTAAATTTCGAAAGTTAAAAATTTTATATTATAATTTACAAGAAAGAATTTTTCCAAAAGAACAAAACCATATAATTCTTACATATAAAAATCATTCTAAAAAATCTTATATTATTAAAAAATTATTTTTAATATTTTATACAATTTTTAAAATTATTTTTTATTTATCTTATACTTTTATATTTAATAAAGTTGAATGTTTCGTACAGTATTTTTATGCAATTGGAAAAATTTCGATTTTTATATAGATTCAATTTAATGTTATGTGTGGTACACGGACATAATAATTATAAAATTTAATTTTAAACGTTGATTTAAACTTGAACATTTTTCTTAAAAAATAAATAAGAAATAAAGAAATATGTAATTTTCGTATCGTATCCCACGTACAAGACATTTGCAGTAATTATAAAATGAATGATTTTTCATCTAAAAAATTTTTGAAAGTATTATTTCACTGTATATAGGTTATATTATTCTGTCTTTGATAATACTTGACTGAAAATATAAATTTAAAATGTAATGTATATTTTTAATTTTCTCTTAAGATTTTTAAACGTTCTTGTTGATATGTCTAATTTAAAAAAAATTACGTTTTTAATTCATTACAAAAATTTGTTTTAATATTTTGTCAGTTTATTAAAAGATTATAACTAGTCAGCAAAACAAAACCTCGATTTTCGATTTTATTATTTTCTTTTTGTATTATATCTCATAAATATTTAAACAGTGTTTCGAATAATTGAAAATGTTACGTCACCTTGAAGAAGTGACCGTTATTCTTGAATTTAACAGTTTTTTTCATAAATTCGAATGAATCAATGACCACAATTTGGAGCAAAATAGTGCATCGATTTGCATAATAATTTGTACACTTATTTTAAATATATAAAATTCAATATTGAATAAAGGAATAGTAATATTAATTTATAAAAAACTAATTTTGTGAACATCGTGATACGCCTCAAAAAGAGATACCTTTGAAAATTGGCTGATGTAGTATTATTTTGTAACATTTCGGATTTAAAAAATTAAAAATGTGTCACTACCAATAATATTATTAATGCGAAATTTAAAAAATTTATAATAAAAATTAAAAGTTTTTTTAAAAAATGTTTAAAAATTGCTAATTTTGATCTTCTAAATAGATTTTTTAATTAAATTTTTTAATTAAACAACCAATAGATTTAATTTTTTCTATTTTTTTCTATTTGCTATATCGTGTAATATTTCTAATGTCGATAATATTTTTAAATTATAAAATTTAAAGAATTCACAAAACGGTAGAGTAAAATATTCAAACTGATTTATTTCATTATTTCTAGGTATTGAAAAGTATTTCTAACATATTATAATTCTGCTTATTTCAAATACTTTTCTTAACTTTAGTTATATTAATATTTTACCTTAAATTATTATACACATTTAAGCTACGATTAATAATGATGTTATCGAAGTATTAATCATAATCCAATATATGAATTTCATTACTACGGCTTACGAATGTAAGAAATCAAATCGAAAGTACGAAATTACGAAATTGCATAAAATTTAAATTTAACGGTGTATACGTACTGGCTATGTATAAAATCTATGCAAAAAGATTTTACGTCTATAAAGATGTTTACCAATGAATATGTACTTGCGCTCACGCACATATAAATTTTAATGGCCAATATCTATAATCAGCTACTAATAAATATATATCGGTAATTAATATCAATTCGTGCACTTATAATTATGTATAAAAATACATGAGCAAATTAAAAATGCTCGTAGGATATCGGTAAATACAATCGTGAACGATGTTCGTACTTAAAATTTAATTCACGTTTAAAATAACGTATTAATTTAAAAATAAGTAAGCCTCGTTATATTTTAATCTTAAATTATTTTAAATATTAGCGTTTTAGTATATTAAAAATATTAACAATTAGTAGACGCGTCATGAAGTTAAAATATTAATTTTCTTAATGATTTGAAAATTTTGCGTTATTAAATGAAATCATACAATAAAAAAAACATGCTTAATTTTTACTTGGTTGAAATAGTTAATTTTGCATGTATGACAGTTGCTTTCTTAGCGTTAGAAAACTCTGATACTTCGTTTTGAAATTGAACTTTATCTCTATCTCGAAGTGACGCACGATATGTTTTTATATTAATTCATCGGGTAAAAATCTGAAAACAATTTTCGCTTTTGGCTTTTCCTTCGTAACTTTTACTTGCAATTATTAAATCTCTTGATAATACGGATAAGCGCTCGATGAAAAAAGAAACTTGCGGTATTATTTGGAAGCGAGTAAAGAAAGCAAGGAAGAGCGTCATTGCGTCATTTACCTCTTCACCTCTTCACCTCGTCACCTCGTCACCTCGACACCCCTAAATAAACACTGGATACGCTCGAAATAAAGCTGCGTTCGAGGTAAACGTAAAGTGTCTTTGATCGCGCGTTAATACCCCGGTAGCGGTATCTCTCGGCTAATTGGAGCCACGCGAATCTTACCGAGGCGTCGTCGACCGAAAACCGAAACTGCGGCCAACGAAAGCGATCGCAGCTTCTTCGTTAAGCTCTAATTGGCGGCGTCTCCGACTCGAGTTTCGCCGAGTAAAGCGACTTTCGATACGCGGTCGGTCGCACGTGGACGTCGAGTCGAGGCCGTCGGTGGAGTCACCCAACGGCATAATTGGACGGCTTAGCGGCGAGTTCCGCGCTTCTTCCTGCTCGCCGGCAATCGTCGAGATCGTGAGAATCGCGCGAGATAGTCACGAGATAGTCACGAGATAGTCGCGAGATAGTCGCGATATCGAAGATCGTAACACCTCCCAATAATCCTCGATTTTCTCCTAGCAGGCCGCAAACATGAAGATGAGCTTCTCGCTGTCCTCGCTCCAGCCCTCTAGCAGCAGTCTAGAGAGAGTGGAGCACACGGGGATCAGGGCGGAGCGACCTTACAACAGTCTCACCAAGAAAAGGTTGGTTGCATTAAGCGAGAATTTTTTTAGCGGGTGCTTTTTTAAAAATGTGCTTTACTAAAAAAGTCCTTCGTTTATTACGGACCGAACGGTTTAAGGATAGAATCTTTTGTAGGACCTTGCGACGCCTAAATGTACATGTGTAGTTTCTGTTATGAACCTACAGCTATCGATTCAAATATATTCCGAATAATTTAATCGTAAACGTGGATGAAAGTAACCATGTTTCTTAAATTTTATTTATATGTTTCATAAATTTATGTATCCAAACTGAAACGAAGAATCGTACCAACTTCTTCAAATCCACGTACGTTAACACGTGTACATTTAAATTAATTTTCCGGGTGTAGAGAAGAGTAGATTTTTTGCTGTATCATGACACTTAAACGTCCTCTTTAGAAAGTATGTATGTTTTTCTTTCTTATTGGCAGTTGATCGATCGATTGATTTATTTTTCCATTAACATCTATGTGGTAGTTATAGAAGCAAGAAATACACGTTTCTATTTAGCACAGTAAATTGAGTTTGTTGCTACAATGCGTGATTTGAGATTAAAAATTTAATGATCTTTAACGTGAAATGCATTAAATAGATCATTTTCATTCGTAAAGACAAAAATTGTATATACGTTATAATAATCGAAGCATAAAAGTATAAAATAATATACTAAAATAATAGTGTATGTACTAACGCGCATTGCCTTATTTAAAAACCTTATTGAAAAATTTAATTTAATCTTAAAAAATAGTCGGCATCGATACCTACGCATTAGAATTGCTTACATTTCTCTCAATTTAATAGGTTAGATAATATTCCATGAAAAATATAAATTATAGAAATATAAAATAATTATTTATCGATACAATTAATTTTATAATAATTAAAAAAATTTATAAAATTGATCTTTATTACTCTGTAATAGTGAAAAAACTATTGAAATATAATCAACATTACGATATAGTAAATAAATTCGTAAATACAAATGGAATACGATTGCAGTTTAATTAAAAATCGAAGAAAATTTCCCCTTCTAATCCACGAGAGACGTTTTTATAAACTACATCTTTCGTTTATGTATTTTATAAAGATTAAAATTTCCCAGTATAGTAAATCGAATATAGTAAATTATGCAATAGAATCGATCGTAGATTAAATTTTAAGATTAAACGTATTCGAGATAAAAAGTACTTTAACGTTATTTACTTTAAAAATTATTTACATAAAATAATATTTTTAATAATTGATATTTATTATTAATAGGAAAGAACCAATGCAGGAACAGTGCATTAAGAACTGGTCCGGCTTAGAAGATAAAGATGACTTTTGGGCTGCCATACGTACAAATTATAATTACATCATGGATACAAACCTCATTGATACTTGCAAGGTTGGTATCGTTTTCAATTTTTGCGATTTATTTTCATTACCAGTATCTAAGTAAAATATGAATAAATAAAATAAGTTTTAAAATTGTAAAACTTCTTCTCTATAATTAGTAAATTGATTTATAGATTTCTGTTATAAAAATAATCTTAAACAGTTATTTTTATCGAAAAATTTTACTTATTAAGAATAATTGTTTAAGAATTCTTTGACTATTAGTTCTATAACTTTGTACTGCATTTTTTCAATATTATAAATTAAGTTTTATTATTTAATTAGCTACTTCAAAATATGATTGATTATAATGTCTTATATTCATAAGTATTGATCCAACTATTAAATAAATTTTTTTTAAAGTAAATTTATTATATATTTGTAATTTTTTAAATCTTGTATATAATAGCATTATAAAATAAATTTTATATATATATCCAAAAAAATTTTATTTTATTTTTTTATACAGAAATTTAAACATATCACGTTAACAGCTTGATATAATTTCTTATAAATACATTTTTATCAATATAATATCACAAATATTACTTATTATATCTTAAAAGTATCTTAACATGGTAAATTATTCTTCATAAAAACTTGAATTAAAATGGAACGCTAAAGAAACCGTTACTTGAAGAAATGCATAATTTTACTTACTACACAAACCTGCTTTTAATATCATCCACACTTCTTAATATTTCAAAACCCTTAATTCTGTGTTAACAATATAATATCAATTTTTTGGTCGTTTACCTTTTCCAACGTTTAAACATTTGGCTCGCGACCATCGGAATGTGCAGTTAAGCATACATTCTTTACAAATAATTTCTTGACCTATTTTAAATTAAACGTAAATTTAATATTTGTTTAAAAAATTAAATATGGATATTAAATGTATATTGTTACAAGAAATTATTATTAATACAATTAATAATACTGTTTTATACTGTGCATAAAACATAAGAACAATAAAACTGTACTATTTAAAAAGGTAGTAAGTATTTGTAATACTGTTGTAACAAATCTAAATTTTTATGAAAGTTACGAAAATTGTTCTTGATTAATAAGTTTACTTATAAAAGTCTATGTAGTCGAATTAGAATATAATGTGCTTAATTTAATTTCGGTAAAAAGCGCGCTTTATATGAGCTTTTAAAAATTCCATGAATTTTGTATACCTTTTGTTCAACATATTTAAATATTCTAGGTTATACATTAAAATCTTACACATTTTCAAATCATTCAGTTTTGTAAAAAATATCTTAAATTGTATTTATGATATAAATGCATGCCAGTATATCGCTTGCATAATTGGATAATTACTTAATGTATAATTAAAGTTTAAATGCTCATCAAGTTTTATACAACTAAAATTTCAAAAAATATAAACATGTGACAAAATTAAATATAAAAATTCAAAATAATAATAAAGAGGTGTTACATACTGATAATATTAGGACAAGGTGAAATTAAAATATTAAAAACTGTAGATGCATTGTAAAGAAATTTTTTTTCGTTCAAATAAATTATGACATTTTCAATTTAAATAATATGTACAAATATGAATTATTAAACAAAATTATAGCGTTCAGTATCATATCAATTTTACAAATAATTTCAAATATTTTTTTAATTTATACTAATTATTGTAGCATTTATCGTTATAACAACGTAATACTTAAATTTAAATATGTTATTTAACATATATTTAAGTTATAGATATAAAAATATTATATATTTATATACATATTTTTTAAATCAATTAGAATTATATTATTTCGATTATAAAAATAATTATACGCTACTTCAAATCTTATTTTTAAAAATGATATATTATACAATAAAATTATGTGAAAAAACGTAAATTAAAATAATAATTGTATGAAATGCCATATTTAATCATATAAAAATATATGTGCAGTCAATCAGCTAATATATTTTTCATATCGTATGTTTTTAAAAATAATTAAATTGTTTATTTAGAAGATTAAATCCTTTAGTTTTTAATTTGGCTTGTTTGATATAAAATATATTTTATACTTTTATCATACTATATTAATATATTTTACATCTAGAAAAAACATTACTCAAATATTTAGTATAAATTTACTCTGAAAGCTAAATAAAAAATTATTTAAATTTGTTCGTTTGTTAACAGGAAGCTAATGGAGAATTGGCCTGGGATGAAGGTGACGTATCCACCGTCTCCTGGGGCTTGAAGGAAGTTAGTTATCAGTTCTCCGAACTTTACTCGTGGCTACAAGTTCTTGAAGAACTAGTTTATTCAAAGGAAGAAAATCTCTTGGATAAAAGCCTACGCGTGGTATGCGATCAAAGTACAATTAGAATTGTTTACTCAAAGAATTTTAGCTTTGATTAAAAATAAAGTATTTAACATAAATTTATATTCAATTCTATGTAAATTTCTTTAACGTATTCAACCATTTACAGTAGACTTTAATCAAAGTGTTATTAAATCTTAATTTTTCAAAATACTCAAAGGAATTAGAAACTCTATTTCTAATGTCTAGATTTTATATATTTACATTAATTATTTTAAAGGAATAGTATACGTCAAATATCTTTGTATCGTAAAAAAATCAAAATAAATACGTAATGATCGATAATAAAATAAATATAAGTATCAATCGATGAAAAATGAAAAATATAAATATATAAAGATTCGTATACAAAAATTGTATGCAAAAAAAAACTAATTACGATAATAAATTTAAATAAGATGATCATGTTAAAATATTTAATGAAATATTCAAAAATTAATTATTCAGATTAAAAATCAAATGGTTTTTTTTAAAAATCAGTTAATGATATTATAATATAAATATATATGATATCCAGTTATATTACTAAGTATATTTAATAAAATTATTAAATGACTATCTCTGATATATTTTTCGAACGTAGACAATATGATAATTTATATTTATATTTGTAGGCTTACACGGAGGAACTACGTCGTAAGGCATACCGAAGACGATTGTTTAATGAACAATCAGAGAAATTAATTGCTCGCGATCCTTCTTTAAAAGAAGAAGTTTCTTGGCGAGTAGATCATTTAAACGCCAAATGGGATCTTGTTGAACAGATAATGGCTCCAGTTCAGAGACCCGATGAACTTGATAATCATGATGTGTCTGCAGGTAATTTATAAATAATTTAAATATTTTATCATTTATCATTTATCATTTACAGTTTCAGTCATTTATCATTTTTAATCGTAACATTTTCCACATGGTAAACAGATATTTCCATAGTGTTTACTTATATATTTTTAAAGTAACATTTTTCGGAAAAATTTATGACACTTGAAATAAATAAATAAAATCTAATACTTAAATTTTAAACCACAACTTTACATTCAACAAGTTTAAAAAAACAAAAATTATTTATAATTGATTGTTGCTAATAAAACCTGTAAAATCAATTTCTATAATTAATATTCTTTTTAATATTATTTACTTAGGATTGTATACGTAAATAATCATTGCAATAGTAATTATTCTTATTAAAATAAATACATATATATTGATGAGGGAATAATGAACACAAATATTTAGATATTATTTTTTAAATACATTAAATAAAAAGATTTTTATATATCGACGATATTTGATTAAAATTATTCTGAAATTTAATTAAAAAATTCAAGTTTAGTTATAATTATCAAGAAATCTTAAAAATTAATATTCAATTATATTAAGTTCTACAATAATATACATGTAATAACAATAATATAAAAATATTTAATTCTAAGTTCTAAACATCTCTAAATAAAATATATACGATTAATTTAACTACAATTATATAGCGAAACTTGCAATTTATTATAATTTTATATACAACAAAGTATAATATATTAATAAAAATAATTTTTTTTATATTTTATTTATTGTTTTAAAAATCACTAAATAGAAGATATAATTTTAAATGGTATTTTAACTTTGCATGATTAGTAATTGTTTATTAAAAATCTATATTATAACTTCACCTTTTAAGTATTACAACCATTAAAAAATAAATTTACAATTTTCAATTCATATAATGTATTACTATAATTATGTATCAATCACCATTTACAAAATCTTACGAAATAAATTTAAAGAGAAAATATGTTTAAATAAAAAAAATTGTTGTTGAATATTTAAAAATTGTAATATTACACGAGTATTTTTAAATATTAGAGGATTAAAATTTTGATTAAATTTAAAATCGATTAAAAATAAATAAATCTGCCGATTGTACAAGATAATTATTATTAAGTTTCATGTTTAAAATTATATATCATAGAAGTATCCATTGTTTTCTGAAATTTTCAAGGCAATATCGATTATTCTTTTATAAGATGTTATATAAGTATCTATAAAACTTAAAACTAATCAAAACAGCAAGATCATTTATTAATAATTATACTAATTAAATTAACCACAAACCTCGAAATATTATATTACTCCTAATTAAAAACTCTGTTTTTTATATTAATATTGAAGCTATACAAAAAATATATAAAATTAATAGTATTGAATTGTTTACTGTTTAGTATGTAAGGATAGTTTATGGATAATAAATAATTTTATCAAAACTATTACATAATTATTTAAAATAAAAAATATTTTATATATTTTTAAAAGGTATTGTTTACATAAAATTATAGTCATCCTCTTACTGTCATGATACAAAAAATATTTTATTTATATTCGTAATAATTATATTACATAATATTGATTATTGTATCATTTTATACATTATAATTTATAATAAAAATTGATTAAATGTAATATAAATAAACTCGACATAATTTAATAAATATTTTATGTAATAATGTGTTTAATTTATCTTACAACTATTTTTAAAAAATGTTTCATATCATTAACAAATAATATATCCAGTCTATGTTATTAATAATTTTATATTGGTAAAATCTGTGATATTGATGTAGCATACATATTTATAGAAATAACGATCAAAATCTCAGAAAAATATATATTAATAGCTGTATTTTACATAAGAGAGCACAGATTTAAAAATAAAAACTTTAAAAATTAAAGATTAATATAAACATCGAGTAAAGATATAAAATTATGTAAATAAAATAAAAGAATATATAAAAATATTTTCTTTTTTAATATGCAAGATCGCATATAATATTTTATTAGTTTTAAGAAAGCACCATATATTTCCTTCTAAAAATATTCTATGAAATTTGATCATTATAATTATGTAAAAGCTCGTTAAAACAGTTCCAGCTTATTTGTCGGAACTGCATACCTGACTATAATATAATTAGAATATGAAACTGGTGTTTGAACTCTGTGTTCGAATTCCAGTATGTCTGCATTCTACAAGGTATGCAAGACTTCTTGAAAAGCTTATTTCTGTAGTGTAATATTTATATCTTTGACTCTGCAGGTTTCGAGCACGAAGTGAAATGCTTAAGAAAATGGCTGCACGAAATGGAAGTTCGACTGCAGCCACTAAATTTTCGCGTCGATTGGAGTAGAACAGAAATCGAAGAAAAGGCTGTTGAACATATGGTAAGTATTTTCATTTAAGTTTTTTCTTTTATAATTATATCAAAGTTGCAGTGATTTAAATTTAGTAATTTACGTATTTACATACATATATAAAAATTATATATATAAATCGCACACGATAATTTCGTCGCATGGATGTAAATCATCGAAGATAAGTAAGATTTCTGCAAAGCCAGTTGAGGATACATATGTGTAAATCAGGTAAATTGAACAGTAGGAAAGTTATAAGCTCCGTCAAAGGTATATAGATGGCAGCACAAATTACTTTGTAATATAGTCTTTTTTAATTTTTCACTTTTATGTAACATATATAATCGAAATATTTTGAAAGACTTCGCTAGAAAAAAAATAAATAAGTATTTATTTACAAGTATGAATATAATATATTATAGAAAAATTAAATTATTTTATAAAATCTTATATTAAATTTTTTATTCAATTCTTGCTTATTATAAATACAAAAGAAATAAAAATCTTAATATAAATAAATTACGTTACATAAAATTACCAGTATTATTCAATTATGTATACATATATTTCTCCGTGAGAATTTTATTTTATTCGTTACAACTAAAAAATAAATTGAATAGAATATAAATTTGACTAAACGTATAAACCCAAACAAAATTTATATGAACTTTATGTATTTAAAAAGAATTGTATAGGATATATATTTAAATTATATTAAACATTTCCGAAAACTGTTTTTAAACCATTAATGAATTTATTATTTAATATTAGTAAATCAAAAATCCTGAGATCTTATTTCCGACGAAATTTAAAATCAATATTTTTTTCTTCATTATTCATATACTCTATATGATAAATATTATTATTTGTGTAATTCTAAATAATTTTTATTTTGTTTTAATTTTTTATTATGAAATAATTGTAATCTTATTTTATTGTACGCCTCGCTTATTTCAATTCTGATTATAAAAATGTATGCCTCAAATGATTTCTCTTCTTTTTTTGTTTTTTTCTTTTTTCTTTTGTATTGTTAAATCTTAGATATTATATAGAAATTTAGTTTATTTTTTTTTCTCAAATCGCATTCTTCGCAATGCAACCGCTAACGTCGCTCTCCAAAAGAAGCTTTTCATCTCAGTGTATAAATATAACTGACTTCATGAATCTACTAATTTTCAACTGAATCCAAACGTACGATTTTAGTTCATTTATTTTACTAGTTTTATTGTACGATGAAAACTTTGAAATTAATATTATTTAAATTTTTGTATTTAATTTTTTTAATATTTATTTTAAATTAAATATCAACTATTATTTTATGCGTATATGATTAGATGTTGATTCAAGTCTTAATTACTTTCTCATAGTTAACGATACATAAGCAATGTATTATAAAAATATATTTATATCATTTTTATTTTACATGTGTATATTTTAAACAGAAATTATAATAATTATCGTGTTTATATTTAAATTACACTAATTCACATAAGAATTGAAACATCATACGCACCATTTTCATAAGTAAAATAATGTGACTGATACTTATAAAAATATTTTCAAATTGTTGTACGATCTAAGGTAGGTACATATTATTTATAATATTGCATATATTATAATTAGTAATATTTAAAAAATAATTAGATTTTAAAAAAGCGCAAATTATTTAAAATACTTTTATATTCTAAACAATAATTTTAATTTGACTTGAAATAAATATATATATATATATATACAAATACATAAAAAAGTTTGCATTCAAAACAATAATAGTAACGATGACGAATATTTCGCTAAGAAGTGCGAATGTACGTAATCCATAAATGTTATAGTTTTAAATACTTAACGTTTTTTCGGTGTTATAATAATTTCAGACTGCTTTTGGAAAAGAAAAATTTTAAGAAAGTTATACCTTCGATACTTTTAATAAGTAAAACATTTTTTAAATAATATTTACCGTGGATTCTTAGTTATAAAAAACTTTCGTTTTGCTACGAATGATAAATTTATACTGGACTAGTACCAAACACGTTTATACACAGATATTAACATTTCATTTTCTAACAAAAAAAATTCAACGATCTTACTTCAAAACGGAAAAAGTTAAATTGAATAATTAAACTAAAAATAATGGAATCATGGCGATCAAATTGTTATAAATAATATACAGCTGAATTATGTAACCACAAATTAATGTAAATTCTATTTTTATATTAAAAATTGGACGATTATAATTGAGTGTTACACGTTTTAAGTTTAAAGAAAATTTCAAATTAATATTTTCAAATTAATACAAATTTTATACTATAAATTGTTGGTATAAAAGTGGCTGAAAAATAAAAAAATCTTATTAGACATTATATTTTTTATAAAAAATAAAATATCAACAACTACTCGATCACTCGTTTGAATAAAAATATATAATTACGAAGTAATTTTATCAAGTTTCAAAAAATAAGTTTTGTTATTGTTATATTAAGTTAAATTAGAATAAGCAATTTTATACCCTTTTGTTTTAATATTGGAAATTACACACACACACCACACACCACACACACACACACACACACACACACACATTTATTTAAAACAGTACGAACCGTAGTATTTGTTTGTTTAAAAATAGGTTATATTAAATTATTTATTATTGAACTAGAAAAATAATTTGATAATACGTTTTACAATCAAGGATATTTATTTATGACAATTGAAAAATTTTATACTTACATTATATAATTTATTCAGATTGAAAATTTTCAATTAAACTGAAATTTGAGTTAAAAAAATGTGTTGTAGATGGTATTTCTTTCGTCGTGGATTACTTCGCTGAACAGATGCAATAAACTACTTGTACATTTGTTCGGACACATATCATTGTCAGAAATCGTATAAAATTTATTAAATCGATAATAACCATGGAAACAATAGTCATAATGTGTTATCTTTATCGCCGCTAAATATTTTAAAATTTGTCGGCATTAAAACATGTGTGAAATAAAAGGAAGGCTTCGTACGATACTCGTTAAAAAAAAACCATCATCGTTATCACCTATTTACTAGGGAAACTCGTTCGCTCGTCATCTCATCAACGTAAGTTAGGAAGAAACGGTAGTTAGGTCGGTGTGACAGTTATCAGTTATCTCGGAAGCGGCTTGGAAATCGAAAGCCTCGAAGGCGATCGTGGAACGGCAGCGGCGAGGAAGAAGAGAAGCAGGAATTCTCGCGAGTCCCAGAAGAGAGAGAGAGAGAGAGAGAGAGAGAGATTCGCTCGGGGCCCGTCCCCGAGGTCCGCTCGAGAGTCCACGGCCCTGACTCTCGGACTCTTCTCTAATTAACCTATTGAGCACGCGATCGGTACGAGCGACGCGTGACTCCGGGATCGACGCCTCGGCTCTGAAAGCTTACCGCCCGCGGCGAAAAAACCAAGCCCCACTGCGGCGGTCTCCCGTATAAATCGCGGCCGCGTTGAAAAAAAGACGCGACGCGTCTTTATCCGCGTGTCGCAGCATCTCGATTTGGTCATCACCGCGGGTAAACCAGTTTTACGCGGTAACCGACTCGTAACCGACTCGTAACCGACTCGCAACCGACTCGCAACCGACTCGCAACCGACTCGCCTCTGGCCCGATTAACCCGTCATCGCTCGCTCATGGCTCCGCAAAAAAAGAGCGACGTTCGAACGCTTGAAGGAGCCGCATTGGAACAAGTTGGAACAAGGGCGACCACCGCTGTCCAGGACGCGGAGAAAGACATTTTCACCTCCAGCTGATGTTCAGCTAGAGCGCCGACCGCTATGGGCGAACTCGTCTACGAACTATGTCGGCATTTTTATCGATAAATTATGTCGATTCTTTCGCCTTGCCCTAACGGTAATTTTTATTGAACGATCCTCGCGCGGCTGAATTACACCGAACCGTACGGTAACTTATCGTTACTCCTGAGTAAGAATCGAGACGATTGCTTCTTCGGAGCAATGTTCCCCCCGTCCTCGAACGCTCGATGCGTGGATCGCAAATTAAACGATTGGATTAGAATTCATTTTTCTTCTATTCTTCGAGAGGTTCATTTTCCGTGCGCTGTGCCTTTCGACGCAGTCTTGCTTATCTTGTCTTGCTTATCTTGTCTTGCTTACCGAACGTCTTGCTTAACGATGCACCAACTTTTTATTTCGGAGAAGGACACATCGTTACAAATCTTGCATCGGAAATTTTCAAAATATTAAATCAATATAAATATCTGTATCGATCGATGAACGGTTGCGACACGGGAAAACATCTTAATATTTAAATATCGTTGTGTTTTATTCGAATGATCGTAGTACGTTCAAATATATTCTAGAATTTCAACGCTTGAAACTATTTTATTCATGCATTTATTCGCTGTGTTCAGAAATATGTTTCGTATTGAAATAATTTTGACCGATGGAAATGTAGATGGTTCGATCGTTGGTCGACGGTACGACTTCTTTAAGTATAACTATTATTTTTTGTGAACGAATACTTTTCGTTTATACGAGCATGCGATTAAAATGAGAGTAAACTAACTAAATAATGCGAAAACAAAAATTGTACAGAAATATAATATATAAAATTTACCGTTACATTTTAAAAACTATGATCATGAAAGATTTAATTTATTAAAATAATTTGAACATTCTCAATTTTTATAATAAAATATGTATTTATAGCAAGAACGATAAGTTTTGTTTTCATATACAACAACATGATTTTTAAAGTTGTTTTAAAAAAACAAAATATAATCTATAACTTATAATTGATAATAATTTTTATCAGATTCGCGTACGATTCTTTGTGAACTTTTTAACAAAAAAAATGTTTGAAGAAAAACTATATCGTAACTTATATCTTTGAAAATATTAAATTCACTTACGAATTTTTATTATTAAATTTTGATTACGGTATAATTAAAATTTATAAATTACTTGATAATAATAATTTTTATACCGTAAATTAAACTTTTGAAAATAAGTTACATTTTTTCGATAGTTATAAAATTATATTTTAATAAATCCTAGTTTTACTTTTATGAAAAAGTCAATTATTAATTCATTACGAGAGCAAACTTGGGTTGTTTAAACTTGGAAATTTATTTTTTAAAATACTTCTAAGGTATAATTATGTACGACTGCAATTTAATATGATCGAAAACTTTTTTTATCACAAAAACAATTATAGAACTGATCAACCGTTTTATTAAATATCGATATTAGTAAAGCATGATTCATCTATTAATAAAATATTAAAATGTATCATTACATGGAAAATTCCCACCAGCGGAAATCCAACCGAAAGTGAAATATAGTTTTGATGATTTTTCTGCAACGGTAAATTCGATTTTATACGTTTAACGTAAAAAATGTCTATCATTCATTTATATCCGATGAAGTTTCCAAATTTGGATCCAACGTAAGTCATCGACGTAAAGTTTTTTGAACGTATTCAACGTTTCTTTAAAGGTTTCGTATCGTTGCGGATAGTCTCGAAACGTTGTACCGTATCCAATACAAATTTCGATTGATAAATCAAGCAACGAAAGTAATAAAATTCTCTTCGTATTAAAATAGATGGAGAGATTAGATAGGAGTAAAAGTGGTACGCATACATTTTCCGTAAAATACCTTAAAAGGTAAGTCGTACGAATTAAAGAACATTAACCCGTTAATACCGGAACTAAAACCGAAGATTAAGTAGGAGGCTAGGAATGTCTTTAAATATGTGATTAAGCAAATAAAAATTCATCGTCGCGTGGTGGAGTACCAGGGATAAAAAGGGGAATAAGCGAGTTTGGTCTTGGGGGTGAGTCAGAGTCGTGATTCGCGGAGTAGTCATATCTGGGGCAACGTCGGGGCAATCTCGGGGCAACCTCGGAACGTCCGATTGTCTGTGGCGGGCCGCGGATCCTACCGACCGGTACCGCTACGTCGACTCGCGTACGCGCGGTGGCTCCTTAATCTGGGTCACCTAATGGCACTTCCGTATGTAAAAAGAGAGGATGGATAGACCGTGGGAGAGGCGCGTAGCTTTTAATCGCGTTTTAACGGTGCCGCGCGGCTTGTAATTTAGCATTTTTCAAGGTGAATCCGTGGTAATGAACTCGGCCCTTATCTCCGTCCCTTTTCCATCCGCGATTCTGAGCGCGGATTTTCATTTTTCATTGTGTAACGAGGCGGCGTTGCACCGGTTAACGAACCTGCACCGCGATTTTAATGGTAGATAAATTTCGCCGCTGTGATTGAGAAGTTTTCTCGAGAGAGTCTCGGTTGCTCGGTTGCTCGGTTGCTCGGTTGCTCGGTTGCTCGGTTGCTCGACTGCTCGGCTGCCGTTCCTAAATGAGTTTTCGAGGAAGAGTTCTCGGACGGTTAGATGCTTTTAATAGTTCCAGCCGACTAGAGCACAGTTTGCTAATTGCTAAATCTTATTATTTGTGACGAGATGCTAACTGCCCAACGTTTTATTAAAAAGAGTTTTCCTCGTTAACCGAACGCAGAAACGTAAGGAGAAATTCTGCTTCCGAATTTACACTTCATTTACATCTCGATAATCCAATGAATTTTTTGTCACCTTCGACTTTCGATTCTTCGTTTTTCTTCCTCCAACTTTTTGTACGCTCCTTTTATTTCTCTTCGCTTCGTCCGAGCGCATACGAAAGACTTAAACGGTATTTATTCGTTAAAATACGTACGAATACGTTTCGTTTCGAAACAATCTGTATTATTCTTATTTTATTAGATACTTTTAAAGATAGCGTGAAGGTAAAAAATTATGTCTTTTTAAAGATCGTAGTATACATATTGATCGGAAATTTAAATATATAAATAATTTAAAATTTTTATACCGATCCTATTCGATCTCTCGGATGACCGTATCGGACTCCATCTTTTGGTCGTGTAATAGGCGAATAATTTCGTTCTAAGGCTCTTGGTACTTTACTTTAATCGTAAGTGTAAAAATAAATGATGAAATAAAGCGCATTGAAAAATATTTAACAGTAAAAACTTCGTATTTCCGTTTATAAATCCATTCTACGCTTAAAGTTTATATTTGTATCGTATCGTTTGCATCGGTAAAAGTATTTCAATATTTGACCTTTATTCGGGCTATCCAATGTAAATGAAATATAGCAATAGTATCCGTCTTACGCATTAAAAACAAAAGCAGCAAAGATCGAAAGAAAAAAGTGATATAACACGATAAACTTAATTTTGCCCGAGATATTCGCGTATAATCTATTTGAGCAAAGTAGTACATAATATTCGAAAGTTACAAAATCAGTCGTTGCAAGCGTTGCCTGTACAAAGCCTAGTAATTAGATTTTAATTGAAAATTTTAGTCGATTAATTTTCTAGGTGCAGGTATTATCTATCGATCGCTACTCAAAACCTTGAAAACGTAATTGTGTAAACAAGGGTAAAAAATATCTTTAATTACAGCTTTGCCGATTATATTCCTTCAAAACGCGGATCGCAAAAGGCGTACAAGAAGAAAAATAGAAATGCTCGACGCATGATTATTGGACGGTACGTTATACAGGTTCGCGTACAAGATAAATATGCAGTGCATGATTTTCGCGCGGTGGCGATCAATAAGAGATTAGCTGCGCGCGATTTTTTTATGTTTTTCCCGCTCGCGTCCCGTACAATCCAACTCTCGTATCTCCTCCGAATACACGCATACGTAAGCCTCGTGCGTGAGTTTCAAAACAACCTGAACTCTTATCGATATTAAAATCATCGGCCGAGCGCGTTGCGTCAAACTTTATCGGCGGCACTGTAATAAAATCTCCACGCCTCCTCCCCCCGCGAATACTCGTTCCGATCGTTCCGCCGCGCATCGAGCAGCGAAAACGAGAAGAAAACGAGAAGAAAACGAGAAGAAAACGAGAAGAAAACGAGAAGAAAACGAGAAGAAAACGAGAAGAAAACGAGAAGAAAACGAGAAAAAAACGAGAAAAAAACGAGAAGAAAACAAGACGCGAAAGAACTGCGCGAGGCTCTGTGCAAGTTGTAGTACCGAGTCGCTTTATCCGCGGAAAATCAACGGGGAGAGATATTCGAGTAAAAAAAAAAAAAGAAACGGAAGGAGAGAGTGGGCAATAATACTCCCGATACGTACGCGCAAATCGACGTTTCTTTTCACTGGAATCTGTCTGCCTATGCGCGAGTGAGATTCAATTTACAATTTTAAATACGACCGCTACGAGCTGGAGCTGGAATCGAAGGAGTTTTATGAGCTCTTGTATAAAGCCATGGGAACAAAAAAAATGTGGTGATTTTTTTACCGCATTTCTATGACTGCGATGAATTGGTTTTTTACTTCTAATGCAATGTAACTACCGCAACGCTAATCGATCGAAGCGAACGAGTTTTAATACTTCCAAGTTTTATTACTTCTATTAATTTTATTAGAGTGTGTATAGGAAACTCTGATGGATCTTTGGAAAGGTACCGATTACATTTTATCGTTAATGAGGATAGTCCTTCAATTTCTACAAATCCAAGCCTTCGATGGAAGGAAAAAACATTTTTAATTTAATCTGAAAAATTCGACTCCTGTAACGAGACGTGGATAAAACAGACTCCAAAGTCGCCAAGTTCGTTTCGCCTGCATCGATCGTTATCACTGGCTTTTTAGCGTTCTTGAAGAGTTTCATCGTCTAAAATTCACCTTGATAAAGATATCCAACGAAGTTAAAGCTCGTAGAATTATGGATACTGTGAAGTGGAAATCTTTATTCGAGCGCTAGAGTCGAAGTGGTAAGAGACCGAACAAAAATGTAATATCTTGAATAGTTACATGAATTTATAATTAACGCTTGCATAATTATGATATTTGAATAAAAATTGATGGCTGAAAACGAAAACGCTAACTTTTACGCAGATTTAAAGCGACGCGAGGAGCGTAAAAGTTGTAAGTTTTAATTAAAGGAACCGCGTAAACGATCGAGTCTATATCGCGAAGATTGCATTTCAGTTTGTAATTACGCAAGAGTTATATAATAATTAATATATCGCGCGAACAAATAACTCTTTCAATAGTTTTATTCGAATTTCGAATCAAGGATACTCGTGTGTTTACAATGTTGCAACGGACGATCCAACTATAATTACGTTTCAAAAAAAATCTGTCGAATGATAAAGACAGCAAAGTAATCTTTTATATTGGTAATCGAAATGGACGTTAACGTTTATTTTTTACTCGCGTTTTAACCTCCCGAGTTAATTTCTCATTATTAATCAGTGATTAACTTATCTAAGAAACTCGATGGATAAAAATTTGTTTTCGCCATTAATTGCATTAAGCGAAAGAGATTAACCGACGAGTTGTTTGAAGAAATCGTTATTTATCGATCGGTGCCAATGCTTCGTAGGTATTAGATAAACGCGCCTTTTCACGACTTGACTCGAAGCAGAAAAGTAAATAAACAATATTTCGTCGAGATAGAAAGTAGGCTGGAACCGTTAATTTATCCGAAATAAGCAGCACGCGTCGATACGAGCATCGATCGGGAGCGATACTCGAGTTTCTTTCGTACGGTTATCCGGATCCTCGTCTATTAAACAAGCCGAACTTTCTCGCCGTAAAAATGTTCCCGATCGCGTTCAGAGTCGAGAAAACAAAGACTCGCTTCCCGTACAGTCGCGAGTCGGCTCCCAATTTTACAAGCGAGACAGACGCGCTCCTTTCGGGAAAGAGTCCCGAGTGGATAATAGTTATCCACTCCCCGGGTAACGAACGAATCCTTCCCCTCGAGTATCCGCTCGGAACGTTCTGCATCTGCAGCTTCAAGAAAGCGTTCTTAGCCCGCTCCCGCGATTAGATAGTTCAGATTCACCATGCTAGATTAGCGATACGCTCGAGTAACTTTCTCTGTTTTTCCGAGGTTTTACGGGCCACGGTTGCGCGATACGTGCAAACGAGCGCACGGGTTTACCTCCGTTCCTCGATGACGCGGATTCCCGATAGCTCAACGATCCTCTCTAAGATGGACACCTCTCTCGTTCTCTCTGGCTCTCCCTCCCTCTCCCCCACCCGTGATTAACGAACAGGTTGAGTCGTTTGGGAAGCTTCGCGTGCGAGCGCCTTTGATCATGCATCGTAGGATCCGATTGGATCGGATGTTCCGTCACTTATTCGAGATCGAGATACCGTGGGACGCGTACGTGTACGCGCACGCGGGAAATGCCGTTAGTTACTTTCGCGAGTCGCAAGGAAAATCCAAAGTTTTCCGTGATGTCGTTGGCCATTTAGAAAGGATGTTTACTAGATTTGCGAGCCTTCGAAAGCTCGAAAATTACACGGAGAATGAATCGCGTACCGAGCGATCCTCGAATGATGCGGAAAGAGTTACATTGGCGCAGGGACTTTAATTTGGAAGCTTACGATTCGCAACTTTAACGACGCCGGATTATAAAATTGATAAAACCTTTTTTTCACCGAACCGCTTCAAAATATTTTTTACCCCGTCGGATGATTCGTTTTATGTAAGCTAAAGTGGAAATCACGGTCGGTCTTCGTTCCTTTCCGCAATTGCTTTAACCTAAAATATATTTACAAAATTTTTCGATCCGCTGTATCGGATTTCAAACGTATGAATTTTTTAATGAAAAACAAAATCTGCTTACTCGTCTTTAATTGCACCGCATCCAGAGCATTGCGCTAATTATAAAATTTTTATCTCAAAAATCGAGTCATCGAACCGATTTGAAAATGCAGGTGATTCGTTTGAATTCCACTGCTTACAAAAACGAGCTTCAACAGCCCGTTTGCAATCATTGTCTAGATTTGGTTGATTTTAAGTACAAAATCAACGCTATAGATCAAGACAATTAAACTAGGCATTTTCCGTAGTAAAATCTTTCCCCAATTTATCGACCGAACGAGATTTAATTACAAGTTTCGTAAAGATACAGTAAATGTAATAATGGTGCAAGTATCGAAACAGGTAGTAATTTTATTAACGTACGCTGGAATCGCTAGTAAACAAAGTGACCCCGTAAGAGCATGACTTCGATTTTACGGAAGCTTCACGCTCGTCTCGAGTAAACGATTTTAACGGCGGTATAAAGATCCTGATTTTATCATCGTATCATTGGAGCGGTAACGTTTGGGTAACGTTTGGGTAACGTTTGGGTAACGTGCGCGAGTAACGCAGCTCCTTTTAATTAATCGGTTCGAACGAGGCTCGGGTTCTACGCGTTTCGTTTCTACGCGTCCTGTCCTGGAGAAACATTTTAAAAACTAGGTTAGACCTGCGTGGCCCCTCGGTTCGACCGGCAAACAAAAGAAAAAGCCAAAGATATACGAGCAACGAGCGCGAAAAAAAGATAATGACAGGGGAGCTCTTTTCGAGGTATCGCGTAGCCCCGGGTGCACGACATTCGCCGATCGCTACGACGTCCCCGTCATCTTCGGCGCGCCGCGAATATGTAGGCCAGACGTTTTCTCGACTCGCGAGCGCACCTGCCTTTTTGTTCCTCCAGTTTTTACGGCTCCCTTTCTACTCTCTAGCCATCTCACTCCCTCGTCTTCCTCGTCTTTTTTTTCTCCACCGCAATTTTTTACTCGATCATCGTTTACCCGGCCTCGCTCTGCTCCTTGTGTGCGCGTGTAAACGATATATCGCAGCGTGAAATTTGACTCTTGCAATGCGCTCGGGAACAACATCGAGAGAAAAGACCTATTTGTATTATTGTATGCATATAGCGGTGCGTCAAGTTTAATCGATGAACCAACGTCACGCTCTTTGTCTTTTGTTTTCTTATTTTTTTTTTTTTTTAATCGAGATTCTATCTACAGCCAATCTTTATTTTCTCCGTTTTCTTTTGGTATCTTCGCTCCTTTATCTGCGTTCTAGTACTTTCTAGTATTACTTACAGAACTCTTAACTTTTTATGTTTTTATCGATTCAACGTCTTTCTCTACGCTAACAGTATTTTATACAGAATTCGCTGGAAAAAATTCTACGACGGTATAGAAAATTCACGCTTCCGAATACATTTTGTACTTTAATATTATATTTGAAGAATTTTACAGATTTGTCGAGTACACGCAAACTCTTGTAGCTCGCTTTAATTTCAGAGTTCGTTACAGTTTAACAGGAGAAAACATCGTTTCTTTTGGGCATTTCTTTTCCACGTTCTTAGATTTAAAATACTCGATCGTTCGTTAAAGGTACTTTGTATCCCTATTGTATTGCAGGTGATGTTTACACAACTTACATTCCCAAATTTTGAACCTTATGATTTAATCGCTAGCAAACTTTGACACGTTCCTGTATTTAGGCTCGTGCGAGTTATTCAGATTTGTAAATAAATTCGGTATACGGTATTGCTATTACGAACAACCAAATTTGTTATCTACCCAACTAAATAACGCGCAGAAATTTGTCGAGTACAATTTAATATATCGTTGCGAAAACGCTCCGGCGTAACGAATACGGGCGTATATTTCAGTTTAGGTTTTCAGCTTCGTCCGCTAACGCGAAAATTCAAAGCTCCGGTATATTTGGATTCGAACGCTTCGTTTTTCGAAATATTTTGCGACGATCGCGGAATTTCGGTATCGATTTTATCGTTGATCCACCCTGGACCGATCAGCGTTCATCCTTCCGTTTTCCCTCTCACGCGACTCGTTTCTCATTTCGTAACGATAGAAGCGGTGTCGATTTAATCCGAAAACGCATCGCTTCATCGGCAACGAACAGGATAAATAAAAAAGAAATAAGCAACGCTATAGGAAGCGATATTGCGGGAGGAGAAAACGACGCGTAAACGGCTCGTTGAGATGTGCGCATACGTGTACGTACGGCTTATTCCATACTCGGTGCAAGGAAACTCGCTGCTGACGACTCGTCTTGTTTATTAACGGAAAGAGCTGCCGGCATCGCCGGTTCGTACGTGTTTATGCGCCGTTATGTGCGAACGTTACGTACGGCGAAATGGAGTTTGGACGGAGTGCAAACGTTCCGTTGGAGGAATGGACTTTTGATGGAGCTCTCGTGTTGTTCGATGGATTTTGAAGTCGGGAGCCCGAATGATCTTTAGCTCTCGTAACTTTATACCTTCTACATTATCCTTGCGGAGAAAGTTAATCTTCTAATAACGAAACGATCAAAATTCACGATGAGATTCACTTTGTTGTCACTCGTTATTTAAATTTTCATAAAGCTCGATGCATATATTTATGCTCAATTTTGGTAACAGTTAGAACGCTTTCTCCTTTTAAGAATGGTATAAAAATAATTATAAATTCTATCGTACATATTTATGCAAGGTTTCACTTTATTAAACTCAATCACCTCCGTCAATACAATTTAGATAAAATCACTGAAAAGTAATAAATTATCGCGACGAAAGAAAATGTTCGTTAAATCGAAGATACGTGTTTATTTGCTTACCTGAAATTTTAACTATTTTTTGCGATATTAATTAATTGCGAAATGAATGCGAACGATTTCTTAAAAAATCCGAATCGATTAATTGTATCTGAAGTACTATAATTGGAAGTTAAGCATGTAAAAATAATTCAACTTAAATAAACAAAAAATTATTAAATGCCGTAGAATATAATTTTTCAGTTAAAGGTAATAAAAAACTTAATTCTCGTTTTAAATAACCTGCCTTGTTATTTTATTACAGGAAATGACTGTACCTCATACTCACGTAAATGTCATTTATTATACGAAAACTTCATATATTTATTTATACCGTCAATTTTTGCATCGCGCGTGGAGTTCTAATATAAGATGTGAATTTTTGAAAGAGGATAATTTCATAGGTTATTGTTTCACATAATTATATTCCATTCTCGAAATTTAATGTAATTTATATCCAAGACAACGAATAAGCAGTGTAATTGAACGTATAATTACGATCAATTTGAAAATTTAACTCGCTATTGAAAGTAAATTACGCGTCTTCTCGCAGGCGTTTTCAGCATGAAATTATCCGACATTAGTATCCACAGCAGGTGATTTTTCCGAGATATTTTGTACCTCGTCCATCGAGGAGCGTAAAACAAACCACTGACTGCGCTAATGCCGCTCCGACTTGGATTCAACTCTCAAGGCCACCCACCGGCTTCGCAGGCCCTAGGATGCGTTGCTTTCGTCGAGGCGTTCCTGCCCCTTGATATCCGCTTATCGAGCGATTTTCGCGATCGCTCGTGGACTGAGAAGAGCGATTTTCGCGAGAATGCTGCTTGATCGGGGCCAAACATCTAACCGGCTCCTGTTTAACGGATAATTGCTCGTCCGAATAACGGAAAAGCTTGTTTTATTCGAGCTTAGCGACCAATGGCTGTTGCGATTGCTGATCGACGATCTAACCATATATTCGTCCTTTCATCCGAATGTCGGATTTTTTTCATTATCGCGAGCAATTGAAGAAGCCAAGGTATTTGATAAATAAATTGTATGGCTTCCAAGAAGAAGTGCTCCCTATTTATAAACTCTTGTTAAACATTTTTACATGTGCACATTGATACTTTACAACTATGTATCGTTGAGTTTTTATTATCGTACATTATGACTCAAAATATTCGTATTTATACAAAATAAGTAAAAAGAAAGTTTTTTTAATCGATCGCATAATATTCGATACTTTGTATAAATAAGATGTTCAAAAAGTCAATATTACGTTTATAAAATAATAAGCCGTAATAATTTCAAATAAATATTGTAATTATTAACATTTAAAAATTTGTCTTTTTTAAATTATCATCAAGTAGCAGTAACCGAAGACCGCGCTAGTAACTATTTAAAAAAATGTATCGTTGCATAATAATATTTTAATATAAGTAATCACCACTAGTAAGAAACGCAATTAAAGTTATAAAAAAAAATAAAAAGTGCTTATAATCGTTACAGATTGCTAATAGTTATTTTCTTTTTTTCAAGTATTGCCGTAGAACAATATTTTTTGTACCTATAATTTTAATGCTGATTTAATATTCGATGTATTTGGATGATCTCTGCATTTTGTAATTATTGTTATATTTTTTCAGCTATATCGTTACGACTTCATTTCTCGAGTCAATTTGAATTTATATATTTTTTAAATATAATTTACACTGCACTTTTAAAAATAAATTTTTTAAAAAATAATTATTGTATTGTTGAAGTTGAAATAACGAGAAAGTTGGATGCGATCGTATAAAATTAAGTATTGTGAAACTGCTATACCGAATAAGTTTAGTTACAACAAGAAATAGACCAAGCATTTTTAGAGAGATATTACGCGAAAAACATTATCTCTAGAGACATTGAACTAAAAATATTGTATAAAATACGCTCCATAAGAATATTAAATTGACTATTATTAGTACCGCTAATTAATGTTATACTATTGTATCGTTTCAAGTTGTAAAATGAATTGTAGCTGCCTTTTTACAAATAACAGTTCAAAGATAATCGGCGCTACTCCCTTTCGCTCGAACCTTGAAAAAAGTAATCTATAATCCATCTCAACAGTATTAATCACATTGAAATGAAGCGTGAATTAGAAAAAAATGTGAATTTCAAAATGTTACCGCGAATACCGCGGCCTTTCGTTTCTTTTGCAGGTATACGGTGCACAATCGAACGTTCGCAGTGCGACAGAACTCGAGATTCCTTTATCCTCCACGGCACAGGGTCGTATTCGTTCATTATTCGTTCGAACTTTCGCAGGTTTGGTTCGCCGATCGGACTCGGAATTCGCGTATTGCGAGTTACAGCAGAAGAGGGAATATGAGCGAACGGCCAAGTCGTCCAAGTCGTCGAAGCCGTCGCGCGCGCGAACGAGCACAAAAGATGAAAGTCTTCGATTCGGGCATTTCTCGGTTTGCGCAATTCCGTACCGAATGTATGCCTCGTTATAATGTGCTTCTAAGTATTTTAGAAAGCGATCGATACGCGGTCGATTTTTTTTTTGCTATCCCCGTTTTTATACGCTCGGCTGCCCGAGTGAAAAGCCGAGCGCAACTTACGTAAGTGGAAGGGTTTGCGTGGTTCATTAACCCTCCACTTGGGTTGGCAGGTCTGCCAGTGAACGACAGTAGCTTTTTAAAATGGAAAATGCTTGCCGGCTGAAAATGAAACCCATTTGCGAAGCGAAGTGTGGGCTTCGGTTGTTGATTTCAACGATCAATAAGTGACTGCGAACAAATAATGCATGCGAATTTATCTCTTATGTATAAGGTTGCAGAAGAATACTCGATTACTCGTAAATAAGCATAAAATGCCTATTCTATTAATCTTAGCTACTTTTATAGAGGCACCTTGTTATTTTATGCAATAATAAGATTTTATATGTCTTTTATTGTCGTAAGCCTTACAAAATATCGAATCAATCTTTAGATTCATCTTACTACGTCGTTTCTGTTATTCCTCAGCTTTATTTTTGCAAACTGTTTATTGTAGTTTAATTTAATCAAAAACAAATAATTATTTATATTATTCGTTATTTATTTTTTGATAATAGGTATAAAAATATTGTAAATTTATTCTAATTTCCGGCAATACTGTTCGCGTTAAAATTCATATTTTATGAGATCAATCAGCAATGTCAATTTAACTCTCTCTACATACAGCTAATTAAAACTGAAAAATTATGATTTTAAACGGAACGATTCCCTTGAATAAATTTAAATAATTCGTCATTGTCGTCGTCAGGCTTCAATTATTAAAAGAAGAAATATTTACCTTTTAAATCGCCTAATTTTTTCATTTGTTAAATTGAATATTTAGTGAAATTCAACTTGGACAATACAACAAATATTCAAAAAATTGTATACAATTTCAACTGCTAATTTTATTAGGGAGTGCAATGATGTATGAAAATGAGCGTTATCAATTATAATAAATGCAAAATGGATGGGTATAATTACTGGTTTTACAAAAGAAATCCAAAACCTGATTGAATTTTTAATTCGTGTAAATAATGTAAAAAGTGTTTATTTTAACGGAAAACCTATATTAGTACGTAATTTGTAATGATAACTGTAATTTGTTAAACCGTGGTTTATTTATCAAATGCACGAATAACGGTTTAATGTATTATTTAATTATTTAGTTATCAAAATTTTAATTCATATTCAAAATTATGAACTTCTATTATAACTAATCAGTTATAAAAAAAAAGAGTATTTTATATGCATTGACGATTTATGCATGTATGTATAAAATGTATATTTAAATATTAAAGGATTACTAAAATTATTATTTCTTAATTTATATTTTTATAGCCTAATGTTTATGGAACTAGATAATTATATATATGTAAAAAAACTAAATAAACATTCTAAATTCGTTATTTAAAATTATTCAAACCTCTATACGTAGATCATAAGTTTAATGATAAATTGTTAACTTTTTACTGTTTGAAAACATTAAAAATAATATTAATGTAAATAAATATAATATGCATATTTTTATATCTACAATACATTCATATTTAATTGTTGATATGAAGTTGAATAGCTTTCATATAATAAATTTAAATTACTATATTTTGAAAAAATGAAATTAAATAATTCATAGAACTTTTAAAAGTAATTAAAGAATAGTTAAAAGAAGAAATAACTGCTTGGAAATAAGCGATAGAATGTCGAAAGTGTAAAAATATCCATTTTAGTAAATATTAAAACTGTGATGTAGAAATTTCAAGACAGTCTAGGGAGGAACGTACAATAAAAATGCGTGTACTAAAACGAAGCAACAGGAACTCCGACAATTATAAGGTGTGATCGATTGAAACAACTTTTTCTTCTGTCTGAACACTGTAACTAGGTTTAGGACTTCCGAGAACATGATTTCTTTCCGAGACAAACGCAAATGATTCTTTTATTTAAATATTGTTTCCATGAAAACGCCTGAAATAGTTTTTGCAAGAAATTTTTTGTTTATAAGCATAAATTAAATAAATTTAACTTTAAATTATAATATTTTAAAGTACTGAATCAATATTATTTTAAGAAAAGGACTTTTAAAAAATTGAACGTTACCATAATTATAAGATGCAAGCGCATTTTACGTTTATAGCGCTTTTACTTATTGAACAAATACTAGTTTACATACCGACAAAAAACTCGACATTTGGGTCACGGTTTATTTTTATAAATTATAATTATTTTAGGTACGTGTTATTTAAATAATATAACGTATTCTAGGAAACGAACATATATATATTAAAAACATATCGTACGAGTGAATATCCTTTTCAAACGTATTTACAAACTAGCTATGCCCTGGTTCGAAAGAATTGCGATTTAACACGTGTCTAATATACTTTGGTAACTACACTTTTAAATTTTACGCTAATACAGCGATTACCATGTTCACATTTTTGCTATTTTAAAAGTTATTCCATTCGGTCGATACGTGAAAAAAGTAGTGAAAAACGGAGAGTCGCCGAGTACGAAATTAAAAAAGTATTCGCAAAGATGTAATGATTCGAGAAATCAGAATTCTCAAGAGTCACCGCGAAGACGCATTCGCAGTTTTTTCTTTCAATTAATGTCCTTAAATTGACCAACGAAAGTACACAGAGGCAGAAAAAAGGGTTTACAAAAATTGGACTTGAACAATTTCTCCGAGCCAGCACCGAGTGCGATGAACAACTGCGACCTTATTTAAAAAATTATCGAAGTTGCACAAGAGCACCAAGAGGAAACGCAAAAAAATTATACATTAATAATCCAAGTATCGCAAGTATCGAGTAATTAACGTAGTCCGGCTATAAATGCACAGTCATTGTTTACCGTTGCGCGCACGATACTTTCGCGTTCGAGTCTCGCGGATTTTTCGGTTCGCTCGCAATTACGCGGCTCTCCCACGAGTACAATGATAATTATTGGCCAACCGGCCACACGTCGATGCTCGCACAAGTACTCAACGACGAGCAACGCATCGACCGACTCGCGCACTCGCGGAAAGCCGCAATTACACTTCCGAGTCTGTACCTACGCATTGGTACAGTTGCGTAAGTGCGTCCGAGTGGAAGAATGGCCAAATGCAGGGGGACGCTTCGACGCGCACTCGGTACACTACTACTACATGTTATATTTGCATCGATACGTATCGATATGTAACTATCGTACGTATGCAACTATCTCGGCGTTATTATTGCTATTAGGGGCGGGGGGGACCGAGAAAGAGACGAGCCTGGCACGCGAACATCTTTCCACGGTGCCAACGAAAACAAAAGCAATACCATTATTTCTAGGTATCGTTTCGTCATACTGGACGCGCACGCACCGCTGTATATTCGTTGGTACGAAGATAATTATCCGGGCGCTGTAGTATAACTCAAACTTTTTCTTCGGAATCGCTCGGCCGTTTCAGCTTTTTACTTTGCAAAGATCCGGTTCTTCGTAGGCTTCGGCTGCGCTAACCCGAGTACACTTGAAAATATTCCTCGGGATTTTTTTTTTCGGCATAATAATTTGACAGCAGCTTCGCAAAGGCTCTGCGCGTACTTCCATTACTCTGTCGCATCAGCGCATTCGTAATATATTCATAATATACATTCGCAGTATATGCCATTTTAATGAAAGTTCTTAAACTCACTGATAGTTACTCGTAGAAGGAAGCCCTTCATTCGTATAATTATTTTATAACTAAGTATCGCTGTGTGTCGCTGTACTGCGATGAAATATTCACGTTTGTATTACTCAAGGAATCGCGTAACGAAATATTTTGGATTTTTATATCGAGATGTAGTATATTAGATCAGAAATTAAATTCGATGTAAACAAACCGACTTGATTTTTCCAGTGTAAAAAGCCTAAAAATAGTTTTACAATTTAAAAATAACAAATCAATAATAAACATATCTTTATATCCTGTCATTCCAATAGTTTGAAAGGAAAAAATTATTAATGTTTAATTTTTTCCAAATATAATTCAAACCTTTAATCATTTTATCTCAAAATTTTATTTCGATTCATTTTTATCATTTTTAATATTATTCTATATTACACAAAAGATATTTATTTCCATACTATTTTTTTTCTGTTTTTTTAATACAAATGTAAACGTTAAATACAAAATTATGTTTTTATTTTTAGTATAAAATTAGTCATTTTCCCGTTTCGATTTCATACCCAAACCAAATTGATAAGAGATTTCTTTTTTCTTGCTTTAACTAGTTTCAGAATATACAATGCGTATAGAAAATCTGTATCAATCGACGAAATCACGATATTTTTGTTTATTCGGCTCAGGCGAATTCATTACGGTATACTTTCAAATCTATTACAATTTCGTTTTCCGATGGAAAACAATTTCTCTTTGCGCAATTAGAGTTTCAAAGGAACTTAAGTTCAGTTCCGGATGTCCAATTAGAGAACAAAATTTCATGGAAATTTTAGTTGTTTTTACTATTTATGGACCAGTCGTAAAGAAATTAAGGAGAATAAGGTTTATTGTAAGCGTAATTATTTGATTCTCGTAATTTTTATGTACGCCATGTAAAATATTACTTAGAAAAATTTGAATTAACTGTTATAGTTTAGTTCAACTTTATTGAATTAATGAAGAATTTATTGATATAAATTTATAAAATCTAAGAGTATATAAAAATATTTGAATAATTAAAAAAAGCATACCTTATTTGACAAAAAAAAATTATTTTTAAATTATATTTTATACTGGAATAAAAATACTACTAATCCATGAGAAAATTGATCATAACATAAAAAATGTAAGTTTACGATATTGAATAAATTTTAATTAATCGCAATTTAAATTTTAATCTAAAAGAAATTATAAATTTACCCCTCATACCATAATACATATAATTTTTTAATTAAAATACCGAATCTTTTATTAAGAGAAATTATCTTTCAAAGTAAGATACTAAATATATATTGTTAAAAATAAGTTTTCCTTATTTCATAGGAGAAATAAAATTACGATCAGACTACTGATACAGTCTTTCTTCTTAGCTAGATAATTTCTTAGCTATAAGTGACATGCGCTTAGGTATAGTCTTCGTTATATTATTAACCGTAAATTTACTTCCGGGAAAAATAAATGAATAGTACCTTAGAAAATGCAGCTTAAGAAAAAGGCAAAAGAATTTCTTTTGTTCGCAATTGAATTCTTTAATATTTGTGAGCATTTTGCGAACTCAACAAGGTATGTATTCGAAGCGATCTTCTTATATTTAACTTTATCATCGATCTTCGTTATATTAAATTTGTACTTCAAAATACAATGAAGAAAATGCTTCTACAAAAATTATTTCAAATAATAATATAAAAATGACTCGTTGAAATCTTATACTTTTTGTTCATTCTTATATTTTCATGAGATAAGAAAAAAGAAAATAAATTATATTACTAATTACGTAAAATGTAAAATGTTTGTAATAAATAAAATTGTAGGTTATTAAGTGCAAGTATTAAGTTCAAAAATATTTACCAAGATTATCTTAACTCATACATTGCGTAATAATACAAAAACACTTTTCTTGTCTCTTGAAAATTATGTAAGGTAATACCAAATTGTTATTGAAGCGATGTATTGTATACGTGCTATATATAATGGTTAAAAAACAAAAAATATTATTGAACTTATTAGAATCTTGATAAACGTTGGTTCTTAATAATATCGAGATAAGTTAATTAACGCAGTAACGTAATTTGTCAAAATTTGTTAAAATTTGTCAAAATAATACCGAAAAAGATATTATTACAAAGACATATTACGCGTAAAATTTATTCAAGGGCTCGCGAAGGTCTCACGCGAAATTTTACATTACCAGTTATTCACTCTCTGCACCACAAAACGTATCTTATTCAATCGGATTAAAACGGTAGGATAACGCGTTATACTTCTCGCATTCCGTATTATCGTTCCTGTATTCGCTCAGGAAGTTCGAATTACGTGCACCAAACCAGACAAAAGCGCTGCTAGCCATGAAAAAATTCACGAGCAATGTAACGAGTTAACCGTAGCGTCGTCCTTTGACTCGCGATAAGGTCCGCGTGGATAAGTGTTGGGATAGCATAGCAAAACACCGCGAGTTTTGTGCAGCTTCCAAGATCCATTAATCACTGGGACCCAATGACTCCGGGACGACTCGCGGGCGATTCGCAGTGAAAGTTAGAAGGGTATTGGAATCCGGTGTCGTCGTGGCCACTGACTCACCAAGAGGACAATGAACAGCCTCCGAGAGAGAGGGAGGATAGGCGCCCGCATTCATTGACCAATTGAGGCAATTTAGAAAGAGGGACACAACCGTCTGCGAGAGCGTAGATAGTTACGGAGGCAGATTAGTGCAGAGGGGGAACGGCGTCTCGCTCTCACAATTGGATGAAGCAAGAGAGGAACGGGACTCTTGAAATGGTGACAATGCACATGCAGAAAAACTCGCGATCGAAGCGGCACTTGAACTTGAAAAATCCTTACACGCGTGTGCGCGATGCCGCAAGATTGAAAGACCAATGAATTAATCGACGTTGACTTTCTTATTTAGCTTAGTTCTTTCCGACGGTGCTCTTCTTATAATACCTTATAATGCAGAGTGAAATTTTCGATTTGGAAACATCATGATCGTAATGATGGTATTCGACACACCGTATAAGAACCGCTATTCGATGAATCATATTTCAAATTACTTACAACTAAAAAATTCTGTTTCAACTATGGAATTACTAACGTTAAAAAGAGAATACTACGTATTCAAGGTATCATTTTTCGAATATTGATTCACAGGATATTATCGGTATTATGAAATGAATATTTTGCTATTTCTTTGATTAATTATTTTAAGTATTCCATTGATCTGTCAAATTAAACATTTGAAATACAATTCCGTAACTGATATTTTTAATGTGTTCTCCGTTAATCAAATATATATTTTTTAACTAAAAACTTTTTTCTCGGTATTCCTATTTAGAATCTTAATTTTTATTACATATGGCTGTTGATAGAAATACATAAAGATCCATTTTTTTTGTTATAAAGAAAATGTTTTTTCAATGCAGGTCAATTTATACTTCTTGAAATTAATTAATTCATATTAAAATAAATTTTTTAAAATTCTATTTATTTTTAACTATAAAATTAATTACATATCAAAGTAATTAACCAACGTCGATTAAAATATATATATCAAGAAAATATTTTCTAAAAACTAGCGTTTAGAAAAAAATTAAAATTTTTTTCAGTTTTGTTAATAACTTTTATCGGTAAATATGAGTTGTGCAACTGAGATATAGCGAATCATATTTAAAATATTTTTGTAAAATTTATGATATAAATTTCTATATTTCAAAACACTAAATTTAATTATTTTTTATTCTAAAATATGAAAATTAGATTTTTATATTGCAGTAATATACTATATAGAAATAAAGTATATGAGAAAAAAATCAATTAATCACATATTTTTTAACGATATAATATCAGTACTATGCTAATTTACCGCATTTAATATAAGTAACTCAGAAAGTAATATGCGGCTATCTAACTTTTTCTCTTAAAAGTGTTAACAAAATTGTTTGTTGTATTCCTGGAATAAAATAGATTTATGTGCTTTTGTAATCCTGTATATTGTTTTTAAGCAGAAAAACGACTCATAATTCAATTATAAGCTTAAAAATAGTAAATAGTTGGTAAAAGAATTTTTTTAACGAATAACAGTGGCTCATCTGTGTTATTATATATACATACTATGAAACTGTCTGTTATTATCGCATATAATATATCTATGAGATAATAACAGACAGTTTCATACGTATATGTATAATAACAGACAAGCGTCTGTTATTTGTTTTAAACAGATAATGCCTGTTGAAATTTCTAACTGTATGTTAATATTTTTAGCTGTTTAGCAACAAGAGGGTATATTTACATGAGTTTCGCTCGATGTAATTGTATGCATTCATAATCTTTATATTTATGTAGGTCAAATAATAAAACCTATGCTTATAATTTATTTTCAAGGGAAGAAAGCATTGAAATCATCTTACATGATCTACTTTTCTTTATTAAGAGTTAATTAAAATTTAAAATAATATAATTTTATGCGTAAAGAAAATTACTTGGAAATATATGTAATAAATCAAGAATTGAATTTAGTTTCTTCTTTAACAAGATATCAAGATTCGATTCTTAATCTTTAACCTTACACTTTCCATCACCGTTCAAATCATACGATACAGTAGTTGATATTAATTATTTTCTAATGTGATACATATTATAAGTTGTATACTTTTACTTTACTTATGCTGATCATTATTTATTATAAAAATGAAAAATTATATTACATACAAATATATTAAATTCAATAATAGATGAAAAAACTTTTTACATAGTTATATCATTTTGTATTATTCCAGTAGATAGTATTAAAATTATTATTAAAAAATACTTATTAATACGATATTCATATATTTTATTTTACTGTACATTATAATTTAATACATATTTTTATACATATCACATCATCGATTCTATAAACTTTTTTTTATATTAATTAACAAGCACAGTGAATAAAACACAGCCATTTATTTACTCAAATTTTTATATCATGAGACACATTGCCAACAAGAAAGATAAAAAAGCGTTTACTTTTTCGCTACTTGAATTTATAATTTTATTCTCACGCAATAAATGCATGAAGTAAACGAAAGTAAGTTTATATTCTATGAAGTCTTATTTATGTTTTTTCAATTTTAATACAAATGTTAATATAATTTTATTTAAAAAAACATACGTACGTACGTACATATATTAAGAAAATTAAAATATCAATTACAAATGAAGATAAGCACAATTATCAGCAGTAATAAGAATATCATTCACTTAATATATAAATAAAATTAATAAGAAAATTATTCTAATGTTAGTCTTACTAATTGATTTTTGATAGATTAATAATCAAATAATTTATTTCATTTGATTACATTTTATATATTTTGTTTATTAAGATATAATATTACATAAAATCTAAGAAACATCTTGTAATTAATAATTTATTTTTAATTTTTAATAAATAAATACAGTAACTTCTTAATTACTTGAATTATCGTTATTTTATAAAATACTTTGATATTTTTATTTAAATTTAAATTGTTCCATTACATTAATTTATATAACAACTCCTGAACTAAATAGATAAAAATATTTTAGAACTCATAATTAAAATTATTGTGAAATAATATTGGTATACATTATTTATTTCATGACAAATAAAATTATTGTATCTGTAAAAAATAATTATATGTTTTTATTCATTAAATATATTCAAAATTTTATTCACAATATTTTTTCAATAATTGAATATAAATTGTAAAGTATCGATAAAACCTTTATAAGTTTGGATACTAAATGTCATTGTATTGACAAAAGTTTTTTTAAACACTGATGTTACAAAATACGATTTATAAAACTTTTTTAATGTTGCTTGTTCTTACAGACATATAACTACTTGTAAGTGTCTTAACAAATATCAAGTCAACTACCTTTTCTTGTATTTTTTATCTGTTTTATGTTTTTGACTAGCTCGCAAGCTCTCTCTCTCTCTCTCTCTCTCTCTCTCTCTCTCTTTCTGCACTTCTCTCTAATTTGCCTCCCTTTCTACTTTTATTTTCATTCTCAGTCCTTTTTGACTCCATATTTATGCACTACGTGGTAGTTATTTTCTTTATCTTCGTTTCCTCCTTATACGTTGGTTAACCGCATTATAAATAGATGTACCGCGAATCGAAAGAGAAAGTACAAGAGAAATTAAATCTAATATGCAACAAAGATTTTTCTTTTAATTTTTATGTATTATAGATAAATTAAAATTAATTTTACAGAAACATTGTCTATAATAACTTTAGAAAATAAACCTATGGACCGAAACGAATACAAAGTCTTGTGCAAGATTTCACAATTCTTAAAAAATACAATAAAATTAAACTTAAGAAGAAAGGATTCAAAAAGTGACAGAAATTTTCTAAAGAAATATATGATTCACCTGAGAATTTCTGTTGACAGCTCAATCGAAAACTTACGAAGATAAATTTAAATAAGAATATACTTATTTTAGAAAGTGACAGAAGAAGTAAATATAAGATATTTCTTATTTAATGTTCAAGTCATATTAATAGAAAGACTCTTTAGCTTAATTTTATCACCTTAAACCTCGTTAAAACGTTAGAAGCTTTTATTATTTCACGTAAATTCATACATTAGCAAATTTTTTATGTTAAAGTAAATTATGTAATTAAAAAATAAATATTTATTTTGTTAAAACAGATAAAGTTAAATATAAAGGATTCTGATAACTATAAAATTTTAATTCAAAACTAAATGTCATTAAAACTCAAAAATGATTATGTCAATAAAAATTAATCTTTATGTGCGTATTTTGAACAATAATATAAAATAACGAATAGCGAATAGTTCACATTTACTGCAACCTATTTATCAAAATTTAATATTCCTTAGTTTTTAATTATTAGTTATATTTAAACTTTTCATAAATTATTATTAACTTGTCAAATATTTTTTACAAATCTATTAAATATATTTTCAATATATTTTAAATAGCTTATAGTTTAATCTTCTGCAAGTATCATATTTCAAAAGAGAATAACCATAATTATATAAAATTTACCTATTTTAAAAATCTATTCTTAATGAGTATAGTAATGATGACAGCAAATACAATTATAATAAAAGATTCGACCTATTTTGTGCAAACGATACATTTTTAAAAACCATGAGTTGATTAAACAATAATTTCTATAAAAATATTAAATACGTTAAACATGTAGTATGAATCGATCGATTATTTAAGAACTATAGTTAAATGAATTTTGTTCACTTCCTATAATCTCATATAATCTCAGGGTGAGCAATCCAATGTTTAATAAGAAGATAATGAAACAATAAAAAATAAATATATACGAAAGAGTATATCGAGCATCCCATTCAAGTTTCTTTATTAACGGAAAATTGAGAAAGTTCCTTATGTGTATAATTGAGCTTAAAACCGATCAGAAAGGAGAAGAAATTTCATTCACGCATTCCTTGATATTATAATCGCAAAATATTTGTGCGGCCTGTTAATGCAGTACGGCATTTCATGCAAGTATAATAACAAGTTACTCAAATAACTCAAGAAAAACGTGTTGAATGCATTGAAAAAGGCAGAAAGAAAACACTCCCATTTCAATACTAGGTACGATGAGTTACAGGCTTTATAATATCAAAATACAGGTAATGTTAAATTACGTAGCATTTTTATAGTTGTAGCGGTTGTGCAAAACATACACAAATGTAAGGTATCGATAAATATATAGAAAAACAAAGTATACAGTTCTTACATGTATCTAAAGCTTACTCATGTTGTGAACCAATGAAACATGGGATTTCGACATAAATGCAATGATTTGTATTTTTGTTTTTATACGAAGCTTGATTGTACAGTTTCTTTTGAAGTAAGGCGCATATTAAATATTTCTGTATTCACCGGTTAAATAATTATTTAATTTATAATTTAATTTAACGTTTCGACATTATCTTATTTTTAAAACTAACAAAAAAATCATTATTTTATTGAAAGTATCGAATATTAAGCAAAAATATTAATTAACATAAATCAATCATAAATTTGTATTTTTTGGCAAACTTGAATCAAAGCCCATCTTGTTAAATTTATTTATATATTTATTTATAACAATAATTTAGCAAGAAAGTTAAAAACAGATACATTTAGTCATATTGTAATACGTAAGTTTAAAAATTTTTTAATTAATCGATAATTATTATAAATCTATAAATAATATTTTAGAGAAAGTCAGATTAATTTTTGTCCAATAGTTTATATAAAATTGCTTGCGTCCAACGAACTAATAATTTCTTCCTATTTTGTCACCTTTTTTTTATCTGGTACTAATTCAAAATAAATTTTCGTATAAATTTTATTCGTATAATATTGTAAATTATTCCATCAAAATAGAAATTAAATAATGTAAATTTTATCGATTTTATTATTTAAAATTTGCAGATATTCTCATGAATCATTATTGAAATTATTTTATTATATTATCCTTTTCTCTAACGAGTGCCTTAAAATATTATTAGAATATAATATTGATATAAAGACAGTTGAATATAAAATTAAACAACTAGTATTTTTTTACTATTTAAAAATGATGGACCTAGTTCTTTATTCAATGTAATACATATTTCGAGAAACACGGAGAAAGCTGTAAAAAGGTTTTAACTAAAATCTTTCAACCATAAAATGTTTATAAAATGTAGGCAATAACGGATGAAAGAAAGGTTGATTTTTCCGTGCGATGCGAGACCATTCGTACAAACCAGAATAAATAGACGATAAATTTGGTTTCTTCCGAAAATGTATCCGTCAGTGTAAAGGTAAAAGGCAGGAAACATGAACATTAGAAAATATTTCCCTTTTCTACTCGATCGTGGTACAAGTTGCATAAATCAAAATGCGAATCGGTGTACGTAGAAAGAGGAAAGACAATTGGCATCGTACTCGCAGATGACATTGATGAATTCATCTTCGTGAAAAAATTTGTGTTAGCACATCTCGGAGGTGGATTAGTGTTCTTCCAGCGAGATTATTTTATGTGGTTGACCATAGTCGTCGAACCGACGGAACGAGGCTACGTATTTTCTCGAAAGGATTATTTAAGATGGAGCTGTTGGTGCCACTGTTGGTGCCACCGTTGGTGCCACTTCTGCTGCCACTGTCGCTGCCACTGTCGCTGCCACCGTCGCTGCCACCGTTGCTGCCACCGTCGCTGCCACCGTCGCTTCGTCTGCGGCTCTGATCGAAACTGCGCGATATTGTAGTCTTTTATTCGCTTGCGCGCTTTAACGCGCTATTAAGTCTGTGATTAAAAAGGTTATCCGTCACGATTCGTGAATAGAAAACCGCGACGGCCGTTTCATTCTAAGTGTTTCTTATTTTCCTTTTTATACGAGATTTCTACGATATTTTACATAAACGCCCTGGACGAAAAAAACAAAATCCGACGTTGTTATTCGTGTCGAGGTGCATTTATCGAAAGAAAAGTGTGTCTACGACAATTGGATTACAACGCCTTTCGACTGCCACCATTCATACAATTTAATATATATTTATAATATAATATTAATATTATATAAAATATAGCATCGATTAAAAAATAATTTAAATACTTAGAATATTTTTTATAATTTAACTTAAAAAATTTGCTTATATATCATGCAAATTTCTATTTTATTCTTCATTTCTATTTAGCTATTTAATACCTGATTTATAAGCGACGACAAAACCTTCCTCTTATTATAATAATGTATTTGTAAATGATATTGCTTGTACAAAATTTATTTTATAAGCATTATATACAAGACTATTAAATAATTAGGTCCCCAATTATACAGTAACTATTAGAAAATGATCTCATTTATCGTTAATTATTTGATTTAAAAATTTTAATTTGAATCTTTTTTATTATCAAAAAAAGTAAAAGGCGAACTATATCTTAGAAATAGAAAATGTGTTGTACAGATATTCTACGTATAAAAACAAGATGTTGATACTATAGAAATGAAAACATGAAATCTTGAAAATAGAAGATAAGATTGAAAACTTAGAAGACATTTGAGAAAATATAAGTATCAAATTTACAGTTTTAATAATGTTAAACAATTTTATTTTAGCATTAATGAGATAATTTAAAGTCAATGATAATTTAATTACTCCTGAAGCGTAATTACATTCTAAAATGAAGAATAGTTTCTTTTTCTTAAATAATAAAAAATTTGTAAATATATATAGATTTCAAAATATTTTGAAAAGTGACTTAAAAGACCAGAAGCTTATCTTGTTTCCATTTATTCTTTTGTTAAAAAACTTGTAGTCTGAACGTAATTTAAATTTAATATTATAAAAAGACATAAAAGATACTAAATATAATTTATCGAACATATCGAGTCTACAAATTTCTTTTCATAAATAAAATAATTTATATTTAAATACAAAAATATCTATATTATCGTTATTAAATTGTGCTAATTATTTTAAAGTTTTTAAATAAATTTGTTAAAATTTGGATTATTTTAAGTTTATTTAAAAATCAATAAAATGTTTGAAAAAACATTTTATAATAAAAAATAATAAAGAAGCAGACAAAAATATTTAAAATCCAAATTTAAGATACAAATTTATGGTCAAAATTTGCTAGATTACTTTTCTTATAATAGAATAAATATTTATGCCCATTGTTCTAATGATTTAAAAAAAAAAATTTTTACTTTTGCAAATAATATTATCGTGAAATAGATTTTTAACGTTATAGATTTTTTAGTTAAAGCTACAATTTTTTTTCTTTACAATAACTATAAGTTCTTTTAATATGTATCATAATATAAATGCGTTATTAATATAGGATCCACGTTTATATACAGTTCTAGAAACACATAAAATTATATTTTAAATTAAAACAAACGGATGGTGTTATTAAAATAGATATCGTTTAGTGAAAAATAAGCAACAATAGGAATTAAAATTTTTCGTTAGTAAAATTAATATTAACGAAAAAAAAAAAATATATATATATATATATCGAAGATTTTAAAATATAACGGTTTCTTTCAAAAGGGCATGCGAAAACAACCTTTTCCTTTTCAAGTACACCAAGCGAACGAAAGTAGCTTCAACGATGGACCTCAAAGTATTCGCTGAAAGCAATGCCAGCAGCAGATGGACTAGTAATCTTAAACGTAAGAAACGATCGTCCTTCGAGTCCTGCGGGCTCGTGTATACGTGGCATCGAAGCTATGTGTATTATACTCTCGCCGAGTGAAGACTTTCGTGGACCATTCAGAGGGGAAACGAATCGCGCGCAACAGTAAAAGGGAGAGAGTAAGAAAGGAAGGAAGAGAAAAGAGCAAGAGGAAGGGAGGGGCAGGAGGAGAGACGGAGTGAGAATGGAGAGAGAGTTTGTGCGCGTGAGTGAGTGAGAACGAAAGGGGGGAGGGGAAAAGAGAGATAAAGAAAGAAAGAAACTTTAACAAAGTGTAGTTAGAAGGTTGGCGAGAGTGGGGGAAGGCGCAGTAAACGCCAAGGATCGCGTCTCTTTGCGAAACGAACGTTCTCCATTGGTACTTTTGACCGCGACTCGCTTTAACATTTTGATCTCTGGTGTTTTTCCGAGTAACGCTTCTCTTCGACTGCTTCAATAATTTAAAATATTTTATTCGCTCCGAAAACGTTTGTGGAGTAATGGCCATAAACCACGCGTAATGTTTCGAAGAAAACTCCATCCGAAACTCAAAGAGTTGCGCGCTTCGAACGGATGTTTAGCTCGATTATATCGGAATACCGAGATAATAGCGCACAGTACGTTAATTAATTTTATTTATTTTATTCGTCCAGCGACACAGGTGTTTAGAACGCGAGCGCATGCGCAAATCGCCGCTATTTTAAGTGAATGCCGGTAAGTAAGCCTCGAGAAGCCGATCGACGATCCGAGCGACGATCGATCCGAGCGACCTCTCGGAGATTACCCATGCTAATGTCGCAGGAGGAACCTTCGTTTGGGTCGACCAAAAGCGTAAAGCGAGCTCGCGAACGAGGATGATCACGCGCGAAACCAACTGGCGTCGTCGGTATTCGAGAATCGAGCGCCAAGAGCCGCAAAACGAGCAGCGACGAGTCCGAGACGCTAATTCTCGTCCGGGAGAGCAAAAGCTTGCTTTTGTTGGCACTCGAGAGCGACGTGCCAAAAGCTCGGCGGCCGCCTCGGAGAAGATTCCCTCGCGTCTCTCCCACCTCCGGTGCTCGTTCCCCCGCACCGCCTTGGCGACGGCGTTGCCCGTGCCCCCACCGCCCGGATGGAGCCGCGCGCGCGCGCGCGCGCTCGAACAGACGAGGTGGGGAGCCGGCAGCCGGCGGCGTCGGCGTCGGCGTCGGCGTCGTCCGCGGCTGCGAGCCAGAGTTCGCTGTTCCGTCGAGGCGAGTCCACGACTCCGAGACCCGCGCTCCCTCGCACACGCCGCCGCCACTCGTGAGAGGCCCGCGCCTCCCCTCCTCCCAGTGACTACTCCTCGCAGTGAACCGGGTGTGATTAACTCCGGAGTGACGTGGACGAGCACGGGATCCTGGAGCGCACTCGGTGAGTCGAAAGGACGAAGAGGTGGAGTGCGCCGCGAACCTCCGGGGCATTTTCTCGCTTCTTATCGCCGAGATAGCCGACGATAACGTCGTTATTGTTGCGCGATCGTCGGAGGCACGACACGACCGAACGAGCGAGCGTCTTGCCTCCGATAGGAACGCTGTTTTTATCGGTGTCGTTCGAATGCGTTACCAGCGCACAAAACGCTCGGTTGAACAAATTTTTACCGTCCAGCGAATCTTGTACCCAGCTTGCGAGTATTGACGCGAATATCGACGCGAATATCGACGCGAATATCGACGCGAATATCGACGCGAATATTAACGCGGATATTAACGCGTGTATCAACCCGAATATCGAACCGAATATCGTCCCGAATATTAACCACTGGATCGTTAGCGCTGAGAGTTAAGTCGCCGCTTCAGCGACGTCGTTTTAATATGCCAAGCTAAGAAATTCATTAAATTAATTTAGTGGCGTTCCCAGTGAGGTATGTGTTCAAATTTTTTTCGTATATAGTAATCGCATTGCACGCTTCTCTTGTCATTTTTCTTCTTTTATTAAATAATTCGTTATTTTAATCCAATTACCAAATAAATACCAATCGTTACGTTTTCGGTAACGCGCGCTTTTATTTTTTGTAGTTGCCCTTTTTGAAACGACTCTGTCGTTATTCACCTGCTTACTACTTAACCGACACGCAAATCCGAACGAACATCAAATTTGCTTACGAGTTACAAGCGATTTACTTACCTTTACAGATTACAACTTCGGTAACACATGGGTTCGGTTTCAGAGTGTTTGAGAATTGAGAAAATTTAGTTTGAGAAAATTCGACTTCCGCTGTCTGAAGAGGGAAGCCCGGTAGTGTACGAATGTGCGCCCGTATGTGTCGTGTATTCTATGTGTCGAGCACAAAAACGTGTTTATGCTTTGAGCCTCGAGTAGGCGAGTTTTTGTCGGTTCCTCGCGACTACGAGCAGATGAATCGTGCGTCGTATATCTGATGCATCCGCTTTTCCACGGACTTAAATAGATTTAAAAAAAAAGAAATAGTCATGGCTTTGAGAGTAAAAGAGAGATTCTCCATAAGGAACAAAAAGAAGAGTAATGAATACTTCGACGTTTCGGAAGTATAATTGGAGCGAGGATTTGCGAACCGAATAATTGGAATTCGTCATCTGAATAACGTAACTTTAATAGCTGCTTTTTAATGTACTCGTAATTAAACTAAATTAGTCAAATTTTATACATAAGATTTATGTTTACGTGGGTATGTGCGGTAACTTCTAGTTTTCACTTTAGTCGATAAGAAAATTAAAAAGAGCATGATTTTAGAATCATTTTTATCTATCTATTTATCATATATTACAAAATTAAGAGTTTAATTTTTCTAATTTTAAACCTAATCTTCGGAACTAATCTATGTATTAATTTAAAAAATATACGGCCGTGCAATATTTAAATATTTTTTTAAATATTCAGTGTTTCGAGAAAGAAAATTTCTAAAAACTGTTAATTTAACGATATAATCAAATTTATTCGTTTGTATTTATAAATATTTATTTCCAATATAAGCTAATATATTTTATTACGATATTGCTTAATTAAAAATTATTGATTTTTCTTTTTTGAACAAGTTTGCTATAATTTATTTGTTAAATACGTTACGTTTCATGTCGATAAGATTTAAATATTTCAAATAATTGTTTTTTAATTTATTGGCAAGCCCATAGAAACCATTTACGACTATTAAACGATGAATAGATCATTAATAAATAACTAAGTCAAATATTATTGTAAGCATTTCCTTATAAACAAGGAAATTTTCATGAATAATAAATATTCTGTACATATGCGTATATATTGCAAAGCTATAAAGATTTGTATTCGTTCAATTCATAAGTCAAATAATGAAGAAAGATAATAAGAAAATAATTAATTTTGCGTAATTCTAAGCTTAATTTATCAAATGAACTGTTGAACAAAGATAAATAATATAACATTATACCCAAACTTAAATAAAAATTTTGTTGATTAATTATCAAATTTTTACTATATAATAATTGTAATAACCGTATTTGATAAACAATAAAAATGAATTAACAAGTTTTTTGGTTTCCTTGTATTTAATTTTTTTTTTTATAATTTCCATAAACCAATTTTATTTTTGCAGAAATTAAATTTTTTTTATTAATATTAAAGCAATCGTGTAAGTTTATTGAATTCATATATAAGATAAAAATTGTATACACTTGCTTTTTCATAATATATATGTATCAAATGATAAATAATTTTTACCTATATTAATAAAAAAGAACATTGTAAACATTAATAAGAATGTTTTTCTTATTTGCTGTATAGGTTTATTTTCATATTTCATTTCAATATTTTTAAAACAATTAAAAATACCATTCCTTTGAATAAAATTACTTTTTAAATTTATTTAAAATAAACATAATTGTATATATTCGGAGTATTTTATATTAATTGTCTACTCTTGTAAAAATATCGTATACAGCAATATTGCGTTTCGAATAAAATAAAATGTTTCAGACGTAAGTAAAGATTAGTTAGAAACTTGTATTAGCATTTAAAATATCTAATTTCATAATTTAAAAATATTAATTCGTGTAATTAATAAAAGAATTAAATCTTACTTAAAATAATTGTTTTATTAGTTACGGTATATATGCATTGGCTTACTAATAATTGGCATAGCGGTAAGCTAAAATACTGTAGAAATAACAATTTCGTTCAAATTGCAAATCTTTTAGTACTCTGAAACATCATTCATTTTGTTCTTTTTTATTTTTTCAATAATCATTCTATAGTTTATTATTAAAAGAGATTTTGAAGCACACGGTTGATTATAGACTTGATAATAATTTCATAGTTATATAGGAGTCTTTTATCGTGAACTATTGTAACAGTACATAACTAGTCACGAATAAATGAAAAAGGTTTAAAAAATTGAAGTAATTATTAACATACGGGTAGATACAAATAAATTTAAATTATCTCATTTAAAATATACTTATTTTCATTAGTGTTTATTTTATCCTGTTTTGAACAATTGAAATTCATCGCCTAAGAATTTTGATCATCACACAAGATTGTTTAATTATAGTAATGTTCTTTATTCATCACCATAATTTTTGTTCGTTATAACTAGTTATAAAATATTATGGTATACGATATATGGATAATAAATATTAATATAATCATCTAACGGATAACCGATTAAAGTGAAAAAATGAACCAATATTTTATATAAAATATAATTTTAAGCAGGTAAATTTTCTTTCCTTTTGGCTGATCACCTACGTAGACCCTTTATATATTTTACAATAAGAATTGTTCGAAGACTCGAAGAACAAAGCAAGTACTAAGTTACAAGAAAGTACGAGACGTTTTCAGATAACATTTTTTAAACCAAACACTTGCTAGTGGGTGCTTACTCAGAATATATACAGTTAATTTTCCGTGCTTTTACCATAGCCTTGCAAATGAACAGTGTCGGACGGACTTATTCACTGCCCGTAAATCGATCGTTATTCTTTTTTACACAACACATTATTATTATAAACTGTACACTTCGTTAAAACAGCGACTTTAATTATTAATAATATAATGAATTGCACTTTAAATTGCATTTTATTTAAATTTTATTGAACATTAAAAAATCGGTTCGTTGAAAGCGAGCTTTAAAATCGTGTATTTTTATAAGCCAGAAAATTAAAATCGAATATAGAATATTTATCACAAAACAAGAAATAAATAGAAAACTGTTGAAATTATTTTAACGTAAAGAGCTTCGTATTATCGTGCATCTCGCATTAGTGCGTGATAAAATTTCCATTTACCATTCGTAAAAATATCTTAACAAAGTATCACCGCGTTTAATAGATCTGGCAAAAAATCTTACTAACACGGTAACGCGCAAGTATGCCGACGTCCATATTAGGCTCACGAAAGTAGCCACATCACCATCAAACGCACGCATCTACCTTTATGATTACCTCCTTCCAGAGGCGCCCTTTCCCTAAAAGAAAAAAACAGAGAAAAATTACACGCGAGCTCGGCACGTAAGATCTTAGCGCGTTATCCGCCCGTATAAACGGCTAACTAGTCGTCTCTCAGCCTCCAAAGCTGTGATTATTGAGTTGCGGCTGAATCGTAACTCGTAATATATTCGTAATACGTACGATGCGTAACAGGCAATGACCGACTGCTTCAATCGAATAAATCCGGTCGACGCAAAGCGGACACTTGCCCTGGTGTTTGCTCTAAAAAATTTGAAGATCCGTTGTAGTCCGAGAGTGAGATCGAGCTACCGAAGAGAATAGGGAAGATAATGAAAGAGATGGAACCGGCTTATAAAAAGGAAAAGAGGGGCGGGGATGATCGAACAAGCGGCCGAACTAGACTCGACTCGTCGATGACCGAGAAAAGAAGTCTTATCTCGTTTTTCCACCTCGTTATATTCTATCTGGTGAGCGCAAACGCGTGGGTGTTGTATATGGAATTTATTCAAGATACACGGCACGTAAGGGACACGGAAGAATCATCTGCTACAAAGGGAATGGCTGTGTCGCTGTGTCTCGCTTTTCACTCTTGTAACTACGATGCACGTGCGCTCGTACGTTCGGAGACGTGGCCAAATCGATCTGCACGGTTTTCAGCGAGTACTGTGACCGCTATAAATATAAAACTAATAATGAACTTGGGACGTCTCGATGATGATGTTCGGTGATAATGTATCTCGAAAAAACCGATAGACTTCGGAAGCGAGAATATCAACCCGATTTTTCATATATTTGCTCTCGAATCGTTAAGAAAGATAAATATTTACTCGTTCGTTGGAATTATCTTAATGCTACATTCTGCTGTAGCTCCTCGAAGCAACGTCCTAACAACCAATGAATTTTATTTGATTATTTTAACGCTTTCGTGGGTAGAGGCTCGTTCAAAAACTAGGAGATTCTCTTCGAATAAATCTTATCGATTATGTTCTTAATGTTTAAGTATTTCCATTGCGTAGTCATCGATGGCTTTAACTGGAATAAATAAAATTAAAATTAATTCGTTTCAAAGACACCATAAGTTCAAGAAGTTATAAGACATCAAAATTACGTAAAATATTCATTTTATTTGATTTAAAGTTATAAAATAATTATTTTACGATTATCGTTGAAATTTATCTTTATCGAAATATGTTTTTATAATATTGTCAACACGCATATTTTCTGTGTCATTATTACAATTAATGCATTAAAAATCTTTTATTTCTTTACTTATATTTTACTTCCATCCGAAAAGTATTGATTATTTGATATTGTTATTAAATGAAAAAAGAAAACATAAAATTACAGTTATGAATGTTTATATATATTAACCTATTTAGGAAGAGTAAAATATCGCATTCGTTTGACAGTGCATTATAATTCTTAAATTGTATCAAAACAAATTAAGAATACTTAAAATATAGTTTATTGCTTAATATTCGATAATGAAAAAAATATATAAGATTAATTTTAGAAATTGATAGTTCTATCTTATTAATCATTCTTCTAATAAATAACTAACGTGATCGATCTAACCAATATCTTATTCTTGTTAATTATATTCGTCATGTTTTGTATTAACTTATGTAATATGAATGATAGAAATTTGATTTACATATTTTAAAAACATTAGTATAATGACTTTACACAAAAATAATTTTTTAAATGTATGAAAAAAGTTTAACTTTTATAGATATAAAATAAAAGATATTTCAAATAAATACATATGTATTTATTAATGTTGCTCGAGTGTACGATAAAAAAATTAGTCTTTGCTTTAAGAGCATATTAACTATTAATGCGTAGGGATTAGAATGCGGATGTATGGATAACTTTATAGTAAAGAAATGAGATTTGGTTTTTATTTTAACTTAATCTTACTATATCGTACTATAGAAATATTGCTTAGAATATCATTTCTTAATCTTTATTTGACTTAAATCATTCTTATATTTATGGATTCAAATGGATTTATTTTTCTACTCTCTTGTAAGTATATCGAGATTAAATACTATTTTTATCGGAGTCCAGAAACGAGAACAAGTCGATGCTTTCTACAAAAAAGAAATTTCACGTAGAATAATTTTTGCGATCGTGTCATAAACATAGAAAAAAGTAGTACGTGTCAAATAGACTATTAACAAATTTTAAATTTGTGTCGTTGGAATACGAATATAATTTTAGTAATCCAATAATCGATCGTTTTAAATTTTTCAATTTACATTCGATAAAATATTTATATCGATCGATGGATAGAGTAATATGCGTACAAAAGCCGATACGAAACGATCCATTATATTTATTAGAAACAAGTAATATTCCTTACGTAACCCTTATGAATGTATTCGCACTAAGTAAATAAGCTTATCAGCATTACCAGCAAAGGAAACCAGATCGAATCTATCTTACGATCGGATCATTTGCTTATTTATTTTTTAAAAGAACGCCTCTTTTTAAGCGAGTCCGTATTCAATCTCACAAATCGATGCTAAGATCCAGGATGGACACAATACAGTTAAAATCCTCTTTTTTGCGGTGCGTAAATCGCGCTAACGAGAGAAATTATTTGCTCTTCCCGATTCTCCCAGCTCCGAACGTGCAACGATCCATGATTCGGCATAAGATTGACTCACTACAAACCAGATACATCACCGAGCACGTCGTCCGTCCGAGAATGTATTCGCACCGCGGTCGGGACGCGTGGGTGATGGTTCATAATTGCGCAAGTAAGGAGGCCGCGGCGGTTCCGTCGTCATCACCGCCCCCACCGATGCCGCTGCCGATGCCACTGCCGCTGACGCTGACGCTGTGATTCAGCGGACATTTTGTGATTCAACAGACAACAACAACGCGAGGGTGGCGCGCGAAAAATCGGTACGCGCGTGTGAGCTGTTCTTACGTTCGTGTTCCAGCGAAGCGGGTTCAATCTCCGCTGGAACAATGAGGAAGACAATGGACTCGGCGGCGTCTCTTACTTTCAGTGGGTACGCATGCAAATACGTATACGAACGGACGTAACGGTACGGACGTTTTGAAGAATAGACGCTGATATTAGGATTCGTAGGATTCGCGAAAGAGATATTTCGATTCACCGCGGACTTATCGAAATAACGCGCGAATTCGATACCGGTGAGGAAAATGATGTATAGATCGCGTAAAGACGCGAAATACGCCGCTCGGCTACTCGTAACGCGACTACAATAACGTGCGAGCAATCGTCGCTGGCAAATCTCAATCTCAAATTTCCTTCGAATCTAATTTTCTATCTCGGAGCGGTCCTTGTAGTTTTTTTACGAAAAGCGTAGATTTATATAATTAGTTTTATTTTACGATAAAAGCAAAATAATTAGCTAAAATGAAAATGTGAACTGATCGTCCAACCAATGACAACTTTCCGATAGAATGTACAGCGCAAGATTTCGGGATAACGGAACAATTCGCGGGGTCGGCAAGTACCAGACATAGGCATTGCTTTTCATTGCTCAAGATTTTACCGCGTCATCCTTGCGACTCTTTTTTCTTGCCACACCCACGCGCACGGCGACGATGCGAATGTACACTGTATGTTACACGTTTTTTGCCCCACGAAAAAACGTTGGGGGCAAAATTGCCCCGAGAACGTCGGGCAATTCGTCGGCTTTCCTCCACCTCCGCCGACGAAGTACGGTACATCAACGTATGCCGACCTACGAGGACGACGCGTACGGTGAAGGCACCGGCAACGCGATCCCGCCTCGATTGACGTATATGGGGACACGAGGGGCAGCTTAACTGTAAAAATCATTTTACATCGCTTTTCTTGGATCTTGTCGTCGACGCTGGGCTAATGGACCTCTGAGCGACAGGAGGATCGTTATTCCATTTTAGATAATTATTTTACGTGGAAGTAGCGACAACGGTAACACGGCTCCAACGGTCATCGTCGCACCGCGGTCGAACAGTTAGGACCAGACCGAGCTTTTATAACTAAGGTTGATAAGAGGGTTCCGATTTCTTTTTTTACGTTACAACGTACGCTATTTTTTTGGTTTTTTGGTTGCGTGATTATTACATCGGACGTAACGTCAATTTTAACACTTCATTGTATAAAAAAGTATAAGTGTTTTAGACTGCCATGGATATTACATAATATCCTGGATAGAAAAATAAAAACAATATTTATCGTTTGTCCTCCCTAACTTATATACCGAGTTATAATATTTTTCTTGTGCAATCCTAAAGATAAATATCTGAAATTTAACGTCCGAATTATTTTCTACGACGCATAAACGTTCTTTATACTTTCCAATTTGCAAAATAATCTATAATATCGCTTTCGTACTTGATTCTTAAGTATTTATTGGAAGTACGTATTTAACTTTTGTATATCGCATTTTAAATGCTACGCCGAGAATGTAAAAGCATTACCATGCTTGTGAAGCACTTAATAAATTCTTGCTATTTATTCGGCTCTCGAGCCTCATCGTAATTCTTGCAGTACTAATTGCCTTGATAAACCTGACGAAATTTCTAAGTTAACGATACACCGTGTAAATATTGCTCTTTGACTTCTTAAAAAAAATATTATGTAACGTATTTAACGAACAGATTTATTTTATCGAGTGAATTCATCGTTCTAAAAAACGTTTGTATCGTTCGATTAAGAACCAGACGAAACTAGCGAAAAAAAGCGTAAACGAGTTTTGCAAAATTATAAAAATACGCGTCGCGTTCGCGTCTAAATCGTGTACTTAAAGTACCGTGAAAGTACCGCGAAAGTACCGCGAAAGTACCGCGAAAGCATCGCGAATGTATCGCGAAGGAACGCGCTTCACGAAGCTTCGTTACCGTAGTATACTGGATGCAATTAATAGAATCACTCTCGTCGGGTTTCGGGAACTCTCGAAACCGCAAAGCAGCTCCGCCAAAAATCTCACGTCCCTGCCCTCGAGACTCGGACGTTCCCGCACCTCAGCCTCGATCGGCCGCCTTATAGAGCAGAGGATCATGAGCCCGGGCGACGCGCCAAGTTCCCGGTAGCCGAGTGAAATCGGGAACAACGGTCGCGTGCCGCGGTGCAGTTTTCCGCGGGCGGTCGTTTTCCATTTTCAGCGAGCAACTTTGCTAATGGCGCGAGTGCCCGAGCGAAGAAGTACCCCGCTCTTGAGAGAGCACACTTTTTTTACGAGACTCGACTTGCGTGGGTGGACCTCGTACTTGGTTTACTGCGTATAAATAAAGCCGGATACTCGCGCGTTCGCACTTATCACTGGATAAGTCGGTGGTGACTTTATCATGGACGGTCGAGCGCATGTCCTCGAATGTGCTTTACGTGGGAGGGAAAATGAATCCTGTGGTGCCGCTCTTACGTAGCTTTCACATTTATCGTATCATATTTTTTTGCTTCGATTCTTACGGATGAATCTTGGATGAAACGCTATATTTTCTATAGTAATGACTGCATCCAATAATTGGGTTTCATTCCAAGAATTTGTAGAGGATTTCTGTATGAATTCATTATTCAAAATAACGTTCCACTGCTTAGTATCGTTTTTATTTTATATAAACTTTATTTAAACGAGTAAAAGCTCGTTCCGTTAACCGTTTAGAGAATTCGCTGAAAAATATATTAAATTAGCGTATAAACAATTTACCAGCACGAAATGATCGATCTCCGAGAAAAATTTGTATTTTTCCTGTAATTTATCAATCTTCTATCGTTCTATTTATTATGCAAACTTTTTTCTTTGCATATTAAAAATAAAGTTATTTGACTATTTCAATATCGTTTATTTGCAGAATAAAATCGCAATTACAAATTCAAATTTATAAATAGTAAATTTTCCAAGTTATGGATTTCTTTTATTAAATATTATGTAATTGAACCGTTCGCGTGAGACTTGGCTGTAAAACGTACAGAAATACATAAAAAATACAACGATTACATTTTTAATTAAAGTAGCCGGAAAGAATAGTCACGTGGCGCGCGTGACAGCCTTATATATGCTTGTAAAGGAGTGCCGCTTTTGCGTTTTTCACTTCGACTTTATACCATTTTAAGCGATCGAACTTCTTATTTACTAGTAGTAAATACAACTGGTGGTACATTTTCTCGGAGAAAATCTCGTTTTTACGTGACCTATCTTGTCGATGATTTATTAAATAATGCACTAAGTTTCCGTTTATAAAACTAGTAGATCGATTTTCAACAATTTGAATCATTAATTTATTACGCTTTTCTTTTTAAATTGTTATTCTTTGCAGTTATCTTGCTGAATCTTAGTCAGCTAAGATTAAATTCACGTAGAATTATTCCAGTCATCGCGATCGCTTTAAAAAATAATTATGAAATCGTATTTTTGATACACTTTTGTTAAGCATAAACTGATTTTAATACTTTACTATTTACGATAAAAATTCTGCAAATTATAAAGAAATCGTATTATATATTTATTCGGTATTATGTTCGGTATATTATCATTCGGTCAATCCAAAAGATTAGATGTTAAATAGAAGCATAACCGTAGAATAGGTAACACAGCTCGAAAAATTCTTTTTCAATGTTTATAAACGTAAAGAAGAAACGATCTGGAGGAACTACGTTATTTTCCGGATACGTGAACACGTACTGTTCTTTTGTGATTCTCTGCGAATGATATAGTTTACGAAACCGCACTCGTGGATAAAATTGCACGTTCGAGGATACGCGAGTCGAAGTGTTACGGATTGCCAGAAACGTCGCGATAGTTGTGCAAAAGTATTGCGAGCACTCGTGAAAAAAGCGTACGTCTGTACTCCTGGACTTCCTCGTCGTGAGCCTCGAAGCCGATGGACGCCGGAGAATGATCCTCCGAGTGAGGGGGAACCGAGAGAGCGCGCACCTTCCGCACCATCGCCGTGGACGTGGACGTGGTCGTGGTCGTGGTCACGGTCGCGGTCGTCGATTATTTTTCTCTCGGGATCGTACGTTTCGTACATTCATAATGACCTTGGGTTCGCTGCCCACGCACTCGTTCTCTCTCTCGCTCTCCCTTCGCCGCTTTTTTTCTAAAAAGGGTCCCTCCCTCCCTCCGCGTGCAACCTTGCCCTCCCCTTGTTTCTCGAGGCGACGCCATTGAGGAAGAGAAACGAGAGAAGTGACGGCGGTCACCGCCCGAACTCAAAACGATGCAAAAGGAATCGCGAAGGAGCGAAGGAAACGCGGAGGGGGATAACGTTGGCATCGGGAACCGCATACTCGCGGAGTCTCGGTTCTCGGTTCTCGGTTCTCGGTTCTCGGCTCTCGGCTCTCGGCTCTCGGCTCTCGGCTCTCGGCAACCGTCGACGGTGAACACGAAGAAGACGAAGAAGACGACGACGAAGGCGACGAAGAAGACGAAGAAGACGACGAAGACGACGAAGACGACGATTCCAAAAATACCGTCGCGTGCTTTGAAAACCGAGCCAGTCTAGTAACCCGCGGGCACCTCGGCTTCTCTCCGTCTATCTCTCTCGGACTCGCCGAAATTATACGCCCGTGTGCTTCGAGCTACTCTTGCCTCCTTCGTGCGTAGATCCTGCCTTTGAAATTATATTGAATTTTCGAGTTCTCGTTGTTGGAAGGAGCCGCGATTGTAACTCTTGCCAATGCGAAATCCTATGGAATAACGCGTTGTATACGGAACGTTGTATTGCCGAAGGGGAATAAAAAGTTTCTGCAAACGTGAATTAACTGTACAATATTCTCTTTATTCGCGAGTAATCGAAGGAATATATTGACTTTATTTTCGTTTGTTTAGCTTCCACAATAATTAAACTATGCCACTTTTATAGTATATGTTTTTATCTAAATTTATAAAAATAGAATAGTTTCTTTAAAAATATAATATCGTAAAACAAACTTTTCTAACTTACGTAATTTGATACACGTGAGTTATTTATTATATACTTGGTCTTAATATTTGATGAAATATTTCGAATACAAATATAAATATTTCTAAACCGATTTATGCAACTAAAAATTCGGTTGATCAATTATTGTTCTTATCAAGTATCTAAGTAGTTTACCGTAAAGTTGTAGGTGTGTCCTAAATTCATTGTCAATAATTTACAATTACTGTACTATTATTACGCAAGAAAGTTTCTTTTATACGCATACCAAGGTGTACCATAATAGAAGAATGAAAGTTTCCAATCCTACATTATAATTATGCAAGAGCGGCTATAATTATTTGGCAGTTTTTTAATAGACCCATCGCTTCAATTAAATACAATTACTATCGTGGAAGTGACAGCATCGCTTATAACGATGTAGCAATATAGTTTTTTATAAGAATAGATATTATATAAAATATAAGTTTTTTTGGATAGCTTTACTTTTACGTCTTATATGACTCGCGTATTAATTAAAAGACTAGTTTATTTAATACTAAAATATTATCGTTTCGTTAAATTTTTAAGCGTTTTGCGAATCTTGTAGAGAATCTCGTATGAAAATTCAAATAAGATCCAAGTCCCTATTGAAGCATTGTTGAATAGATATTCGAACGATCGTTACATCTATTTTCGAATATCCAAATAAATCAGAAGTCTATTTTGCACATTCCTTAAAATCTATCGCTAAACGAGAAGAGTGTGGAACATAATGTTACGTAATGTAGAAATATTAAAATATTACTAAAAGTAAACCGAAGCATTCTGTTTTCTATTTGTTTGGTTTTGTAGGTTATGTAGAACAGTGAACTCCTTTATCTTCAATGTTTTCATAACTAAGATTTTTTACGGAATAATATTTTTCGAAAAATACTATTTAATCAGTGTAAATTCGCTTAATCAAAAAATGAAGAGTATCTCGCACTCGCCAAATTCAGACAAATATAATAAATATTAGTCTCCGACGACCATTTCTCGAGAGGTTATTTTTACAGCTCGAAGTAATTAAAGTTGGACTATGCAAAATTCTATTTGAGAACCACAATCTAGGTATTATATTTTTATTGCTCCAAGAAAACGAACTCAACTCGACGGTGTGATCATCGTTACATTGTATTGCAAAGCTATTAATATAATATAATCGCAGGATAAGTGTAGATGCGCGCATCGCATGTCTCCACTCTCTCGACTCTCTCGACTACGCACGTGACCGTTTAATGGTTTACACGCGTTCCTTCGAATTTCCGAGTGATAATGGAATACTTATTTATCCCTTGTGCTCATGCACGAAGGGATTTCGAGGACCGGAAGTTCATAAGAATTGGTAAGGTGTTTTCGAGACGCGACCGACGCGACCGACGGGACCGACGGGACCGACGCGTATCAGTAAATGAAAAAAAAGGGTCATCGAAAATGAGATCGTTCTTCTTTAATATCATAACCAACTCGGGAAATCGATCATTTTTTGGTTTTTTTTACCCACCTTGCTACTTAGAAGGGAAGGGGTAGGACATTCAAGTCGTGAATTTCACACTTATCGCTTGTGTTTTTACCTTATCTACGGTATTATGAGGTTTTTGTAACAATTATTATTGTTTGTCCGAGCCATAAAAAGAATGATTGTAATTTTCTTAACTAAGATGTTTATCAACTTCTTTCACCGTTTCTAGAACGTTGTCTTCTGTACATGACAAAATAAGAAAGTAGAATCGCTCGAGTCTTTCGAGAGTCTTGTGTGTAAAGAGAAATTTTTTCTTCTTTCGTTATGCGCATCGTAATTATTTGATTTCTTCTCAGCGATGTTCGACAAAAAGATCTAAAGATATTGTATCTATTTTCTTTTTATGCAATACCGCGGGTGAACTTACGAGGATATTTGTTTTTCTTTATCGTAAATATTTTTCTTATAATTTGAGTATTTTCTATAATAAACATTTACGATACTTGGAGCCCATGTTACAATTTACATAGTGTACTTAAATTTTATTTCATGAATTAATTTAGATTAATTTATAAATAAAGGATAATATATGAAAAGTAATGTTCGTTTCCGTAAACATTTTTTTCATTTAATCGTGCAATATTTTTTTTGAACAGTTTAAAACTCTGATTAAAATATAAAGAAAATGCGCTTATAAGTTGCGCACTCGATAAACTTCACTAACCATACATGCAAAATCTAAGATTGAAATCCCTTCACAAAAATTTACATCTTCGGTGCGGACATACCGGTGCAATTAACTTTTCCTTTCACCTTTAATAACCTTCTACGATTACCATAATAATTTACGCGTCAGTGCAACCAATTATGCTTGACTCAAAAAGGAAATAGAAAAATATTTAAAGTGAAATAATAGCTACATGCACTTCAGCTACTTCCGTGACAAAATCTCTATAAATTTCATAAGATAAAGTTTCTTGGATCTTCTTCGTTACGTACATGCACAAATGTTTTCTTCTGAGATCGCTCGTACGTAAATTAATCAAAAAAGAAATAAATTTGATCTACATGATATTATGATTATTATAATGACTTTAAAAAACCTATTATTTACCATAAATATGCATTGTGTATTTACAAATTGTGTATTTAAAACTTCTTTTAAGTAAAAGAAGTAAATAAAATTTTGTATAGAAAACACGAGCCGCGTTTTCTTTTATGTATTTCGTATAATATTCATATAATGCAAGCTTATAGTTTTAAATTATAAATATATTATATACTTCGTAACTAAAATCACTATGTAAGAATTATATGTGTGTTTTAACGTAATATTTTAAAACTAAAATAATATACAACGGTAAAAATACTTTATGAAACGTTTAATTATGCGTACTTTTTCGGTAAACAGATATTAAGTGAATTTTTAATTTTATGTATTTTTAAAATTATAAGAATCATTTGTTCTACGTAAATTAATATATTTCAAGTTCATAAAAGCTATTGTATTATTTTTTTGTTCGAGTTATCGTTAAAACAAATATAACCAGAAAACAAATTTTAAGTTCCATTTGGCAAATTTCTTTCGGGGAACCAACAGAAATAACAATTATCATGATGCATTAGGTAATTCGCATCCGATTCTAGTTAAAAATTGTCGGTGTCCTCAACTTGGCTTTAACGCGCGTTCGAAGTAGTTCGAGGGCAGGTGAACGTTGCGTAAACGTGGAAACGTCGAGAACGCAAAAATATAAATTCACGACCCTTTTCATACTAGTAAGTCAACTAGGAAGCGCAACGCGTCGCAAATTAAGATGTACCTTGAATAAGAAATATTAAGGAGTCAAATGATTCGTAATTCTCGCTAGTCGCGGTCAAAAGAGAGAGGAGTCTTTGTCTAGCCACTGCTTTGACTGCCTAGTATATAATAATCCTGGCAGTTAAGTTTTCCTAGGTCGCGAGACACGCGATCCTCGTCAATTTTATTATATATTTACGTACAACTGCGCGTAAATCAATCGAAGCGAAGCATCGGCATTGTACCGGAGAAACCCGTTGATTCGCGTCCATCCGTAAAGTAGTTCCTCCTGCGACACTAGGATGCACGCAACCGAGCGGATAATCCGAAGCCGCGACAGGATATTACGTCCTAGTCCGCTCTTACGGCATTTACGCGAGCATTTACGCGAGCATTTACGCGAGCATTTACGCGAGCGGCTACACCGATGTACCTGTTGTTGTTACCGATGGTGTTTACCAGGACGACCTCCTTCCGATACCTCGATATCTCGATACCTTTTTTAATGCGTTTCAACGATACCCGCGCAACGTTCATTCATTCGTTCGTTCAATAAATCCATATCCTTCATATCAATTCCAAGGATTCATCTTACACACTTTCCAGTTTTATCCTTCGAAATGTGCCTCTCCAAAATCTTTCCGATACATAATCTATTTGTAAATATTTTTACTTATCATTATCGCCAAAAATTATACATTTTTACACGAGATAAATAATACTTAATTTATGAAACTCCCAACATTTTTTCATTGCTAATACTATTTTTAATAAACTTAAAATAAACAAATTACAATCGGCTACGGTAAATAGTACATCAAATTATTTAAATAACAACTTTACGCTCAAATAAATACTTAAGGATTAATTATAGATTTATAAGTGATTAAAATTATGTATAGTAAAGAGTACTTTTTATTTCATATTTTGTTGGTTAACAAAATTAATAAAATACGAAGTGAAAAACGTGAATATAACTCCTATGATCATTTTTAAAGTATTCGTTTAAAAATCCTTTGTTTTGCAATAAAAAATTTATAGTTTTTAATTAATTTAATTACTAAAATATTAAAAATCCTGTAAATTCTCAACATAATATATTATTTTATATATTTTAACGAGTTAAATGCGTAAAAAAGTAAAACAATCGCTAAAAAAATTGTAACGTAATTTTCTCGAACAATTAAGGTTACAATTCTTTAAAGACAAAAATAAGAATATAAAAATGTCGTTTACCGTTCATGGCTATTATAGTGATTATAAGTTATTAATTACTCGTATTATTAAAACTTGTTAAAACTCGTAAAAATAAAAATGAACATTAAACTGATTAATATTTAAAAAAGAATACAAAAATTAAAAATTAAAAATAAAAGTATTTTTGAATTTGATTTATTTCTCTTTTATAAGATTCTTATGTTTTACATACCACGAATACGAAAGATGTTTAGGTCTTCTTTGCTCGAAGTGTTTTCCTTTACATTGAAGGAAGTCGTCATATTTCTTTAAGAAAAAAAGAATGTATCTCCGTAAAGATCTTTCTAATCAAAAACAAGCACAAAGCAAGAACAAGACAAGAAGAACACAAGAAGAAAACAAGAAGAAAACAAGAAGAAAACAAGAAGAAAACAGAAGAAAACAAATAGGTTGGTGCCTGTGCACCGCTGTATTCCTGATTTATTAATCGATGGCATCCAAGATGCGGAAACTGCGGTGAGTCGCGCGTCTTTGTGGTCATTGTACAGCCAAGTACACGCGCGAGCGAAGGGAAGACGAATGTTTTATAGCATGTGCGCATGCGCTCGAGCTTAGGTGTCGATGCGCGAGATGAGCGAGTCTTTGCGTATCGCAAAATCTAGATCGTGTCCTCCACGGCATTGTAGCATTGTAGCAATAATTTTTCCTCCTCTAAAAGTGTCCCTTTATCGACCTTTATCGAGACAGACACTGTTATTTTGTTCGCACCGTTTTCTCGAGGCCAGTATTACAATGTCCTTGTTTCGGTCTCGCGAAACGGGCAAAGCAGATTTTCATCCATCGTGGCTTCAACAGCGATACGCGCATTCCGATAAAAAATGTTCTTTGGCAACGTTGCAACAGAGATTCGAGCGCTAGTAGTATTTACTAAGTATCAAATTCATGGAAACTGTGTCGCGTGTGACGGAATCCTGTGCAGGACTGTCGAGCGGTGAAATACGGCGATTCGAAACGTTTAAACTAACGACGATTGGACGGGGTACTTTCTGACTTTTTGTTGACTCGAGTTGTAACTACAAATTTTTTTCGGTGATATTAGTAACGGCTTCTGTCGTCTTTCGAGACACTTTTTACTCGTGCGCGCGAGAACGTTTTCTGTGTTCGCGTGTGTGTGTGTGCGCGCGCGCGAGTGTGCTTTAGCGTTTATTCGAAGATTCGTTAATTTTCTTTATTCAATATACCCATAGAATCGTAAATTAATAATTCATTTAAAAATCTAATATCTAATTTCACTTTCAGAAAATTACTCCCGACAAATTGCGTTTCAAAATTTTTTCAATCCTTCTTAATCACGCTTATCTTTTAATACCGTTCGAGGCATCTACTTTTTTTCTTAAATGCAATTTTGCTATTATCGAAATAATATAATGTACCAGGCGTGAGACGAACTGCCTTTCGTTACTTTACGATTTGTCGTTTTATAGACCGATCGATCGAATCCATTGATTCTTCACAGAAATAAACAAAAAGATGACAGCATCGTTTCGCCGTTGATAGATATACGTAAGCAATCGTATACCTTCTAGCGAATGTAAAACGATAAACGTGACGGTTGAAGAAGAGCCCGATATCGCAAGGATGTTATCGCTGGCTTGTTTAAACATAACGAAAAATCGCTGGACAACGTCTTTCAAAATGGTTTTGATGCTCCGATCGATTGTTTTGACAACCTAATGAAACGAATCGAGTTTTTTCTTAAAACGCTCCTTTCCTTTCTTATAGCTGAATATTTGTATATTTTCGATACAAATGAGCTGGAAATTTTATTTTCAACTTAAAGAATTAATTAAGAAGGTCTTAAGGTCTCAGACTATCCGTAATTTATAGCGATAACTTTGTAAAACTTTCAGATCATAAAGAATGGATGGTTTTAAAATTAAGTAAATTATAATTTTAGGTTTTCTGGAGTGGATTCGAATAACTTTGATTAATTATTTTCTTCCGATGGTTTTCATGAAATAAAAAATAGGATTGTTAGTAATTAATAGAATTTTGAGAGTAATTAAAAATTTAACATTATTCGTTAGAATTACGAACGCAGAAAAGGAAAGGTATCAAATAAATAATTGTTATCTTACTTTCGATTCACTAAACTGATAAATAAAAATCGAAATCTCATGGATTTAACGCTTTGAACCTTCTCAAGTTAGTTATCCATGCCAATCGATTAATAGTGTATCAAGCAACTAAAGATTTTTCAAATTCTCTCGTCCAACATTGTACACGTTTCTATAAATGTACGTACGTGCCTTGTGAGTATACAGGAAACACGGAATGAGCAGCTGCGCCATATTTTTGTAGCAGCTTCGATTTATCGCGAGATTTTTGCGAATCCGTAAAGCCACGCGCGTTAGTAAGTGCGTCCGACTCCATTTGGCGAGCGTCTCGAGAATCTATCCATCCTTTTCCCTCCTTTTCCCTCCTCTGTTCCGTTGCTCTTACCTACCACTCCTTTCCAAACGACGATATGCGCTGTATCCCCAATGTGGTTTTCATCCACCGTTTGACCGATCAAGCGTCATTTTTATGTTCTCGATTTAAAATTACTCTGATACCATTGTACGTACTTGTAAATCGAACACAAGAACTGGATCCATTATTCTTCCGACGAATGGATTTTTTTTTATAGATTTTTCCGAAGTAATCGTTTGTTGATACGTAACAACATCTTGCTACTAGAAATTACAAAAATTATGCATATTGTTTACGTGTATTTAGTAAAACGTTGTAGCGAAATAATTTAAAAGAAATCTTCGGCATTTCACCGTTTCAAATTATATTTCTAATGTTATATGTAATTCAATTAATTTGTAAGTGGATATCAATTGAATAATCTTACGGAAAAGCTTTGCCAAATCAATTTTTTATATTTATAAATTAATTGCAAATGGTGCTCGTAATTTTTTATTTGATATATAAATAAATATTATGTAAAAATAAACGTAATTTAACGTACTTGTGTAATTTCAAATTATGAAGATACAATCTAATATTGATAAATATAAAAGTAAATTACTATGATATCAATTAATTTCGATAAAATCGTGAAAATAGAACGAATCTTATCAGAAAATTAACTATGATTTTTTTAAGCGAATGCAAACAAAAATATTTATATATTAAATGCATATTATTTATTTTGTTATGCCGATATAATTCAAATAACTTCACGGTCGGTTTGCAATAGTACATAAACAAATACAATTTTTATATCTTTCTAACAACATATTTTCTTTTCTTTATTGTTGTAAACCGAATCGGACAATAGTTTGATCATAATGTCAAGTATGTCATAAAACTTACCTGCTTTTCTATCGCAGTTACAGTAACAAAGTGCAACCTATATAACGAACCATGCTTCATTTTATGGCAGCAAATTGCGTTTTAACAAAACAGCAAAGAGCCGAGCATCAAATAGAAAATCCGAGCGAACCGATCCTGAAAAATCTTAGCACCGTATCTCGCGCTCTTTCCTTCCTTCTACATTCTACCCGCTCGAACTTGACCGTAACGATAATCGCAGTTGCAAAATACACGGACTCGTGGTTCCGTAATAGTGGGCTGCGAAAGACTCGAAACAATACAAGTGCGTTATTGTACTGGACCCTTTGTACGCTATCAATGACAAATTTAACAATTAAGACGCACATCCGTTTTCTTCGCGAGCTACTGTTCGCGATACGAGCAATAGCCAAATGCTTCGTCGATCGAGCGAAAATACTTTTTACACTTTTACACGGGTGACTTATAGCGAATAGTGGGATCCGAAAAATCTTAACGAAGGACTTAATATAATATTATAGGCATGGGTCTAAGATGAGGTAAACGAATTTGCCAAATCTAAGCCTTATTATATTGGTTCGAACACTATATCTAGAATAAACGATATTCGATTTAAGGTGAAACATAGTTAACGATACGCATTGATTACGTTTACTTATTTATAAAGTTTATTGTTTGCGATTGACTTATTTATTCACCGACAATGTTGTTAGATACTGCAAAATTATTAAAATATATTTAAGAAATTCTTATTGTATTTCAAATTAAAGAAAGATTTTGATTATAAAAATATTATCAATGTACTTTCACAATCGGAGATATAAATTTTAATAATAGTATAAAATATATATTCTAAATATACATTAAATACAATTAGTCTTATCGATATTTTATTTTTTGTTTCAGGTGAGTAACGTTTCTTCCTACTACATATTTGTATCCTGTTCTTCTTTTGTAAGTCATAATAAACTTTTATTGTTATCTTCTGATTATAGACATAAATTTTTTAACATGAAAAATAAAAAAATACGAAGCATAAAATAATCAAAATAATAAATAGGTATATATCATTAATACAATTATAAATAATTACTATAAGCACTTGGTTATTGTGAAACTATTTTCTCCACTTGCAATCTATTTATTACCTCATTGTTGATAGAACGCATAATACATACATCGTCGTTACTTTAAGAGTTGAATAGGCAGATTCATTGCGATGATTTATGATTCATTGTTAATTCTGAAGATCAAATTTATAAAATATAATTTTTTAACAATTATTAATAATAATGAGAATTAGAAGCTGTATAGATATTATTAATTTAAATTGTACATTTATCGCTTAAAAATATATTTTAATCAATCAAAAATGTGCTCATAAAAACCTATATTTTATTATATTTAAAAAATTATTATTCATAACTCGTTCCATATCATTATTATATATTCGGTTAATTACCACTAACCGATTATTAAAACTAAATTCAGCTAATTTTATATGATCTTTTAAAATCAATTAAATATACCAATATTATCTACCATGAGACTATAAATTCTAATAAATTATTAAGAAATTAAGTAGGGGTAGAATAAGAGCATTATTATAATTAAAATTAATATTTTATTTAAGAATAATCAAGCTTATTAATTATTATAATAAAAATTTTTACTAAAAAGTTTTATCAATATAAATAGCTACATATTCTAAGCTTAGAATATATTCCATCACAATACAACATAATTTTTTTATTTAAAAAGAATTCTTACTAAATATATTATAAAAAAAAAATTTCAAATTAGCCCATAATATAGGAACTTGTTTGATCATAAATAATTATTTTTTAATAAAAGTAAAATTTATTTTATTTTGAATGAATTTTTTTTAATTTAACGAATAAATTATATGAAAATTTATAAAATTACGTCTGTCATTATCATTAAATATTTTGAAACTTTGTTGTAAAACTGTTATTACTTTTTTCTCAAATGTATATATACATGTATTTAATAAGGCAGTACTGTTAGTCAAAAATATTAAATATAATTCGGTATATAATTTCGTTTTATATAATAATACGAAATTGAAAATTAAAATTAAATTTTGAAAAAAATTTGCATCGAATATTTGCCAATAGTAATATTCGCAATCCAAATTGAGATATTTATTACGTTGCCTCGAGGGTAAATAATGCACAATAGAAACAATAGCAAATTCATTCTCTCGAAGACTTAAAGAAGTATCATTCGTTGAACGAAAATTTACGTATCAAATCGAATCAGCCATAGTTATTCGTTTAACCAATGACGAATTGTGGCAACGCTGATGTTTTTATGGAGGAAAAAAGCGTATAAACACGGCACAGCGTAATTATTGAAATATTATTAACTCTCTGTAGATCGAAGCTCGAATTTTGTTAGTTTTATCTCCTCGGTCTTTTCCCGTAAACCGCCTGAGTTTATGCGATAAAATAAAAAAATTAATTGTACTCACATTCGTGATGGTAGGTCGTGTGTTTGAAGGTGCTGGATGTAAATTCCGGGAAAATAAATCAAAATATTTTAGCATTCGGATCGCAATGGATTCATTTACATGTGAGAAATAGGTTTCTTTTTTGAACATGAATATAAAGGCAAATTTTTTAAGCTTGTCTTGTCCGTATCTCTTTTGTACCGATCGTTTTAATGTAATTTTGTTGCACGTGATTTAAATTCTGTTAAACAAGGCGGCATACTGCTACTGTCATTGTGTTGGTGACCTATTCATTGTCGGCATGTTATGCTATACGGCCTTCGAGTAACGATCAAAAAATACGAAAGTGTTTTAATTAAATCTTGATCTTGAAGTTTTATTCTGAATAGCTAATTTAATAGGATTTTACAATAATCGACGACAATAGTCTTTTTAACAACTATTTGTAACTTTCATATTCATAGCATTCGTAGACGTTCTTACGAACTTTAGAATTTCAGTTATAACTTTTTTAACTGTTCGAAATCTCGTACATTTACTTTATTGTAAGATGTAGTAAAGGGAATCAATCCGCGCGAATCTAATCCAAGCAATAAAATACTACTGACAATCAAAGTTAATAGATTCTTGGTCGAAAATGTATAGAAAATTCATGATTTTTTATTTGATATCTTCATATATAAACACAATTCAAACAGTACAGATTCGTAAAATGAATATTCAACAGTAACACCACGATAAAATCTTACTTGCCTATTTTGCTACATAATACTCGAGCATATCTAAGGTACTTTTGTATTCGTGTCCGTATTCATACACGTTACCGAATCAATATAAAAATCACTTTATCTATGTGAACCATCACCCGGAAGTGGTATTCGTTTCAACGGAAACTCATTCGAGTTATTTCTCTCTTTCTCCCTCTTTCTCCCTCTCTCCCTCTCTCTCCCTCTCTCTCCCTCTCTCTCTCCCTCTCTTGCTTTCTCGCTCTACATATTTTTGTTAGAGTGAAAGTGCAAACAGACGAATCGATGATGCATCGAGTGTTGCTAACATCTCGTGAAAGCCCATATATATATATATATATATATATATATATAAAACTGCGTATACGTACCTACAGATAAACTAGCTTAGCCTCTACAATAAGATCAAGGCGGAGATATGTTGGATATCCTTTGTAAAGCACTTAACTAGTATGTGCACATTCAGACAGAGAAAAGGTACTGCAAGAATTTCTGTGCTGTATTGGTTAAGTATTCGATGTATCGTATTTTTGTTAAATACTAGATCAAGAAGAAAATAACATATCAAATGCTCCTATGAACAAAGTACTATAATTCGATCTTTCCCTTTCTTATGTCAAGATGTGCATTGTTGTTAGTTTTTTATAACGACTTATACATTAATGATTATAATCTTTTATCTAGTTTCGTTGTTCTATTTTGACAGAAGATAAATTTTTATTTTGTAAATTAGGTAAATGAAATAAAATATAATAATTTGTATTTTTGATAGTTTTATAAAATTTGAAAATCCTTATGAAAATTATAAATATATATATATAGTTATTTTCAACTAAACAATATCATGTCATACAAATTTGAATTAAAATTCAACCAGTATTTTCAATATATATACATTCATACAAATAATTTAAAAAAAACTAGGTACATAAACATACATATACATACATTGATTATAAACTAGGTGCACCGAAGAGTTTGTATACAAAATGCAAAAAATTCTTTAACTTAAATAAAAATAGACTTCAAATATTATATAACTAACATGAAAATATATAATCTATTTCTATTTAAAATAACTGAAGTAGCCCAGAGTCATTGTAGAAAATTATGTCACCTACTCACATGTAAATTAAGATATTTTTGGAAAGCCTATATTTTCTGATTTTGATTTTTGAAAGATATAATTATTACAATACTTTTTTTAGTTAACAAAATAAAAACTCTCCGTTTAATAAAAGCATGTTAACATTTACATTACGAAGCAAAAATAATATGCAAATGACATTTAATTAATTTTAATGAATAAATAAAATTAATTCGTTGACTTATTTATTATACTCGAAGTATTAAATATAACTATAATTTATTTACTATTGCAAACGATAGGAAATCTTTAAACAGTTTGTTTACTCTACAAGATATCCTATATTTAAAGGTTTAAAAATGAATTCAATCTTTTGAAATATTGACACATATTTGAGATCATTTATAACCTCCGTTTATTGTTCAAAGAGTATAAATAATATAATAAATTAATGTATACAGTCTTTTCAAAAATGAAACTCAAATAATTTTTTATCTTAGTTTTCTTTCAATAATGTCTCGGTATTTCAAATTGAATATTAAATTTTTTTACAAGCGATTAACTTGCTTTTAAAATCATAAATTGTCATTACATATTTATATAATTTTGAATAATTGTTTATCGTATAGATCTTTTGTGCTCCGTTGGAATAATCTTATAAAAAAATTAATTTCCCTTTTTAAAGCCGTAAACATGAACCATTAGTCTTAAATTTTTCTTATCCAACGTAAAGAATTTCATAATCGTCAAAGGGTTGCTCAAAGGGAACATTTACGAAATACCAGAAGAATATAACTTTATTTAAAGTTACATCGCGCAAACATATAATAATGCTCCATAAATCAAAATGCTCGCGAAGCACTTTATTGCAAAACTTCAAGATAGCGGTTAAGCATACGTAATATAATCATTCAAAGTACTAGGTAAAAAAAGATAGAAGAAGACAAGATGCAAGACGATTCTCGGTAAAATTTCCCTTTTGACTCGCCTTACAAGCGTAAAAGAGAGGCGGTGGCGGCGACAACGGCGACGGCGACGTCGGCGATGGCGGCGTTGGCGTCCGGAGCGTCGACTACTGTAAATCCAGTTGCGTCACTCGTTTATCTTCGCACTGGTGAACGCACGCGTACGATGATACGAACACACGTGTATTTTACTTACGTGGATCTGCTGAGAAATAAATAATGGCTAACCGAGGACTTACCGCGTACATACCGCTTGAAATTCACTCGTGTGGGTGACGGGATGTACTTTTCGTAGATTTGATTTATGAAGGATTCCAACGGATGCCAGCCTCTTGAATTGATGATATCGAAGATACAGAGTTAGTATATTGGATCTTTATATAGTAATTTGTTTGCTTGCACCAATGGGTTTAATATTCGCCACTGCTTTGTTAAGGATGTTGCTGAACGTGACGTCAACGTTGTACAGCATTGAGACATTCAGTAGCTCTTAAAACGAAAGCTTGGCTTAATTTCCGATGTCGACTAATTGCTTTTTCCTAACATCGTTCGGAATGTATTAATAAAATTTAAGGCCACGTAATTAGATTAAAGCATTCGATTCCATTATGTAAATTCTGTATTTGAATTTTAACATCAACAATTGAACGAGCAGTTTCCTATAAAAATTTTCAGGATATTTCCAGATTATTTTTTTTACCATTTTACGAATAATGTTATTTAAAAACTATAAAAAAATTTATAATGTTTGATTTCCCTTCTTAAATACCAAATGAATCTTATTTTTATTGGAATTATGGAAAAAACGAATTCTTTTGTTTCGATTCAAATTGTCTTTTTTAAATACCAGATTATTGAAATATTGTCTAAATCATTCGATGCAATGACGAAATATAATTTTTTTAACCTTAATCAATCACTTATTTATTTTCAAGTTAAACGATATATAAACAAAGATGTATCTTACAAATCAATTTTTTTTTAATTTATTGCAAAAGAACTTTCCTATTATCAGCCGAACTTAAAATAAGATTAACAAAATTAAATTGAATATTATTCCAAATATTATGCATATTAAAAAATATTACTCCAAAAAAACTAGACAAATAATAAGACTGGCATATGTAAAATTATCTGAGTAAAATTTTTCAGTCTAGTCATTGTTAAAAAAAATAATATTTATGTATACTTTACTGCTTGTAAAATGACAAACTTCTTAGTCTCCGCATACTTGACATTCGCATACACTTGAAAATGAAGTATATTATTCACTCTGCAAATAAGGAAACTAAAAATGTCAAAAATGGACCGTTAAATTTTTCTTCTCCCTGTAAACTCCGTAAGAAATTGAAAAATCACATGTTTCGTATATAGAAAACAGAGATTGCGTGTCCTCGAAAGAGGCCAAGTTCCTTCGGAAGTCAGATGGAGTAAGAGGAGGAGAAAGAGGTAGAGAGAGAGAGAGAGAGAGAGAGAGAGAGAGAGAGAGAAAAGAGAGACCACCCTGACCCTGACCGTCGTTGTCGCACACGCATGTACATTTCATCGCACGTGTAGAGTCGATTCGCGGTTTGCATCGAGATTGGGAAAAGCAGACCTTTGCATCTTTTTACAAAGACGTGAGTACATTTTACTAAATACACGCGTGAAATTTTATTTTCTTGGAGATAGAAAATTTATCGCTTCAAGTATGTAGATTAGATTTTGCGTTTCATTAATTCAAGAACATACGTATCGGCGAAGTGTATTTTGCGTTACTGGCACATAAGAGGGAGTGAATTGATTGAGCTACGGTATTTGTTTTTGATTTACGAGAGTCTACGAATCTATCGAGGCTATGAGTATCAAAGAAAAAAATATTATGAAAGTTTCGAAATCTTTCTCGAGATCGTGTTTATAAGTATTTTAAGAAGTATAGTCAGGCTTTATATTTTTCTTTTTCCTTTAACTCTCGTGATATTTATAAAAAAAATTTTTTAAATAGTGCTCGGCATTTATCGCAGGAGACTCGATAATTTGAGAAGAAATTAAATAACAAATTCATAAATTGTTCAAAATCGGTACATACGCATAAATAATTTATAAATAAAAATTTAACTTAAATTTATTTATTTTTGTTAATTAGCTTTTACAATTATTTTTATATAATTTATGTAATAAGTGACCTTTACGATAAACATATTTTATAATTCTCAAATTAAGATTTTTGTTGTAAAAATATAAGTGTTTAATTTTTTTATTTTATTGGTTCAAAGTTTAAAATTTTTATCCGTTTATTAAAAATACAGGAGTATAAAAAAATTTAATTTCTTAAAATATATATCTGAGATACGTTATCACAGCTCGTTGAAAAAATATCGTAAACTGTATTAAATGAAAATTAGGTGTTACCGAAATTAAAAATATTTCGCTTTTAACTTTTTATTTTCAATTTTTTAATTATTAACTCATCGATAAAAAATTTTATTAAATACATTTTAATAGATTTTTTGTTATGTTCGTCGAATATAGGTTGAATAATATTATTCTCATTTGTGTTTAAATTTTTTCTTTTGTTATAACGAGAAATATTAAATAACTGTAATCGCAATGAAATTTTATTAATATACTATCTTTGAAAAAAGAAGTGGAAATTACATCACGGTAAACAAAATATTATTGCGTAAATATACGGTTTTTATTTGTGATAAGTTTTCACTTTGATCCGTGTAAATTTAAGAAATTTGTCAGGAGCAATAAACGATTTCTATGAACAAGAATTTGTCGAGGGTACGCATCGAGAGAAAAGTGCTGCGAAAACATTGAAAATAATTCTTCGTTCTCCGAAGCGGAAAGTATAACTACGGTCATTAAATTAAAATTCATTTCGTTACTTAAGAAAATATTCGTACGTCATAATGGAGCACACATCGACGCGAATATTAAAAGTCATACCAATACGAAAATGTGCAACATGCGTCATAATGAAAAAAATAAAAAATTTTAGGTCAGAGAACAACCAATAAAGATAAAACCTAATTTAAAATACAATAAAGTCGGCGTTTTGACGAGCGTATAAAGTACCAAAAAAGAAGTCCGAACTCATTAAATGGGCGCATGCGTACGCGCATACGAGCGTCGTTTGTTCAGGGCGAACAAAGCCGACGCGCATAATGCGCGCGAATTTTCTTGTGCCCGCGCATCGTCCCTCGATACTGCACAACTGACCGCTGCTATTTTCTTTGACGCTTTCAAAGAGCCGAGAAGAATTCAGAAGAGTCCTTCGTAAAATCCGTTGAAATCTTACTACGTCTCTGCAGCTTTCCCCGCCGAGTCGGTGACACCCCACAGCCCCTTTCTCGCTCGCTCTCGTCCTCACCTTTCCTCACCTCTCTTGCCTCACCTCTCCTGCCACACGCCATTCTGGCTGATCGAGTAGCCGTGACGAGTGTGTTGTCCTTTCTTTAGCTCTGTCCCTTCCATAGCAACCGTAGTCTCCTCGGTTCGACCGCTCTAATGCGCCGCATTTTCAAAAGCGCTTTTCCAAAGTACGAGGTTGCTTTGACCGATGTCATCTAAACAAACGACGTGTCCGTCTTTCTCGATATTTATTTACTTTACCGTTACATTTTATCGACTCTGAACATTAACAAAGTGCGTTTCTTAATTTATATTTTACATTCCTTCAACTCCTTCATCCGTTTACTCGATCTTTTTTTTGCGTTTGCTTTTTGCGACTCTTACCTCCGCGTATACTCGATAAAGCGCCTTACTTGGACGAACATCGATCATTATAATTTCGAACATTTTCAAACTCTTACCCGGTATAGGCGAGCGCGAGTAAACCAAATCGAATTAAAATTTTAAATTTCCGCGCCGTTAAATAGTTAAATCGGTAAACGCATCCACACTTTAATTCGCACTTAAATCGCTTCGTAAAAACAAATCTTGACTGGAAGTCACTGCGAAAGGTCCACGATCGAGAAGAATCTTTTGATGAAAATCCAATTTCCAAAACTTGTAAAAAGCAGGCAATTTCTCAGTTAAACAACGTAGATTATCTCGGGCGGTCGGTTCGTGTCGAATAAGCGAAGCGATAGCGCCTCGACAAGAGAAAAAATTACGAATCTTGCCGGTCACCGATTTGTTTTCGCAACTTCATCGTTCAATTACAAATCGTTTTGCTCTCTTGGATCGCTTTCCCTGTCATTCCTGCACCTGTCGCAGTCCTGTCGCAGTCCGCATTGGACTTTCCGGGCGAATTGGTCGAGAAAAAAAGTCTTATCGGCAAACCCATTGAATCCTTGTTTAGTAGAAGAGGTTGTTTGCTCCGCGGAGGAAAGGAGAATCGCTCCTCGTGTGACCGACATCGTGAACTGAGCAATGCACAGGAAGCCACGACGTATCGCAATCGCGGGAGAACTTCGCCTATGAGTCGACTATTTATAACTTCCACCTCCGTCCCGCGGCTATTCACCAATTGAGATTCGTTACAGCTTGTTTGCCCTGGCTTCCGATACGTACATAATTCTCGGTACTACGGGTACCTTTCTGTTCGATTTACGAGATGTACGTTTCTTTTGCCGTTGCTTGTTCATGAATTAGCATGTCGCTAATTTTTTTAATTGTAATATTTTTGTACGAACGATTCGATGCTCCAAGACTACCTGTAATTAACATGCGATAATATTACAGGAATATAAGGAACAATAAATATAGGTGTTCTATCGGAGTCATATTTTGCAAAGTATTTGTTAAGTTTCTTTTATTATTTCATTGCTTCAAATTTTATACGGCATATATACATTCAATATTAAAATTTTGCTACTTAATCTATGAGCAAAAAAAAATTTTTTAATTTAATTGTAAACGATGTATTTAATGAAATAATTTGTATAATGTCTATTAATGGTTGAGAAGTTGTTCTGCATGAATTTGAAAAGTAAAAACTTGATTTACATACTACAATTTATTTATACTTTAAAAAAGCTATCGATAAAGCTTAAAAATCTCGATACAGGTTTAATGCTGATTTTTATTTTTTTTATTTTATAATTTATTTGTATCTAAGAAAATTAGAAAATAGAACAGTTTTTTTTAAGTACACTATCGCGAATTGGTTAAGCTTAGCAAAGATTGATAAATTGGTAGAAATATCTCAAAAGAAAATTAAAAATGTTATTAAACGATTAGATTTATTTTACAATGCAAAATTATTGAAGATTTCTTGATAATGCTGTAGTGTTCACTTCCTTCATCAGTGACCTCTAACGAAGCATTAATTTAGTTACAACGTATTATCGCGTAAGTATTTTTAGAGTGTCATGTAAACTGGATAATATTAATGCATCTACTTCGACCGAAGCAAAGTTTTAAATTTATTTAAAATAATTATTTTTATGTATAAAGCAAAAATACATCTAAAAATGAATACAAAAACAGATCAAAATCTCTATAACTTTCGACTTTTCATTTTGATTTTAAGATAACTCAAAATTTCTACCTTAAAATTTTAAATATTACTGAAAAATCATATTTAAAATCAATGAAAAACATTTCACCGTATTTCGGCAGCAAGCAAAAAAAAATAGCGAACGCACGATAATAGCAATACAATGATCGCTTCGTTCAACAATTTTACACGGCTGAAATATAATATCGAATACATCCCAAGTGATAAGATTCGTAAACCGTAAATGTAAACCGTACGTTAGCCTCGAGCGTGGATGATATCACACCGAACGTGTGATTCGCGTTGAGAAGCGTGGGATCGTTAGGCGCCGATAAGTAAGAGCATTTGAAAGAACTTGTCCATTGGGCAAGATTTCACCTTCTTCTCCTCCCACTCATTTTTTCTCTTTTCTTTTTCTCTTTTCTTTTTCTCTTTTCTTTTTCTCTTTCTTATTATGACGGATTCGCTTATCGAAATTCAGGATGCGAATAAGATCTCTTTTTATTATTTCGATGTATCTTATAACTATAGATATGTTTTAAAACGTATTTCTATCTAAATGACGCTTAAGCAATTTTCCGAACTTCCGTTAATTTTTTTTCCATCTTTGCTTTACAGATTTATTATCGTTACGTCAAATATACGTGGGCATGTAATCCCAACATTGGTATTCCGATGTTATACATATATGATTTCGTAGGCGGGTAAATCTAATTCAGATATAAAAGATACGAGAAAATAATGATTGTACCAAAGAAGTGTATTTTATGCATAGAAGTAAGCACCTGGGATATTTATTCGTACGAGAGATAACATTGTTTATGAGGTTATTCGCGTGTAAGATGCATTTCGATTATCGGAGAGTATTTTTTACGTTTTACTAACGAAGAGGATGTTAAATTATAAATAAGTTGATGTATTTATTATTCGAACGTTTCAAAAATTATAATTGATCTGAATTAAAAATCATAAATTGTTACAAAAAGTTTCGATGCATTTTATAAGAATATTATTTGATTCTAGAGAATGATGAAAATAAATGGCATTGAATTATACTTTCCTTATAATTAATTTTAAATGAACTTCTAGATTTTGTTTTTTTTTAACTTTTCATAAGTTTTATTTTCAAACAATTTGCTCATCGATATTAGTTATTGATAAAAAAATTGCAATATGTTTACTTACATTTTTTTCTAAATTTGTATTATAAATGCAAATAATATTTTTCAATCAATTATAAAATACTTGTCTTTTTTAACTACTTATATTGAACACGATCATTTGATTTTATTCCTAATACTTTAATTAGATATACTTTCACTAATATAATCGGTGGTCTATCATTTCCGCTGATTAGATTAGTGACTGTTCCTTGGCCGTAATTATATGGTAATAATTGGATGAATCTATGCTTATTTATGGTGATTCGATGGTTTTCCATTAAATCAAATTTAGAAAGTTAATTTAAAATACTTGAAAAATATGATTTATTAGTTTAAATAAATATACTTAAAGTTGTATTACTATATGCTTTATTCAATAATAGAGATGTTAAAAACCGTTAATAACGTATAATATCAGTGTCAAGAAGATGATTTTTAATTTTTATTAATCTTAGTATTAATTTTTTAACTCGCGTAAAATCCTTTTTAGTATTTAAATTTATTAGAAATTTTATGTAAATTTATTTTGTATTAGTTTATATCTACTAATGTAAAATTTACAAATTTCTTTTAATTATTTACTTAAATAAATATAGAATATAAATAATCACTGTTCGCTCACATATTCTAAATTAAAAATGGATACATTAAATTTATTTTTGTTAATTTGAATCTATAATAAAGTTGAAGTATTTTAACCGTTTAATAAATTTCAAAAAATATATTTATAATGTTCTATCATTAAAAAAAACTTTTTTGGTTTGTTTCAGGTGAGTGTCACATTATTTTATAAATATAGTCTAAGGCAGTAAGTATTGCAAATTAATCTTTAGTGATTAATTACAAAAAAATTTGAATTCAAAGTTAATATTTTTAAGTATGCGCATGGAAGCAATTTTAATATTCTACTCTTCAAACGTCAAATTCTTCGATGAAAAAAAATAATATTATAAATTAATCGTAATTCCTGCGTTAAAATAAACTTGTAGCAAAGTATTTTTTGTTGAAAAAAATATATTGGTCATTAATTTGGTAAAGGTGACTTGTTTACTGTAATTAAAAAACTATTTCATTCGTCAAAGATAGAAAAGTTACAGGGGATTTACTGTCTCGCAAATATTTTTACTCAACCGAAAAGATTTAGTTCGGTTTATGTTTCTTCGAGAGATTCGTGTGCCGATAAGCAAAGTACTGGTAATAGTTTTGTTTTAAAACGCAATTCAAAAGCAGATTTGCTTTTTTTCATTTTAATAATCCTATAATTTGAAAATACGTCGTGACTCGTTAATACGAATAATAAACTGGTTATTTACATTCGTAAAGGTAAGAAGACATCGTAAAGTTGAAAATTAGAAAAATATTTTTTTCCTTTCATCAAATTAAATTATATGGAGTGTCGGTAAAACTATTTCGAAATTCGAGCGAGAAGGCGATGGAACGGTCGAGTCGTTAAAACACATGCGCCCATTAAAGTGAAAACGCGAACTCATACATAAGGTACCGCGAGCCCTGAACGGCAATGTAATCTAAGAGAGCATAAGAAACGGGGAATGAGAGAAGGAAAAGAAAAATACAAGTTATTAAATAATTGATATAGTCACACATTTAATTGACACACGATGCGTATTTCTCGTTCCCATTATTTGCCCTTTCGTTTTATAAGACGCATTACCGATGGATTTGATTGCGAAAGGCTTATCATCGCTTATTACATGGCTGCGAACTTCTCTCCATTGCAGTTTATATTACATTGCAAATGTTGCACTCTTCCCGAGTCGATCGTGATCTCTCAATCCTTTTCTACCTGTGTATCCTATTCTACCTGTAGATGCGGCCTTAGTGAAATCACACTTCAAGCTATATCGTTGCAACGGGAATTACTATCTAGTTTCGTACGGATAATGGAAAACAAGTGCTGACTGGTCGAAGAATTGTTTTACTCGAGTGCATGATTTTTCCAAGTCAGATGGAAGTCACTCTCTCTATCCTCAGAGCTGTCCATCTCACTCTCCGTTGTTACATCGTCGCGTTGAGCAACGCCTTCTATGTAATATCGGCTAGTCCACAGTCCTTCCTTTATTCCTCTTATATACGTTTATGTTCAAGTCTCGTTTCGTAACATTCGTACTTTATGAATTATAAACGTAAGGCTTATACCGCTTCGCTAGTAAATTGTTGAACAGCTCCTGTAATTTTTTATCTCAGAAAAAGAGAGGGGATTCCAAGCTGAGTGCATTATTATTTCGCTGATTGTATAACGGCGATACATTTCTGCTGAAATTAAATATATTAATGTTCACTGCTTTTTTAGTCTTTTTTAATCTAGTAGATTGGGAATATCTTTAACGCGATAACGCAAGCGACTTACTTTGGAAAGCTGTGAAGCCTATTTTTCGATCTCGGATTTCAACTCTGCTCTTGTAATTTTTCTCTCGATTCCAAAGTTCTGATCTTCTGCTTAGAATTATCAGAATACTTTATATAGTGATCGATTGTAACCAAATACTTTACGATGTTAGCATGGTTAAGAATTACTTTTATTGTAACCGATAAAATTTATTTACTTTGCAATGTACTTATACCTATTCGTTTCAAAAACATCTCTAAGTTCAAGTACTAATTCAACACATATTTTAAAAATATTTAATTTTATCGTTTATTTGTTTTTACGCGGTTGTTTATCCTGTTTTCGATTATTTACATTATTTTGCATTATTTATTATATTACGATTCATACTATTTATACAGATCATTTTTTTAATAAAACTTCTATTTGTGTAATATTAGTTAAATATGCTTGTTTTTATATTAAAGAAAAAACAATATTTTTCAATAATTCTGCATTATTCAAGTATTAATATAATTGGAATATACGAATACAGTTATATAATAAATGAAGTAACTTATGACGATAAATCTATCCAGGTTACTCCATCTATGATTTTTTCTTAAAGAAGGAACTTTCGGACATATATCATAAAGCCTTTGTATGCAAACACGATATTTTGCCGCAATCTTATGCGCTGCTGTTGATCCTGCTCTTCCTTTCACTAGCACTAGTATGCGGTGAAAATAAAATCCAATCATCACACTATAGATAATTTTCATTGTTCAGAAAATCAGTATATTTCGTGGAGTATTTAAATTTGTATTAGATATGAGAAAAAGAATACACCGTTAAATAATTTTAATAAATGATTAATTTAAAAGAAATTAACATAAACATTTATAATAATTAATTTTTCAATCGTATGTTTTCATATAAAAATATAATTTATAAATGTTCCTTCGAAGTTGACTTTCTTAGTAATAATTTATAAATTAACAGCATTTATTTTTTACGATCGATTCGGTATATAATTAAATGTGTAATGAATATGCTGATAATATAGAATTTAAACAACCATATTATTAATAATAACTTTTAATAAATTAAAAGTTTAATGAAAACTTAAGAATTAAAGGAAATGTATGTAAATATATTATTGTTATTACTGTCATTGAATAACACGATCACTATTTAACTGCGCGTAATACAATTGTTAATGTATTCTCAATTCTCATTCAAATTTTTATTACTAAACACAAGCGAATAGTAAATTTTCTTTTAATATATAATATTTTTTATAGAATTAAAAATAAATTATACAGTAGTTTAGAAGATAAAAAGTCTTTATTTAAAACTTTCTAGACGTAGGTCTAAATAAAAAGCGTTTTACAATTCTTAAACAAATAAGTTCTGAACTTACTTTTTAAACATATTAATTATTTTTTCTTAATTTTCATATCGATTCAACCTTCATTTTGGTTTCGTTTAAAATAAAAAATAATAAACATAAAGTTTGAAAACTCATATTAATCAAGTGAAATTTCTACGAGTCGATATCAAATTTGAAACAGTTAACTAATAAATGTATACAATATATATGTAAAACCTACACGAGCTTTTGCGAAATAAACGTTCATGCACGAGTATTATTTGGAAAAATTATATATACGGGCATGAAACCGATACACTCGCAGTATTTACGAATCGAATCGTCGAAAATCGTGTACTCGGCAAAGATTTACAACTCGTATGTGTTATGTTCATTTTTTCATCAAGTTTCCTACATGCGGCTCTGCGTAAAGAATGAAGAAAGAAAACGTGAGTGAAAACAAGAGCTACTGCGATGCGATGCTTATCTCGATGGTGGCACAATTATTACAATCTCGCGTGTGTATTGGATGTATATCGCATTCTCCTCGAATCTGGAGCTCGAAGCTTGCTTTTATTCATCGAGTGATTCCCATGATCCACTAAACCACGACAGATAAGCGTAATTATTTTACGGGAGAGAGAGAGAGAGAGAGAGAGAGAGAGAGAGAGAGAGAGAGAGATGAAGAAAGAGAGAGAGATGAAGAAAGAGAAAGGTCCTATTATTTATGACATCCTTGGGATGCTACTATTCCCGATATAAGCTAATCTCGCGGCTCTGCCACTCCACCCTGACGATCCGCTTACGAACCAGAGCTTCTTCATCAATTTTCACACTTTCAAGCGGTAAGGCTATTTTCTCCGCGCTCAAGGGGTTGATTGCCCGTACTCCGTTTTACTTGAAATAGTTTTCTGCCTATGTTCCGGTGCATTTTATTTCTTTAGAAGTAGATCTCGTAGATATGTATTGCCTGAGTTACAGTGGAAGATTTGCGGCTGAGCTCGTTAAGCTGGTAACGATCGCGAGGTACGTAAGGATGGTTTTTTGTTTCGAACGCTCGATTTCCTTTTCTCGGGATAAATTATAGTAAAATTTTTAATCTTAAAAAAGAGTCACTGACCAAGAGGTTGAAATAACAATATTTACAGGTTCGTGTATTTCCTGGCTAGTTACCATTGATGTATCTTAATAATCGTTTCATGAAATTAGTATTAATGTACATATATTAAGCGTCGTTTTATTTTACGAGTATGAGTTGTTATTTACCAAAATAGGTTGACTTTCTCGAAATATTACTAGTAATTTGTTTCCGAATAATAATGGAATGTGCGAAACATCTTACACCAAACGAAGCGATTCGTATTATAATTTGCAATAAAGTCAATAAATAAAGAGATTATGACATCGTAGCGCATAAAATAATTATTAATGATAATAAACGGCTTAGAAAAGGTCTTTGAATCCTTGTAAGTATTTAATCATTGCACGGTTTCACCAATTTGTAAAAGATATATTTTCAAAAGCAAATGAATGTGTCAATCAGAAAATTGCAACATAATCCAATTAAAGTGGCGTATTTTAATTATATAGTCGATAATTTCTCTTGCGTATGCTCTGTGACATTTACATGATTGGGATATCGCGAGACAACTTGTTAATGATTATACGATCATCAGTCAATTTTTACGAGGATCATTTTAGGCGATGTCTGCGTTGACTTATTTTCAAATCGCGAGAGGACGCTAAGAAAAAAGATACCTGATGGAGAAACGTGTTACGTATAGGGTTACTCAATGTCACACTACCTCGTAAAAACGGGTGTATCATTTTTAACTAGTGTAAGATATTATAACTTGATTGTAAAGAAAGTTGAATTGGAAATCAAGTTCAGTTGGGTGAAAGTCAATGAATTGACACTACGTGAACACGAAACGTTCCTCCGATGATATATTATCGAACGTAAAGACATTCGAGTATTTAAAATTGATATTTTGTTAAGAAATTTGATAAATTACAATTTAATCTGTACGAAAAAATTATCGTGTGTATTAGATTTAAAACAATCTGGCGGTTGGCATTTATTAAGACTAAGGAAACCTAACAGACATTTATGATCTTACGTTCAAATAAAATTAGAAGCAAATTTCACGCATTCAATAAAAAACACCGCATGACACCGCATCGACTTAGTATGTAACTCGATAACTCGATAAACGTCGATTGTGGAAGGAAAAATCTACGAATGGATAAAAGCGATAACTGCTTTTGGAAAAAAAAATTGCTGACAAAAATTTCGAGCGAAATTCGTTAACGTCTTAACAAATGACTTAGGTAGCGCCGGGAAACGCAAAAACAATCGACTAATTGGATATCGATGATCGACGCGGTCACGAAGCCATGCGGGATCGCACAGCGAAAATGAATACGCGCGGAGGGATCCTTTGACTCGATCTTGCGCTCGCGGCTATCGACTATCGATAGTCGATGCTAATGGAGCGAAGGCCTGCCTCGTACAGCTCGTCCCAATCGTCGAATGGATCTCCGAGTGGCCTCTTTTTCCCGATGGAGATTAGCGGAGGCTTCTGGTTGCCGCGCTCGGAGTGAAAGTGCTAGACGAGGAATCATGGAAGGTTCGTCGCCTCGCGCCCTAGAATTTCCTCGTATTCACCGGGGCTAATTTTTAGCGCGCGTAAGCCGCACAATTTTTTATCGGAGATTTTAATCACGGCTAAGTCTCGTGACAAGTGGCCGCTACAAGTCAACGCGAGATTATCCGCGCACCGATTGTAAACTGCGCTTATATAAGATTATCAAATGAGGTATCTTGACTTTTTCTCAATGTCCGAGTGTCCTAGGTGTTACATTTCGTAATTATTCTATTTCTCGCGATTATTTATGCTTTCGAGATCGTCTCTGCGCTGTTAATATTTTTTCTAGTTTTTGCGGTTACCCTCGCGCTTTTCCCAATCAAAATCAGTTCACGAGACTACGAAAATAAAGACGAATATTAAACTTAACCTTTAAACATTTTTTAACGTACGTGTTGCCTTCTTCCGAAGCACGGTAGCATTTTTCTTTTATCTTACAGATTTATAATTTCAACTTAATATGGAATATTCTACTCGCGAGATTACGGTACTTTCACGACGTGCCGTTTTTTCGAGCGAAGAAAGATAGGTAACGCAAGATTAAATCGTTTGTTCTGCATAAATGCTTAGAATAACTTATTCGCGAAAAATGTTTCGAAACACGGAACCTATGCGAAGAACAGTAATAAATTTCTGCATCTACAATATAAATATATGTAATAGCCCAAAGGCATCTTATTTAAATCTTAAAATCGATGAAACTTTGGTACGACATCCAAAATTGTAGATAGTTTCTCGATCATAAATTACGATTGCGCTTGAATGAAACGAAGATAGAAAGTTAACAAATATTTTGTTCAAAATAATAATTATTTGCAGCCACGGTACATACACACATATATAATTTAATTTAAAACTCAAACCTCAAGATTTCGATGCATCGTTATCCCGATTTTGAATTGAAATGTCGCGGGGCGAAGAGAAAGGTATAATTTTCTCGATGGCAAAAGACACCCGATCCCCGTCGTTAATTTAGTTTTTCAAACGGCGCTTCCTACGAGTACCGCTATTATGTATAATAAATACATTGAAAGACCCTTTGTGCGAAATAATAAATTTTCTGGTTGGGCAATCTTTTCATAAAATCTGCGGCTTTCCACTGCAATTACACTCGTTTTAAAGCAAAAAACAGCATTTACAAGGGATAAGTTCTCGCTCGTACACGTACAATATATGTACCCACAACGGATAACTAGTTTTAATCAGGATTTCTAAATCTCGGGTGAGACGAGGATATCGCTCGGAAAGAAGCGAGACACCGAACAATTGCGAGTCGCGAAGACGCCGTGTCCTGTACAATGCGAGAGCGCGTAATCACGTTTTATATAAATTAAACGAAAATTACACGAGCAAGAACTCGTACGCGCAGCTTATCGCTGAGTTTTGCGCTGCTCTTATCCGTAGGCTCGTTGCTCGTTGCTCGTTGCTCGTTGCTCGTTGCTCGTTGCTCCTTCCTTGTTGCTCCTTCCTTGTTGCTCCTTCCTTGTTGCTCGTTCAGGATGCGTCTCGGCGCGCGCAGGAAGCAGGAGAAAGCCCTAATTAATGAGCGTACGCCAACTAGAGAAAAATGCTAGCGCGCGTTATGTTGCAGCGTTGGGGCTCCTTTTCTCGAGACCGCGATTAAATTTCAGCGCCAGTTGGCGATCGGTGCTGTGCGAGCATTCGTATACGGCACCGCGTATCAAAACTCCAGCCCGATCGCGACGGGCATATTTAGCGCGTCTTTGTCGAGCGGCTTTTCCCGAGCGGCTTTTTCCGAGCGGCATTTTTCGAGCGGCTTTTCACGAATGACATTTTTCAGAAATGATTGAGCCGGGGGACCGTTTTTCATGTAGAATGCAAATCATCGAACCATGCTGAGCTTTTTAAAGAGCGTAATTGTAGAGAAAGCCGATGTTGTTTCAGCAGACTTTTCTTTTGATACTTATCGTGAAAAGTGAGTTCTCGAGCTAAAAAGATACGATAATAAATATAACCCGATTCGCTACGAACGAATGAAATTTTCTAAACTTAAATATTCTATCTACCTATCGCGAGTTAAAATTTAGTTTATTTGAAATTATAATTTTGACGTGCCGAGCATTATTTTCCATTAGATTTCGCGTGGAACGAATATTTTTTTAAAACATTAAATTCGATAAATTGAGAAAATTCGCATCGTCCGAAAGAAAACTGTAATGTCCTTGCATACGAATTAAGGTTAAATAATCGTTTGTATTCGGTAAGATGTTTGAAAATTTAAGACAAGCGAATGAAAAACTTACTAGAGAAACGAATTTAAGTATACGTGAATGTGAATCCTTACGATAAAGTCTCGTATTCATCGCATGACTCGAGCTTGCTACGAAAAATGAACAGCTGTCGTTTATGGTCGACGTCGTTCACCTCGGAAGCAAAGCAGCCTCTGAAAGAAATGAAACGCAAAAAATGGGAAGAAGCTTAAAAAGTCACCCGATGCTCGTATCATTTTATTGCTCTTGCGTATATCAAATTTTAAAAAATAGAAATAAAAGTTACGTTTGTTCCGCAATTGTTCGGGTGTACCGAACAATTGTCAACCGAAAGTAGCGAGTGGACGATAATACCGAATTTGGAAATAATAGTTTCGAGATACTAACGAAACATCTAGGCGAATAGATGCAGAGTCGTACAAAAAAAATCGTGACGATGAACACAGCGGTTCCCTTACCTTTTACTTTTCATATTTATATCGGTTTTTTAATTTAATTTCAATTTTTCAGTTTGATTTACTCGGTATCGTACAAAATGAATAAAATTAAAAGTCGAAAAAAATATTAAAAAGTATGTGTGCTATAAAAATTTATTTTTTATATTATTATTATGTCATTATCATTCAATTTTTTAAAAAGTAATATTAAAAACTTGTTTTCGATAAGTTTTTGCACGTAGAAAAAGCTTTTAAAATGATCATAAAAATGAAAATTACATGGAAGCAATTACCGTAAGCTAAAGATTATAGATTGATAAACAAAATTTACCCTTTAACATTAAATTAATTTTTATTTCGATAAATGTTTGTATAAAAAAACATTTATGTTTAATAAATTCATTTTTTTTAATATTTCAATTGATATTTTTCGTACTCTATTATTTATACTATTGCATACATTTCCTAATGTCATAAATAAAACGATACATAAAATAAATTTTTAACGCATTAAGGGATTATCATAATATCGTATTAGATTGTAATTAAGCTAAAAAGGTTTTGTATTATATTACATCGTTACGTTTTTATCGCTTTACGAATAATTATATTGCGTTAACATTTTTGTAGGAATAGTTGTGTACTTAAAATACACGATAATAATTTATTTAAAGAATATAATTACTTTTTTCTCTGTTTATAAATTATATTTTTTAATTGAATGAGATGTATCGTAACACTTCACGATATGAATAATTGGCATCGAAAAATAACGCAGATGTATCGTTAACTCCGAAATGCAAGATATGAAATTATAACGGAGGAAGGTGGAGTTGAAAAAATTAGCATAAATTTTTGCAAATTATTTCCAATATATTTTTGTTTACTCGCGTGTAACAAACGATATCGAAAGTACATTAACGAGCAGTTTAATTTTCTTAAACGCTCGTGTCCGATAGCAAATATCGGCGAAACGCATCGAAAATAAGTAATCGCTTCCGTGAACCAATTTAAAAAGTGCGCGCCATTGATCACCGAGGGGGAAGGCACTATATATAAGCAAAATAAAAAATATTACTAAACGACGGCTTACAAAACGATACCGACGCGTCCCTCGCGAAGATGAAGCTGGGGTTAAGCTCCAACCCGCGACGTCGCTTTCGCGGAGATGCATAACGCGGAAGGTTGAATCGCATCGCGTTGACCCGTTAATTATCGACGCGGAGTCGTTAACGATCGAAGTGAATAGCGCTAAGTGAGGTGGGGGACGCGAGACCGACCTCCTCGACGGCGAGCGTTCCGAGAGCAAAAGCCGCTACTGCCGAAGCCAGTTAACGTACGTCAGGTAAATGTCGGCAGGTAAATGTCGGCAGGTAAATGTCGGCAGGTGCAAACGGAAGCCACGATAGTTACACGCGCCGAGGTATCGCTGACTCCTGAGGATGATGCACGAGCCTTCAGATCAGACGTGGAAGTGCTTCTCCCTCCGAGCGATTATTTGCATTCGTTGATGTAAATTCGCCGATTCTTCTTCGTCGCCATTCGTCGATTCATTGAAAATGCGTGTAACTACGTGAGATGTTCGAGAGAATTATGGGACGATTGCCGATGCCCCTTCGATGCGGACATCCTCGTTTCTCGTTCCACAACGACCATTTTGAAGACTTGGATCGACTTTGATCTTTTCGTCGATTCGGAACGAACGAGCCTTTTTCTTTCAAGATCTTTGGTGCGGGTAATAATAACGAAAGATGACCGAAGCGAGTCTCGACATACAATGAACGCGTGATCGTTTGCCGCGGTTTCGAGAACATTTGCGCCTCCAGAATAAAGTTATCGGCAATTTTCGAGCTCGGCAATTTTTAAAGAATCGCGTGTCAGGTTGTAGATGGATAAGTCAATTAGTCTGTGACTGATACCCATTCGCAGCGATCAATTCTTGCCATTTTGAAAATACGGAGAAAGTCGAACTCCGTGTGGTAATTATATATTATATTTTGAAAGGCCGAACCTCGTCGAAAACCAAAGTTGAACTTGATAAATATTATAACGAGTTTGCACCTTCGATTAAATTGATTTATGAGTGCTCTAATCATTTTTTTACGAGACCAAATAAGCACGCGTAGCACCGAACGAATCGAGCATTTATCAACGGTATTACTTCAGAAAACATTTTAAAAAACCTACTTTAACATAATTAAAAACTTAGTATTGATATACTTTTACCTATTAATTAAAAATTTTGTTCTTATCTTATGTGGTTGGCTTGTAATATTTTGCGAAAGAAAAAATGAAAAAATGATCTGCAACAATACTGGATTTATTTATAATTTGATCGATAAGTTTGTTGTACATCGATGCATTATAATTAATAGAAGTTTATCAATTATTACTAACTTGAATTAGTAATCAAAGCAGTGCATTAAAAAGTGGAAAAACAGTTCTGTCGGATGAACAAAACATTTTATTTCTTGTTTTCTAGAATGTTCGTAATATAATCTTTTGTTCCTTCTATTGAAAACACGTAAACAATATTCTTTGGTAGATCCTATTAATGGTGCAATATAGGATAAACAAATACATTGGGAAAAATTCGTTTTATTAACGTTATATGATTCAACTCATTTATCTGTAAATCTCATCGATAAATACGTAAAAATCATAATAAAAATTATCTTATGCTTTTAGAATTTAAGAGCTCAGAAATTTTATTTTTAATTAAGAATGAATTTATTGCTTATGCGTAATACAAATCAATTTTTAAATCAGTCTATGAAATAAAATCTATTTTGTATAAGTTTCATTGTACAAATAAGATTTAGAAAATGAAGCCCTTGAATTAAAAAATATATTCATTTATTAAAAATATAATAATTTCTTTATTTAGATATAAATTTGTGATTAGTGATGAAAAAAAATATATATGTGTATATTAGTTCACAATATATTATTTCTTATATTATACAAATTAGCGATAAATATTTATGTTGCGTACATTGTAATCAATAAATTATTAATAAGAATACATGAATTAATCTTTTTATACTCGTATCCTTTACATCTATATTCTTTTTATAAATATTTTTCATTTATAAATAAATTGTATAGATTTTTTTAGAGTGGATAGAATATAATAATAGATTTATATACCTTAATATATAATTCAATTTAGCTTTAAATTTTCGCTTTAAAACTTCTTACTTCGCGTTTAACTTTCTATCAGAATTAGCTGTGCATATAAACGTTCTATAACAAAATATTTATTTAACATCAGTTTGTTAAATTATTCAGATATTTAAAAAAAAATAAATTTTTATAAACTTAACTTTCGTGTATTTATTTCTTAAATATCAAATAATATTATCGTTGCTAGCGTTCTTAAATAATAATATTTTTATTCGATGAAAATCGATATGTGCTAAGGAATTTGCAGACAAAAAGTTTTAAAGTTTTTTCTAAAATCACGAATCTGATATTATATAAATAAACACGTAGAGCTGCAACAGTGGATTACAGAAACACTCGTCCCGCAGTTGGGAAATTGTTTTTATCGCACGAACCATTTACCTGAACATCGTGAATCGAGCAACCAAGAACTAAACAAGCAAAGGAGTCGCGAGAATTGTCTCATTATCGATGCAGCGATAGCAACGACAACGAGGCAATGGTAACCGCGGAGCCCATCTCGTACATGTCGATTTCGTCTCGTGCACCAACGTTTAAGATTCAAGTGAAAGCGAAGCGCAGAAACGTTTATTTTCTTTTACTTTTCGCTCGGTTAATCTTCGCCCATCGATTCGCGTACACGGAAATTTTCTACTTTTTTCTCACCCTTAAAACGCTTATCCACGAACACGTAAAGGTCGCAAAACGCGTTGCGTTACTTTTGGATTTATTATCCTTGTAGATCATCCGTATCGGTCTTTACGAGAACGATGCTTACTTTATAAAACTCGAATCATCGCGCAAGATTAAAACGCTCGATAACTTATAAATGCACAAGAAGCATTCATCGAAATCGTTTTTATGTAACCTTTCCTCTTTCCGTATATGTCCATTTTCAGTTAGTCTTGCTATAAATAAGTTTTTAACTAGAATTTATGTTCTACTCTAATGTCGTAGTATCGTTTTTGGATTTCAGTTTTACTCGATATTTAAATTATTATCTATTACATAATACTTTACGTTTTATGGCGAACAAGAATATCTTCGTTACGATGTTTTTATTTTTAAATAAATTATGTTTAAAATTGAATTTTTAATCGTATAATTTTAATGTTCGAAAGCTATCGTTCGTTCGAGTTACGAAGAAAAAGAAGTTGAGTGAATGTTATGAAAAAAGAAACTCTCGGTGAAACTAAAAATTTCAAACTAAGTTACTAAACAAAGTTTTCCGGTAAAGAAAAAGTCGATGATGCGGATGAAACTTAGCAAAATTTTGTCAAATTAAAAAGCGTAAAATCCCGATTTTCTAAAACGAAAACGAATTAAAAAAAGTTGCAATAAGCGTGACATCTAAACAACGGTTCGTGGATTGGTTTTTAGTCGCGTAACCCGAGCTTAGAAAAATACGATAACAGTACCGTGGAGCTTTTTTGCGCGGCGCGGTTTCCAATTCTCACTCGTTGCAATTTCCACGAGTGCCTCTCGATGTCTGCACGTCCGAGACGAAACGAGAGGGAAGGGGAGAGAAAATAGAAATACACCGAGTCTTTTGCGGGTGTACAAAAACACGGCCTCACCGTTTTTTCATGGAATGGTACTCTTTAATAGACGTTTTAGTTGGTTGGTCGGTGACGTGCGCGCGAACCTTCGGTCATGGCGAATTTCGACATCCTTCTTTTTCGCAGCGTCGCGAGCGATTATTCCGCGATCGACGCCTACGAACGTGTGTAACGGCGAGCTGGCTAGGGGAGGGGGGAAAGTAGACCTTTTTATTTCCGTACAAAGAGTTACGACGCCATAAAGAAGAGAGAAGAGAAGAGAACTTGTGATTCGAAAAGAGAGAGTTACAAAGTGACTTGGTTGTAGCTATAAAAGCTTGATAAATTACGTTTCGCGAGCTTAAATCGAACGCCCGTTATTATTCCCTTCGCGCATCCTCACTTTTATCAAAACTAAACGTATTTTTTAACACCAAGATATACGTAAACTGGAACCAATTCTGCTAATAAGACCTAGCAGTATTCGTTAGGAAAGAAGAATAAGATTAATGAATTCGATTGCCGATATCCCGTGAAAATTGTGTATTTAAAATTTTAAATCGAAATCATCGTTTATAAAGTCCCGAAATTAACATCAATGTATTCTAATATTTTTTCAGAGGAATTTTTATCAAATAGCTTTCGTTTACAGACTAATTAAAAATATTATAAACGATTAAGTAAATTTTACACATCATCGAGGATTTACGCGATAGACGTCTTTTTATTTTTACGAACTGAAATCACAAACACATTAAAAATGTTATTAATATAATTTGCACGAATGCAAAATTTATCGAACTTGTAAATAATTAAAATTATCCTTTTGTGGAATACCGTGATTTTTAGCTCCAGATTTCATTATTGAACGATCGAAAGTTTCGTTTTTATCATCGTTAACCTACAATCGGTTACACGTCGTATCTTCGAATGTAAACCATTTACCTTGTGTTACGTTTGCAATTGCATTTCACCAGTTTGATAGAAAATTGTAGAATACCTTATGTAAACTATATCGTAGATCGCAGATGTAGGAGTTTCAGCGAGTCGAGTCATGACTTTAACTCCCCGATCCCTGATATCGAGAATCGAGAAGTACAAATCGCTTGGGTGTGCGCACACCTACGTTATCGAATCTCGCTGACGGGGATCGAAGGGACGTGCGCACGGCTGTACCGTGAGCCACGCGTCACCAACGCCTCCCACGCATCCGGCCGGAATATTAAAATGACCGGTGTTCCGTGAGCGAAGATGGGGAGGAACAGTGGGATGATAATTAATGACCGGCGGATGGAAGAGTATGTTCAAGTGCGGACGAGCAAAATAGGGGTGTGCACTCGTGCGCTCGTTTAAGTTTAAAAACGACTAAGAAATATGAAAAGTAATCTTATCATAAAAAAAATCATGAAAAAGTGTAGCTTGATACTGTTTTAGAAAAATAATTCTTGGTTGTTATTTCGACGAGTCGCTTCGATAAAGCAAATTACATTTCTATTGTTGTTTCTATTGTTGTTTCTATTGTTGTTTCTATTGTTGTTTCTATTGTTGTTTCTATCGTGTTTTTATTCGCTTGAAAACTTTAAAGGTCTCTTGAATACTTAAAATTTGTATATATCGATTATACCAGTCTTAGCTGTTGCTAACAGTCGTTATTAATCCAACTTTGTGTACGATCAACTTCTCAACAAATTTTAATAAATAGCATAATACTACAATATTTTATTTATGTGGATGTTTTTCTGAAAAATAAAACAAGAAATAAATGCTTCCCGTTTCACAATCGCCAAAATTAAGTAGTCTTGTATAAAAGACAAAATGAAAATGCTGATGTTACCGATTTGGATAGCGCTTAGCGCAGTTAATCTTTGTAACCGGTCCGTTGAACGGTTATCGCGAGGACAAGATACGAGCATATTGTCATGTAGTGTGTAAGTCGCTACGTAGCGGTGAGAGAGATAAGTTACAGATTTTTTAGAGTTCGGATACTAAATCAAGAGTTAGTAGAATAGAGAAACAGGACTAGAATGTGCCTTCAACCCGTGTAAAATTACGTAAAATCTCAAATATCGATATCTTTTTAACAAATGGAACATAAATTTGTGATTTTGAACAACGAACTCGTTCATTTATTCAAAACTCTGTATCGTAAAAGATTGTTTTACGGAGTGTTTTCTCGATTTACATCGAGATAAAAGAATTTATTTAGTATTATGGATAATGTAACAAAATTGCTAAGGAAAAAGTGAACGAGGGCAAAGAAACGATGATAACGATTAGAAAATACGAAGTAACCAAGCTTCCAGTTTTCCTTTTATGCCATAAAGAGGATTTAGTTTCTTTGGTCGGTAATAAATCTTTCGATACCGCGATGAAGAACATACTTGTTCAATGATTCCTTCAAAAGGTCATTTACTCATTTAAAAATGGGATACTCGTATGGTAAAACGCTCTAATACTGTGTATAAAAGATTTGGCTATACTTTTGAATAAAATGATATTAAAAAAATGAATAGATAAATATGATAACGTGAGTATTTAAAATAAATATATGTCAATCTAATATCTAATATCGATCTAAAAAGTTTGAATACCGGTATCGATAATTTAAAAATAAAATATCGTTATGAAAATCGTGTTATAAAATTTTCATAAGTAAAAAATTAAACTTGAATATTAAAAAGAAAAGTATACAAATTTTCATTCAACGAGAATCATACGAGAATTTCTGGTCTAAACACTCTGGTGTAAGCTTTACAAGTTATGAATCAGAACACTTAAAATCGATGTAATTTTCAGAAAACAAATCGATCGGTACACGCTATTATTAAGTACTTTCAAAGGAAAAGCAAATTTACGGCATTACATCCAAGAATAAGAACAAAGAAGAGAAGAAAAACTATTATTTTTAAAGTCCAGGCATTTCGGTATTACGAATAATGTAAATAACTAAATGACTTTTTTCTTTTACATAAAATAGCAGAAATGAAAAGGGCAACGCTTAGTCGATTACTTTTCTCCACCATCGCAAAATAAAACATTCGCAAACTCGTGTTGCGCTACGAATACGTCACTCGAATGACAACTGTGGAAACAACGCTGGTTTACTTGAACGTAGGCCCAGGAAAATACGAAAAGTGATAATACGATCGCAGGCATAAAAGCAGCAAACATTAGCGATAGTCGAAACAGGCCAGCAATAATGATCCTTTCCTCGCTCGTTCGTGCGCGACTGTACGGGGGGTCGAGCACAGGTGCAAACTGCGCAAGTGCGCGCGCACGTATGCGAGTATAGATAACGATATTTCAAGGGGCAGAAAAACACATACACGGAAAAATTGATACGTACAGAGAGTAAATATACAACTAGCCTACAACATTTCCAAGACTACGCTTCACCTTATTTGCCAGCATTTTCGTTATAATTGTAATTATATAATTCTTCAATTCTTCCCACGAAGTTCCGGCCTAGGTTGCTTTCTGTTTTCTTGTCTGCATTTTTGATAGGTTGCAGCTGCTATCGGCGCTGTAACTGAAAAAAACTAGAATGAATTAGCGAGTCGTTTTCGAATATCGCAATCTTTGATAAAAAAAAACAAATACTCGAAAATTAATAAACGATCTGCGATAGTCTCGTTCCTAGCTTTCATCTACTCGTTACGTTATTTACTCTCTTTTGCTCTCATTCTGTTGTTTCTCACAAAGCAAACAACCAAGATTAATGTTCGTAAACACTGCGTAGAAATATTATTAGGTACGCAGAAAATGATTGGAACAAGTAAATTGATTTGAAAAATCGATGTCTTTAATCAAGTATATATCCTGGTTCGATACTTTTCTACTTTTCTTTCAAGTTAATAGATTGAAACATATTATAATGAAGGTTCGTCTGTTTTAAAAGGAGGAAAGAAAACTCGCTTTTCAGGCGGATATGAAATTTGAACAAAAATTAACGAAGCTATTATTCCTATCCACGAACCTTTGTGTTTCCATTCGTCGGCTAGAGTAAACTGCTACGATTGACGTTGGTGAGGCCAACACCGAGCAAAAAATTTAAAATTTTAATTTTTTCGCACTGTTGTGTCTGTAATGAATGCCACGAACAAATCACTAGTTATTATACAGCGATCGCGTGTTGGGCACATTTGTATGTAATACATTTTTATTTTTTGTTCTTGTATATTTACAAACCGTAAAAAAATATATGCAAAATGGGCGTTCGCATCCTGCTATTTGATGGATATATATATATATATATAATGTATAACATAAATTTTTAATTATACCAAATTTTATTAATCCGAAGTGGTTGAAGTATTTTTAAAAGTAAAAAAAAAAGGTAGAAATATTTTAACAATATTTTTTTATATTTATAATTTATATTTTTATTTATATTTTAATTCAAAATAATATCTAATTTGATAATACAAATGTATTCATCATGAAAACCCGTTCGAGTGAATTTGAAGATCAATTTTAATATTATATTCCTAGTCATGGTATACACATTGAAATCAATTCTATTACTATCCACATTATAGCTTGATTCTTTTTTTAACGTATTTAGTTAATAACATTTATAATCATACTTATCTTAATTATCGTGTAGTAGAAAACAAATTTTAATATTTCACGAAAAATAACTTAAAACTACTTTTTTTAATTTTCAGTTATATTAAAAAATAAATATGCATGTAATAATATAATAAATAACTAGGTCTAATAAATAAATTGAATAAATTTTAATCGATACGTAAAAATTATAATATATAATTTATAAATTATATTTTACAATTTTTATATAAAATTGTATATTTTTATATTCGTTATAAATATCAATTCTAGTTTATACGTTTAAAATATAATTAGATGTACTTTATATAAAAAAATTATTAGCTTTTAATTCACCATTATATATTAAATTTCTTTTTTATTTCAGTATGAAAACACATAATTATTATCTTAAATGCAAGGAAAACATACTTATGGTAAAAAAGTTGAAGCGGTATGTTTTTAATAGAATTACTTCATGAAATTTGTAAGACTACTAAAATCTTACAGTATAGTGCTTTACTCGACTATAAAGATGATTAGGATAACCATTATAAGAACATACCTGTGTCCGTATCCGATAATAGTGAAAGGGGTAGAAGAGAGGGAAAAAGAAAACAAGATAAGCGTAGAGATCGATGCAGTCAGATTGAAGCGATAGACGTATCGTTTTGTATATAAAGGTCCGTTCTTTGACCTTTGCTTAAAATTTATTGTCCGATGTGGGATCGCGAATATTTCTCTCATCCTCTTCCTTTTATCTATGCTACTAATTTTCTATCGTAACAGTTTCTCGATATATATTTTCTGAGTAAGAATTAATATGTATTGGAAAATTAAATATTATTAACCTATCAGATTTATTTTCATTTATGAATCTAAATCGTACATTCATAAATAATTATCGATATAGTCGTTTATAAATTTCTGTAATTTGTTCTATAATTAATAAATTTCTATAACAATTTAATGTCGTCTCAATAGAAAAGAGTACCGAGACATTCGTTTTTCCTTGAATCTATGTAATACGTTTCGATGAAAAATGAAACTTTTTGAAACAATTTACTAACGTTGAATAAGGATTGAAACAAGGAGATTCGACATCGAAGAAAGTTCAGAAGTCTTTCACTAATATTTTTTGCTTATATGTACACTTCGATTGGACAAAATGTAGAAGCTTGTGGTTAATGTTTATCACAGCGAAAAGAAAGTACTTTAAAAGCGAAGCATACCAGATGTGCGTATATAATGCAGAAAGAAAAAATTAGCATTCGACGCGTTAGTCATTATTTTACTATATAAAACGATGTTGAATACCGCGAAATTGAGTCCGCAACTGCGTTTCGCGATGTTGTTAAGTGCCGAAAATTTACGTAAGGGTATTCGCCTCTTACAGATTAACCTACTTACACGAGAGGTAACCGCGAATTGCATGAACTAAAAACAAGTAAAAAACATCAACGGCAAAAGAATTACCTCGAAGGGCTGTGCAACTCATTTGCAACTCACGCGAACATATTATTGTTTATGCAGTCTCATGTCTTACCATCGTAAACCTAAATTTATTTCTATTAAGATGAATTCTCGTTTCATTATCGATTAATTTTATTCCCAATTTAAAAATGAACTGCATTTATTGTTATTAAAATCTTTTTCATTCTTTCTGTTTCAAATACCGAGTAGAATTAATACTCTAAATATTTACTATTAATATAATGTAAATTAATATCTTTTAAAAGGTTTTTAACTTTAATTGCTCCGAGTTATAATTAGAGTAATGTTTTTCATTCTTATGGTTCAAAAAGGATTGTTTTTTTAAGAAAAGGTAAATTTATGTGCATACGCGCGTGAGTATGTGTATTATTCGCGTTCACTTATAAGTAAATAATTAACTGTATATTACTTGTGTTTTTGTTAATGATAATATATGATAAACTTATACGTGAAAAAATTAATAATAAAATTTTTTCGATTTAATAAACTAGACATTTATTTCATTAAAACTAGTTTAATTATTTGTATTTTTTATATAATAAATAAATCTTATGAATCAAATAATATTTAAAAAATAACTTAAATATTTTAGCAATTCTACATTAATTAATTTTATTAACATTTTAAATAACATTTTATAAAAGTTAACTGTATCTATAAGAAGAAATTAAAATATATCTTTGATAAACGATAAATATGTTTTAATACGAATTTATACATTCTAAAACTAGTTTTCTTTAATAAAAAATTAATAATATCTGATAATACTAGAAATTGTAACTATGAAAGTGTCATGAAGATATAAAATTGGTTATTTGTATACAATTATAGAATCCTTATTACAGTAGTTTATCTCATTAACGTATCCAATGTCAACTCCTATAAGTACTTAATTATGTAAATATATTGTCATAATTTTTATATAATTCTTGAATTTTTTAATTTAATTATTTACAATGTATTATTTAAACAATTATTAAAACATTTTTTCCCCTTTATTTCACGATGAAAATACTTCAATTAAACTAAATCATACGTACCAATACATATTATAAATTTCCATATATAATTTGCAATCATGCTTACCATGCAATATAAACTTGATTATATATATTTTTTATTTTATATCTATAATTGTATATTTATAAATTAATTAATTAATCTAATTATAATTAAACTAAAATTATACATTATATAAATTTTAAATAACAAAATTTCGAATTTACAACGTTTTAAAATAAACTCAGTTAAATAAGCGTATTCGTGTTCTGATTTATAAAACATTTATATTAAATACTTTTTGTATATTCTATAGACTGATCATTGAAATATTCCTATAACTAACGATGTAAATTCGAAGAAGATACTACTTTGTTCCGATAATGTGTCATGTTAAATGAGTATCGCGTTTCTAAACATTAAGAAAGTTTAACATTGTTACATAAATCAATACAATGAATATATATATATATATATATATATATATATATATATATATATAATATAATGAATCCATAGTTTTAAACGATGGAAAATTAATAAACGCTGTGAACTTAATTACTGAAAAGTTTGGTTCTTTAAAAATATTTTTAAAACAGTTATTATTAACCTAAAAATAGTAATACGTAGCGTAAGTAATTATTCGGAAGGTAAGGTTTCCAGTAATCATTCCAACAATCTCGACTTTTAAAAAATTGCTGTTTAGAATAACGTATCATAGAGTTCGGTTGGAATCACTGGAGAAGTCACTGAATATAATAAGTCAAACGCAATGTCATATTCATTAAGCAATGGAAGTAGCTCATCGAACTTCGCGCTACTAGAAATTTTTTAAGCAATAATTACGTTGTCCGGGTGTATCTTTTGAAACTGAGTTTTAACAACAATACTTCATAGTATAAATACGGAGATGTCATTCAACTCTTCGTCACCAACATCCTTGAATCCAACGAAATCGCGACAAGTATCAGGAGCGTCTTCTCCAGCTACCTAAAGGGTAATTTAACCGCTGAATTAAAATTGCACACACACGGTCGTTGCTTCTTCGAGGCATTCGCGCGGCCCTTGCATCCGGGCATTATATTATTATCATCATCGCGGTTGCCCGCTCCACCTTAGGAAGTCGAAGAAAGCACCGACTGCCGGTCTTAGCTGAAATAACTGCCGCTATCGACGCCATTACAGGGCCCAGATGCTCTTCTCGAACGCACCCTCGAACTCACTCTCGAACTCACTCTCGAACTCACTCTCCAACTCACTCTCGAAGGTTCGACTCGACGCCTTCGCGTCTCTCGTAGGTTTTACGGTGCGTTAGCGAAACCGAGCGCTCTCCTAATGAGTTCCTTATGGTTGCCTACAACGGAAGTTCTGGTTAGCGAATTGTATAATCTACCCGCAGCTTCGGTCTGCGCAACAAAGAACTTGCCTCACAGCTGACCGAACGATGTCCATTTAATATGCGGCTTGATTTTATGTTAGACTTGTCATTTTTATACTCGTACAAAGAAGCAAATTTATGCATTGTACAGTCTTACGAAATAAATAAATAAATAAATAAATAATAAAAATTTTCTCCCGCTTCGTATCATGAATTTACCCTAAAGCCCGCAAACGTTTTACGCCACGGTCGTCGTAATTTCTTAGCGGCGATAAATTATTATTTTTCCTTTTTAAATATAATTATGAATTTTGTATTTTTCGATGATTTATCGCTAACGGATTAACGATCGAGCAACACGTAACGATTGCAGATTTTTACAATACGAAAACTCCGTTTGAATATGGTGTTTTTCCAATATATATTTCTAGTCTCTAATCATTTTTTATACATTAATTTTAATTTATAGGTGACTATGCGTAACGGAAAACTAATTCTTAATTGTTGGAAATGAAATTAGAAAATACCGTACTCTTTTAAAAAAATTTTTATGTAATTTCCAATATATTTTGAATTAAAATAATTTTAAAATGATGATCTGAATTTCTCGGTTAACACATCGTTTATCAAAATTAAGCTTTATATTCGAACAGGATACGCGAGTGATTTCGTGAAGTAGCTGCAAGCTAGATAATAAAAAACTAGTTTAGATTCCAAACAAAAACTGGTTGTGATATCTGATGTTGTATATTAAAATATACAATTTCCTTACGTTGTATACTTTAAAATCTATAAACCTCTAAAAATAGCCAAATATCTTTGTAACATCCTGTAGGTTTTTGCTTAAAAAGCTGATTAAAGATTAAATCATAAAAGACTTTTATAATCTTCGTACATTGCTCGCTCATTTCCAAAGTACATAAATCAATCTTATACTCGTATAACTCGGACGTTCCAATATATAGAAAAAAACATAGAGTAGTCGAAGTATCTACTATATAAAAATATAAGCACAAGAGTTATTAAAAGAATAACACTTTCGATGAGGATAGAACATAAAATATAATTGATATCTATTAAGGAAAGAATTAATGCCCAATTGTATGCCAAGCAATAACTTTTGGACTGAGTTATGTAAATTTAAATACTCGATTATAGTTTCTCACGAGCCACTTTCACTGAATAATAGGGAACAATAAGTTTCGAAGAGCTTTGGGCGACTTAGCTTGTATTCATTCGTATTATTGTATAAAAATGATCTTATAGCTTTCCCACTTGTATTTTAGTTGTGGTATCGTATAAATGTTTCAGAGATATATTATAAAAGTAAAAACATTTTAGTGAAGTGCTTAGAATAAATTATACCATTTAAAGAAATTTCTCCATAATGCATCTGAGTATTTTTTGAGAAAACTTCATGTATTATATTTGTTGATGGTACTAGACTGTATTATGAAAATATAGAATTTTATAGTATTCTTCTAAATATGTATAAATCACGAACAACACAAAACGCGTTTAGAACTTTAATCACATTTAAAATTTAGGTCAAAGTTTTTCTTCTAACGATTCTGAAATTAAATTTTCTCTTAGTATTAACTTCTATAAGAATAATATAATACTTAATAAATAAATAAAAGATAAAAAACAAGTAGAATAGTAGTAATAATATAAATAATATAAATCAACAGAATATATAAATAATATATTTTTATTTTTATTAATAAGCAACTAGTTAATTAAATGAAAGGGTCATTTTAAATTTTTAAACTTCTTTTTAAATAGATTATTGGCAATTTTTAATTATCAATTAATTTATCATATAATAATATCATTTTTTATATAAAATAAATTTTACAAATACAAAGGAAAACTCTGTAAATATAAAAAATAACTTTTGAATATAAAGTTTACTTGCAAATATGTACGTAAAAAAAAGACAAAAAACTCAATTTTTTAGAAAAGATTTTTGTATTTCAATGCAATCTCTGTTTTAATCTGTATAAGTTTATCGATACTTAATTTTTATTATCTATTACATATAATATGATTTATTCGAATATTTAAAACATAATAGTTTCGGTGATAACTTTATCATATAACGTGAATTTCTTTTCCGCCACTTAACTGTTCACATTAACATATAATAGTTTCAGAATCCTAAACCTAACAAGTAGGGAAAAATGCGGAAGTTCTTTGTAATATAATTTGAAAAATTTTACTATCGCAATTACAGAAGCGTAAGTTGATGTATTGTCTTGGTGAAGAAGAAACTAATAATCCAATGTTAATGTATAATATTACTCAATTATAGATTTATTTTTCCTTTGAAAAATTAGCAAAAATTAAATTATAATCGTTAGAATAGAAGAACATCTTACTTTTTCTTTCGCCTTATATAAAACCAGTTTATCAATTATAATTCATCATTTAAATATTATTTCCTAATTTGAAAATCGCGTCTCCAATGTTAATTTATCTTTGCAAAAATTACGCAAACATTTAAATAATTTTAATCAATACCAAAGTATATTTAAAGCTTTCTCCTTCTTACTTTTGATTAGTCGTTAATAAATCCTATACTTGTAATAGTTCATAATTTTTCAATTTTTGTTTTCATTAACAATAGTTTTGTAAAGTACCGTGTGCTTGGTTAATTTAAATATTTTATATCTTAGAAATCTCATACATATCAGATTTTAGATTACCAAAACCACGCGTTAGATTTTTAATACTGTTTCAGCGTTTACGACTTCAATAAGACGTCTAGAAAATTTAGTGCGATGGTGCTCATAATATTACTCTATAAATTACCGAATCACTTAAAATTGCTTCATTCATTGAAGTTGATTCATGGTAATACGTATTCAGCTTGGTTTCATTTTTTTCCCCCATTGTGCGTTTTAAAAATAACATTTATTTATCGGACACAAATTTTTTTTTACCAATATTTGTGAAAAATTACGATACTCGACCGAGTTAAATCACCGTCGGCAATAAAATAAATACGAACTTATTTAATAACATTGAATCACTGATAGCGCTATGGTAACTATATAGTTATTATTAAAAATGTATGCGCGTGCGACAATTTCATCAATTAAAAAGTCTCGTTTTTGCTCAAACATTCGAATATATCGTTTCAGACAAAGTAATCCACAATTCGATAATATTTGAGGGCGCATCGATTTTTTCCCGAGGAAAATGTAACGACCGCATTGACTACAAAATATAATTTAATTAACACCGTATGAATGATTAAAACGCAGAATTTTACTACTTTTGTCGGAGGTACTTTCTCCTACAAAAGACTTAAATATATTACACTGTCGGAGAAATTATTGGTCGCATTCGTCGAAGAAAAATTGTGTGCATCGAGAAGCGTTAACGCCGCAATCCATATTTATGATTGTAAACCGATACCTTAAACACAAATGTATTTTCATCGGCGAGGATTTGGTTTAATGCTCCTCCGCAAGGCACGAGAACTTATTTTATTCATCAAGGAAAATAGCGAAAAATAACGAGAGGGATTCGGGTAGGAGGTAGACGCGGATATGCAATAGAGAGGCGAGTTTGTTAAGAAGAAAGTGTTGACCCTGAGATGACCCGGGAATTGGATTTTCATTTTTCTCAGGAAGCTCGTGGACGTGGTTCGGCGAACGTGTCCAGACGTGCGCTTTCGACCGCTTTCGACCGCTTTCGACCGCTTGCGGCTTCACGAAGCTCGCGCTTCGTGGTCCGACTCATTATTATTTTCAGAGAAATCACGTTCATTGTTTGAAAGGTCGTGTGTAATTCACTCGGGCAAACTCCCTTCTCTCCCTCTAGTTATCCGTTTCTCCTTTAATCTCCTGTTAACTCGTCTACCATTTATATTTCACTCGTAGGTGTACTTCGCGCGCGGCTTGGAGCCTATTAAGGATGGAAATTGCCGAGAGAAGCTGCTCTTCGTGCTAGCTGTTTACTTTGATAATGGCTTTAATGAAATGATTAGACACCGCCGTTGTTCGCTACTTTCGAATGCGCGTATTTAGCCTGGGTGGAAAGCCTAGGCTACTTATACGATATCCGATCGATAAGGGCAACATTGCGTCGCTTTCAATAAAATATTATAAATATTAGATAAATCATTAACAAATTATTCATATTTTCAATAGTTGGAACGCGGTAACATTTCCCGTTTGCGTAAAATAATTAAAAAGAGCTTGAAATCACGGTGTTTCTTCAAGGTTATATAAAACTACGTATCAATTGTGATAAATTTGAGATACCGAATAAACTTTCTCACTTTAATAATCTATTATGTATACATTGATGCATCTGCATTTATATTGTACCGAAAGCTATTAGAAAATAATTAAATTGAATTTCATGCGTACGTATTTTTCCATACCGCGTATAGAAAATTTATTACTTTTTTAATTAATTTATTTTTTACGGGTTATATTACGCTATAAAATTATTCAATTTTCTTATTACGTATAAATGAGTACTTTAAATACGTAAAATTTAAATTTTGACAGGAATTAATTTTTTTCAATTATTTGTACTGTAAGAAATTTTATTATGTACGAGCTCATAGAAATTTTAATTAATAATTATAAAACAAAAATTTTACTCGGATCATTTTGCAATTTTGTTCGATCAAATTTAAAAAGGGTCGATTCGTGGCATAATCAAAATTTATAATTAATTTTATACGCTTCGTTAAATGAAACGATCGTTTAACTATAGGCAATGACTAATGAATTAATCGCGAATAACCATCACCAAATTACCAAATACATGGAATTATGTAAAAATATATGATATAAAATACCAAAGCACGCGGATACAGTGTAAATAATAGAGTGTAAATAGCTCGGTTACCTTGTGCTCGTTATTATGATTTTGATAAATGTCTTTGATAATTCTCTATATTTTAGTTGATTTTCCGTGGAAAATCGGTATGTTTAACATCGGCTCTAGATTAAAGGCCTTCAATTTGAATTGCACGGCGGTCGGTCGGCGGTCGGTCGGCGGTCGGTCGGCGGTCGGTCGGCGGTCGGTCGGCGGTCGGTTCGGCGGTCGGTGGTAAAATTTCTATTCGTGTCGACGTCGACCCCGAAATAGCAACTCATTAAGCGTATGGAATTACAGCAAAATAAACTTGTAATAATCGGCGGCCGTAAGAAGCTTCTTGAAAAGTTCTCTGTATCGCCGAGAGAAAGAGAGAAGAAAGCGCTACCGGAAATACGAGAAAAGCTTCTCTTCCAACCACGTGTAATGACGCGTTTGCAAGACGCTACTAAACAAGCTCCGTCGTGTGTACTGGCGAATACTGGGAGAAATTAAACGCGTGTAGAAGCAGTACGAGATCCAGCTGCGGAGCGCGGGCGAAAAAGAGAGGAGGAAAAGTTGCGCTGAAAAAGAAGATAAACGAGAAATCAGAAGCGATCGCTCTCTTGAGTACATGTATTTAGAAGCGGTTGTAAAGCCTCGATTCTACGATGATGATCATTCCGATTTTTTGCACAAAGTCAATTGCCTCGTCTATAGATGTATCGAAGCGCTGTCTATGTCTGCTTCGCTGATGGAAAATTGCTATGGAATGCACCGTAATGTTCGCCAGAATTAATTTTCACACGTAGTTTTCTTAAAAATGCTTTCAAAGTGGGAAATTCTGAACATCGAGCGTAGTCCAAGTAGTTTGTGCACAGTTACTTCCTTATTGTTGAATACGTTCATCCCGATAAAATCACTTAATATGCGTGTATTTAAAAATTACACTTTTTTTTAGTACTTTACGAAGATAATTTAAAACACTTCGATAATAATCGAATGCTTGCGATTTATCTAACGACAGAAAAATCAACTGACTTTTACAAAACCTATTAACCATACTATATTTTTAGATAAAATATTGTTATTAACGATTTTTGCAAAATATGTCTTATATTATTCTTTTATACCACGATTTGTAATAAGAAATAACTATTCTCTCTTATGATACAAATTCTTTTTGAATTTCAAGGTACATATGTAATTTATAATTTTATCTATGGACATATGTCTTAATTAATTTATATATATATTTTGATTTTGAGGAGCAGAAAATTCATCAAAGTATAATTTATATCTTTCTTTTACCGAATATATTAATTTTTTTTATTAGGATGATGTAAACTTTGTCTATACTTAGAGTATCGTAACTAAACTAAGTCCACGTATGATATATGTATAATAAATTTTTGCTGATACATCATTTGTTCGCTACTTTTATTTTAAAAGAAATGGTAACATTAGCTGAAATTAAGCGAATGTGATTTCTTAAAAGAAATTTTAAAGCAGTTTTTTTTTATTTTAATCGAAATATTTGTTTAAAATTTTTATTTTTCTCGTAGCGAATGCAAATAGAAAAAATTTATAAAAATATTCTTATCCAACAACGTATAATTTTCTTAAAAACTATAATTCTTGCGTGTGTCTAAACAAAATTATAATTTTGTGACACGTTCTAGATTTTTCTGTATTTATAATAATAATGATAATGATGATGGTAACGATGATAGTAATAATAACAGTAACAGTAACAATAACGATAACAATAATAATAATTATTATTATAACGGTGAAAGAAGAGCATATAAACGTCTAATTTTTAAAATCGAAGTTATTATGATCACAATTTACTAACAAAAAATGATAACTAATAATGGCGTATCAAGCATATTTTACGCTGGTTATAACCATTTTTCATTACATTTCAGTCATCAATTTTCATAATTTATGTTTTTTACGCACTTGACCATTAGTACCTCACACTTGGATTACTTCGTACGAATTTACGATCACATTTTATCGAATTGAACGGAAAAAAGTAGATGCTCTCCTACAAAATATTTGAATACGAAGATTGTTACTGTCATCGACTATCGAAATTATTTCAAGTCCGGTCTTAAAAATAAAGTCTTAACGAATAATGAGCCAACGTGCAAGCATCCGAAGTCCTTTCAACGATCGTTAAGATTGTACGTTAGGAGCAAAAGAAAGAAATATCAACGGTACCGTAGTTATTACGCGTCCTCGTCCTGGAAATGAGTGAGCATAGTTTGCGGGTTAACAGAAGCTCGCGCATTTTCCTTATCCACACGGTCGATCTTCGGACTTAAAAAGAACGTTTTTTCATATCTGTAATATCCGCGAGTGTTAGAACAAGATGCGCGTATGCACATGAATGAGTACGTACGTACAGAAATGGGTGAAATTACTAGGTTAGGTCAGTATTCCGAGCGCGGTTTAGCACATATGCCTGTTTACCTGTTTGCCTTCGTTTCGTTTCGTTGCGGCTGCTGTTCTCTGCAAATTGAGTTCTCCCTAGTAATACGCTCATGATAATGGGCGACCAGCCACGTCTTCACCTTTCAATGCACAGTCTTCTTTGCAATCGAGTAGCGTATGCTTGGCCTTCCTTTCATTTCGTTAAATAAAGATCCTCGATTTAATTTCCTTCTGTTAATCCTTTGTTGCAAATTCAATCTCTTATCAATTTAGCTTAAAAAGCTTTAAAATATGATTTGATACTCGTTAAATACGTGAATTTAGATTCGAATCTTTAATTTTGTTTCTATTATTTTTGTTATAAATTTTATACTTCTTAACATATCGGTAATATATTAAATTAAAATATACACCTTTTTATCCTTAATATTTTATGCGAGTATTCGTACGTTCGATTTCAGAACGTTCATCATTCAATTTATATAAGCATTTTAATAGATCATAAATGACGACGTAAAATAATACGAAACATTTCCTCATTCGATTCGTGGAATGAATTTGTTAATTTAAAATTTCTACCCAACAAAGAATATAGACGATATGATTTATGTTTCATAAGTCTATTACATATGTCAAAATAAAGCAATTATACGTATAAAGAGGTCGCTTTCATATATCATTCGTCAAAATCTAGATATTTTGAAAAGCAAACCATGTAAATTAGTTTATGATTACTTACGTAAAACCAGGGCATTGGCTATTGCTTCTGATTATGATAATGAATACTTATTTTAAACGAATAAGCGAGCATTTTTAACGAGGAACAAATACTAGATAATTGTCAGAAAAATACCAATATCCTGTGCCGTATAATAAATTTTTTCTTTTATAACTATTTAAATCTAACGAATGCAAACAAAGTAACGTTTTCTTTTGTTCTCTTTGAGAAACTATGCGTTTCAAAATCGATGATGATCGTGTTTTGAATTCGACTTATTCTTCATCTTGTAAAATATTGTCGTTTCAGCAAAATTCCCGATGTATTCGTCTAATGCATAATAAATAATCGCAATGGTTATTCGCGCTTACCTCATCAAAAACGCCTCAAGTGCCACAATTAGAATAGCGATAAAATCCGAGGACTCGTGATTTAACACAAGGGAATAATTTTTCGCAAAACATTGGCACCCCTCGGTATTCGAGTCGCGTTTTTTACGCCGATTGTACGCGAATGATTCCTCGGAATGGTAACTCGCTCTTTTTATCCTTATCTCGTACGTTACGTACGAGTAAGCGGTAATAATTCGAAGAGGGCTAATCTCGAGGCGCGTAAAAGCCCACCCGAGGGAACCACGCGGTATTACACGGCGTTGAAACATGAAAGGTGAGCTTTTTCCCTGTAGCGTCTCTCGGACGGTTCCGCGTTATGCGCCCTTCGTTTCTTGGTACTGCTCGCGATTACCGGTTATGCCCTTGCAGGGAGGTTTTTTCTTCTTCCCGCGAGTACCTGGAAAATTGCTCCCCAGAAACCAACTTCGATATGACGCGCATTGGCATATGTTACGCACGTTCTTGGTAAAGAATTTACAACGCCAAATCAGATACCTTTTCGGTATACATATCTACCGGGTACTTCGATGCGAAAGAAAAAACTAAAGCATAATCATTTACTCGATTTTATTTCGATAATTTTCAATACATTTTTCTGGATCTCGGATCTCGGATCTCTTCGAGCAGACGTTAAAAAGTTCTTTTCGTTTTGTACGTATCGTAATCACAGGCTTCTTTAATTAATTTTACAATTAACCTTACGTCAATTTTTCATTTAAAAAAATAAAGTTTCGTTTAATCGGTCGCTTTCGAAGTATAGGAACGTCTCAATTAAAGCAATGAAACTTTATACTTAAAATTAATGGCATTAATTAACTGTCTTCGGGTAGTATACCATGATTGATCGTTCGAAAACTTTCTTCTCGAATCGAGATCGAATTTAATAGTAACGAAACAAGATAATATGCACGATGGGCTAATAATATTTCGCGACCCTCCATTCAAAATTCGAATAAAGTAAGCGTTTCTCCGAAGCGTAATGTATCCAACTCTATTCGAGAAGACCAAAAAAGTAGATCGAACGCGCGCGTTATTGACATTTAAAAGCAATGCGACATTGTTACTTGCAACACTTTCCTCCGTTTATCACGAGGCTTGACAAGTAAGAAAAATACATCTACGTTCAAAAGTTAATTCAACAAGCAGACGCGTATAAATCTTCCGTGTTGCGAACGGTGGAGCGTAATTAAATCGAGAACTTTTTTACGCCGTGCCCTAATTAATATCTTATCAACGTGAATTCCTTTCTGGTGAACATATTGCGCGGAGTGAGGATCGAAATTTATATTTCTTTGTTCCGAGATTCCGGTGTACATTTTTATCGTTTTTTCCATCGTGGGGTTTCGATTATCCGCCTCCCCTCTCCATTCGTACTCCATTAGATTTTCCGTGAAAGTCAGTCGATAAGTAACCCACAGTTCACGCTTGAATTTGCGCGACGCGAAAATCTTCTTACGACGCTTGTGGAAGATAAGCTTTTGGTTTCAGAACGTTCGGATGGACGCGCGAATCTACTTTCAAAGTTGCCCGGGCGTTTTCACGATCGTGAAACAATCGTACCAGCGGTTCATTCGTGATACAGGTATTATTGTATTGTGCAGAGGTACGTGGAGATTAGGCAGGCCCCGATCCAATAATTTACAGTCCTTGTCGAACTGCTCACCGTTGTTTTGGTTCCTCTATTGTGTTGAAATTCACCGATGAATATCTCGGTTTCTCGCCTCTTATTTACGTAGATACTTTTAAATATCGTCGGTTATATTTTTCGTACTTCGGCTTGTTTAAAATAAATTTTTCTTTCTATGAATTTTTATCTATGAATACGTCCTTTGTGAAAAGTGTTTAATTCGCAAGATAGGTGGGATAAGAAATACGATACTCTACATTTTTATTGAAAATTGTTATTTAAAACATAAGATAACATTCGTAGAATGTATTAAATTTTTTATAACTTTTTCTTCATTTTTTTGGCAAACAAAGTGACTATAATTATAAAGGTTTGTATATTTTAAAATACACGTTAAGCATAATTTATAAGCTCTTTAAACGTAATCAGGCGTAGCTTCGTGACACCCTTCCTACGGTTCTTACTTTCTGATCTTGGCAAAAAGATAAAGTTTTCATGCTTATAAGTATCACGAAAATATATAACAAGCGTTTATTCTTGTTTATATTGTGACTCGTTATAAAATCGTATAACATTCAATGTTGAACTTAATATTATAAAATATTTTTTACATAAAAATTAATAACGTTAGTAAACATAACTGTAAAGTTATTTCATTTTTGATGAAAAATATAAATAAAAATACGTGAATCGAAACAGAAAAAAATTGACAACTTTTAAATAATAATATTTAAAGTAATATTTTTAACTTGAAAAATAATTTAATTTCAGTAATAAAGAATGAATTATAATTTTTTAAATAAAATAATATGAATATTAAATTTTGAAAAAGTAGATAGTTATTTTGTATTTCGTAAATTAGACTCCAACTAGATAATGTCTAGGTTTAGTTAAGAAACTTATATATGTACGTAAACCATTAAATGACCCTAAAATGATTGGACCATGTATTCTTAATCGATTAACTCTACAGTCATCTTCATTACTAAGTACTTTCATGTTTTTCTTAAAATTAAATCAAATAATTCATAATTATATTTTTTTATATTTTATAGTTATTAATACGTTCTTTGACTCAATAAAGTGGAAATAAATAAAAATTATATCTATTTTATCTACTCCTTAACACTATCTCTAATAATTAACAATTAACTAGAACTAAATTTCTTTTGTTAGCAAATATTATTTAATATATACTTTAAATTAAAATAACTACCGTGATAACACAAATTTACAAAATATAAATTCAAACGTACTTTCATCGTTAATTTAAAAAAATTTTATTCGGTTTAATCCCATATTATAAATCGCTATACGGAGATGGGTTTGAGCGTACGGTACGAAATAACGTTTTTACGATTTTGCGACAACCAAACGAACACAACGTCGGAGAAGCAAACTTTATTCAAAAATGATATTTTAGAAAATAATAAATTAAAAAAAAAAAACTAACAGCATTCGCCGTAATTAATTATTTTGTACGTATTACCATAATCGAAAGAGAAAGATCTTGGTTGTCGAAATAGATATCAACCGTGTGAAATATGCTGGAATGTAACGAGTACAAGTATTAATGTTCTAAATCAGTACACGTTACCGTTATTTTTAAAATTCATTACACGCCTTACCTACCATCCTATTATTTCTATTCTCCCTAAAAAGTATTTCGTGAAAACAGAAAAAACATATATGCTGTCGAGAGAAAAGACGGCGATTTTGGAATGAATTTTGGTACGAATAGCGACGTCTGGCCGTAAGAGTCGCGTCACCCCTCGTACCGAGAGGAGCAACAAAGCGCTAAGCGCGAGTGGCGACAATTTTTCACCGGGTCCTTTTGTCGTGTTCGCAGGTACTGCAGAGGGACATCGAGGCACACGGGCGGATCGTGAGCTCGGTCGTTAAACTCGGCGAGCGCGTCGCAGGGCGAAATCAGTGCGCGGAAGATCGTCGCTCGGAGCAGGATCAGGAGAGACAGCATCAACGGCAACAGGCGCTGAAAGTCGTGAGTTCTCTCGAGCGTCGTTGGCATCTTCTCTTCCTGCGCGCCTTGGAGTGGCAATGTCATATCGAGGCACTCGCCGCGAGGGTTGGCACTAAGGTGAGTTGGTTCGAGTCCTTCCCTACTTTGCAAATATTGGAAGGTGGGCGCAACTGAGCGCTACCTACACATGTTTACATACTCTAGATGATTTTTATACACCGGGATCGCTTCTAGTCGTCGGCACTTTTTCACGGAACGTTATTTCATCTGATCGCTTCGAAGGTTGCTTCCAATAAACTCAATGTTTGTTTAAGAATTGAATTACGATCTTCTCGATTGAAATTCTTTTTCTTTTTTTTCCTTAATCCGTGCATTTGGTTACTAAGTACTTTAATTACGTTCGTAATATAGAATCCATCGCTCGAATATTTTGACACAACTTTCGAGTGACCTATAAAAGTCATTGAAATGCTTATGAAGCAAATTAGGCTCTTCGTAATTTTTTAATTTTAATTATTCGACAAGATTACAAACTTCTGCATAAATTATAATAATTTATTACGAATGTAGCTCAAACGTATATGCATCGAGCAAATATTCCAAACGAGGTATGAATAAAAAATTTGATACCGGAACAAAAAATAATTTTTGTAATTGATCGAAAAATTCATTACTTAGTGATTCTTACGATATTAACTCGGTAGAAAAATGTTGATCCGGATCGATTGTTTCTATTTGGACCGACACTTTTTTAATTGCTTTTAAATTAGCTTAATTTTACAATAGTATATAAAATTTTACGAGGACAGTCCATCATTTTAATATAATTTATATGAAAACGTGTCTATATTCAAAACGGATTATTTTTATCCTAATTTAAAGATATTTTGTAAAAAATAATTATATAAAACATTTTAAGAAAAATCGATTATCGTTCTTTTGTTAATTTTTATACTAATTAAAAATGATTTTAAATCGATTCAGATATATACATTTGTTATGTTTTTTTATGATTAAATTTTTTCTATTTAAATATAACTATTTCTTATTTTATGCAGTAACTGTAAATCCCTAAGTCAAAACTCATACAGAAAATGGAAAATGAATATAAAATAAAAATAAGCTATTATATTAAAAAATAATTATAATTAACAATTTTTATTTTCACAATAAAGTTTTAATTAAGAACATGCATATATCAACATCCATTTGATTAAAAATTAATGAGAAACGTATCTACGTGTTTTATTATGAAAATAAAGTATCCAATGAGTATTCTTGTATTCGTGTTATAACAACGATTTTTTGATAAAATAATACATAACATAAAACAATGAGTTATTCGATCATCGGTAAATATTCTTATATTGTAAGCCTTAAAAGTAATTTACAGAGTATGAAACTATAAAATATTATAAACTACATTTCCAAAATGCTAAAAATTTCTTATTTCAATTTTCGTAATTCTGAGTACGTAACATATCACAATGAAAATAATTCGAAATGATTCGAATAAACAACTGTTTCGTCTGTTTATGACACGAGTACTTACAAGAGCAACTTTTTATGATTTTGCTACAACTAAATTTCGTACATTTTAGTAAAAAAATTTCTCTTCATGTTTCGTAAATTTATAATCTATAAAATCATATTCTTTTTTATTAGCTGCGAGCTTTTCGTAAATAAACCATCTTCAAAAGATGAATACTGTGTTTATTAAATCTTTTATTAAAAATCATATCGTTAATCATAATGATGTAAAAAAATTAATTTTTTAAATAAAGTTGTTGTAAAATTAGAGAATTGTGAACTATCAAAAATTCATTGTTCAAAATTTATTCAGAGACATTAATATTAAGCTTTTTTTATTTTGCAATTCTGTTTTATCGACATTTTTAAGTAGTGCCGATATTCTAAATTATGCATCACCAGATGTCTCTCCACGAGTACAATATAATTTTTGAAATAACGGTCTAATTTCGAAATTTCTAAAATAAAACGTTAAGCATCTAATTTTATGTAAATAAGATGTACCATTTCAAAATAACTGCTGAATAACGGTGGTGATAATTGTATAATTGAACGTTATATTTACTTCCTCCTCCATATTATTCCGTTCTCGATAGTTTTTTAACTAATACTGCTTTAAATAATACAGATGAATTTATAGTATAATTCTTGTAATTATTCATATGCAGAAAATAGTTTTTCCTTACGAAATATTCTTCGAGACATAATAAGATTTCGATGCGATATACAAGTTATGTACAAATAAATAGGTACGAAACCCGTAAGAATAAAAAAGTAATTATCGATAACAGTTTTTTACGTTTCGGATAACAACGCGTACGATCAACCGTTGCGATTCGAAAAAGTGTTTGAATAGGAAAAGCAAAAAGAGAAAAAGTACCGGTGAAAGTGCATGAAAATCCATTGAAAGGTTAAGCATTGTGAAATCCGATGCAAGCATCCGACACGAAAATTCGACGGCTCATTGTCCCTACGTTGTTTGTTACGCGTTGCGTACTGAAGCCAATATTGTCTATTACTGCCATTACTGCCTTGACTGCGTGGCCGAATTATCCAACTAAACAATAAGCATCCAAGAACGCAAGCGTTTGCGAGTGCGTGCGTCGTGCGTGCGTGCGTGCGCGTGCGTGCGTGCGTGTTTTACCTGACTGGAACGAATGAACTTTGAAAACACAAAAAAGAAAAGAATGAGAGACAATAATGGAGGGGATAGAACTCGAATCATCGAAATAAAAGAAGCTCAAGTTGGATGAAAGAATAATATATCCCTCGTATTCAAACGCGCGCGAGTGTGTGTGTGTGTGTGTGTGTGTGTGGTGTTTACGTGCGCGCGCGTGTTTACTTATGCAACGTCAACATTTTTATATCTTACATTTCATCAACCTAGAGAGTAATTATCTTACGAACGGAATCAAATAAAGATATAAAAGCAATGCATTGTAAACGATGTTTTAACGGTACTCCGTGTAATTCATAATAGTATCTGAAGCATTGTTATTATTATGGTTTTCGAGAAGAAGATTGTTGCAATGTCAGTATTCTCAATATCGGTGCATGTAATGATAATAATATTAGACGATTGTCGATATAATCATCAAAATATATATTTATACGCGATGATAATATCGAGTAAAACGTAAAATATAAATAAAAAGTCATGTTTACTTTCTGTTCGATATAATTAATTCTTAAATCGCGTTTGTTATTATTTATCTTTAAAAAGTGTACGAAAAGCTATAGAATTTTAAATAAAAAGAAATACAAATTTAATGTTTTCGGTACGCGCAGTAAAATGTACATGCAAAATTCGCTAATACGATCCAGAAATCACCAATATTTTGAAACGAGTACCGATTTTGTTAACAACAAAAATACAGTTTATTGCGAAAGCTGCTTTGGTAATTATCGAATATTCGCATCCGCATTATTGTTTATGTCATCGAGTTACAACGACGCCTTTTTATTCCAAATGTATTAACTTACGATAAAGATACGAAGCAATTTGATGTAACAAAATGTGTTACTTCCAATGATTTAAATATCCTAAAAGTAATCTAATTTTTTGAAAAAAAAACCATTATTTTAATCATTTGTTGTTACCAACGTATTCACAATAGCAAACGTTAATAAAGTGAATTTAACGAAACGTGTAAAGAAGTAATTTTATACCACATTGTAAGTATTATTATTCTACGCAATATCGATGAAAAGAAAATAGAAGTGTTATATTTTTGTTAAACTGAATTTTATCGAACGTTTACGATATACGATTTATTTCATCGTATTAAAATCATGAAAAAATTTAAAAATCGACGTACGGTCTTTTGTACAACCTTAATGAATATCAGCACAAAAGGAAGTTCCCATTCTTCGGTTCGTATTTCTATTAGTCGAAGGCATTGCCGCGCGATATTCATACGGAAGATAAATATTTTCCTACCGGCAGCTGCGAATTCCACAACCACCATCTGCTTCTCGCGTGCGTATCGCGTGCGTATCGGTTCAAACTGTACGAAAATTGCTTTAAAATAATGGAACGCTGGTCATTTTTTCCAAATGAATTTATCAACGTTCTCCGGCTCGATAATAGACACGAGCGCGCATTTCTGATATATGCAGGATATATGTATTATCGAAATATGTAGGAAAGGGCAAGAAGCCAAGTAACCGCGAGAAGCGCAGCGCCGCTGAATAATTTCAATGGTTCACTTTGTTCGTGGCTGAACGCGCGTAATCCGACGGGAAATCGTAGCCATAGACTTATCCGGTCCCCGGTAGTCGAATCGATGCGCGTACACGTCCGCCCCCGGGGGCAGGAGCCCTCGTTATGCATGCGCGATTGTGGCTTCCATCTGGCTCCTTACCCCCTCATCCTCGCTGCCACTGTCGAAACACGACAGACGTCGATCGAACGGCAGCTTCTCCGAGTCTAACTAGGCGCGTTATCTTGACGGTCGCGTCCGAGTGCAAGTGCATTGAATGCACTGAACTCTTGAACTCTCGTTGACACTGGTAAATGACTTTTGGCTTCTTTTAATTTACGCGCTAAACTTTCGGAAGGGGTCAACATAGGTTATAGCTCAACTTTATTACCGGACAATTTACCCAAAGGAGTGGAGGCGATTCCGCTGTCGAAGAACAATTTGCGTGCTTTGGTTCATAAGGCGCACGCAACGATGCGTCTCGAGATTTATGAAGTTTATGATATTTATGAGTGGTACGAAGCATCGATGGTCGAGTTGATCGGACGTGTGCATGGATACAACACATTTTGCATTATCGAATGACGGATTAATTGTTTTGGCTTGCCTGGAGCCGCGAATACGATAACCCGCGCGAACCTTGCTGTTAACGCTTAATTAAATTTTCAGGTAAAAGCGCATCGGTTGTGAAAGCGCAGGATGAAATTGATGAAATAAAATTAGTTTGATTAAATATCCGAACGATGCGTTATGGATGGTTTGCAGCCATGAAAAATGTCCACGTTTAATACGTTTGCACAAGTCGACGAAAACATTATTATAACAAATTGTTCTATGATTAATAATCGTGAATGAAATGAAATCGTCACCTCTATGCTTTTGATAAATTAAGCCATTCGATGAATTTTATCCTCTCGATGTTTCTACTGGAGGTCTCTTGATCATTCATCGATGTTGTAAAAAATCGTAACTTAGTTTTGTCTAACCGATTTAAATCTTAATTTAAATATTTAATCACGAAAATTTAGAAAATTACATTATTTCGAATTTAAAGGATTTTAAATTTATCGATTAAACGATGAAAAATAATTTGATTAATTTCCATGAGCATACGTCTTAAATAAAAACATATGTGCACATGTATAAATAACAAGTTTCTATAATTTATCTATTTGCAACAACGAGTTAAACGCAATAATAATTAATTAATTAAAAAAATAATACATTAGGAGTTAGCTAGGAGTACTTATTTACTTTTATGCAAAATTAAATTGAAGTTAGAAACTTCTCGCTTCGTAAATACAAAAAAAATATTTTGAAAGTGTATATTTATCTATCTTCGAAGCTCGTAAAATCGTCGTAACGTGAAAAGAAGGCAATTAAAGGCGTTGTAATTTCTTTTTTGCATTCGACCAATAAAGTATGTAAATGTAGATCGTAGCAGCATGAAAGTAAACGGAAAAACTTGGGCGAGCTTCTACTTTTGATCTAAGCGGACCAAAAAAATCCTATTACTGCATTTACGACCAATCTACGCGCTCTCCGAGCTTATCGAATTCCGTGTTACTTTCCATATTTTTATCGACCTACATCTTAACGCACGCACACGCGTTGCAGGTATGTAAATCAAGAGCGCGTGCAAAAATCGTGCAACGTGCACCGATTGAAAAGTAAAAAATTAACATGGCATTAAAGAACGAAAGTCAAGATCAATTACCGTTTCATCTTAATAGTTCATAATTACAAATCTCAAACGAACAAAAATAAGCTCTCGACGCAGCTTGAAAAGTAAAAAACGCGCCGGCTTCGATACTCGCGCAAAAAAAGAAAAAAAAAACTTACTCATTCCGCATACGATGCGTTTATTTGTTGTTTCGCAGTCATCGTTCAATGCTGCTGTCCACCTTTTCTCTTTACGACCGAGACTGTGCATCCTTTTTTTCGGTCATTTCAATTTTCGAACTGTCCACCAAACGGAATTAATAAAATCTGCAAATGACAAACTTTTTACGTATCCCTTTTTTGTAGAAATAAAGTATGTCAAAATTAATGGCAAATAAAATCAACTTTTACATGCTGTAGGTACGTACAAAACTTTCAAAGCTAACAAACTTGTATGCGTGAAAGCTGCATTAAATTCTATTATTTAAAATTCACCTGTACAGATTCCTCTTGATGTACGATGACTATAATGAGGATTAGCATAAGATTGAGCCAACATTAATATGCAAAAGCTGTTATATACGCATGTAAAATGTCATTTTCTTACATTTTACGAGTATGTATGAAAAACGCCATAGTATTTATGCAATTATATCTCATTGACTCCTGTCTCCAAACGGTTTAAGCTTGCTATTTGAAATAATGGGAAAAAATTTATGCTTTGAATAATTTACAATAATGTACACTTATTTACGTCGTATAAAATTTAATCTGCGTTAAAGAGATTTTTTAATACATTTTATAATAATAATACATTGTTGACACAAAGTGACTTGAAACTATAATTAATCACCGTGAACATTGGAAAGCTGTGAAAGATGTGTTTCTCATTCATTAAGTTTAGATGCGCATATTAAGACTTTGAATGACAGTTGCTTTTTTAATTAGATATTTCATAATACTATATAACATTGTAAGATAGATTAAATGGTATGTAATTGAAATCATAATTAACAATCAAAACTATAATTTAGTATTTCTTCATTATATTCCATATTTATTATATTTTATGATTCACTACTCAAAATATTAAACGTATTTCTTCAAAAAATACTATTATAATATTTATCGTGAAAATAGTAATATAATTACAATAACAATTTTTAAGAAAAAACGATAAAATAAAAATAATGATTTGAATAACAATAAGTATTGCAATTAAGAAACCTATCAAACTTAGTTATAATAAAAAAATTAATTTCGAAGGAATTATTTCGGTTAAATCGCCAAATAATTATTTTAATATTTTTAAAAGAGCGAATAAAATGAAGTATACCAATTATAAATATTTCATTATTTTGTGTGTTACAGAGTAAACATATACCAAAAATATAAGTTTTTTCTGATCTTGTGTGATAAATTATCAAATTTTTCAATACGCGTAATATGAAAACAATCGCATAACAAATTTTTTTTTAAAGTAATATTTAATATTATTGTACCATATAAATAATTTAATTCATTAAAAGCAAAGAAATTTATCAAGTTTTAGTTTTACAAGTACCAAAAATTTGGTTAAACTAATATAAATATATCATGATGGCAGTTAAGATATATTACTAGTAAAAGATAATTAACAAGAATCATTCCAAATTAGCGATACAGATTAAACGATATCACCTTTATTATTTATAAATTTTTGAATAAATAGAAGCTATGATTAAACATGCAAAAGTTTTATTAAAAACACGTAAAATAATGGTATCGGTTAGTCAAAAAACAAACTGAATATCTGATTTCTGATATATTAGATTATATCATAAGAATGAGAATTAAAACTTGATAATAAAACTTTTATAATGGAGATTAATATATCAGACTAGCCAATATTCAACAATATTGGCTGCACAAATCATGGCTATTCCAAAATAGTGCATCGATGTCCTAAGCAAAAAAGGAAAATTGAAAAACATGAAAAATTAATTATGTAACTGTTAACTAGAGAAATCCTATATTTTATTAACGAACTTTGCAACAATTAAATATTGTACATTAAAATAATTTAGACACGTAATTAAAACCAGAAATAAAAATGAAATATATAGTTCTGATAAATCGATCAAGTAATAAAAGATCTTTGAATATATTACAAAAGTAAAATAATATAAAATTTAATTTATAAAAAATAGGATATATATAAGTATCTTAAGCGAAACTGATTTAAATTAGACAAATTTATCATTCTTATATTGATACAATGAACTTTCAATATTTTAAAATTAATTATTCACTAATAACAATTATAAATTATTACGAACGTGAAGAAATGAATAGATATAATTATTAAGAAATAGCCATTTGATATTTACTTATGTATTCATCATTTATCTTGTAATAGGTTTACAGTTTATCAAAAACTTTTTTAATATTTAGTATTTAATTACTTTAATAAATTGTTAGTATCGCAAAATATTCTAGAATTTTTAATTAATAAAATTTTATATAGAGATATATAACTTATTAATTTAAATATAGCTAGTTTTTATTTTCAAACAAATATTGTTATGTATCAAAAACACTTTGATCATATATTTGGTAATATTTTCTATGCATTATAGTTTAAAAGCAGTTTTAAATATAATTTTGTAAAGAATCTATTATACTTTTGGAATCATGCGATAAAGAAAATATATGCAGTGGTTGAACGTATTTAAATTTTAAAATGTATAGCTTAAATATATTTACAAATTGGTAAAAAATTTATAGTAAATACTTAAAAAATATCACCGAAATTATAACGGTGGTCACAACTAAGAATAAAATTTTTTAATATTATATTTTACATACATTCGTTTAAAATAGCATAAAGGTTTGAGTTTTGTTAAGTTTGTTTATCGAAGCAATATAAAAAATTTTTCCAAGATCAACGCAAACAATACGATCTAAATGGATGTTATTTCTAATTTTACGCGTCACGTATTTCGGTAAAAGTAATCTTCATCTATAATATACACGGCTAGGTTTAAAAAAATTGCTTCTACAGTTGTGATATTTCCGTTTTAGACCGCTACTCCAACCCTTTGAATTACTTCTTGTCAGACATACCGGTAAACATGGAATTAGTACGAGTCAAGTACGAAAACTTTCACGCACACTTCGAACGCATCTTTTCCTGTCCTGCTTGTATCTTTGTGCATAGTCCTTATTTATAAAGGTAACATCCTGCGTGTTATTCTTGAGCGTACCATAATGCCTTTGCGCGTGTGCGTGTTTGTGTTCAACTCCATCTTCATTCTCGGAGACGACAATCACCTTCCGTTCTCTCTCGGCACTCGGTTTCGCTACCAAGTTCCCGCTCCCAGTCAAGCGAATATCTACGGCGACTGTATTTTAAAAATGTGTACTGTACGTGTGCGTGCGTGCGTGCGTGCGTGCGTGCGTGCGTGCGTGCGTGCGTGCCTGCGCCGATATATACGATCTATTTATTTATGTATACACGACGTATCGGACTATCGCGACTTGTGGTTCTTTATGTACCCGTGCTCATTGTGCGAACCGGTACGTATATGATGTCAAGTTACCGAGGAATGATACGCAGTCTGGGAACGTCGCTCTTGACTATGACAAGGCGTACGATCTAGCTTTCATGATCTTCGCATTGGGAAAATTGAACCTCTATTAGCGAGTTTCTTTTATAATAAGTCACTTTTTCTGATATTATACTCGATGATCTGGAATCGTTTAATTACAAGAATGTCTTTTCGTTGGAACACAATCCTGATGCAGCGCTAGATTTATCGGTGCAAGGATACATGCTTGACATCGCGATAATTCTAGTTAAAAATTACTTTGGAAAATGGCTGAATTTTATTAAATAAATACAAATATTCGATGCTCTTTTATTTATAAAGCAACATTATCTCGGAAAGAGTAGAGTTTTGCTTCAAAAACATTTTAAGAATCACCACTGATAAAATTTAATGGTAGTAAAAAGGATTTTCTACCGGTATGCGGTCTCTTCGTTCTTTAAGGTGACCCGCGGATATTCGCTCAAAAGCTATATACCATTATGAAGCAAAATATAAAATCAGTAATATAATTTAACGCATAAAAGAAGTATACAAGCAAAATTCCATTTCGAGATATTTTACATCCTTTATAATTTTATTCAATTATTTCTGTTTAGGTTTAATAATTTGTTATCGTGAATATAAGATAACCTTACAACAATTAAGCAATTATTAAATAGTTCATAAAATTCCTAAAGTTCTTTACTAGGGAATATGAACTATACTTATTATTAATTACTAGACTCAGCGCAATAATTTGCTGCTGCTGCTTCGCTTCGAATGACGTCTGACCCCATTTCGTTTTTTTTATTAATATACCGAAATAAATTAATTGTTTATTATCGTCCTTAGATTTGTTTGTAAAATAATTTATTATTAAATTTGTGAGGTTTCTAATAATGTTTAATCGATTGCTTTTTACAAAACTAACAGAAACAATATTCGATTATTCAAACGGTCTAGTATCTTCTGTTATTTTAAAGGGAACGCTAAAGTATAGCAAATGTAAACCTCGTGGACAGAAAACACGACAAAATCTGTCTCGGTCATGCGTACTGATTTCGAGTTATGAAAAAATTTACCAATTTCTTCTCTCCCTCTCTTTCTCTCTTTCTCTCTCTCTCTCTCTCTCTCTCTCACTCTCGACGCTCTTCCTATCTTTACAAAGTTTCAAGTATAAATTTTTTTAACGATCGTTTCTTCGTTCGTTTAACTTCCATAAAGTTCGGCTCGACGGCAACGACGATCGCACCGAGGAATGCGATAAGGAGCCAAGTTCAAACAACACCGAAAGTACGCGCATCTTTGCGACGTTAACCTACGATCTACTGACGCGTATTCAACGCGACGCTTATTAAATTTAAAGTATTTTCATTCGCGGTGTTCAAGCATCGAGGAATCCGAGTGAGTGATCTTTCTGTCTTGAGGAATCTCGCGTCCCGACACCCGAAGAAAACGGTGTCGAACGCTACGCGTTCACAGTTTTATCGGTGATACGCGTACCGATCAAAACGTTCGCTTATTATGGTCCGCGAGGAGAGGATAGCGATACATCTTGAGAAAACGTTTTTTACAATCGTACAATACGCACGAAAATTGTAAAAAAAATTGTAAAATTTATCCCTCGTAGATAGATTTTTGTGTCGGTTCGCTCGACGTTTAAAAATCCGAAATCTTATTTGTTTAATATCTATGGTATAAATACTTTCATAAAAAACGATAAATGTACATTATTATCTATAACCAATGAAATTTGTTCGCGAAATTGTTCTTAAAGTTGCACTTATAATTTTTTTAAATCCCTGAGGAACGTCCAGAAAAATCTTGACAACGGAAGACATCGACTCAATCGATTATTAAAAACTGCTTATCGGGGCAGAACCTTGCGCTCGATACATAAATCGCGATAATAACTTGATTTTGGAGAGGTGTGCGAGCGACTATCAATGATTCGAATCCCTCTTGGAAATGCTTTGCTTTGGTAACGCGAAACCAACTATAAGCTCGCAAATAGTGCTTGGATGGAACACTGAATTGCTGAAAATCAAAGATCTAACTTTCGCTGTACGATCCTTTCTATCTTTCTTCCCCGTTCATTCTGAAATTTACGTCATCCGCGTGCTTGCGAGTGCTTTGGGTTAAGCAATTGATCGGAGACACGAACGGTTTTCAAATTTATACTTTCACGATTCTAGCTTTTTAGTTTTCGACGTTATCGTCGACAATCCTGCGAGAATTATTCGTTGTTCGGTCTAATCTATCAGGCCATCGTTGTCGTATAATTTGTCCTAAATTACACATTTTTCATATGAATAATTAATTTATACATACTAATAAACGTCGACTCCCTTGTCTTCGATTTTACTAACATTAAATACCATTTTTTTTAAATAGGACATTTTTTATTTTTATGTTACTCAATTTATAAAATAACTAGTACATAAGCATTAACAACGGATAATTAACTTGATGTATACTCGGATGTATTATCCGATAGAACAATGGCCATTTTGAGCTTAGTCGAAATCATCTTAAAACCAATAATTATAAGCATTTTTTAAAGCTTTCTTGACTTTTTTTGGTATTAAATATTTATATTAAATATTTATTTAATTTTAATTATTTTATTTAAAACAAAATTATAGTAATAATAAAATTTTAATTATTTATTATATATAAAAATATTTAATCATTAAGGATTTATGTCACAAGAATTATAATGTAATTTTACTTTTAAAAAATTTTAAATTAAAATGTCTAAATTAAATTTAAGTATAAATAAAAAATAAAATTTTATTTATATTTTATGTCGTATATATGTAAAGATTTAAATACGATAAATTTACTTGTTTATACGTTCAAGTTATACGTAAGTATTATAAATATTATATTAAAAATATAATATGTTAGTGGTTAGTTACATAAAATTCTTTGTGATTAAAATAATAAAAGATGCCAATAACTAACGTAATAAACATCTTTCTAATACTCGCGAGCGTTAAATTTAACAAAATATATCGAATGAATGTTATTTTTTATAAAATGGAAACGCTTCAAAATTGTATAAAATGTAAGAAAGTTCTATAGACCTTTTAAAATTTGTGATGTTACCAAGAGTAATACGATTCCTAGTGTTTTTCGGTTAGAGTATTTGTATTGTACTGACCACTCGGTAATTATATCTTATATTTAAATTTATACCTGATTTCCGGGTTCCGAAGACAAGACAAAACACCTGTCCGTTTAATATCACTTGTCCTTTTGAATTGAAACAAGAACTTTGCAGTTAGTTACAAGAAATAACCAAAGTGTAACCTGCACTGCTTTAAGCAAGTCGTTGCCAAAATTTATGACTAAAATATATTTAATCCTCCTTATTCGATTCACCGAATAAGAAAGGAAACGAGGAACTTTTAAAATCGATTACACATTCCGAAGTATATTCAAAAGTGGAAGTTCCCTTATTCGTATGAAAATTTCACTCCTAGTCATATATTTATATGGGTAATTGTTTTTGTTTATTTGCTCATTTGTTTGCTTCAAGTACTTTGTAATATTATTGTAAAACAAAATGAAAATATAAATGTAGAAAGGTAATTTTAATAGAAATCTATTACTTCTATATTAGAATATTTAATGTCGAGAATATGTGCATATTAAATATTTTCTATTTAATATAAGAAAAATGTTTCTACTTCATAGTCAATAAGTTATGCAATTATAACAGGATCATTAGTTTTCTCTACCGTTCTAATAATTCATTTTCTAATAATGTTTTTCTTACAATTAAATTTTAATTTTAAAGACATTAAAACCAAACGCATATATATAAATCATTACATGAATATGAAATTATAATAACTCTAGAAATATAACGTTTAAAAATTATGGAGATATTTAAATTTTTTTAAATCATAATCGTTAAAATATTACAGCGTATCGGATCATAGATGAATTGCTCGTTACGTTACTTTACATTTGTTTTCATGTTTTATCGATTAGTAAAAAGATTACGCCAGTCTTGCATACTCAAAACATTTGTTTTAAATGTTTTTAAATATCTGTTTTAACTGAACTGCAAAAAAAATAATTAGTATTTCAAATAATTTAGTAAGCACTGCATAATCTATAACAAAATACTAAGCTTGGATTTACTTATTTCTCATTTTAATTATCAGAATTTATATATTTTATAAATTTATAAAAAAACTCGTCACAAAAAGTGGAAGAATACGAATTCTTTCTTCGTTTAAAGCAGAAAACACGAAACAGCTTCGTTTATTCGTGATTTTAGTCGTTCAACGAATGCGACTGAAAAAAAGTAAGAACGCCTAATCGTATCATTAAGTTATTGAACCAAGCCGCTCTTAAACATCGGAAGAAAAAAGTTGATAAAAGTCTTCCTCTAAAGTGAGTCCACCCTTACCTTTTGCGTTTGCCAATGCAAATCAGCACCAGCCCGATAATTGCGAGCACATTCGCCATTCGCCCACGGCCGATGAATATTTGCCTGTTGCTTCTCTCCTTTTCGCCCCTCCCCACCTAATTCTCTCTCGCTCGATGCTTCCAAGTCGTCGTTGATTTCTACACACCGTTAGAGGACAAAGGCTCTCATTCAATTGCGGAACAATAAGTCGTGCCGCATCACGGCATTAACGACTGTATAGTTATGTAGCTATACGTGCCGTACGATAAAATTACCCTCTCGTAATTTCCAATCTTGCCTTACATAGACGAGAAATCGCGGTGGTCTTTTTCGGCTTTTGTGACTGAAAAATTGCGAGATTAAAAGCGGTGGTGGGATCGACGATGAATCAAGGACAAAGTCATTGTAAGGATTCTTTTATTTTATTTTTATGGGAGATTCTAAAGACTGTTTTGACCCGTTTTACCCAAAGTAGAGAAAGCGGTTTTCCTTGTAAGGGACATTCCCAACTAATAAAAATATCTTTTTTCATTTATTTTTATATTTATACAGAAGATATTTATTAATACTTTATTTCAACTGGTTTTATAAAAGCACTAACCGATACGTAAAATAAAATTTCTTTTAAATCCTAATGCATCATTAAGATTTTCTTCTCCGAGCTTTGCCCCAGCTTCCAATTAGTATTTTACCGAAGATAAAGATAACTCCGGTTAACCTTGAATGCAATAGGTTCTTTCCTCTTTTAATTAGCCCTCTACATAGACAATTAAATTAAACATACTTATCGGAAATATAATATTTCTTAACACGTGGCATTAATTTATCTTATCTCATTTTATACTCTATGAATCGATACTGTACTCGATGCGCATAAAATATTTTACAATTATCAATAGGAAGAACTCGATTATACGTTATTAAACACAAGTGCATAATATAAGCGTGTCGCATATATTTTTTATAACATAATACGTTTATAATGTATTTCACGAATGACGAAAAATAAAAATATCTCTTAGAACTTCATAATTAAAGTAGCCTTAAAGTAAAAAATGTTATCTAAGAATCATGAACTTGAAATACAGAATACTCGTTTCTTCCAAGGTTTCTTTACTATTTTTCAGCGCGTACACTTACCGTATAGAAAACATTTCTTTCGAACAAATTCCAACGCAGTGCACGAAAGTTCCCGAGAAAATGGGCGAGGCAGTAAAAAAATATAAAAATGCCACAGCGGGACGTCAGTTATATAGAAAGAGAAAGAGAAAGAGAAAGAGAAAGAGAAAGAGGACACGTATCGCGCGCGTGTGTATGGGTGTGTATGTGTGTGTTTGCGTTTACTCCTTTTGGTTTGGGTTGCACGTCACTGTCTGTTGAGGCTCGATCCGAACTCTTCGGCCCGAGACAAAAATTAAAGGGCCGCGCGAGTCGGTCTCTCGACGGAAGCGGAGATACTCCGATCACTCCGGTCACTCCGGTCACTCCGGTCACTCCGGTCACTCCAGTCACTCTTGTTTTCTCCTCGAGGAGGATAAACCCCGCAGGCTCCGCGTACACGTACGTACGCGCGTGCTGTTTCTAGGTAGAGCAAATCGGGTATTGCAGGATCGCGTTCTCGCGGGTAACCAGCCATATCGGCAGAATTGGGCGGATCGGTTACAATGTCACTCGATATCCCTGTGTCAAGATTCATGGGGATTAGTTTTAAAGGCCACGTCGTTAGATTAATCCTCGGTACGTTTCGTATAATGCAAAATGCGTCTTGGAATACAAGGGTAAAGTTTAGAGGTTACTTTACTAAGCGGTAGATAGCAATTATGGACTCTTCGAATGATATCGCAGTTTTTATGGACTGGGGCTACTATATTTAATGAATTACACATTTATGTTCGATCCTTTAGTTTATATTTCAATGGTTTGAAAATATTATACAAATATTGAAAAATTACGATAAAAATTGGTAAATATAAATTTTTATAGAATTTAGGTTGCCTTTATTTTTATGTAAATCGATCCGTGTGTGATTATCAAAACAGCCCACCTAAAATATTACAAAAAGAATTTTAGAAAGAATTACAAAGAATTTTAATACAACAAAAGTAAATTAATTGCTCGTAAATACATATTATATTTATTTTTAATTGTAATGACTTACAAATTTATAGATAATAAATATTTTTATCTTAAAACTTAATTTATGGATATAAATTAATGGCTAATTTATCTATATAATTAATTTTCTTAAAAATGTATAAATCATACTTCGTTCTAGTATTAATAAATTATGTAAAAACTTTGATATACGTTATTTGTTACTTTTAAAATTATGAGTTAATTAAAAAATTTTCATAGAATTTATAACTTGCAATATAAAAGGAACGGTGCGTATAAAATTTGTCGAACGTTAATATTCATAAAAAGTGCTTTTCTATATTACGATATTTAAAATTTTTTACATTATTGTATATTGTATTCTTTGTTCACTATCTTAAGAAAAATCAATACATATTAAGTAGTACTTGAAAATTTTTTTAGTATTTACGAGAGGTAAGTAAAAAAGACTCCACTATTCGATAACATTATTTATCCTGTCGCTTTTAAGCTATGACGGATGAACATAAAGTTATAAAGATAATAATGAAAAATCTATAAAGCAGAAGCATTTACAAATGTAACAAAATCTGTCTAAATAGTTTTTATAATCTAGTAGCTCGTTATGACTATAAAAAGAAATTATAATCGTGGTTCGGGAAGTCTTGTGCAGTGCCCAGATATTAGAGAGTAATATAAATTGTTGTATTACTCTCTTGAGAAAAGAGCTCTTGAGAGAAATGTACCTTCCGAGAATGTCACGTCGATCAAGAGTTAAAGAGCACGGGTAGGGAGAATGGGGAGAGAGTGAGAGAGAGAGAGAGAGAGAATACAGCGTAGATTAAAATTACAGGAAGGTTTCGCTACGCATGTTGTGCGCTTGAGGGGAGTCCTAGAAGTCACAAAACCTCCGTGTACAATCTCCCTTTCGATGAGAGATATCCGAACAGTCCATCGACAACTGCCTCGTTGCGCTCACGATTTGAATCCCCGGTTACTCTTTACCAACCTCCCCCTATCCCCCTATTCCTCTTTTCCCCTTTCTTCTGCCTTTGTCCGTCTATTTCCTTTGCATTTATTTATTTTTTTTAATTCGACTCGCGTTGTATCTTTTAACGAAATTTCGATAATACATTTTTTTTACATTATATGTTTTAAATTATGTTAATAATTCCAATCTAATATTTTTCCATTGTTGTGAAAAATGATAAAGAGACGACTCGTTCATTTTGCCAATATGTAATAGTTTTTTTTTATTCTTGCAAGAAATTTTCTAAGAATTACCTATTCCTCGATACACAAATTGAGTATAGCAATCGCTCGATCTTTTAAAATAGTAAGTAAGGTTGCGTATACAAACCAAAAAGCTTATCCAATAATTTATTACATAATATATATATATTTTTTTTAATGGAGCGAAACGATTACTCGTATAAAACAAAGTACCATTATTTATGAAAAATTGAAATTGTAAAAAAGATGTTATTCTTATATATTGATCTTTCCTTTGTCGCGGAGCTTCCTTTTATTTCATGCTTTGTTCTATAAATTTATGTTGGAACATGCTACCAGAAAATATAAAGAATAGCTTACGGTGCATAAATTAATTTGAAATAAAGAGTAAACAAAAATCGGTGATTCCAACTATTTGTATCGAACCGAGTATACGCTTAAAAAGATCGAATTAAATACAACACCTTTGAAAAATCGATATGCAAAAAAAATATTTAGCTCAGCATTCAAACATTTCATAAAAGTTAGGAAGTTTTTAATTACATCGTCAATATAAAAATAATGTTTATAGTTAATAATTATGATAATTATGAATATTCCCATATTGATAAATAATAGTGTTTACATTCGAGTCTTTACACAATATTAATATCAATATGTTTACGTTAAGTAATTTTTGCGTATGCGTCGATCTAAAGAAGAATGTCGAAAATTTATATTATAATACAAAATTTGCAAATCGGTAAGCGACGCGCGCGAAAATACGTTTGTTTTGTAATTCGAAAAACAATAAATACAAAAGTCTTGTGATCGTGTAAGACATGCGTTTATTCAACAAATAAGCAACGCTAATTTACCAGCTTGATGATAAACAAAAGAAAAACTGCGAACGACGGAGAGAGAAAAAATTCGGGATCCACACCGAAGACATAAAATTATAAAATTCTCTCGCCTTGACTCGCGTTAAAATAAAATGTACATCGGTTTCGCGATCGATTGGCGCTCCGACGTTTTATTTCCTTCCACCCGCATCTCGCGTTCCCGACTCCTCGTGCATTTTCCCTTCGTCCTCCTTTCCTCCTTTCCTCCTTTCCTCCTTTCGTAGGTTCTTGGCTCGTTTGCCTCGATCTCACCGGGGACTTTCTCCCTCGCGATTCGTGTCGAGGATTTACACCGGCAGAAGGCCGAAGATGTGTACAGGGAGAAGCGGAATCGGGCCAGGGATCAAATTAACGATCCTGTGGGTTTTTCGCAACGCGAACTATCCCCGAGTTCGCGGTTGCAACGACTTGGAATTTACGATAAAGAGCACGGGGTACACGTGGACGGCGGAAAAAACATCCGCGTGATTTAAGGAAAACGCGAGTCACAGCGGCTTCTTTTAGGCATATGGTCGAAGCGAGCTCTAAGGAAAAAACCGCTATTTTATTGTAGCTGACAGACGTACAAGGAGTGCCACGTCCCAGGAGTTAAAGTGATTCGCTCGAGGCTTATTTTCTTGGTCTCTTCTAATGCCCCAAGGATACCTCCACAGTTTCCGACGTTTCTCGCTGTGAGCCTCTTTATCTCTTTTATTTTTCTACCCATAATTTTTCTCAGCTGTCTATTCACTCGTTCTGAAAAGAGCTTTAACATTCTCTACTTTTCCTCGACTTTATGAAACAAAAAGGCTTTAAGGAATGTATTACATAAAAAAGTGCTAAAATCGCTCATCCCTCTATCTAAACCATTAACAACCTTATACGTAACTTAATTTTTATTTATTTTTAAGTAAAGATAAAATCATCGGCATCTTTGATCCGAAGATAATATTGCGACTTTAAATTATTTATTTTCGTCTCTTTTCCATCCGAGAAGATTAAATTTTTAATATTTCATCGAAATATCTGTAAAGAGAAAATTTAAAAGAAAAACTAGTTTTAAAAGATTCGTTAAAAGTTAATGTTTTTCTACGGATTCGATAAGATCCTATGAAAAATCATAAAATTCACGCTATATATCCTTACATATTCTATCGTACGTTCTCCGAAATTTATTCGAATAATTTGTTATTTAAAATTTTTAAATTACAATATTGCACATACGATTCGAAATTAAGTTTTAAGTTTTTCGTGTAAAAACTAGACGAGAAAATTTAATTATGAACCATTTGACTCTGTTTTGAATTTTTCTCGATAGAGAAGTTGTAATTCCGCCATTTAACTTTATAAACTAATCGTGAATCTGAGAAATAAAAAAACGTAAAGCATAAAAAAATTTATTAAATGATTAAAATAAATTGGTAATTTATCGGGATGGTTATCGTACGCATAAGTCTTACGACTCATCCGTTTAAATCGTAGAGCGCGAGAAAAACTGCAACGTTGGTGAGCGAGGAAAAAGAAATACAAAGAGAAAAGTTCAAAAGATAGAAATAGAAAGAAGAAAATGTTAAGTGGAAACTCATATAATTACAAAATAGAGTTACTGTGTGACAATTATACGATGTCGGTAATGAAACAATTAATGCGGAATCTCGATCTTTTTCCCCGTCTCGAACTCTCCGTAGCGACCGTGAAAGAAGTATTGCCTTGCGAAGAACCGAGGGCGAGAGAGAGAGAGAGAGAGAGAGAGAGAGAGAGAGAGAGAGAGAGAAAAGGAGTGCGAGGAAGAAAAGGAGGGAACTGAAAGCGGCTTTATCGTTTTACGCGGAAGCGCGTCCGATCTTTTTCTCAGAATGGCAGGAGATTAACGTTACGGTCACGTAATTCGCCCGCGACAGCGAAGAGGAAGAAGTTTTCAATGTTTTCGCAAGCGCGTCTTCCGAAGCGCGAGCGCTTTTCATTGTCTTCGCGAGCCTAACGGGGAAACTAGGTTATATCCCGCGATGTGCTCTTATCTTCCTCCCTTCGAGTACACTTTTTCAATTTCATCTTTTTGCCCACTCGCATCCGTCACAGCTGACGCTCCTGAGCGACGGGCCGCTGTTTGTAACGTCCGTGCAAGATTTCATATAAACTCTGAGGAAATAATTTTATAAAACCGGACCGAGTGAGAGAGAGGGACAGATGATGTTTTTATCGCATTTTCCGTAGTCTCCCGTACTGCGATTTATTAACCGTTAAGTCATGTAGATTCCTCTACGCCGAAATTACCGTTTTTTACCTCGATTCGCTTCTCTTATATCATTATTGTAGCACCAGCCATTTTTTACTCTACGTTCGACGTATATACTTGGTTCTCCATTTTAACGAGTTTTCAATAATTGCTTAAACCTTTCGGTGTTTAAACTTCTCGTAAAGAAACTTCCCACTTATCGAATGCTTTGTATATTTTCGTACCCCGCGCTTAAAGGATATCCTTGATATTAATTAGGGAATCGAATATTAATTATAAACGTTTTATACTTTTTACATACATTCGTGTGTCGAAACGATCGTTACATTTATTACTCTATCCAAACTTTTATACTTTTATTGGTTTTCATTTTCCATTACATTTCGAATTATATCCAATCCAATCCGATCGATAAATAAATTATTTCGTGAGGTTTTTTTACTTTTTATTCTAAATTTTAAGCGTAGGTCTTTTCATTTATCCTTATTTGAGAAGCGCAAAAACGCGTTTACCTTGATATACCTTGATATACCGTGATATAGAAGTTTGAAAAAAATAGGCGTAACCTAAGCAAAATAAACGGATAATTCGATCGAATAAAATTTCTTGGAACGCATGCTCTACTATAACCTCGTAAAGCTCGAATCCAAGAGAATAAGTTTACGGTTACGAATTCGGTTGCTACCATAGTTCGCGTCAAGCATAGATGTAGTAAAATCTAAATAATACCCCAACGAGTCCCACGGTATTTCGAAAACTAAATGAATATTAGAAGTCCATTGTCTATGGAAATAATGTAGTCCTTAACTCGGTTTTTCGAAAACGCACAGGTATACGTATTTAATGCAGCTCTGGGCAGACATAGATTATAACGTGTATTATCTGCCTCTTTTTCTCGCACAGCAAATGCATGTGTTTCTCTCTCTCTCTCTCTCTCAAATTTTCTCCCACTTTGCATTTCTCGATGCCTTGCGCGTGTTTTATAATCGAACCGACCAATTGTCCGACGAACGATCAGTTTGGAACCAGTTCCGTCTTTCGTTCCGTTCAAGCCATAGGTTGATCGATATACATATTCTGTCTCTGTTTTGTGTACAGGTGCATACCTGTTTCGATGAGAGGAAAAGTGTCAGAGTTGGTTTAGTGTAGAGCGGACAGCTCTTACCGATTGTTTAACGTTCTTGTCGGTATCGTTATGGTCTAGTCCCTTCCTTACCTCGTAGCTGCCGAGACGACGCGTGAAATCTCGCGCGAAAGCCTTTCCACATTATCGCGGCGAGACGTCGATCAAAACGAACGTGTTTACGTTTGGTTGCGTGCCGCTGTTAAATTTCTAAGCTTGCGTTTCGACATAATAACGATTTGACAAGCTTGAGTCATATTTTAACGCTGCGATCATTGTGTTGGTGAAACATCTTAAACGTTATTTGAACGCAGGTGAAAACTATTGGTGCGAGTCCTGTGAATTAACGAGTAATTAACTTTACGAAGCTCAGAGTAACAATTTTAATGAAACACTTTGTTTGGATGAACGATCGTCGTATGCTCATTTGGACGACTATATAAAACGATCGATCGTAATACAAACGGTTCATCCAGAATAATACGCTTTTTTTTACTTAAAAATGTATTATACGGACGTTTTAAGAAATTCTCAAATACTATATAGACTTTTAACTTCTAAAGTGAAACAGGTAAAATAAAAACTTTCATCAAAGTATTATAAAGTATAAAAAATAAATAATATAAGTTTCGTTAATAAAAATTAAGTTAAATGAAATTTATCCACTTACAATTTAGTTGAATTTTTGTTATAAAATTTTGATCGTATGTTTATTAAAAAAACTATTATTTAATCCGAATGTTAGATATTATTTTTCGTCGATTAATTTTTAAATGTTCCTTCTTTCGTACATTATTATGTAAAAAATATCATAAACTTTATTTTGTCATATTTAAATTCGATAATTCAGTTGTCATGTCCAAATTGGTCATAATTTATTCTCGATCGATCAAATTGTTTTATGTTTTAAAGAAGACTTTGTCTTTATTACCACAGTATTATATCCGTTACATTTAACCAGATCGAAACATTTCGTTATAATCTTTGATCGAGTATCGAAATATCGATTTTAAATTAAAGAATTTCTTATTTTGAAAACTATCCGGTATTTACTTAGCGAAAGAAATAGAAATATCTTTTACGGTAGAAATAAATTTTATTATGTAGGAAAAGAAAATAAATCTACATTTTTTATCGAAACAAATTATGATGCAAATACACCTATGTTATTTAAAACTCGATATAACGATCAAACGTTTAGCAATAAAAAACAAAACAAAAAGAAAAAAATTACTAAATTTTGCGATCGGATAAATATAATAAATAAATATAGTTAATATAAATATAAGGACACAGGAGCATTCGAGCATTCGAGTATTGAGGAATCGTGGTATTAAATTTGCCGTCTTTCACGTTTCGAAATAGTCTAGCAAATAATGAAAACGATGCAAGTATTGGAGTGCACAAATTCGTCGATTAAGCCTAAGTTAACTTTCCGTCTTTGCTCGAGCGTATATGTCTCGGATGAGTGGAAGGAATCTTAGGAGAAAAAAAGGAAGAAAAGGAAGTGCCTTCTCGAAGCTCTGGAATTAAAGCTGTTGTAAAAAGCGTAGGGTCTCTCGTCTCGTCTCTCTCGTCTCGTCTCTCTCGTCTCTCTCACACGAGTTCCGATGGTTGTGCTTCCAGTTGGCTGTGAGTCGGTGCAGCAGCGATAGCGACGACGAGGAACCGGTGTCGAAGCAGCCTCGACTGAGTCGACGGGCGTCCTCGAGCGCGTCTTCGCCGTCGTCGGTGACTTCTCAGACCGAGGACAGCGGCAGCTCGAGGCGACGCCGATCTTCGGTGCGGGCAAGGCGACGGCTCAGGGCCAAGTCCGGACATCAGTCGGAGGTGCCTGGGTGCAACAACTCCGGCAGCAATTCGAACGCGGACAGCGGAGGACCGGTCGCACCAGTTGACTCGTCTTCCAGGTCCGAACACTCGTCCGACAGCGACGTCTCTTCCGAGAATAGATTCGTCGACGATGGATCCTATTTTGAGGTTAGTTTTTCATTTTTTCTTCGATCGCTCGATAACCGAGTTTTTTTTTATAGCGATATTTATTCGGATGAATTACTCCCGATTTATAGTTAAAGACATTCATTTGTGTACGTCATCGTGTAGTTTTAAAGAGTAAATATTCGATACATTTTATTTATTATAGCTTAAAAATAATAAAAGTAATTATCTTGTTGAAATATTATAAATTTAACGGTGTTTCGAATAATTAGATTTTTAAATAATTTTATATAATTGCTCAAGATACGGATCTTGTATCTCTGTATAAGAGTTTGATCTTATCTTTTAGAACTTTCTAAAGCACTTTCCTAAAAAGTTCCCTAAAATTATATTATTTTCCGTTAGATTTTGCAACAAACGCGTCTATATATCACGTTTATAAATAATAAATTATATCGGTAAAATATTATCAACTAGAGTATATCGTCTTTCTAAAGTATGATAAATTAATTTTTAAAATTTTATAATACATTAAAAATATTCAAAAGATGATTATTTGCTTGTCGTCGTTCTAAAAATACGTAATGTATTTTTTATATTCTGTGTTACGAATGCCTTGATAATACGGAGTAAAATTGTTTTTATTTACACAACCAACCGGTCGGTGGACTTCTTAAAAATAAATAATCGATTTTATTACGTTAAAAAGAAGAGTCGATCGTATGTTTTGTGTGTACACAAAAACTAAATCGACGTAGTCGATACGCGACGGATACACGCGTAAAAAATTTCCGTATCTTACAAACGAGTTCTCGTTTATAAACATGGCATCTTTGAATTTTTCTCTTGTCGTGAGATGCAAATAGAAAGGATCGATGTTAGAGAGTTATTTATTTGGTCGAACCGCTCCTGCTTATTGACTTACGGGAAGTATCGTATGACGAGATACGAAGATACGATTTAAGCAGGTAAAATTTGAGGTGTCCGCGTGGATTGCGAAAGTAAACCGTTCTCTTATTTTTGGCAACGGATGTCCGCTAGGTTCGATACATTTCTCTTGTTACGTTCGCAGACAATTTCTTCCGAATTTTCATTTCTGTGGTATTTTTTGACATTGATACTGCGGAGAAACCTAAATTGTTAAAAATATAAACAAAATATTTAAAAAAATTTAAAGTTCTTATGAAAAAATTAGTTGGAATGAAAATAACTATTTAACTAAAATTAGAAATTTATTTTAAAAGCACACGATTCGGTGATTCGTTAGAATTCCTTGTATAATAAAAAGAATATTATATAACTAAGTAAAATTTTTTCCGTTTTTTTTTAAATTTATTGGATAACAATGTTATAAAACGTATTCGTAACAGTTCGTATATTTCCGAACGTGGATTTAAATTTCATAAAGCGTAAAAAATCTTTTTTATTTTCTCCATTTATTTTCTAAAATAAGGAACAGCCGTTGATATAATTTTTATAAGATAACTGTAATATCCAAACATTGAAAATATGATTTCGAAAATAACGATTCGTAAGAATTAAGAATATAGTATAGGTAATATGATACAACTGAAACCAATGGAACGAAATGGTTGCGTTATTCGATGAATCGTGTCGAAACAGGCCCGAACAAAAAAGCACCGAACCACGCAGATCCTATGCTTTAACCAAATAAAATATATGTTTCACAGGACGACCTCGATGAATTGTGTGTTATGAATATTAAGACGGAAGAGTTTGTCAGCCAGCCGAAGATTTATCCCCCCAAGAGGCGCCCGCGTAACGCGTTCGGCGACCAGGGCACGGAGGCGGATATCGAGGAGGCTGGACTCAGCGAGGAAGAGGCGGAGAACCAAGCGAGAGACGAGAACAACCAACCGACCATGACGCCGACGCCGGATCCGGTGCCGATAACGATGACGACAGCGACATCGATAGACGAAATCGACGCGGGTTCGAGGCACGCCGATCTCACAACCGGCGAGCCATCCGCGAACGACAGTCCCAAGCGCCGCAGGACTGACATCGACGAGGCTGCTTTGTTCAACACGTGAGACCTTCTTTGTTTTCGTTTTAGAAAGGCACATTCGGGTCGCTTCACCAAACTGTTCCTTCGAACGCTGCAACGCGGTTCTTCAGTCCTGGGATTAATACCTATATCCGTACTCGTTGCGAAATCTAGGAACTGAAAATTAACTTTTGCTCCAAAATTCCACAGAGTTATCGAAGACTATTTACGTGTACTTCCAAACTTTATTTTTCATACAAGTTAATCTAAAAATTGTATTGAAAATGCAGCTTTTCTAGGATAATTGATCCAGAGAAAAAATTGCTCGTTAGATTTATTATTTAATTATAAGTTTTGAAAGACACAATGGATATAACTTAATATTATAGTATGATATGTAAGGAATATTAATTAGTAACCGAATTGAGATATCGCATTTTTCTTCAATTTACACACAACGTGATATTTCTTGAAATAAACTATAGTATGTATTATAATTGAGAATAAATGTTAATTATAAAATGTAAATGTTCTCCTTAAACCAAAAATTTATGCTTAAACGTATATAAAAAATTGATAATGTTTCATCGAGACACAATATATTTTAAAAAACAGTACTGGGTTAAAAAAAGTTTTTCGCGAAATGTTCTTGCATCACCGTTCTTCTCGACTCTTGCTTTGAAATTAGTTGTATTTTAAAATTAAAATATGTACACGTGCATGTTTACATTATAAAAAGTTAAATATTATTTGATTTTAAGCATATTTGCATCCATAAAAATTACAGATAAGTATTTAGATATTTCCATATTAATTTTCATAATAATTTTTTTAAAGACTTAATAGTAACTTATATTTTATTTTAAAAAAATAACCATACCTTAATTAAAAGAAGAAAAATAATAAATTATTTTAGAAAAGACGCTTAATTTATATTAAAGAAAGTTTAATTTTTAGAAATTTAATTTAAAGAATTTTATACATGGATGTTTAATTATGTAAATACACCACTGCACGTAGATTTCTAAACGATAGAAGAAATTACTTATCTATTTTTAAATCTTTATTTACTACTACCGCTTTATAAATAATATTTTGAGAATCAGACTTGTTATGCAAATCATTGAGATCGTTATCTTAGTCTCCAATTTTTTTTTTTAAATAAGTCGTCTGCAATTGTTACCACTTGATAAAATGTACGAGCTTCTCAATGTTTACAATAAATTCCTTTTTTTGTTTTTAGTTCAAATAGAAAATCAAAGAATAACGCAATCTACTATTTCAAACACATGGACACGGACTCCGAGGTCAATAGTAACGAGAGTAATTCGGACGGACATCATCACCGTCGTCATCAACAGCTAAGGACCGCGGACGAGTCTTCCGAGGACGAGTGGACTTACACGTCTGCGCGTATGGACGTAAAACAACAGTCACAACAGCAGCAACAACAACTTCAAAAGCAAATAAATAAAAACGGTGTGAAGCTACGTTTAGATTTCGACGTTGCATCGGAAGCGACGACTATCGCTAAGAGGGACAATGATATGAATAACGACGTACTTAATGGAAACGTGCTCGACGTACCCGACGACGATGTTGAAGTCGATTTAAAAGATAAGCAACAGCGACACTCGAAAGATAGCAATAACAGCGATGATGAATGTGCTAGCAGTAAGGACAGCATCCAGAGGCTCATTAGAGAAGTAAGTTATATGTTTTCAAATTTAATTTGTTAAGTTCAAAAACTTGTTGGTTGTTGATTTTGGTTTAAATTAATTTATATAATCTCAGCTTCATTTTATTTAATTTTTTAATACTGTGAACAAGCGTTATTTTTATAATGTAAATGTTTGAACCTTTTTGCGCTGTAATTACATGAAATTTTATTCTTCAAACGACAGGAATATTTAGAAGAAATTGTTTAAATTAAGCAAGAAAACTTAATCGATATTAGTTATTTGAAAAAATAGGAGATTACTGTTAATCTATTTTCTAGTTTGAATGAATTCAAAATTGATTTCGAAAGAACATCTTAATTTATATCCATTTTATTTTACGTTAACAAATTTAACATTAAGCGATTTAACATGTAAATATACTTTTTATTCATCCAACTTCAGTTTTTGAATTACAAGTTACACGTTTACATCATGAAAATAATATTACGAAAGAGTGATGTCATTTAAAGGAACTTGAAACGAAATTATAATCATAGAAAAATTAGTTTACGAGAAATATAATATCAAAAAATATTAATCGACGAGATTAAAACAAAAAAATTATTTAATTTCATCAATATTAAAATAAAGTTAAAGTAAGAAATTTATTAAACATATGTTGGATAATATATTCTAAGTTGACTAAAAATAATAAATTAGTTTTGTAAATTTTACTATCCATATAATAACATGAAAGTTAGAAAATGATCTTTGAGTGTTGATATCGTATTGCCACGATTGTTATCCGAGTAACTTTTCTTAAATCCTAGTAGCGTAAACTTAAACGTAAACTTAAACGTAAACTCAAACGTAAACCTTGGCGTAAAACATTGAACGGATACTCAATTGTTAATACCATAAGTATATTAAAGTTGCCATAGAATCACTAAGTTTGTATATAAACTGATCGTTAAATTTTAACTTAAATCCTCATGATTTATATCCAAATGATTACGTACCTTTTAATTTTATAATAATTAAAAGTAGTATAATTTATTAAATCGAAGAGGTTCGAAAAAAATGTATAATTTGGAAGTAGTTATTTGAAAATGATTTAAGGTTAGATGAAATGTTAAAATGACGTACGAGGAAAAAAACTAAATCTGATTTGTTCGGTTGTTAACACATCCAAGGTAATCTTCTTCCTTCTCGATGCTCTTAGTTTGTATCTCGATAAAAGAAGAAACGGATCGAGTTAGCTCGAAACAGATTGACAATATTTAAATATTTAATAATAATCGATGTCGAGACTTATTTAATCGTATTAATCTCTTCACAGGTAGAAAAGTTGGTACGCGAGGAAGGCAAAGGCACACGTAGGGTGTCGTCACTGATCTTCGATGAAGAAAAAGGTCTACCGAACCCGCAGAATTATCGAGCGAAGTACACGAGGATCAAAGAGTGGCTGGCACTCAACTCGGCGCTTTGCCGCGAAGGCAGGTGCACCTCGCAGGTGAGTCTCGATCCGAGAACGAGAAAGGGCGAGAGAAATAGCCAGAGAAATAGCCAGAGAAATAGCCAGAGAAATAGCGAGAGAAAGAGCGAGAGACGAGGGAAGGACGTAAAAAATCGATGATTGCATGTTGCCGCGAGGGCAGCCGCATAAACGCAATACGGCTTCTATAAATATAAATGTGATGCGCTGCCTTTTCTTCTTTACTTTGTACCAGGAAATCAAAACAATTGATAACGCGTGTATTTACATTTATTACGAGAGAATTTTAATGCCGGTTTTACGTTTGCTGTGGTCATCCGCAATTACTATGATAACTGTATTTTCTCATTATTACTAGCAATACTTCTGCGTTACGATTGATTTTTTCTTTTTGCAAAATAAGTACTTGGATGATAAATCCAAGTTAAAACGTCATAGATGATAATTAAGGATCTTGCCGATATTGCAAACAATTTATTTTTTATTTATTTTATCTAATATTGTTGTTGGTAAAAAACACGTTATAATTCTGTACTCGTCAAAAATAAATTACCTTTACGTTCGCATTAAAACGATTAGTCGGTTGCGTGATACAATTTTAATGTTTACATTTTTTCTATTTTATATATTGCATAATTGAGAATTTACATTTCCTATCCTTGAATTTTAAAAAGTTATCGATTTAAAGTAGTAAGAATATAATTATATTTTCATTAGTCAAACGCTTAATTTATACCGAATCATTAAAAATATTTTCTCCTAATACTAAAAAACGAAATTCGTATCTTATAACTTATTTATATTAATAAGATTAAAGAATCGAATTTAATAATTGTATTAAATAGAAATATAATAATAAATAAATAATAAATAAATAATAAATAAAAATACATAATAAATGTAAATATAGAAAGTATAAGAACTGTTTTTATTACAATTTTTGTATTTACAGCAAAAGTTATTAGTTATAAAAATATTCTTTTTTTGCTGGTATTTAAAATGCAGATTAGTAACGCGGTTAATTTACGTAACAACGTAATGCTGAGTTAAAGAAAAAATTGATTTTGTTAAATGACCCAAGACTACTCATTTTGTTTAATTATACAAATTAGAGCTCGCGTTATTAAAACAGCAATGCAAGTAACATATATTAAAATAAGAAAGGAACGATACATTTTCATTTATTTAAGCGTTGTGAAATAGCGCTTGACCTGATTTAACACCTCGTAGAATAGAAAATTAGTTTAATAAATCGTAAGACGTAAAGTATCGAAGAAAACTCGAAAAAACTCTTAAAAAAACTGGAAAAAAGTAACGAGACTTGTATTACCTTTCGAACGTAGTATTGTTTACTGACGACCTCGGAGACACTGGACAGCTGTGACGCCAGCGGTGAGTACACAACCGGAGAGTCCGACGTGGAGAAGCAGTTGGACACCTCGGAGGAAGACCTCCAGAGTAGCGTCGTCACTTGCCGCAGACTCGACGACTCGATACCCGTGTCCCAAGCGACCTCCGCGGAAATCCTCGAGGAGGACGCGAAAGAGTCTTTGATCGAACGTAGCCCTCTGCCCCTAAAGAACTCACCCCTGGAGACGAGCACGCCGAAGGTGGTGCTGCGATCGAAGCGCAAGTCGAGCAATGGTCCGAGACCCTGGAGCGTCTCCTGCATCACACAGATCAGAAAACGCGCGAGTCTCGACTCCGAGGACAACGACCCGATTTCGCAATTCTCGATATCTGAAACAGCGCTGCATCAATTGATCGCCTCGCCTCCCGCCAAGTCCGCCTCCCTCGAGACTACGTGAGTATTTCCCATTTTATACTTATTTTATACTTAGGCTTTTCGATAACGCGGACAATACGTCCGCAATGCGCGGACAAAGTTCTTGTAAGGAAAAGAACTCTACGCTATTTTTTAATGTAAATACAATTTTTTCTTTATTTGAAAATCTTTATTTGAAAATCTTTATTTGAAAATCTTTATTTGAAAATCTTTATTTGAAGAAGAACGACCTTGTAATTCTGCAACGTTACCGACAATTTAAATTTATTGTAATTTATTGTAAAATGTCTTGGCGCGTTATTTCATAGTAACGCGAAAGTACAAATAATACTTCGTTGACCAACGCTAATATGATATTGTATTTCTTACAAGTTTCGTTATTTTTTCGTTGTAAAGCTTCGTTTGTAAAATCTTTAACTTTATTATTATCATTGTAATCGGTATTTTACACACGTTGGCCACGTAATTTGCCGTCAATTTACGGGAGCACGAACGTTGGACATCGAATCCTGTACAGCTTTTATTTTGAGATTTCGATTTCTAGAATCGAAATTAGGCGCTTTCACTGCCTAATAACTGGAAAAGATTGGAAAAGATTGGAAACTTGGTTTATTAAAGAAAGCAGCATTCTATAATAAACTGCAATATTTTTTGACATAAAATTTTGTACCTATTCGCAATTATTTGTACTCGGAAACGAATGCAGAGCTCCAGCGGTAGGAATGTTTTTTTAATTGACAGTTGTGATAACCAGAGATAGAAATCGAAGGAGCGATCGTGCTCTACTTTTGTTTCATTTTATTTTACAGAGAATCGCGTGCACCCTTCAATAACTCAACGTCGACATTGCTCGAAGAAACGATAATCGGTCACGATGCACGCGTGGTGAGAAACAGTTCGCTGCGCCGCAAGAAAAACAGGCTTCGCAAGAAAAATATGGTAAGCGTGTGGTCTTCGGCCTACCCTCTCTTTTTAGTTTCGACTTTTATTGTTTTAACTTGGCGCTCCTACGAATAATTTAAAAGTACAGAAACGAGGGCAATTTTCTGAGCGTTTTCATATCGAAATAATTACTGTATCGAACTACGAAGTTTCTGTCATCGAGCCGTTACATTCTACGTGATTGCTCTTTTAATTAAACAAAGGAAAAATTTATACGTTGTTTATACGCTTCTTCTTTTCTTACCATTCAATTTCGATCAATTAACGTATTTTTACAATTGGTAACAAAATTAGTTATTTAAAATAATGTAGTATGTAAAATACGCTGTTGATGTTTATATTAAATACGAATATCTCAAATGTTACATAATTACTCGAACAAAATTTTAAATAAAATTTATACCCGCGTATATAGTAAACGTTCCAACGATAAACAGTTAATTTTTTCTATATCGATTATATTTGTAATCTCGATAATACAAAGTATAAAATTTTCAAATACGAAGACGTTAATTTCATTTTGATAAATGGATATTTCATTCGAGTAAAAAAAAATGTTACCATAACAGTATTTAACCGTAGAAATTATTTATTTAAATAATTAATAATTCCAATACGATAGAATGTTTATTTAAAAAGCGCAAAGACGATAGAAAACAATATTTTTACACGTTTTCTACTTTGCTTGAAATATATATATATGTATGTATGTATATACATATAAATTAAGTTTTAATAGAGTAATAGAGTGATACGAGTGGAAGCTATCGATTATTAATAAAGAATAAAATATAATTTTTAATACCTGACGTTAAACATAAAGTAACATGTACCGATATAAAAATTTTCCGTTTCAAAGAAAACCAATTTTAAATAACAATAATAATCAAGAACGAGAACAGTATATGTAATAGCTCGTAATTAAATAATCGTAAAATGCGTAATCCAGATTTCCATATTTACCGTCCGCGTATCCGCACAGTAGTATCTTTTGCTCTACTTTTTCTCTTTGAATTTATCTCATCGTAAAATTTCTTTCCACGTAATTGGTGCTGATTTCAGGTTTATAAATAAAAATAATTTAATTAAAACAATTAATTAAACGCAATTGGAATTGAAAAAATTAATTAGACTAGAAAAAAAACTAAAGATAACGATTCAAGTACTTTCAACTTTATTTCAATATTAAATGAAACTTGGAATGGAACATGGAAGTGTAAAATGAATGGAATGTCGATCGGATATTTCCATCAGTCTTGGTTTGCTTTTCATGCTTTTCATTTGCAGGGTCGCAAAAGCGAATCGGGCTCGGATGGCGTGAACACGAGTAATCAGCGTTCGGAGGTGAGCGACGAGGTCAGTTCCGGGAACAACGCACCGCGTTCAGTTCGCAAATCCATCAACGGCCGACAAACGCGTTCGTTGCGCTCGAACACCTCGACGACGACTTCTGCTTCGCTTACGACGACGACGACGTCGACGACTACGACTACGACTACGACGACGACGACAACGATGACGACGACGACGACGATGATGACGACAAAAACCACGACATTGGTGAAGTCGGGCTCGTTTTCAGGCTCCAGTATTCAACGGGAGGGCAGCGAGCGGACGACCAACAGCGATCCTCAGCCGAATCAGGCGAAGCTCGTCTACTGTACCTCCACGGTCTCTTCGGAGTCCGAGGAGTTCGAGGAGGAGTCACCCACGTGCGGCAGGCCGATGCGCGCCGGCCGCGTATACAACAACTGCGACGACATCACCCACGCGAGCAAACAGATGCACACTGGTCAATTCAACGCCGGGGACAGCGACATCGAGAAGAACAGTCTTGGCAACAACTCCTTCTCCGAGCAAGCTTGGGACAACTATCAGGTACAGAATGTCGATCAAGTGGAATGTCGATACGATGTCTCGTAACCCTGGAACCCTGGCGTGGACTTGGATTTTATGTTGTTTGGTAGTTTTCGAGGCCTCGCAAATCAGTACTCGAGGACGCCATTCCAACTACATCTTCAGAAGTTTTACAAGCATTACCGATCTTTATTTTTTTATTATATTTGCTGGTTCACGAAATTACGCGCATACGAAATTGTGTACAACAAAATTACGTTCTTAAAGCGTAACGCTACTCTACGACTTTTAAACATTCATCTTTTTTCGGTTTACAAAGATAATTAATAACTTATACAAAATAATATAATATCGATCGCGTGGTTTTGTTTTAATTTTTTTTCGGTTTATTTTTTTAATTGAGCGGAAAGTTATTTTAGTAATTCCCGAATGTCTAAATTGGTAATCATAATGTACTTTGTAAATTATTATTAATTATTAAATATTTATTTTTTAAATTCTTGTTAGGAAAAATACATGAGCGAACCATACAGCGAAGTGGTAGATTTAGACACAGCTAGACGTCTTCTAGAATTTGGCGACGATTACAGAAATTTTCTCGACAGTCAATCGGACTGTGCTTCTAGTTTAAGTGCTGTTCACTATGTAAGTATTAGCATACGAATCAGATTTTTAAAGATATTTCTAGAAAGTTTTAAAATTACTTCGTAAAATTACATTTAAAAATTAGTTTTTTATTCGTATACGCGTTTATGATAAATAGTAATGCTTTTTTTTTAATCTTTTACATCCAATTTCTTTTACCAAATAATTTTTTAAAACTAACCATTCATTTTCTAATAATTTATTACATACATTTTTTAATTAAACTAGTAAAATGTTCTAATTAATATTTCCATGTACAAATAAATAAATTTGCACAAAACTTTTAAAATAATAAAAATATCGGCTTCTGTACAAAGTATAATTATTTAATATTTATGAAATCATAATGAAAGTATTGTAACTTAATATATGTAAACAAATTTCATTGTTTATACACAATATAACAGTATTATTTGAAATTTACAAAGTATTAAGAGATTTTTTCTAATGTAATTTTGAATATCAATAAAGCCGATGTGTTACATTTACGTTTAATATAATAGTATAAAATAATAATACATAATGAATTTAAAAACGATAATAATGTATCGATAATTTTTAATGTTCAACAGAAAAGCAACGTTACATCAGATGACAGCGATAGCGATTCCGAATTCAAACGTTTGGCAGAAACGTCGCGCAATCAGCTTCTACTTTCGGAAGCTCGATACGGAACTATGGCCGACAATAGCTTCGTACGTATTGCACTCGCGATATTTTATAATTTAATGAAACTATTGTGTAAAATTTTTTTACGAATTACACGTTATATTCGCATAGTAATAAAAAATGCTTACAATTTTTGGCGTAGTATTGGAACGAAAGTAGTTCGTTTTACATGTACACTATTCTCTTCATAGTAATGATTTACAGTATATTATGACGTTTAACGTTAATTTATACAATTTTTGTCGATTCGGTAGACAAAAGTAAAATAGTAAAATCCCGGACGAAAGTTTTCTCTTAGTCGATCGAGTAGTGACGATTTGTATATTCGTATTTTATTTGCTTAAATTAATTGATTCGAAATTATTTTTTTGAGTCGTTTAATATTTAATTTGAGTATAGTTAGACCACTCTTTTGACTTAATTAGCATGAAGGTATTTTATATGTATATTTGACTAAGTGTAATAGAAATACCAATAGTTATACTAAAGTAAATTATATAATTAAAATTATTATTTGTAAGAATAAATATTGCATAATTATGTTGTATTATTGAAATTGCTATTATTTTATTTTTTTAATACATAAAATTTTCATACGAATTGATTTTTATATTGCATGACATAGAAAAATAATATTTTATAATTCGAATTTTAAGCATTTACTTTATAATAAAATGAAAGAATAGTTGGATATGTTATGTCTGCGTGTGTAATTAAGCTTCTTATTTTTTCGCTTGTATATTTAAGGGTGCTTGCGCATAAAATCTGCTTATTTAATGCTTTGACATTATTATGTAACAAAAAACGTCTTTTTAATAATTAAAAAATTTTTTTAAGCCATGAATATTTAATGTTAAAATTCAAAATAAAAAGGATTGTTGAATAAACATTTTTAATATTATAGCTCTTTTTATCTATACTTAATTTTTTCGTATATTTTTTTATACTAAGTTATCGTTATAATACATTTTGATATAAATATACGTTATAATATTATCCAAAATTAAAATCAACCATAATTTATAATATTCTTTTTGTATAATAATTTTCTTGTACATAAAAATATATTGGTAAAGCGTACGTAAAAATTCGGAAAGTACGATAATTAAAACCGAAGTTGAAACTAAGTAGTAAAATTTAAATAATAAATTTTGACGTTACATTAATTTGAAAAATAGCAAGTAAAAATATCGTTTTATCATAATTTGATTAGTTTTATATACGTTTCTGTAATTTTATACGCAAAACCTTTTAAAAACCAGTTATATAGATTATTTAATTATCAAATAATTATGGAAATATTCATGGAGAGTTTCAACATTACTGTACAAGAAAATGTTTATAAAGAATAAAGAAAATAAAATTACGATTGTTCTGGTTCCTTTTTAATTAAAAAATTCCTTCTGCGAACCTTGATTTTTGAAATTTTGATTTCTTTCTTTTAAAAACGATAAATGTTATCCTTGCCTTGAAATTTCTTAAAACATATATATAGATCTAAATTTTCATTCGTTTGGTCAAATTTTATTTTGGTTTTATAGTTTTGCTTCTACTTGCTTCTTATTTGCTTCTTATTTGCTTCTTATTTGCTTCTTATTTGCCTATTGCTTCTACTCTTATGATCGTGTGGCCTTTGAGTCTTACTAATCCTTTCCGCTTGCTCGTAAAAGATGCAAGTACATCTAACAAGTTTGTCATTGTATGAAGAGTTAAGTAAAATGCTTTCGTAACCTTGGCATAAGATGCTCTATGCATGAAATACGTATGTATATTTTGGTCGAGCGACCATAATTTTCAAAACCGAAATGTGAGCGTGTGTGCGACTTGTTTCAGAACGAACTCACGCGCGTTTGCCGTGAAAACATAAGGTGTCTTCGAACCATATCCGAGGCGAGCAGCATTTCCCGTCACAGCGACAAGCATAACAAGCAGATACGTCGTGAGTACAGAGTAGGAAAATATTTGGCTTACGATCGCCGATATTCACAGAAAATTTTTCTGTCTTGCACAGCTGCTTCTTTGTTACCATATCAGCGGAATTGCTTTTTTTTTTTTGTAGCTCTTGCTGTTTTTTACCTCTTTTGCTTTTCACTGTGTTCTTCGTTTTGAAACGATGGGAAGCGTCGTAAGGGTTTTTTCAGAGTTTCGGAATTCATTAGGTTTTGCTTCGATTTTAATGGAGGGACAACATTTTTATATACTTTCTGTACACCTCAAAAATTATTTTTTTTATTTATAATTGTTTATTTCATTGATCAATGAAACGTTTACAAGTTACGTACATTTCGAACATTCTAAGAAAATAATTTAAACACGCTATCGTTTAAATCAGTATACCGTTTGAAATATTTTTTACCATCGTTACATTATGCTTTTCAAGGATAGTCCTATTTTTAAAATTCGAGGATTTTTTATCGATTTAGGTTTTCAAACACGTTATTATTATTATTATTATTCTTAAAAAATATAAATAGAGATTGAATTAGTAACAAGAAAAATAATTCGTTCGTTAGATAATATATTTTATTTATATATTTTCCAGTTGAAACGTTACTTATATCTGATAATATGATAAAATTTATAAAAATAGCTGTATTTGAACATCACTTAAAGCAGTCGGATTACGTTCGGATTACACTGGAAATATATTTGAAAAAGGATGTAACATAAATACTAATAAGTTGAAATATAATTTACATTCAATATGAACATTTATACAAATTTTAAATTTATGGACTATTCATAAATACTCCAATAGTCAAGTTAATCATAATTTTTGTAATTTTTTTTTCAATTAAACATTTTTACCTATTCATATTGATTTGTAACTATAATTCGAAAATATAATTGTAACACTAATAAACTTTTAACAATACTTTATTATTTATACTACACTGATCAAATAGATTTTAATTTGACGTAATTATTATTATATAATGTACATATGACATATAATAAAAATGTATAATTATAATAAGTTATAACCGTACAGCTTATCAGTGAGATCTAAGTTATTTTTAGATCTTTAAATATATCTGAACATTTTTTTCAGGTAAAAGTTGCTTTGTAAATATAGGCTATTATCTGTAAATATCATTTTAATGTAAAAAATAGAATAAAAGATATATTTAAACGGTAATAAAATTTTATTTTTTTTATATTCGTTATTTGATGGATACGTTTATTTTATGACTAGTGGACATACCATATTGTGTATCATTTACTTTACACAGATAATCTATATATTAAATCAATAAAAGAATAATAATTAAAATTGTATCATTACGTATTCGTTAATTTGATATTCTATACTTTGAGGATGATTATAATTTGGCTAAAATGCTGAATAAAATCAGTAATTTGCATCGTGTACTAGTATTTTAGACTGTTAAATAGTTATTTATAATCAACGATTAATTATAAATTTAGTTGCTTTACGAATAATGTTTTATAATGTTATTAAGAATTTAAGCTATGTTTTTAACACTGGTTTTTCATTATTTACTAATTTCATTAATCTTATGAATTAATTTATCATACAATTCTATTTTATTCGATTTTAATTTCGTTTCGTTGCTTTATTTATTATTTTGTTTTATGAAAATTAACAATGTATATTAATTTATTATTTAATAAATTTGTACCGTGACTGAGAATACTAATATTGGATCCTTTTAATTTTATAGTTTTTCATACGTATTCTTTTTATTTGTAATTTGTTGATGCATGTTAGTACGTATTAAAATAAAATTTACAGAATTCAATTATGTGCCACATGTAAGTAAAGCTTTTTTTGGAAACCAAAGGTTTCTTAAAAAAAGTCCTAATTCACCAAAGGTACGTACCACACCTAAATAATACTTTTAAGAACGATCGTTGATGAATTTAAACGAGTCTTCAATGGCATTCCATAGGATAACGTAATATTACGTAGGATACGTTGTTAAATATATACATAATATGCGCTCAATTTCTGTAGAAAGAAGTGCAATGACGTCATTAAAAAAATTCCATCTTTATTTTACGTAATATCATATTTTATATTTCTCACGATCGTTAAAAATAGTTCAAATGTATATTTATTGCAAAAATCATATTGAAATTAAACAATAATATTTTGATTATTAAAAGAAATACTGTTAAATAAAAGCTAACGTCGCGTATAAAAGTATTTATAGGTTATACAAATTAAAAAATATTTTAAATTTCTCTTAATAATTATACAAGGTTTCTAATTATATTATTAACTTAATTTTATAAAATAAGAGTCGTATAAAGGTTTGATTCAAAAGCAACGATTGATTAGAACATCGTATATTTTTCTTTAAAAACGAAACTCGAACGCATTATATATTAAGTACTTAAGTACGTATTATAATTTTGAGTGATTTTACTCGGTATATTTAATTATACCGAATAACGTAGGTTTGCCGGTATTATATTTAGCGTTACAAGTTTAAAAAAAAACAAAAGAATTCGCTCTTTTTTAATAAATGTTTGTCTTTAATCGCTCGAGAAAGTAATAGTACTAATTAAAGCCGTGAATAAGACACAATTACCGTTATTTACATTATGTATCGTGCGAGTACGATATCTCTCGAAAATTCTTGTAAAATAAAACGAGGATCGTTGGAGCTTTTACTTCAGTTGTATTCGTTTCCAATTTTAGCAGCGATTCGATCGCTATTATCTAATTAAGCCAGCGCTTGGGATTATCGCGCGTAGCGATGCACGAAACACGTACGGAATATGGCCGAAAGTGCGATTCGAGCAGGACTCGCTTCGAAACTCGGGACATTTCCTTCGGCCAACCGCGGCCAAACGCGGCCAAACGCGACAGAGCCTAGCTCCTCTAGCGGATCGAGCGATCCTCAGCGATCCTCGACTCCGCGGTAGGGATTTAGCCGCGTGACGTTCTTCGCCAGTCTCGGCGCAGCTTCGCCGACGTGTCGACGCGCGCGGGATTTTTTCCGCGCACGATATCGCGATCATGTCCGTGCGGACCGACTTCGTTGCGACCACCACCGGCGCCGCCCCCGACGATCGTACGTACACACCTTCCTTTTGCATCTGCTTCACTTTTTTTTTTTTAACTCGAGGCTCGATCGCGAGTTTCGACGATTATTGGGTAGGATTCGAATCTTATCGTAAGATCGATCCTTGGATAACGCTTGGCTCCAGGAATTTAGAGTATCAACTAAATTACTCTTTAACGGGCGAGCTCCTTATCTTTTTATCGATACTTTCTAACGACGTATTTAACTCGAAACGCCGAGAGTCGAGAGCGGAATCAGGTTTTTTTTTTTAGTTTTACAACAAATTTTTCCATTTCGAAAAGTAGGCGCCAAACCAACTTATTTTCTTGGCTTGATAACGTAAGTAAAAATTGCGATATTCCTACTTTCTAAATTCAATTTCAATATCAATGTGTGCAGTAAATTTTAATAAAAATACCTATCCTATTAATTGCAGAAAACGTATTTTGTCGTTGTTTTTATTGTTTTGAAAACAAGTTTGCGATAATATCGATTTATTTTTAAATCGTCGTTAAAACTTGTTTATAGGAGTGTAATTATATATCTTTCTCTCTAATCCCACATCAAAATTATTTGTATGTTAATATAAAAGCGATTTATCGATATCCTGATCACTTTTGCGAGATACTGAAAATAGTAGTCTTTTAACGAGTATCGGTGAGTAAATAATTGGTTTAAAACGTTCGTAGAGCGAATGTTTAATAGTAATGACATGTCCGGGATGTACACGGTTCGTGTTTTTTTTTTTATTAGTTAAATTCGATCGTTGCTCGTTCGTTACCATAAAAATATTGTACATTCGTCGAGTATATATAAATTTAGATCGGTTTCGCGCCTTTTCAAAATTCTTATTAATTATTAGTTACATTTGAAAAATTATTGTAATTCACCGCGTAAATCGTAATATCGACGCGTTTATTTTTCCTCGTGTCAGCCATTAACCATTAGAAAATACGAAACTGAACATCGTTCACGAAAGTCGCGTCGTGTCGTCGTGGTAGCGGTATTCCTACTAGTTTCTGCAGGAATTTCGAAGATACGCTCGAGATGTCGCATGTTCCACTTACTCGTTACGATCGCGGTGATAATGTCGGTTAACTCGTAAGTTGCGATGGCTATATTTATAAATCGAACGCGTAGAGGCGGTCGACGATCGGAAAAGGACCAGTCCCCTGAAAAAAAATTCACTCCTGTTACTTACTCCACATAGGCAATCGCGGTAGGCAATCGCGGTAGGCAATCGCGGCTTTCGTACGTTTACGATAGGAAACGCGTCTTCGTTGCGCGCCATAAAAGTATCTCCGTTTATAAAGAGGAGATCGGTCGTACGTATCGCATAGACGCTCTCAAATTCATCCGCAACTGCTTTAGTGTAAGACTGACCCCGAATGCGCGTGCATGATAAATTTTCGAATCCAGTATTATGTCTCGTCCTGGCGACGTCCTTCATCGAAACGTAATCGATGAGAATCGATTCGTCCGCGAGTGATGTTCGTCTTCTCGGTGGGCTTTGAGTTTTGAATTAGAGATATTCGGATGGGCATCGTTTCACCCGCAAACGCGAATTCACTTCGCGTTCCCTACAGACTCCGGACTCATTTTTAGCGGTGACGTCAGTTTGTTTCACCTTCGGATTAAACGCGAGCTCGGCGAATCGCGAATTTGCCGCGCGTTCTTAACCGAATAACACATTGAGCCAACCGCTGAGGTAATGTCTTAAATAAGAGGATACGAGGAAATGTGCAGCCAGAGTTGCTCGAGTGTTCGTTTACTTAACTGTTAGCTCCTTATTTATTTATTTATTTATTTATATTAATAACGAGTACTGGGGATTATGATAACCCATCGAAAACTTTAATTAGTAATTTATTATACTGTGCAATCGCAACATCGCATATTTTTCCATATAATTAGAAACAATATTTCTAAAGAGAAACTATGTAGAAACTGTTTTCCAATTCAGTATCATGAATTTTTTTTCAAACGCTTTTATTTCATTTACTTTGCGTAACTATTTTATAATTAATTTGTACCAATGTTCCAAGTTTTTTTTTTCTATTTTTGCAAATATATTTTATTACAGACACAGTTTCGGTTAAATTCTGGAAATTTCCAAATTTTTAATTTTGCTCACTTTCTAGTATAAAATCAAAAAGTCGTTAACTTCCTTCTCGATTCTCAACCATCTTTAGTTTTTTCGGTTGAAAGTTTCTATAATTATACAATATGCTGTTATTATCGTTTGTTTTTCAAGTTGATAATTAATATATTATGATTCTAATCAATTAGTTATTATAAATTCTTCTTTCGAGACCATATTATTATTTTTTATTATATTTATCAAAGTGTTTCTAAGATAATTTTTATAAATTAGTATAAACTCCTTATATTGTTTTTTTATATAATTTTTATAATTACAAAACTATAATTTATAGTCTGTTATGAAACAACCTGAACATTCTTAGGATAATGTTTAAAAAGTTTTATCGTTTCATTTTAAGAGTTGAATTTGAAATTGAAAGAATGAAAACTTTAAAAAAAGGAAATCTTTAAACGTGCTTTCAATGTTTCTTCAACGTACTTTCAATGTCTCTTCAACGTTCAGTAAACGTATTTTCAATGTTTCTTCAACGTTCTTTAAACATGTTTTCAATGTTTCTTCAACGTTCATTAAACTTACTTTCAATGTCTCTTCAACGTTCATTAAACGTATTTTCAACGTCTCTTAAACATGTTTTCAATATTTCTTCAACGTTTATTAAACGTTCCTTCAATGAAAAATTTAATTTGAATTTGAATTTTTTCTTGTTTTCATTTAATTATTGAGATATATTAAGGAAATAAATTTTATAGTACGTATTTATAAGTAAAACTTTTTGATATATTTACAATTTTATGTCATGTTTGCTCATACCATTCATTTTAGAATGATTTAAATTTTTTTGTTTTCTCTCTTTCATTTTTTTAAAGTAATAAATTTATATGATTATTTACGATTCTTCACAACCCAGCAAATTCATTTGTATGATAACATTAAATCTAGCAGTCGACTTTATTAATGTTAAATCCGAGATCAGTATAACGAAAAACTTTTCTTTATAGCTTCATTCGGTACGATATCTTATAATTATGTATTCTTTTATTTATTAGTCAAAGACATACATATTCAATTTTTTATTTTAATTTTTACATATTTATCAAGTATATGCTTTTTTGGCATTTAATTTGGCATTCTATACTAATATAAAAAAGGAAATTCAAATAATTGCATTGAAATAACTATAAATAATACATTTAATGTAAAATATTGTATTTATACACAAATAAACTATTAAAAAAGTTAATACTTTCGATAACATTAATTATAAAGAAGAAAATAATATGAAATTCATTGAAACACATATTAATGAATTTTCTAATATATATTACATTGAAATGTTATACCTTTATAATATCCTATACATATTACAAGTACTATGCAATAGGAAATATAATACAATAAGTGAACTATAATATTGAAACTTATAAACTTATTTGTTTTGTTATTCTGAATAAAAAAATTAATGTATTTATTAGAATTAATTATAGTAAAAAATATGCACAATATCAATAAAAATGATCTACAATCCTATTTAATTATTATAATTGTAATATATCTTTTGATTTTACGTGATTTTATATTTTAATAGAGATTAGATTTAGTTTTGTGTACATTTAATAAATATTAAACGCGTAAAATGAAATTATTGAATGCTAAATGTAATATATATAAAGTACATCTTTGAAAGTAAGTTTTATGAAATTAAATTATGATTCATATTTAAATTATTTTTTTGTTAAGTCACGCTTTTGCATCATTCGGTAAATTTTTAGAAATACTATTCATAAAAAAGATAATAAAGCTTTTTAAAGAAATTATAACTGAAGATAAATATTTGAAATAAGATCAATTTCACTGAAATTATCATTAAAATAAATTCAATATCTTATATATACGTTAATAATTTTTTGTACGCGTTAGTTTATCTTTTGTTGTTCGTTAAAAGAAATTTATAAAATTATACGATAAAAACTTTCCCTCTAATAATATATTGTAAACTTAAGATTTAAGTAGATATTATAAATATTTTATAAAAAAAAAAACAAATACACATAAAAAATATTTTGCGTATTTAATATATTATAGAGTTTTAGTATGTATACATTTTTAAGCGAATAATGATTAGTAAAGTATGAAAGGTGAATGACTCGGTAGCTTTCATCGATCTTTTACAAGCAGAACAATACGAATAACGGTCGAGGTGATAATGCTCGTAGCTTCTTTAATTATTTTATTTAATAAATTAAATAATTCGATACGGGCGAAATTTCAAATATTGAACGTTACCATTGCGGTTAATCTTCGCGATAGTGAATCAATTTTTTCGATATTTATAATTGTATTATAAAAGCATTTAGTAAAATTTGCGGAGACCTTAATCTCGTGTTTAAATATTATTTAAAAAAATGTAACTTAGCATAAAGGAGTGTAGGGTAAAAAAAGTTGTACTCGCTCGAGTAAGATTCGTTTAATTTATTTATGGTATGTATCGTAAAAAAGCAGCGCGTCGATGTAAAAAAGTAAAAAAATTATCGATTATCTTAAGATCTTCTGTCTTCAAAATTTTCATTTAGTATTTACGTAGCACAGCGGATCGTACATAAGTTTAAAAATTGTAGAGAAATTGGTGAGAAATTTGGATTCGTGGGCACTTAAAAAATAACAGCACGTTTTACGCGTGTAATTTAATTAAGGTAAGATTTGTTGGAGCAGTAGCGACTGGAAAACTCGGAGAGCGCAACCAAGTAAAGCTCGCGATCGATTATCTAAGCTCGATAGCCTAGATAGCCTAGATGTCGGATTTTCTACGCAAGCGTCGCAGTAACGAAGTAATAAATGGTTTCGCAAAAGCAGTGCTCGAGCGGCAAGAGTCCCGAGACTTTTGGCGAGAGGTGGCGAGAGGTGGCGAGAGGTGGCGAGACGAGGCGATCGATTAAACGGTAAACGATTCCTTGTCGGTATAATCACCGGATTATATACTTAATCGCCCAACTTTTCCGGGGCTCGCGGCTCGCGAAGAAGTTCGAGTTTGCCATTGAATTCTCGCTGGTTCACCGCGGAGTTACGTTCTCTTGGAGTTTGCTCTCCCGTCCGTTACGTTGGCCACCATTACGCGTTCCCCCCACGTACGTTAGAATTCCCGGAACTACCGCGAACCCGCTGTACCTCGTGTCCGTTGTTAGCGCGTCCACGAGGAGAAAAAGAAGAGCACCGGCTGTTCAGCAGCTGTCGGAGAGCGTTTGGAGAGCGTTCGGGAGAGCGTTCGGGAGAGCGTTCGGGAGAGCGTTCGGGAGAACGAACGGACCTCGAGAATTCGCCGGTGTTTTACTGTTACGTTACGGCGCCGTTTTACAGAGCCGAGCGAGATAGATAGAAACAGATAGAAATTTATGTGTGTCATTGGCAGGTAGAAATACGATGGCGAGCGGGGGAGGCCGATCGAAATGGCTATAAGAACATTAGCAACGCGACGCGAGTTCGCCGGTGTCGGAGAAACTTTGAAGCTCGATCGATACTAATCCTTTGTTTACACTGGTATCAGAAGCGATACTCGAGCAGTATTTCTTCGCGTTTCATCTCTGGGTATTTTTTTCCATCCATTTAACTATTTAACTTTTCTTTTTAGCTTCTTTTTCCAAATTATCATAGTAATGTTTACGCTACGCTTAATTTATTTCCGTTACTATTAGCTGTTTTGCATTTCATAAAAATACACGCTTTATAAAATCCAGTTATTTAACATTTGAATATTTATAGTTTCGCAATAATTATAAGTTTTGATAGTTTATAATTTTCATGCAACTTTTGTACTTTCATTTTTACAGAATTAATTATACATTTCTGATTCAATAGCTATTTATTCATAGAAAGTAGTTTTGAATATTTAAATTATATATTTTTCTTCTGTCGATGTGGTTAATTTGAATCAGTCGAGTAAGTTTTACTGGTACAAAATTTTTTATATTTTATCGTTGATATAGCATAAAAAACGAAACGTCTTAGAAATTATTAACGATTACCGTTATTTTTTATTTAGTGTATTTTGTTGTTATGAATGTTATTTTTATGGTACGTCAACGAAACAAAGTTAATAAAATATCTTAAAATTATAAAAAATTATCTAAAACAATAAAAATAAAAAACTTCTTCGTAGCTTACGTAGAATTTAGTTTTGTAAACTTGAGAAATTTAAAAACTAGGTATGATAATTATTTCGATAACTTGGCATTGTTATTTTCTAACTCGAAGAATCTGAAATCAGCTGTATGACATAAGGGGATCCCAAAAGTTTTGAAAAGAAAATCTCGGAAGATTTTAAAAGTATAAAATCTTTTTTATCTTTATATTATATATAAATAATTAGGTTATATTTTGCATGTAATGAATATTATTTATTATTCAAATTTTAATAATGTATCGAATACGTTAAAAATATATAATCGAAACAAATTATTTATGAGTAGGAATGTGTAATAAGAATACATTAAAAAACGTAAACATATTTCTAAACTTTTATAAATTATTTTAATAATATTCAACGTAAGAATAATCAGCTCGATAAAATTTAGACCATTTTTAAAGGAAAATTAGAATTTTAATAATAATTATTTTATTGTACTTTAAGGTTTAATATTTATGTAATTTATATATAAAGATTAATTAATATATGAAGATAATCCATACTTATTTTTCTGAAATTTATGTAAATAATAGCCTTTAACGATTTATTCGATTCATTTAATCGATTGCATTCTGACAATGCACATTTATTATTTTAATTTATAAAACAAAATAGAATTAAGTTAAAATAGAATAAAGTTCAAAATTTACATTATCTGATTTTCTGAAACAATCTCTTTGATTATTAACTCAAATAAATTAATTGTACAAGTTTGTCACAGATAATATTTCAAATATTGCTTGAATGTTTTGATACAATGTTAACTTGATTTCACAAAGGTATATAGGTAACGAAAAAATCCGATAAAAAAACTCTGAACATTAAGGGAGAAACAGCGTGTAACGAGATGTTTTCTAAGATTTTAATTACAGGCTTCCGCTAAGTTACCAAGGATACGTTCGCTATATCGGGAATGATGGGAATAGCATCGTGGTTAAAAGTTTCATAGGAAGTAATTTGACGAATGCGGTGGTATATTGTCTTCCTTGTTAATTTTGCTCTACCTAGAAAATAATAACTAAATATTTTTAAAGAAGAAAATATGTTTTCGAAAATATGTAGAGTAATTTGAAAAAATTTTCGAATATATATTTTATCAAAATTTAGATATTAGCTATTTTGTTATCAAGATTAATTCAAATGAAATCAATACGATTTGGACGTTACAAGCTTATAACGCACTCTTCTTTTAAAACTAGAGGTTTAAAATTTTTAATTTCATCAGCGCATTTCTATAGAAATTAATGCAACATATCGATACATTTGGAACCGTAGAAAAATAAATATCATCCGATATTTAACAAATTGATAAACCTTAAATTTAAATACTTGGATTGACACAAAATCTAATACAATAAAGTAGTATAATGTAAATTTTTTACTTAATATTAATAATAACGCTTAAAAATGTCTTGAATTTTCAGGCTTAATAGAACGATGGGAATCTCTTTCGCTTAGGGTAGAGGAAGCACAAAAGATCAGCGTAATTCATCGCGAAATGACAGCTATGAAGTTGGAATTCTGCGCGGCGCAAGAAAGACTGACATCTTACAGAGTTGTTTTAGAGGAATCTCACGTCATCGAAAGTCGCATCAACAGGATTCAAGTAAGAAGCCTGTCCGTCTATTTTTGCATAATAAGGTTACGCGATAAATTTTCCACGCATCGTTCACCGCGTTTAGCGCCAAGTTCACCGTTTATACGAATATTTACAATTAAACGCGTGGAATCATCGACGGCTCGAAGGTGCAATCGAACTTTGATTTGGAATAAGTATCACCCGCAGTCGCGCTTAAAGTTCTTATCGAGTGAGGAAAAAGCGATTCTCTCACACCTGTTGAACGTTCAACATTTTTTACCGATAAAAGTATTTACTTTAACGTAATGTTTGAGCGAGGCACGAGTCATTCTTTTGTTCTTTTGTTCTTTTGTTCTTTTCTTCTTTTCTTCTTTTCTTCTTTTCTTATTTTCTTCTCTCTGAGAAAGAGGTCGTTTGGCCGAGGCAACCGCGCGTTATCGAGCCTATCAGAGGAGAATAATCGCGTCGAAGAGAAGGAATCGAAGCGCGTTCTCGAAAGGCATTATTTTAGGCTCGCGAGTCGAACCGCTTTGCGAAAAACGCGAAAAACGCGAAAAACGCGAAAAACCAGCCGTACGACTCAACAACCGGTTCCCGTTGCGAGTAGGAAAGTCTCCGTCGGCTGCGCATCGCGTCTGGTTTTTCCGCGACGATATCTAGCGATCTTCTTCTGGCAAGTTTGACGACCCCAGGGAAGCGAAAGTCCCGATTGGAATACGGAGATAAGACGGGAGATCGATAATTAGGAGATCAGTTTTTCACCGAGGAGGAAGAATTTTTCCACGAAACTTTTCCGCTCGATACGTCGGGCTTTGCACGTTCGTACGCAGTCGTTCTTTTTCCACTCGCGTCGCGCAGAACAGGTGTTCGAAAGATTTTGATATCGTGTTAGTGAAAAACCACGAGAAAGTAAACGAAGAAAAAAATGTTCAGATTTTTATCTCAGCGAACCAACGTTTTTTATTAACGACGTGTTTCCCATTATTCGTGATTGCGCGAAAAAATATTTATAATTGAGTGAAATGAGATTGATCGTGAAAATGCAGTTTTTATCGAAAAATTTAGGCTTTGAACTTAATTATACTTTCTCGAGGAGAAAGCATTATGTCACCGACAAATAAAAACTTTCGTTAGTATAATTTAACATGCTCTCCGCAATTTTATTACTCGCGCTATCCTCAAAATTAAGGAACAACCGTTTTTAAAACGATGCAAATAATTACGTAAAAGTCGTAATTGGATACGCAAGAAACTATAAAGATTGGTATTCAGAAGTATAAAAAGTGTCTCGACGGATTCGTGGCTATCGCTCGATTGGCAAAGAGTATTGTTTTCTTTTTTTATACCGAATCGTTTCACTTGCCCGAAGATCTTGATCACTTTTTCTCCGTGACAAGCTGATTAATGACTAAATGGTACGAGTTGCAGTGAAAGTAAAAACGTCGCGTGATTGGACTTGTGCATACACAAAAAGTTTGTTTGGCTTAGTGGTGGGACAAAACATGTGTAAACGATTTCGTTATTGGCAAAAAGGTAGACTTATCGAGAAGGCGGTGCTGAAAATGTTAAACGAACAATGACGATATCTTCTTAATATACTTATTACCTTTCTTTACTCAAATTTTTTTCGTGAAAGCTTTTTCTATTAATAAATAAATACACGTTTACCCTAAATTTTTTCGATTTTTTAAATTTAACGTATACGCACATTGGCTATCACGATTGAATTAAATTTATTATAAGTAGCGTAAGCGATAAGAAGAAATTTATAAATTACTGTTACAAATACAATTAGATAATAAAATCAAATTACATAATTTCCTTATTAAATTAGATTTTGACGTTAAATCTTTATTACAAATATTAATAAATAGATTATTAAATATAGATTTTTTATTGATAATTCTAAAGAAATAAATATAAATTTGCGAAGAAAATGATTATATTAATTTTTATACTGAACTTGGAAATTAAATTATATTTTTTGCCAAATACGGTTTAGAGAAGCATCTCTAAGAAAATATTTCATTTATCTGTGACTAATGCTATCTCCTTGTACGATGTCGAATCATAAATTTTGTATGGTTCTGAAAAGAAAATTGCTTCATATATTTACTAATTTAAAAGTACAAATGTATAGAAAGAAACGAAGAATTCGTTGAAAAACAATTAAACCACAATATTTATTTCTATAAAAAATTGAGTAATATCTAATAAAAATTTATTCGGTATTAAAAACTTAAGCTTTTTTTTTAAAAACAAATTTATAATAAAGATAAGAGATATCTATTGTTATTTCTTATTACAATTAACACAATTATCCAAGATTTATTATAACACTATTATTTAAAGTACTTATTATAATATGAATCCTATCAATAGTATTAAAACTGTAATGCATTAATTTAATGCTTAAATTTATTGATTTTTAATGTATTTTTTAAATATTATAACGAATTGCAGAACGAACTAACCAATTTAAGGGATCGCAAACCCGCTATGCTTGCATTAAACGTTTCAACCCATCGCCTTATCACCGATCTTAATCAAAAGACGTCGCCCACATCTGCCGCTTTGAAAGATGGAGTAGCAGACTTGTACAGACTTTGGGATGAAGCTTTTCAGAAGTAAGAGAATTTTTGTGCATTATATTTATTTAAAAAATTGTACTTTGTCTGTACGAAACTTTTAAACAATTTCACTAGTTTTCGTACTTTCGCCCATAAATTTAAGGCACGATTTTAAAAAATAGTTGAAAGCTTTACCATTTACAGAAGATACCAATAATTTGAAATATTTACCTTCATTTCTCGAATGCAAATTATTATCGAGACAATGTTATTTTTTATAAATTATACATTATTCGTAAAAATTATTGATGAATTTTCCGAATATTAAACTTACAATTTATATTTACATTGTCATACATTATGTATCTGCTGAATTGGAATCTTTTCATATAGTTTGGGCATAGTTTCCAACGTTTAGTTCCCAACATCGAATATATTTAAAATTAGAAATAAATATTTAGTAAAGCAAAGGAAAATAAAAAAATTGAATAGCCTTGAGTTTAGTAAATTTTAACCACGTTATTAGTATTCGAGTTTATTTATATCTTAGAACTTTGACTACGCAACAAACTGCTTTCAGGGGAAATCAACAGCTTTGCGCTTTACAAGCAGTTCAGCAATTCGGTCTACGTCTCGCAGAGCTTCAGTGTGCACTAAGGAGGGACAAGGACACCCTAGCGGTTTTGGACGCGGCACTCAAAGCTGGAGCTACAATGGAAGTGGCTTCGTCGGTGAGGGATGTTGCGAGATTGCTTTCAGAGAAACACGAAAATAATAATCAAGTGAGTTCATTCAAATTCGCCTAATGTAGATTTATTATCGATTGTGCTATCGATGCTATCGATGCCCTGAGTTTTTGGAAAGAAGTAGATCTTTGATCGTTCGAATCAGGTTCGGAATAAAGTAAATAAAGTAAAATGTAAAACGCATTTTAAAACTTTAATTTTAAATACGCGATATGTAAGCTCTAATTTATTCGAGTGAACGAATTTTGGCAAGATTGGTTTAGAGAATATTTGAATATCGATCGACGAGATTAAGTCGGAAGCCTTAAAGCAATTAGCCTTAAATAATAAATCGCTTCTCAACATCCAGTCAACTTTTGAATACGGAATGAACGTAAAATATTCTACTACACTTCGATACCGTCCGAATGCGAAACATACGAAAGCTTACACGTCAATGTTTGGGATTTTCAGCAAAACACGGTCCCGGTAACGACGTCGAACGGCGAAGACTCCGGCAACGCAACGCAGACATCTTTCAACGACGCGTCGACGACGGTCTGTCCGCTGGTCGGCCTCGAGGGTGGCTCGCTCTCGGACAGCGGAATTTCCGACAGCGGTAGCGAACAAGAACTGAGCGAACGCGAACGTCGCCTCGCCGCGCTGCGCAGACTCACCCGGAGTCTCGAGTCGCAACTGGTACCCGATGCCGGCGACGAAGTCCTGGGCGAGCTCTGGCGGCGCGTCGAGGATGCCGAGGGTGAACTCAGAATGCTTCAGAAACAATGCCGGGAACTCATCGTCAAGACGGCGGCTAGTGTCGAGTCGCGAGCCAACGTGCGACCGGTTAATCCCCCGAATTATCCCGTTCTTAGGTAAGTCATTCCAGTTGAAATTCCACTCCCTGATTTCCACCCCTTTCGTTTTTCAGCAGCTATTTTATTCCGATATAATATAATATAATAGAAATCATAGAAATCATAGAAATCATAGAAATCATAGAAATCATAGAAATCTTAGTAAGAAATTCTCGGTAAGAGATTTTTTATTATTATTATAGATATCGTTTTTAGATATTTATCTCGTGGCTAATTTCTCGATTCAATTAAGAATTTCAATAAGAAAATTTTTTTAACGTTACAACTTTTGCAAGAAATCGATGAACCGTTACGATCGAAGCTGCAAATCTATTCGAGAAAAGTCACGAATTTCGTATCGAATAAATAATTAAATTGTGTCAACGATCTTATTTAATAAGAAAGATTAAGAAATCAAATTTCCGTGTTTATGCTATTCGATGTATTTCAGAGCAACTATAATAATTTTATACGGATAATGCTTATCAAGAATTTAATTTACAATGAAAAACAATAGATAACTAAGTAACTACACTAAGTAAATACGACGCAGTCCATTAAATTTGCTCATTCGTGGCAGGAATTTTATTCGTACATTTTATTTATACATCGCGATGAAATACTGAGATAAGACGGAAAGAAACATCATCCTCGATAATTGCGGATTTTTTCGTTCCGTAATCAAGTAGCCCGAATAAAAATAATAAAAAATCATAAAAGTATCTCTGGCAATTATCGAAGGGTCGAAGCTTCTCGCCGAGAATTCGCTTACGCGTCTAACTATGTTGGGTTGATCACGCAGCAAGCGGAAGAAGATACCGCATCCATTGGCACCGATTCCGATAACGATCGCGCAGCCCAGCAAAGTACCGGGTAACTCCACCTCGACTGACGACCCCGACAACGAACCAGGGGTTCCGCGTAGTTGGGTCTGGCGGATTCTGCGAGCTGCTCTGCCTTTCCAATTGGCTCTGGTCGTACTTCTATGCGCAGCCTGTCTCCTCGAGCCCCACTGCTGCGAGGGTAGCAACTCGCTCAACCTTTCGCTGACTCCGCAGTTGCGTTACGTGCGAGGTCCGCCACCCGTCTGAACCAATCCTCACCGGGATTTCCTCTTTCTGCATTGCTCGACGCGGGAGTCGGCGAGTTCGAGACCCGGACCTCTATGGAATGTCTACGTGTCTTCGAGTTTCTTTGCTTTATTCGGTTTTACGAAGGAGTTATCGACTTATATATATTAGAGCTAACTTGTCCGGAAATATGCCGAGTTTTCCTCGTGCTTTTCTGGCTTATTCGCATTTTCAGACTGACGAGCTTTTCCTTTCCTTTTCCCTTCCTTTTCTCTTCCCTTTGGTTCCCATTCACCTACGCGTTCGGAGAAAACGTAAACAGCGTGAAATCCATAACATTCGCGAATGCAATTTCATTTATACCTGCGTCGAATAGACTGAAAATGCGGATCGTATTTTTATGTAGTAACTATTGTCCGAGGAGTTGGATTTTTTATATCGAAGAAAATTGAACACGGAAAGAGAAAAATGGACATCGATCCATCGTTTATTCGTTATAAAGAATCATTTTTGGAAAACTGTCAAAAGTATCAATGAAAAAAATTATGATAAACAGGGGCATTTTTTTAAATAGTACTATGGCAATAATTAATATGATACATGACTGATCTTTTGGACTAGTGCCAATTTTCGAAAGCAAAATATCAATTTCATATCGACGTAAATGTGCCTTGTGTCAGAAATTTTTAATTATCGTTGCCGAAAATTTCATAAATAAGTAAAACAAGTTTCTGCTCGCGTTGTACACATATGCGAGTTTATGGTCCCTGCTAATCAAAAGAATCAATTTATCGAGAACTTTATTGTAGACAGGGTTGAGTAGTATGAAAAACTTTTTAAAAATTATAATGCGATATATATACATAGTACATATATTTTTTAAAGTTTATAAATGTATAAACGCCGAGTGTATGTTAGATTAGTATAATTTTATTTAAAATATCACTTTTCATCAACAGCACGTAGGCTGAAATAAAAAAAGCATACGATGTTTTTCAAATAGAAATATTCTAAAGAAATATAAATATAAACAAAAACAGGGATAATTTTTTTTACATAAAATCCCAAAACAAAATATATAATTGAGTAGTTAGATATTTTTTCAAAAGAATCAATGAAATTTTTTATTTAATTATACAAAAATAATGCATCACGAAAAATAATAGTGCAAAAATTAAATAAAACAATGTGTTCAAAACTCGTTAACTAGTCATCGAAAAAAGAGAAAGCCTCCGTGCTCCTATTGTTTATTAATGTTTCCTCTTGCACGATGATTTTGCTGTAATGTCCGAAGGTAGCTCAACACATCAAGCATCCGAGAATTTTTCAAGACTAAAACTTTTATCTTAAGCAAAAATAACATTGAAAACAACCGTTTACCATGTAAACATTTGCTGTATATAGCTTCAAGAAAGCCCTTAATTAATGATGATACGATATTTTATACCAGTAATTATCATTACGATACTATTTAATTATAATAAATTTTTTAATATTATGACTTAATAGCGGCATTTATAAGCAAACTGATCAATTATGAGTCTGATCATTTTTTTTTATTACAGTTAAAGGTGATAAATTAATCAACGCGTACTATTTTTTCACCAGTTGTTTTATGATTTTTTTTTTTGTTATTTTAAAGAGTTATAAAGACCTCAACATTGACATTTCCTAAGAAGTTGCCTTGATAAAAAGATGAAATGCTTTTTAGTATACGCAAATATTATGCAAGTGAGTGCACAAACTAAAAATGTATCGATCGAGCTGATTAATGCGTATGCAGAGAGAGTGAGAAAGAGTGAGAGAGAGAAAAGAGTACTTATGTATCTGCAGTTTCGCAGTTTACGAAAATAGTTCGAGTATACAACCGTATACAATTTAATTATCGCGCAGTATTTCAATTATATACATGCGTTGAGAGATATAATACGTTTTGAAGAGAATGAAAATAATATATATGTATATAAATATTTTAAAGAAGCTTATGTAACCTTGTAGCTTCGACCTTTTATGTCGATGAGTGGTTTATTTATAACTTCTGATTTATATTATATTCAAGGTTTTTTGTCAGTTTTTCTTAATCTTTTTTGTTTTTTATAAAAAATAAAAAGTTAATATTGTTAAGTATTCTTCGTTTAAGAAAGTTGATATCATAATTTCTCTTAGGATATCGAAACTGTTATTAAACCATATTTAATAGTTTTATTATTAGTTTTTTTATTTTATTCTTTAATTCTCAATATTTTAAATATTCGTACGTATTTCATTTTATCCGGATTTACTTATTATTATTATTATTATTATTATTATTATTATTATTATTATTATTATTATTTATGTTAAAATAAAATTGAAAGGAATACATCAAATCAAAGAATGCAATTATTTATTCTCGTTTTACAATTCATTATCATCGAATAGAATTATCAGTTATTTTACCTAATCAATTAAAATTTACAGAATTAAAGAAAAAATGATAAGAGTATTAAGAAGTATCGAATAAACCAATTATAAGTATAAAATTTTTTAATCGTTACAAAAAAAGAAACAGATAAACTGACAAAATATTTTTATGTTAATTGTTTTAGAGTGTAAAACGCAATATCTGCGTTATTTATCTAGATATTGTGTATATAAAGTACCTGAAAATAATGAAAGTTATTATTTAGTTATTACATGAAATAATATTATATCGAGCATCAAAATTGCAACAAGAGCGATAAATTATTATTATTTTATTATTATCAGCTACTTTTATTTAATTTAAAGCAGTTAAGTTGATAATTATCATTTGTAAATCGACGGACGAATCTCTGTAAACATAATTTGTCATCGATGATCGTAAGACGGAAGTTCTACCGTTGATCTGCATTTTGATCTGCTTTCGAGTATACAACTGAATATACGTATTATTGATGAAAAGGAAAGATAACAAGCGACGCATCGGCGTACCAACATTTTTGCAATGTGTGCCATGATGTTGCGTCGTTATACATATTTCACGTAAGATTGCACGTTAATCTTTTTAAGTTTCTTTCTTCTCGTTTATCCTACTTTCCTAATATATACACTGTCTTAATTGTATCACGGCTATATTTTAAAGAGAAAAATAACGAAAAGATAAAAAAAAGCAAAGGAAGTTCATAGCGGTAATCCGTATTTTCTTCGGTAAGAGTAAGAGTCTTTTTTATAAAAAAGTGGATAAACGAACGAGTGGACGGTTCGATGGCGGAAGATTATCCTTATATCGTATAGTAGTATATCGTATATCGATAAGTCGAACAACGTTTGCAGTTAGAGCTTGATAATATCGATAACTTTTGTAGCAGTTTTATCTTAACTTTAAACCGTTGAAATACGCATTATATTTTGGTATATTTTATAATATTAGAAGCGATAAATTAGGAAGAGATAAATGTAAATCTATAAGTTTACTTCAACAGCAAAATATATGTTTAAATTCAGAACCAAGTATTCATCGATAGAAAAAAGATACATTAAAATACGTTTAGAACTGTTCCTTGCAACTTGTCAATTTATATCGCCAGTAGTTTTCAACGATCCAACGATAATAGCCCAGAATACGCAAAAAAATTGAGAACATTCAACGAAATACTTCGTTCGAACAAAGGCATATTTATAATAATAGTGCAACTTAAATTGAATCGAGTGCTTGAATACAACACGCGCACGCGTACACACACACACACACACACACACACACAGAGACTCCACACATCCGCGTTACACGCACGAGTGTTTGTAAATAGCATAGAGAGATATTTTAAGCGAACTAAATATTTAGCTGATACACTTATATTTAGTTTATCTATTTTGAACGAATATTGGAATATCTACTCGATATTATCGAATCGATGCGCGAGCTTTGCGAAGACTCGAATTTTCGCGTCGTTTCGCGGCGCTCGTAAATGTAACGCGTGCGAAAAATGAGCGCCGTGGACGATCGCTTATTCTCATCTCCCTCTCGGTGGCAAGGGGGTGCATTCGCCTCTCGATAAGACTACAACACCCTCGACAGTCAACGGTGTCCAAGACCTCCGGCCTTGGAGCGAGGCCGAGTTCCGCGCATCCGTGGACCGAGCCTCGAAACCCCAGCAGAGCAGCCAACGACCGGGTAAAAAGCTCCTTTTCGCCCTCGACGGACGCGGCTCACGAGTCGTCGGAGAACCGACCCGAAGAACCGACCCGAAGAACCGACCCGAAGAACCGACCCGGAGAACTTCCTACGGGGGGGATCGCTCGGGGAAGTAACGATGAAGAACGAAAGTAGAAAGGAAATGAAAGAAAAATTAAAAAAAAAACTTCGAAACGATAATAAATATGAAAAAAAGGAGATACTCGAAGCCGAGCGATAAATTTCGCGCTGCTCTTTCGCGTATCGTGCGAACGTATTTTTACGGGAGCTCCTAGACTTCGGGGTATGCAACTTACGCTATGCAACCGTATGCAACCGTATGCAACCGTATGCAACCGTATGCAACCGTTCCTCAGCCAGTTTCTTCGCTCTTCAAATTTCGCGTCGCGCACGATGTATTTACAATGTCGATCTTCATCGTGTTATCGCTCGTTCGGAAAACCATCGTATCGTTAGCGTAATAGATTTCATTGTATTCACACATATTTTCACGTACACACACGCCGTGCCATTTTCTCGTGACTTATTATATGCTTACTAACATTACGATATATAAGAAAGAATTAAAACAGTTGTTTTTTTCAACTTTATGGAATACCACAATGTATTTTTGGTAAATTTTCAAAAATAAAAATAAATATGTTTCAAGTGTTTTTTTATTTATTACACCCTCTCTTCGTACGCAAACGGAAATACTTATAAAAACTTACATTCGTTGAATTTTTCAAATATCGCGTACACTTTAAACGTCGAATCCGATTCTCTCGGAATTATCGCTTCTATCATTTTCAGTTTAAAATTGTTTAAATGTTTAAATTTTGTCCTCCGTTCGTAATCGACCAATTAGTTTTTATCCAAATTATTAGATATTAGAAATCGTTACGTTCGCGACGGCAAACGCGTTCGTTTCTTGGACCGAACGAAGAGTAAAAGAGAATCGGAATCTTTTTCGATCGTTGCTACGTTAGGTTTATTATCAACCGTAGATGCGTAGCATTCGGTAAACGAAGTAAACGAAGTAAACGAAGTAAACACGTACACGTCGCGTTAAAATTCACTCGCTGGATCCTTCGCGCGGAATTCTACTTTATCCACAAGTGGTAAAATCTTTTTACATTCCCGACAAACTTCACGAACGGTATTAAACGATGGTATATTTGAATGTAATTATAATTAAAACGAGTATATCGGTAAAATTGTTAGGATTGCGTTACGTTATAACGCGTTACGGTTTCGTGAATTTACGATGCAGATGAATCAGGGCAGGTTCATTCGAAAAAAAAAGATTTCCACTATGCTGTTTTAGAATATCGCGGAGCGGGAAAGGAAGGAGGAGAGTTCGAGCGAGATGAGTTTGAAGCGAAGCGCATCGTCGAGAAATAATAAAGGAATCGGAAAAAAAGGCTATTGAAATTGTTTTCGTACAGGCTGTTTTTATAAAGGCGTTCGAACGGTAAGAGAGGAAGAAGAGCGAAGTTGGGAAGCGATGATGAAGACGAAGTGGAAGGTGCGAGCTACATCGTAAGCAAGTTCGCAGGAATTACAAAAGGGGGTCGCGGGGCGAGAGGGATAAAAGAAATGCGAATTTCTCCGCGAGGATCGGAGGGAGGCTTCCTTGAATGCGGAAAGGAGACGGAGCGAGGCGCTGAGGTGGCGTGGTGGCTAGGGGGAGGCTGGGGGAGGCTGGGGGAGGCTATGGATGACTAGGGGTGGCTAGGGGGGTGGCTAGGGGGGTGGCGTTAGAAAGAGAGCGAACGAAAAGAGAGCGTAAAAGCGTAGTCGTGTCGCACGTACGCTCGTCTGACAGCGACGTGCCCGGCATCGCGAATCGCGGTGGTCTCGAACCAACCCCCGACGCTCTCCTCGCATCTCCCCTCTTTCTCTTTTTCTTTTTTTCTCTTTTTTTCTTTTTATCCTCTCCTCTTCGTTCCCTCCCCCGTCCCTCTCTAATTTTATCTCCGTTTTTAATTTCATTTCTCTTCTCTTTTTCGATGCTATTCGTTGCTGCAGCCTTTTTCTTCCTTCCGTTCATATTTCTACGCGCGCAATATTTTTCTACTTCGGAGGGTCGTCTTCGAGGTTCTTTCGGATGAGCGAAGAGTCCGCGTTCGAGAAGTAAGCTCCGTCGTTTCCGAACGAGTCGTCGATACCGCGTACGAACTTTTTTCCTCGCGACAAATTTGTAAGGTCTACGATAACCTGGAAGAGGGAATCCGATGGGAAATCGATAAATATCGATTTGGTTTGTCCGCGGAAAATAAATCTGTAACCATTGTAATACGCGTAATACATCCTACCTTTCGATAAACTTATTAAAAATACTTTCCAGTTTTAAACGGATTAGACTTTCGAATTATTATTTAAACGATTCAAATGTCCTACTTTGCAATTGTATTTTTGCCATTGTATTTTCCACGAGAAAATTTAATTTTCTTGAACGCGGTTAACGTGGATTAAATTAAATAATAAGAACGCGAGAAATTCCATCGATCAGTTTTAATTTATAATAAATTGAAAAGAGAATATTTTTCAAATATAGGTTTTAACATTTTATTTTGTTGCGTTTACGCGCGTTTGTATACGATAGCTTTAAATTATCTACACCTCGAACGTATTAATTTTTAAATGTAAATAATCGATCGATATAGTTTTGGATCGAATCGGGTGTCGTTGTAAATAATTTTATATCAAATTGTATCATTTTCTACCTAAGTAAAATTAGGTAAAATTAGACTCATCTTACGGGTACCGAATCGGATATTAATTTACGTCTCCACGAACGCGGACACGCGTTACATATAATAGTAGGTTAAATCTTAAGAAAAGTAACGAATATTTATTTAATTTTCAGGTATTTTCGTCGCATAATATTTCGTGTATGTGTTTTTCAGTAAAGCAGATTACGAATTACCAATCTCGGTATTTCGATGCCTTTAAATAAATTTAAATAAGCCTTATAAAAGTCTCTGGATTTTCGGAATTTTTCTTACACGCGTAACTCCTTTACTGCTTCGTCGAGTTGGCTCTTCCCCGTTTTAACGGTTTTCGTTGTTTTTCTTCGTAGATGTAATCATTCCCTCCACCCCGTCTGTCCAGTATCACAGTTATATTTTCTTCCCTTTTCGTGACTCTGTATTCCCGAGCTCATTGTTCAGACCAAACACACGTTCGCTATCTATCATCAAGATGTATTAGCGTTCAACATTTGCTGGCTGAACTCGTCGTCATGCTGCATAATGCACAAGTTGCCGTTTCGTCTACTACCCATACCGATATTCTGATCCGGAACGAGAAAAATGGAGAAAAAAGGGAGAGAATGATTTGCGTATGTATATCGCGCGAATCGTCGTCGTTGCTGCACCGACCGACGTTGTAACCGTTGATACGAAGGCAAGACGAAATCTCGTCGCTACCTTTTCTAATTTATACTCTTTAATTTAGAGATTACGAGATTGAGAGATTATTCCAATTCTGATCTACACTTGGCGAAATCTATTCCCTCGAATATTCTACTTATAAGGTTAAGAATAAAATTCAAGTTTAGAGCAATACTCGTTTATATGTTTATTCAATTTTTTAGCCGTGTTAATTTATGTAAATAAAGTGCTGTACATAAATTATGAAATTTTTTTCGACAAAATTATACATTAATTTTAATAAAGGAAATAAAGTTTAATATTAAGTTGCGTGCTTATTGAAATTTTAATAATATTAAAAATAAAAAAATAAATAATCGACATTAAGTTTTAGAATAATTTTGTATTTCAATATTTGTGCATTACTATTCTTATTTCTATATTACTTTACTAGTACAATAAATATTTCCTTTATAAATTTATTTATTTTAATCGGACTTTAATATAATTTAATTTAGCTACGTAATCGGATACTTAAAAGGAACCATTATTATTTTTAATTTCACAAGCTCTTATTTTAAGGTTACGTTAATTCATCGTACGTGTGCGCCTTTTTAGTCAAATATAATGTAACGTTTCCTCCTTATCACGAACCTGTTTAAGAGGATTTTTTAATAAACTAATTTTATAAAAGAAATTCAGAGTAGGTAAGTTATTTATTCTTGAAAAATTGTAAACTCCGTATCGTTGTAAACCCAATCGAACGATATTCTATCGATCCACGAAAATATTGTTACATAAATTGCATTAAATATTACGGCAAATTAATCTCATCGACTAAGATCCAAGCTTTCATCGAATAATCTTATTACAAAGCGATAAAGATTTTACGTTTTCAAAATACCGACAATAATAATCAAAAGATAAGAACATTAGTTTCTCCATGATTTCCCAAAGGTATACCATAGGTACCATAACTTATTACGCGGCGTAATTCATTCTCGTTCCTCGACGGAGAATCAAACGGTCAGAAATCTCGTTTGAATTCGATGCATCTGTTTCAAATATCGACAATGAATTTTAATAAACGTTCCAACTGTATTTAAGATTTCACGCTATTTGTACGGAATACGGATTTCCGAGTAGCGGCAAAGTTACGTAAATCGTTACCTTTTACTCACAGTTTGTAGTTTCAGCCTAAATTATAATTTTCTCTTGTAAAATAATATTTTGTTGTTAAAAGGGAGACTTTTTAAACGTCTTTTTAATAAAGAATCTATTAACGTTGAAAAGTAAGGCTTTCCAAAAGAATGACGAATCCGTGAACGTACAACGAATTTTATCGCGAATAGACGAACGAGAAAGATTTTTCGAATTTCGATCTGGACGAACGATGACCACCGCCTGTAAAAGAAAGCTTTTTGTAAAAAGAATGCGAGAGGTAATTGAACGAGGGGATGAAAGCTCAATATTGGTCCGGCGATTCTGCCGCGATTCGGCCGCGATTCGGTCGCAGATTCGCGCAGATTCGCACAGATTCGGCAGCGGAATACTTAGTTATCGTTGCGCGGTGGCAAATCAACGCACACGCGGACATTACCATAAGAGATAATTGCACACGCGGCTACGAATGCGTAATGCAAGCCGCAATTTTGATTGCTCTTTCTCTCTCTACTCCACCTCCTATTTGCGCATCCGTAATTTTCTTGCTTCGGGCACCGCATTTACCGGCCCTCGAGCAATAGGCGCACAAATTGAGTTGTTGCGCTTTTGTTATTTGTTTAAACCTCGGAAACTTTCAATCGCTGGCTGAGCGCAATTTTCGTCATCAGTCGTTCAATTTTCGCGGATTTTATTCGTTTCGATTATCTTTCGTTTTCGATTATTTATCGTAAGAAATTCGTTGTAGAACGCTTTTACTCGGCACTTCTCCATCGCTCGGAATACAAACAATTGTAAACTTTTATTTATAAAGTGATATTTTTTGTCCAAGTCGTATTTTTGAACGAATCGGATATATGAATTCTGCTAACTCCAAAATCATTCGTTCGATCAATCTTACGTTTAACGAACAAATTATGGACGAAAATGATCGATAAATATTTATTTTCATATCTATAAATACATTTTTCTGAAAAAAATCTATGTTAAAAATCAAGTATTTATTGTCTTAAAAGTTTTATATCGATAACTTATATGTGATATACTTAATATACTGTATGATTTTAATAAAAAATTACTAGTTACTTTAATCTATGTTCCTTTAATTGTTAACGCGATTCTAGTACAAAATTGAAAATCTGCTTCTTTGGTAATGTTTCAGAATTTACTTTCATATTGTATATCAAACGAAATTTCAAATATTTATAGAATTATGTTATAATTCTTAAGTATTTATAAAGTTGTTACAAATAAATGATTAATATTTCAAAGTCATTGATAAACAACTATTATGCATTGTATAAAATTAAGTTTGAGGAAACGATAATTTATTTGTTGCTTTTGAAAAATATTTAGGTTAATTATAAACTCAACAATACTTAATTTACATTTACCGAATGAAAAATAATTGAAAATTTTACTTTTGGCATCGTGATTATTGATAGAATTCAAATAATCGCAATTCATTCGTTTCACTTGATTCAAATTTTGCCATTCAAAGAGCATCCATCATAGAATTGCAGTTATTGTTAGTCGATGTGACGTCAATGTAATCATTTTAGTCGTAATTCATATTTAATTTATGGAATTTATTATCTTTAATTGACTATTTAAATATTTTCTGAAAAAATAATTTTATCGTTTAAATAAGTAATTTGTTAAAAACTACGTCTGCATTGTAAAGTGGATCAGCTTATGATTCTAGGCTCGTTGATTATTATTCTGCTTAACTTACAATAATTTATCTTCGTGATTATTACGATAAAATTTATAAATAAATAAATTATCCATTTTATCATGATAATAGAAAATAACCAGCAAAATTGAGATTGAATTAATTTTAAGTAATATAAACGATTATATTTAAATTACCGATGTCAATATTTGTAACATAAAAAGAATGGTTTATTTTAATTTTTTTAATTTATAAGTGAATTTTTTAACAATTGCATCCACATATACTATTTCATTGGATATAATTTGGAGCTAATTAAATTCCCGTTGCTATATTTAAAAAGCTACTGAAAATAGTTTATGTATTTGTGGTATTTGTTTTTATCATGCATAAATTGATAACTTTTTAAACGATAGATTTATATATTTTTGCTTTAAAAATAACATGGTATAATATTTTTATATATAATTAAAATATAAATATAATGGTCAAAATACAAATGTATTTAAAATCATTTAGTTATACATTACTAATAATATTCTAATGAATAAGATTTTATTTAAAAAAATTTTAACCAATTTACGTAATTGTTTAAAGCATTAAATTAATATGTTATCGTAAAAAATTAAATTAACGGATTAAAAAAAAAATAAAACTAATAAAGCAAAATATTTTTTTACCATCTATTATAATCTATTATAATTTCTTTGAAGAAATTAAAAGCAGACATACTTAAATCATAAGAATAATCATAAGAAAAAAAATTTCTCTTTATCTTCTCTATTATCATTACGTACCTAAAACAAAGTATTCGCATTATTGTCACACCTTAAGTAGAAAATTAACCTGTTGAAGAATTCGCTTGTATACTTAGCACGAGTGCAAAGGCTCCGGAAAACTAACCGACGTTCCTGTGAATGATCTGCCGTTTGTAGAAAGCACCATAATTCTGAGCCAGCCTAATTGCAATTAAAAGACTGCGAGTGCGACTTGGCATTTTCGCGACATTACGAGGCGGAAAAAAGGTAATTATCTGGTTTTATAGAGCGCGTAGATACTGTACAAACTTATACAATGAACAAATACTATGAGTATACGCATACGTTTGTATACTCTACAAAATTGTAAAACACTTACTTAAATCATAATAATTATAAATTACTAAATTACTAAATTACTAAATTATAAAAATAAAAATATCAATATAATATTTAGTCTCTTCCTTGATTGAATAAAATTAGCGCATTCAAATAATGAAGAAAAATTCATGAAAATTAATGAAAATTAGAGATTTATTATAGATATTTACTACAGATATTTACTACAGATATTTAGAGATCGTTTATTAGATTTTATTTTTTTTACGATTTAATGCTTATATTTATATAAATTGCACCGACACGCGCATGTACTCTTTCTCTCTCTCTCTCTCTCTCTCACTTTCCTTCCCTCCCTCGCTTTTCCCGATCAATCGAATAGATTAAAGTATTGATTATCAAAACTGCAAACAAGAATGTAAAGTATCTGAAAAAGAGAAAAAAATAACGTAGAAGATGTGTTATTAAACGTGCCCGAGTCTTACAGTTGATAGCGTACTCTATTTTTTTCTATACTTTCGAAATTCGGAATTTATATAGAATATAAATTTAAATTTATGGATTATGAGCTTTATTATTAAATAGTTGTATATCCTTTTTTAGAATGCGTACGCATTTGTATCCACTATCGAATATTTGAACATCGATAGTACGCTTAGTTTTGATCCATGAAAAAAATTTTTTTTTTGCAAAAGCGTTTGCACGTACCAACTTTTTGTACTTTTTTTATTTTCGAAGATACGAAAAGTATCGCGATATCGGTTGGTAAATATTGAGTACTCGAATCGATATCGTCTCTCGCATTTACGAAGGAGTAATTCAAATTTATTAAAAATAAATAAAGTGTATTAATTTGAGTAAGTTTTTATAATTTATTTTAATAATTATATAATAATTTAATTTTTTTTTCATTTTAAACGCATAGTTAATTTATTTTTTATGCGATAACAATCATAAAAATTGTTCAATGATTTATAATTTTGTGGTCGAATATAATATTTGATAAAGAATAGCTTTACATCGAAGTAGGAGAAATAAAATAACGTTTTATTATTTAAAGACGGAAAAATTTTTCAGAGAAGTTACAAATTAAGGTTATTTTTTTCCGAAACAACATCAATCAACGCCCGAAAGGATCTCGAAAGGTAAAGCAAGGAGCAACGACGGTTGAGTTACGCAATGAAAAAGTCGTATACCTCCACGCGATAAGCAGCGCATCTCGCACAATATATACATGGGTTCGAGAAGGACGGGCTGCACATATACAAGGCAAAAGTTGTGTGCGTTATGTTTACGGCGGTCCGCAGCCTGTCCGTCGTCTCCCTTCTTTCCCGGTTCCTTCCATCTCTGTTCCTGGCTTCGAAGTAGGCAACGTACAGAACGTCTTGATGACCGAGAGCTCAGCGCGTGTAAAAGTGGCCTCTGTACGACTGGAGATAGAGATAGAGATAGAGAGCGGGTGAGCGGGTGAGGCACCCTAGCTTTACGAGCACTCGAACTCCCGGTCACGCGGCTTCGCGACGTCCTTGCACACTAAAGCAGCGAGTGGGAAAGAGAGCGAGATTCGTCTCTCGCTCACCGTCGTCGAACGCACGCCGGTAGCGGTGCTCGTAAACCCTGGAGGTTATTTATGCTGCCCTCGTCGTTGCTGCCGTTGCTGCCGTTGCTGCCGTTGCTGCCGTTGCTGCCGCTGCTGCCCTCAACTAGGACGACAGCGAGCTACGAGGACGTGACAACGTGACGCGGTTACTCCATCGTCGTCCCCGTCGGGTGGGGTACTGGACGAGACCGAGGAAGTTGCATCCACCGACGTGTGTGTGCACCCGTGTCTGCGCCCGTGTCTGCACCCGTGTGTGCACCTTCTGAACTACCCATACCGTCCTGCCTTGATTTACGAGACGCGTGCGGAGGGAAATTAGTTTGTCGTCGTTGAGATGAGTTTTGGCGAGGAACCGCGACGCTCACCGCCTTATTTCCTTTCGATGTCTTATTGGATTGGCGTCGCTCGCGGTTCGGTTCGGTCCGGTCCAAGCCATGGACATTTAGCGAGTGCACGGCTTTTTAGAGACCGAAAGAAGAAACGAATTTTGTGTCACGCGTCACCGATCGCGTCTGACTCGCGTTGTACGGGTTGCCAAGGGCGAACCCGTACACCGAAGGTCTTATCGGAATCTATTGCGCGACCGTTTTTTCAAGAGTACGGCTCATTTTTATAGATTCGATTTGTCGGATTATCGGTATTCAGCCGTAGACCGTAATAAAGTGTTTTTAGAATTTGTAATTCCGTCGTTACGTTCTTTGTAAAAAATTTTAATGGAACGGACTTGGAGCGACCGATCGATCACAATTTTAAACAATTTAACTAACTTAAGCGTAGTTTCAATGTTGACATTTAAATATCCTTTCGTTAAGTCAATTTATCTGCAAATACAATATATGTGTCTAATATATACATAAATATACGTAAAATATATTATTGCGTTGGTCGATAGATTTATAAATAATTTCAATTATTTATATTACATTTTATAATAAACGGATCGTATCATAACCTAAAAATTAAAAAATATTGTCGAGTTCGTTTAATTTTCGAATACATTAGAATTATTTAATTTGTTTTTTAAGAAAAAGTTAATATTTTTTAAATTTTGGACTCTGGGTGTAAAACTACATTTAAAAATAGTTTCTTTGATCGATATTATAAATGCCGTAAGTAATTAATTTTACGTTTACGTATTTGTTTGATTCGATCGATGAAATATAATTTCCAATTTCTATAATGAAATTTGGTAATACTAAAAAATAACGAAGATAATTTTTTGTAATCTAATATTTACAATTACAATATTCTAACAATATAAAGTTATACAAGTTACGGAAGTTGAAGGTTGACAAATAAAAACCGTTACAAATCTTAATTCGAATACGTTCGAATCGACGTTGCTATCGAGCGCTATCGTAAAAATAATTATATCATAAAGCTTTATCTATGAGGCATATTCGTAATGTAAGGAATAAAGGAACAAAGCGAGCCATACATTTTTATCGTTTAAAATAATAAATTTATCCGAGAGTATAAGAAAAACACAGGATAGTTCTAATTCAATATCAGATTTGGAAAAAGCCAAGCGAAGCGGGTCACGTGGTGGGCAGGGGGAGACAGTGAAAGAGAGAAAGATCGAGAACGCGGTGGCTCGGAGAAGAGCCGAGGAGAGGGACGAGGAAGAACGCGGTACATCAGCGGTTCGGCGAACCTTAAGGGCCCGTTGCACTTACCGGGATCGGAGTAATTCGTTTGAGTTAAGGGACACCGCGAGCGGCAATAAAAATGCATATTTGATGCCCTGGCGCAAAGAACCAACCGCCGAACCCGGAGAACTCGGTAACTCGCTCAACGGCCGCCCATGAATCTCGAATCTCGTAGCATAGCGGTGCTGCCACTCTTTCTGCGCATCGTCCATTTTATTCGTCTTTACGAGGCAACTTTTTTGCCAGCGAGATTACGAATTTTCACCGTGAAACAAATTCTGTGAAACTTGTGCATGGAAAATCAAGCGCCGAATCGTCAAAGTCGAGTCTGCCTTGGAGGAATATCCATCATCGAATCGCTCGATATCCGATCGACGATAACTTTCAGAGGCACCGATCTCACCCGGTATTCGATGCAGCTTATCCTTCTTGCCTCTCGTGTATTCGTCTGTATTCGTCTGTATTCGTCTGTATTTATTTCAACGGAATTCACTACGAAATCAACGCGTTTACACGATTCCAACTTTTACATCGAAAGTATATACGTGTAAATCGATAATTTACCATTTAGCGTTAAACGCTCCGAACTTGGATAACGACACATGTAATTAATTCAATTCGAGTTTTTAATCAAAGAAATTTATCGCTCGTGTTTACGGAGGCCAATGTTACGCCCTATGAAACAACAATTTTTCGAGTTTCGAATATTAAGCTTAAAAATAATAAATTGATTTTAATAAATTTCTACAATACAAAAAATATCGGTCGAAGCTCCCGATACTTTTACCAATGCGTCGTCATTTATTCTTTAAAAAATTTTCGTTTTTAACGTTTTTGGAGTTACCGACACTTGTTAAGTTTTTTAATATCGAGAGAAAGAGAAAAGTAATTACTCGGTCGTTCGTTTAAATAAAAAGACACATACGAGACTCGATGAAGATAATTATTGGACGTAAGATATACGAGTGCGCACAATTTTGTTTTCGGACTTTAGATTTCGCCCTCTGTATCTCCGCAAAGCTGTACTTGCCTTATTTAACCTTTACTAAAGCGGGGATCGACCAATTTCGCGACAAGGGTCAAAACTCTTCTCTTTCCCTTTATGTCTCTGTTTTTCTATCATCGATAGTTTATTCCGACGTTCACTGCCGTGGGTTCGTTAACTTGGCAATATTTGCATAAGCATCGATGGACCGACGTCGATTTACCTAGCGACTGCTTTTTTCGTTGGTATGCAGTTCTTTGGCCGTCGAATTTTCTAGGAATTCAATATGCGTGTGTGTAGGCCAGACATAACAGCCGTAGACGCGATCTTTTCTTACTATATATACTTTTTTCTTCCACGTTTTTCTTTGGAAAACTGTTCTCGGCAAAAATGAATATCGGCATTTTCTACGCTTTCCAATGGTCCGAGTCGTTAGAACCGATGACGCATATTTCGTGTATTATTTTTTCTTGAGATTTTTGTTTCTTTAGTAAACTGTATTTAATAGGGAAACTATAAAATATATAATCAGTAAAAACCAAGCGAGATAAGAATATAATACTTTTTTAATTTATACTACGTATAATCATAAATAAAAATGATTATTTTAAGCCTTTGCTCGGCATAGTTTTAATTAAATATTAAATAAAAATTATTCTTAATTACAAAGATCACGCTTTTTTCATCAAATAAAATTTTTATCCGTACATTCGGTTAAAAAAGATAAAATTCAAAATTATAAGTTTATATGTAAGAATAAAGAAATCAATAATAATTGAAAATATAAATAAATGGAAATAGAATTAATTTATCGTATTACTTTATTTATCAGTTATTTGGAAAATTATTTGTACGAAAAGGAGTCTTGTTTGATTCATTGGTTTTTAAAAGTAGGTTAAAAAACGCGATGCATAAATTTAAAAGTTTAAGCAAACCATTACTTTATAATATAAGAGACATCTATTTATATTTTGAAAACGTTTGTATCATTAAAACGTAATTTGTCAAATAATATTACTATAACTGCAACGATAATACGAAGAAAAATATAGTAATTTTATAAAAAATTTAAATACTGAAACATACAGAAATATTATTTCTGATAACATCGATAAAAACTATGATAAAATATAATAAGAAAAGTATAAAAAAATGATTTGTTAGTTTTCATTCCAGATTTTACATTCGGTATTATGAAATAAAATTAAAATAAAACAGAAAGATTTTGTAATATATAATTGATTAACGAATTCCGACGTAAAATAGGTTCTACGTCAAATATTATGAAAAAGAAAGGAAATTTACATCCGCCGCAGATACCAAGGCGGAAATCACATAAGCCAATCAGATTTAAATTTATTTTAAAGCTTCTCCCAGTCTCAATGGTGCAATGAAAAGTCGTGGGAAAATATAATAATCGTCGTAGGCAAGGGACACTCCGAAGGGATAAAATCGACGTGGCATTATAAGCCCCTCCTCAAGTGGGTCAGTGGTCAAGTCTGTGCGTTTTGCATGAATAAAGCCCCCATCAACGAGGGAGATCAAGTGCTCGAGAGGAAATTAAAATGGGGATTTAAAAGCTTGTTCGCTTGCAAATACCGGCTAACCACAACTACGCGTACGAATCCCGATTCTTGGTCCTTGGAAGCTTCTAAATACGAACCTGGGAGGGTGGAAAGCGTGTTTTCGCTTTCCGACAACTTGTAAAGGATAGGAAACTATAAGATAAGAATGCGATTTTTTTTTTATATTTGTCAAAGATACGCGCACGAACATAATTATAAAAAAGTAGAAACTTTTCGAAATGTTCGCAGGGAGAGAAACAAATTTTATTCTTACGATTACGTCAATATGGAGAAAATGGAAGTGGAAATTTATTTCTACGGACGACTGGGGAGTTTAATTTCTTTTTCGAATAAATGCTTTTATTTTATGATAGTGTAGAAATATTATAGAGGGGCTCAACTTCTATTGATAAATCGTAATATTGACACGCGGTTGAATTATTTTTCGTCATTTTTATAAAACATTTCTATTAATTATAATCAAATACATTGTTATTGTTATTTCTGTTATTTTTCAAACGACAATCAAATTTTTAATCTTTTCTTTTCAAAATTAAAGAACACTAAAATCTATAATGCATAATCTATATTAGAAATTTTTTAAACGATATAATATATTTCTATACTATTTCATTATACCGGTATAATAATATTCTTATTACTCGTTACACTTAGTAATATTATATCGTTTATCGAAAATAAATAAATATATTAAATAATACATATACATATATACAATTTGATTTACAATTTTGAAAAGCTTAAAAATGTTATTCAAATTTATTTTGAAAAGAGAAAAATAAATCTATTTACATTTCGCAACACTTGAAATATTGGCAACAATAATTATTTTAACCAAAAAAAGCTTGCATCAATTATAGTTCTAATATTTTAAACGTCCGCTGCCTTCACCTGATTTTCAATCAGTAAGAATAAGTAGCCGACAATTATTCAGAGTCGATGGACAGGGTAAAACGAGTCCCTCGGGCACTACTAGACCCAGGTGTAAAATGATTTTTCCGAAACGATCGCAAGAGTCTGTAAAGCACAGCATGTAAAAAAATACAGCGTTTATTTGATAGCTCTCTCGATAATTATGCGTCATAATTATTTAAATCTGAAAATATTTGTAAAAGATTTTTATCTTGATAACGTAAGTAAATTGCTTCGACGCGAAAGAGTAGTTAGATTTTTGGTTGGGAGCGTTTTGTATACGTAAACTCGTTACGATCGAATAAGCAATTAATCGAAGGCAATTAGTAAGGAAATTTCATTTGTTCATTCGCGCTTTATCGGTGATTCGAAATTTTTCTTCCGCTTCGTTCCTGATAACTGATTATCAAAAATGACTTTTTTCTCTTTCCGATGCGTGCGTCCATTATCGTAGGAAAATAAATAACAGAAGTAAATCGACTGTCAAGGAAGTTGCGTAAATTCGGCTTTGTTTCGCCTTCGCGGAAAAAGACAAAGCGTCTCGCGCGTTCCTTCGTACAAGCTAATAACTCTCGGTGTTCAATTCGCTGTCAATTTGGGGCGCAACTCCGACGCCCCGACCGAGCGAGGATTCCTGTCCTCGTAAGTCGCGCTACGCTTACAATACACGGGGGAATAATTTCACCCGCTCCTATCCTCTTTTTATTCCGCGCTTTTCTTCCCTGAATTATCTGCGGGGTCTGCGACGCTGCGCCTCTTATAAATCGTTGCAGCTCCATCCTGGCCGTTTCTTTTAGCCGTTTCTTTTAGCCGTTTCTTTTAGCCGTTTCTTTTAGCCGTTTCTTTCGACCATTTCTTTCGATCTCGCGAATAAATTAGCCGTGTTTTACTGCAGCGATGCATCAACTTTTAAATGAATTTCGTCCCCTTTTTTCTCTTTTTCCTCTCCCCGCACGGCTCAGCTTTCACCGTTTGTTTACAAATGTGATACTTTCGATACCGACGCCTACGAATGGACACGCGAGTGCGCGAGTTGCGGTCGCCTAGATGCGAGATAATATTGGTTGCAAGGTAAATATAACGAGGATAAACTGGTTTTGACGGATACACGGCTTCCACGAAACCCTTTATAGATTCAAAGATTGAGCCAGTGGCATTAGTCGATCACTTCGATCACCGCAAGAATAATAGTATAAGTGATATAAGCGCAATCAGGGCTCGAATCGCTGTACGATAAAATCATTGTATATTGAATAACCTATTGCCGAGTGCCGATATTTAAATATATCTTCCATTAACGATTGCTTATCATTCGATCGCGAATATTTAATTATTTAATACTTGTAATGAACGCGAGATTAGGTGTAATCTTATTACGTCGATATCCCGTTCCATTATAAAATGAGCGAGTCTTTGAAACGTTCGCGATGTTATATCTTCGCGAATGTTATGGATCACCCGTCTAAAATATTTCTATTATAGATACAAGATAAGTTATCGAATACTCGAGTTGTTTCTTTCTTTACGAGAAAGATCGTACGAAAACCATTTTAACCGAATACTATTATAATTTTGTCATTTGCGAAAGATTGCATTATAAACGAGATGATAATCTAATCGTATCGTGCGAGAAGTGTATTAAAATAATGTAACTATGGTAAAAATCTCTTTGTAAACTGACGTTATACTGAAACGAATAGCTATTTTAAAATAAAAAAAATAACAAAGTTCGTTCGTTGAATACCGCTTCCGATTTTATTTCAAACAATTATTCATTATTAAATATTTCGTATAAAAATCTCGCGATACGGTGCAGAGCGAAAGAGGACGAATCGATACCTCGCGTCAGTCAGGATATCTAAAACAGTCATGAATTCTTGACGATTTAAGAAGTAAATACTTTATCAGCGGCAAGAAAATTTTGCATTGGTCAAACATCGTACACCCGAGCGGAGAATCCGTCGGGATTACGCAGAGCGGTGGAAAAATTTTTTCTCGCCGCTATTGTTAACCTCGTCGCGGAATCTATAAATTTTCATAGCTACTAAATAAAATATCTCACCGAGTTGGATGGGGCAGTGGCTTTTCAGGACGCGAGGCTTTTCCTGGGAGGCTGGGCATGAAAAAAGTCACGGGGGGGGGGGGGGTAAGAACACCACCTGCTCTGAGCTCCGGTCCCCGTATGTGTACACGCGGCTGAATTCCCTCTTGGCGGCTCCCCCGGGAGTGGCGATCGTTAATCGCCGGGGCGATTTTCTTTCTCGGCACGTAGAGGGATAACCCGTGGAATCAGCGTAAAAATACAAATTTAATGTTGCCGCCGCCGCCGCCGTCGCCGTTCTTACTGACCGATACTCCGGTTGGTTATTTCCCAACCCCAACCCGTTCGGAACGTTGCTGTAAATTGTATTTCTCAAACTTCTGGTATCGCGCGATTCACTTTTCACTCTCACCTTACGCTCTTGCCTTACCACACGTATCCCCTTTCCGTACTTTTCCATACATCCTCTAGCCGGATAATCCACTTTTTAATTTTGTATCCGGTGCTATTTGCTACTTTCCATTCTCCTCTGTACTGTCGTGTTCGAGTTTGTTTTAAGTATTACATTTTACGTTCGTAAGCAAATTTTTAAACTAAATCAATTCGACGACTATAGCTTAAATTGTGTGTAAAAGAGGGTTAAAGTTATAGAAGAATTCAATGAGTATATTAATCCTGAAAAGAATTTTCAAACGTAAAATTTTTCTTATTATGAATAAAATAACAATATTAATTTATCGAAACAAGTATATTTTTATACGAATTTTGAGAATATTAGTATATTGTTATTTTTTTATCAACGTACCTACTTGGTAATTTTTATAACTTGAGTTTCAACTAGAAGATAGAAATATTAAAAAAAACATTTTTTTTTCATTGAAAGTCCCTATTTATTATGAAAATTAAAAAATCGACGTTTAAGTGGATGATTTTGCAAGCTAACGATATAAAAATTTATATCGTGTGTAATTAAAATGAATTACATAATGATAACGATGACGACGATGATAATATTATTAATACCTATACCGTACGTAGACCATTATCGTATACCATTATCTCCCTTTTTCCATCGTTCGAGCTTTTACTTTTATTTCTGTAAGAAAAAACGCTGGTAGCTCATATTTCGTCAGTTCAACGCCAAATTTTGGTTGCATCCTCAAATATTTTTCGACGCAGTTTACATCATTGGGTGATTTTCATTATTCGAACGAAGATGGATTTGCTAAAAAAAGTAAAATAAAAGCGATAAAATAAAGTGAATTTCCTGAAACGCGGACTTTCGAACGTTTTAATTTAACAGCTCAGAATCGATCGAATATCGCGTTATCGTGAAAACCCCATCCATTACGAGGGTTTCGATGTAAATTCTTGTTACGTTTATTTAAAGATCGATCTTGAAATTTTTTCAAGTTTTACTCACTAGCACTGAAATGGGTCTTTAAGACACATAAATGTGTCGCGGTAAATAAATTGTAGAAAATGTATAACGCATAACCGTTTAAGGTAATAAAGTAAGGTCGCCCTTGCAATAAAAGCCAGTAGTTATATCGTTGCGCGGCTCGTATCGACTAGGTATTGTCACGCATGCATAAAAGAAGCGACGTCTCGATACCGGGCAGAGAGAAAGCGTAAGAGAGGTAAGCGATATTCGTGGAGTTCAAAGGGTAACGATCCGCGATTAGCTCGTACGGAATGACATCGGAAATAAGATGACTCGTCGTATACGGGCCTCGAGTTTTCCGCACTTTTTTACGTGATTCGGGAAACGGTGGATGCTGGGACGAACGTCCTTTACGTCTCGCTCGTCGAGGCCCTTTATCCGCTACTACGCGTTATAGGAACGTATTCTCCGTCTTGCCCCTGCCGCCCCCTTCCCTCCATCCTCTACCATCCCTCGGTCCTTTCCAGTATATCTATAGGTAAGGTTAGAGGTTGCTACTTGGTATGCGGCTCGCGCTTTTCATTACCGGAGGCTCGTTTCCCGCATCTCCACTGACTCCACTGCTGCAAACAGCCTAAATCTACTTTAGCCCTCTCGCTCACTCTTGCCTTCTTCCCTATCGTTCGCTTCATCCTTCTCTCTTTTCCCGCTATCCCGTCCTTACTCTTTACGATTTTCTCCTATCACCTCTGCTTTTCCACCGTCCCTCCCGACTCACGCTATCGTGCATAGCCGCTCGGGCCGAGCTTTTGCGTACGTCATCGTGGCGTTGCGTTGCGTCGGAAGGTACCGACGCCGCGGATCACTGGATTATAGACGCGAGTTTCTCGATGCGTATCGCTCGTTCGCTCGAACCCGTCCTTCACTTATCTACCTTTTATGGTATTCGTTCTCGTTCTCGTCCTCGTTCTCGTCCTCGTTCTCGTCCTCGTTCTCGTCCTCGTTCTCGTCCACGTTCTCGTCCACGTTCTCGTGTACACTGGCTTCTGCGAATGAACCTTGGCTGCGCTTGCGTCTTTATACACTCTGGATAAACCCCTAACTTTACTCAATTTTTATTATCTTCAACGATAATTTATATATATATTTATACGATAATTTAGGTGATACGATCTCAAATACACTCTAAATTAACTTTATCGAGTTGGTATTTCTCGTTTAAATTATTATATTCTAAAAGATTGATTGATTTTTTAATTTTCGAAGGCATGCTAACTTGAATTAGTTGAGTTAACGATGATATAAGTTTGCATTAACAAATTGGAATATCGAATATTTATAAGTCTTTATTTAATTACTTGTATGATTTTTTTTTAAATTCAAAAATGTTTACCAAGAAAATTTTTATCTTTATTTATAAAATTAATTTACGAGCATTTCTTACCTGAATAATAAAGATTTAGTCGTTAATGTAATATTATTACTTTTTTAAAATAATAATGTATTAAAATATATATTTTTTTTAATGTATAAAAATGTATACAAATATAAAAGTAAATTAATTTAGATTTAATTAATTACATAATATTACCGGATATAATAGCTTGGAAAGATTTTCCGTCACGTTTCATTATACGTAAACTTTATATTGTAGACATTATAAATTTACATAAAATATTAAAAGACAACAATCGCGCATCCATTAAATTTTCTATATTTGTATAATATAATAAAAAATTAAATTAAATTAAAAAATATATAACATTGCTCGATTGTAATTTTGCGTAGATAACTGTACGCATTTGAATTTAAGTGTTAGAAATTATATATATATATATATGTATTGTATGACAATTTTTTCAGTATCAACTATTGAAAATTATATTTAATTTATACTTATTGGTTATCGATTTCGAGAACACATTGTATTTAAATCAAGACAAGGTTATTACCTATTCGTTACTACATTCATTGTATATCCGATAAAAAAGGAATTATTATTAGCCAGGCGTTTATTGCAGTGAGAGATAGCCGTAAATTTTTCACCGCGGGCACAACCTGTTCGAAGAGAATCCGAAAGCTTGAAGCAGCTGCGAAAATTGAATTATGGCTTTTCATAAAGATTTTTCGCTCCTCGCTATTTTTTAGGACGCGTTGTGACTCTCGTACAATCGACGTCTATGCGAAAAAGCGGAATCTTAGAGCTTACATAATATGTCCTTCGAAACTACCTTGATTCAAATTTTTGACTTATTTTACTTCTTATAGATTTATCAAGCGATCGATTTTTTATGTTGTTCTAATCGACGTTGGATTTCTGCTTCACATTTCGAAAATTTATTATATTATTATCTCAATATTATTCCGAATTAAACGACCACTTTATTAAAAGAACTTAAAATTTACAGTAGTCAAGTTATTTTAGAAATATAAAAACAAATTTTTTCTTCTCTTATTGCGAGTAAACGCATTTTTTAAATGATTTCTTTAATATTTTACTATGATATATTATGATAATTATTATTCATTTAAAATTTATTATCATACATTAGGTTTTGTACAAGAAAATTATTTATTTTTTTTAAAATAATTTTTTATAAAATTATTCTTTTATAAACGTGGTAAACACTTATATCAACGAAATTTTAGGATTAAAATATGTAATAATAAAGTTTTGTATCGTTGGACCATCATTTTAAAAATTTAATACATATATTTTTATACTATATTATCTCTCATAATATTGTTAACCTAATAAAAATTGACATGTAATTATTTTTAACTATGTAGAATCTCGTTAATTATAAAAATTAATATGATCTATATTTATCGGCATTTTTCTTCGTATAATATTATTCTTTCATTCGGATAAAAATATATAACTTGCTGTAACTGAAATTAATATATCATTGTAGAAATTAAAAAATGTAATTTACAATATTATGAAATATTGTTTATAAATACATAGTAGCTATGTTTTACTTAATATTTTCTCATAGATCCGACTCACAATATTTTTTTTCGAATGTAATAAAATTCCTTGGAAATAATATCGATGCTGAATCGGATACAATTACATACCTCAAACGTCATTATCGTAGTCATCTCATTTAACTTTGTTTTAGGGATGCTTTTTTTATAGGTACGTCTGATTACCGAGTTGCGGTGGTGGTGCCGGTAATAGGTTTAGTTCTACCGGGCGCGAAAGACGCCTTCTTATATTGCGTCATAAAAAGAGTAGTAAAAACTCTTGGACTCGCCTCCCCTTTTCTTCACCCTGACCCATCCAGAGTTGGTGTACACGTTCCTCGATTCGTTTCGCGCTTCTTTTTCTGCCCGTTCGCGTCGCTTTATCGCGCGAAAGTAAAAGCTCTCCCCGACTTCACTTGTACTGCCTAAAATCTTTGAGCATAGTATTAAAAGGGCGCTTTAAATTAGAGCTACATCGAGTGTATAGCAAATCTAGATGATTCCTTTCACGAAGAAAAAAAAATTTTCATTTAATCCTTACGACTGGAGGTTGCCCCTAACTTTAAATTATATATTGAGCGACAATATGTTTTTTAAGGTGGCGTTTACTAGAAATACTTGTTACATTTTATATTTACTTTTAAATACTTAATTCAACAAATCAACTATACTGATATTTTGAATTAATTTTAATTAAAAGTAAAAGTACTAAAATATTTGCATTTAATTTAATCGTAACTATTAACAGTTGTTAACTCTAATGCAATAAAAGAAGATTAAGGGTAAAAAATAAGGAGCGTAAAAATGATATAATTCGTTATAAAATGAATTAATTTACTTATTTTTTTAGCCTTTACAGATGTTAAAAAATTTTAACAACGACGTAAAATTTTTAAGGCTAACGTAAAAGAATTTCAAGTTCTATTTTAGAATACTGTATTATAACATTTTTTTTATTTTTATATGTTTGAGTCGTATTTTTATTCTTTAATTAAATTTGAATTAATGTTATATTAAATAAAAATAATTCAACTTAATATTAATAATAAACTAAATTAAAATAATTATAATCTACAAATTTAATTCATCTGTTTTGAACGAGCGAAATATTCTTTTACATAATTAAAAATATGTAAATATTTCAATTAACGAAGAATAATAAAATTAATGTAAATATTTAAAAATAAATATTATTAAATATTGTTAATACGATAATTTAAATTAAAAAACTAAAATATTAATAATATTACTGTGATAATCTGGTATGATTATAGATACAATAATAAATTGTTTAGACAATCATAAATTAGGGTCATCGCGATTATGTATTTTAATTAAAGTTGTTCGTCGATGAAGAGTTAACAAGACAACTTACTCGATATACATCTATATATTTTACTTACTCAATATAGTATTTTTTAGATAATCAAAGAACAAATTATATACAATAGATATTGTACGTGCAAAATTTAACGCGAGATGAAAAATTGTAAACACTTTTTATAAATTAAAATACTGATTTTACAAATTATTAATCATTTCATATAATTTTATTAACATTATTTATACTTAAGAGTATTCATTTTTGGTTTTTCAAAGTATCATTAAAAATAGTAATAATTGAAGATAATAAATATTTTCAAGAAAGTAAAATACATTTAAAACCTAAAATTAGATGTGTAAGGATCGTCGAGGAAGAAAGAAAATATTTAGAGATTGAAACACTTGGTGTGCAAAGGAATTGGCGAGAGTGACACGATCAATCAATCATTTGGCGAATTAAGAATCATCGACATTATTGCTTCAATCCCATATCTCTTTGAGTAAGCGTCTTTGGATACTCGCCCGTAAATATATTCTATACAAATCGATAGATTCCTTAGATGAGAGTAATGGAAAAAATAAAGAAAGAAAAAGAGAGAGATATCAGGACATTTTTCTCCTCGTAGTTGGACCGATCGTGTAAGCTAATAGCTCTCGAAGCCGATTGATACGGACGCGCCGGAGATGATTGCTCATATTTCTCACTCTCTCTCGCTTGCTCTGTTATTTTCTCTCTTCCCCCTTCTCTCTACTGGTAAGTATAAAACGGCGCGAGATTACGCGAGCCAGGTCGAAGGGCACGACCGCCGTGTTATTAAGACTCACACTTGTACAAAGATGTACGCCGACGCCGCCGACGCCGCCGACCGAACCGCATTCATTACATTTTCTCTTTTAACGGAGAGAAGAAGAGTATACGTCATATACGCCGCGGTGCTTTTGCATTATTAAATACAATAATGCACGAATCAATAAGGTTGGTGATTTATTTAATGAGGGAATAATGGGAGAGTTCTTTTTTTTATTGAATTGCGGTTTCGGCATTCGATGATGATTCTTTAAGGCTGTTTATTCGCATTCGATTGTACGTATACGCGTATGTCGGCAACTAACAGAGAAAGTACACGTATGCAGAAATATATACGAATAAACTACGCGTATATTTTTTTTATCGTTAATTTTCGCATCGTCCAATAAGAATTTCTAATTTTTTTTAGATGTTTTATGCGTCCTTTACAGCAAAATATTGAATCAAGTTGTGCAGTAAATTACTAAAATATTTAAATAATTTTATTTGTCAGTTTTTATATTTTATTTATATCATTTATATATTATATATTAAAATATTATAAATTATTTTTTATTTATATAAATAAAGTCCTTTGAATAAAGTTAATTTAACGAATAAATTAATAATTATACGTAATTTAATTGTTAATGACAAAAAAATTCTCGTATTTTAATGTATCGGAAGCTCTCATTTGTTAATAATAAGTTTATGATGGTTTTATATTCTTTTAAATATGTTACATTTGTTCTTTCGACAAACTTAGATTTCTCAAAATTGATGAATTAATCATCCTTTAAAGAATGAAGATCAATCGCCGAATAAAATTTAACGATTATTGGTATACTTATTTTGTAAATGTAAACGATGACAATCCATCGAATAAGCGTCGTCTACTTGTAAAAGAACATTTTTGAATGGTTTCAATTTTTGCTTTTATAAAAAACTATTAAAAATAAAAGAAATAGGCATTAACTTGGGGCATTTAAAAAATAAAAACTACAAGCGAAAACTCTTAAATGAAGAACGTGGGAAAGGAAAGTAGTAAGAAGAAAAATTAGGTAAAATCATCGAGACGGAGTTTAAGGGAGAAGCAAGGGAGGAAGATTCTTTGGATCGCAAAGAGGGACAATCGAAGATCAAGCGCGGCACCAAATTTCTCGGGCTGGCTAGGAGAAAGGAGATGAGCGTAATGGCCAAAGTTTGCAGTAATTCGCAATTTACGAGGGGCGCGGCTCAAGGAAAAAAGGAAAACAATCGTGAGAGGTCGACGAGCGGAGCGACGGGGAAGAGGAGCCTGGGCGAAAGTTGATGCGCGGCCTTAACACCAGGACAAATGAGCGAAGACAAGAGGTATTATTTTTATAGGTGACGACCCCCCGGTGGGAAATAGCAAATGAGCCGCGGCGCACCGCCGAGACTTTCTTCCACCGAGCTTTTCCACCGAGCTTTTCCACCGAGCTTTTCCACCGAGCTTTTCCATCGAGCTTCTACTCCGTGGCTCCGTCGTTGCTGTCACCTGTTTGTCAATTAACGCATTCCTTTCTGAGCTTATTTTATATTTCATCCACTATCCATTACCCGCGGTACAATATTTTTTATATTGCATAATATATTGTTTTTTGTTTCAAAACTCATTTTTCATGTTTCATATAAAATTATACGTTTATAATCGAGTATCTGAAAATTATAATTGTGGTATAAGATGACTTCATGGTGATAAATTAAATTATTACTTGATAATTTTTGACAATTGTAAGTTAAACGTAAGACTAGTTTCGGACATTCTAAAAATAATTTATCAAAAATATCAAGTTTCAATGATCAAATTCTTCGTTTGTAGTTCAATTTTATTATTGTATTTATTTCTATGCTTCTATATACAAATTAATTTATCAAAAATTTGTATATAAAAAATTACATTTAATAATACGAGAAATTTAAACTTTTAATAATTTTCTTCGATTTTCTTTTACTAATTTTGTAGTATTTTTTGTACGTGAGATATAGAAGCTTTACGAAGTTGATTTATCGTTTAAATACTATTTTATCTCTAAAAATCTATCTATATTAAAGATAAATAGAGAATTAAGGTATTTAAATTCATTATAATCAGAAAGAAATGATCCATTATTATAAAATTTTTTAAATGAAAAATTTTTGAAAATTTATTGTTTTATCTTTTTTATGGGTACATAATATCTTTTTATAATGGTTTGGTTAAGGAAACTTTAATTTAATAAAATATTCTTTAATAATGATAAGATGCGGTTTAAATATACTAAATCGCATATATGACGAAACTAATGCATTTTAATTTTATAAATTTTAATACATCTATTTTTTAATACATCAAATCCAACGAAAAACAAATTGTAATAACATTATAAATATAAATGAAGTCGATTAGTGCGAATGAATTATATTCAACGTTATTTACAGTACATTTTTTATAGACACGAACAAAATAACCAAAAAACATCTAAACTTCTTTAAATTTGTTTATAAATTTTTTTTCAATGTTAATAGTCGAATCATAAAATTGTACATCTAATTTTTTATATTGTTTCGCTTTACAAATGTCTTATTAGTTCATATAAAAAATGTAACAAATTGAAAAAATTAAAGAAATAATGGCTCTTTGAAATAATGTACCGAATTATATTTCAACGAGGAATGAATATATAAATAAAAATATAAATAAAAAAAGGATTTTCAAAATGTTTTTGTGAAAAAAAATTTGCCTTGGTAATAAATATAAAACACAGTCTATTTAATTTAGTCAGCTGAGGTTAATTTGAAAATGATCGATGAATTTAAAAAAGCGTGTAACGGAGCAGCGATCCTTTTATAGAAACAATAACTACCGAAAATTGTGAATTAAATTTTGTCGTTCTCCTCGCGTCTTACACGGAAAGATATCGCGAGACAACGTAGGCTTTCATATTTATGAACTTATGCTTAATTTAAAGGAAACTCGGCTGCACCCTAAGCCCAAACGAAACAGAAAAAATGAAGGCGATGTAGCGGAAGGCCAAGAAGTTGGCAAAGCGTAGAGCTTACGCCCTAGGCATCATCGTCCTCTTGGTCGTCGCGATTCTCGGATAAGGTAGCAGTATAAGAGAACGAATATACGCGGTTTCTCGAAGGAAGGGTTGAGACGGTGAGCTGTAAATTACCAAGAGGGCATTTTGATTAAATTTTTTATTGTAGATCCGTTACTGTACGCGCGCCCCCGTTAGAAAAAACGGTGTGCGTGGGTGCGCGCGTCTCTGCGGGAAAGAGAAAGAAGCGAAAGAAGCGAAAGAAGCGAAAGAAGCGAAAGAAGCGAATGAAGCGAATGAAGCGAAAGAAGGAATACTCGTTGCTCGTACCTCTCGTGAACCTCTCCGGTGATTTAACGTCCCGAGTCTGCGACGTTGCTGCTGTGTGAGTGGGTGTAAGCTCGCTGCCGCTTTCTCGATTTGTAAATACATTGGAAAGTTAATATATCCAGGCGGGACTTTTTAATTGTGCATTCCCTTGCGATTGTCCTCTTCGTGCAAAAAAATATGGGATTTCGCGAACCCGCTCGATGGAAATGAGTGATTGTTCTACTATTCTTAAAGTAAACGGATGGGTGTAATAATTTAAAGTATACTTAACTTATGTAGTTAATAAATAAGAGATAGCTCGGACGTTTGTTAAAAATTTGTAGTTATTTTAATTGTGTGTTGTAACTTCTTTTTAAGCTGCAACAAATACGATTTATAGAATTTGCTTCGTTTCATTCTTTTACTAAATTATTTTAATACACCGATCAAAGTGAACAATTGAGAGATAATCAAATTTGCTATAAACACATCTTTATTTAGAATTTTCTCTTTAATTTTTTCCAATCTTCGTGTTATTTATTAAAAAAAAACATATTTTTTTTATGAATATTATTAACGTAATCTTTTTAAACGTCAAGATACTAAAATTGACATACCAATGTTATATAATATATAACACAATATACTCAAAATTTTATCGTATTAAATAATAAAATTATCCTTATTTGTTTAGTCAAATTATATTCGATTCATTTATATTTCAATGATACAATGATGTTTTACATAATGTATGTAAGTTTTACAATTTCTCTCAGTGTCTTTAACTTATTTTTAAAATGTCTAGTTTAGTGTCACATTATTGTCAAACATACGTTGATTAAAATAAATTATCTGAAATAGATATTAGATCCTATCTTGAATATATTTTACTTAACGTTTAACTTATCTCGCTATAAAATACAGGTATATCTAATTAGCATAAACACCACCGATAAACATAAGTACATCCGATTAATGAAAGGATATTTAATAGGTATAAATATATACGATACACGAGTAAATTTGATAAATAAAAGTTGTGTAATTTATTTACTCGGATGCCTACATTTGTTAGTAAATTTCTTTCTTTTAAAGAAAATTAAATTAAGATATTAGGTATTCGATTGTACAGGAAAATTAAATAAAAAATATTAGCTGTTCGATCGATTATTTAAATGATATCGATTATTTAATTTTTGTTTTAAATTTTTTTACAATTTACTGTTTTTAATAATTCTTATTTTATTGAAAATTTCAAAACATAGTATATAAATTTTTATGAAATATTTATTTATGAATTATAATTATTGTAGAGATTATTATGTTTAATAAAAAAAAATTGTATTGTATCATTAAAGGTAAATTTTCCTTACGAAAATTCGTTAGTTTTTTATCTAAAATGAAAAAAATTAAATTAAACACGATTTCTTTTTTTTTTTTATATAAATTAATGCATTTTTTAATTACCTCTATAAATTTTGATGTAAATTATTTTAAAAAGAAAATATACGAATTATTTAAAATAATATTATTAAAGCAAATAAATTATAAAATTTCTATGCGATTGATCTACTAATGATTTAAAAAATTATCTATATTATAAAAAAATAAATTAAAATATTAAAATGATTACAAATATAAAATTTTCAAATTTGATTACTATAATTAAATTCTGTATAGCAATATATAATATATTGTTGAAAAGTGTAAACAAAATCCATTTAATTTTAATTATATAAATGAAACAATAATACTTGACGGTTTTATATTTTCTATATTTATAATAATACTTTATATTTTTGTTATTATAAATTATTCTAAGATTATTTAAAATCTAATAATTAGTCGGTAACTATATTTTATTGTCACAATTGAGTAAATAAATTTCTATTATTATTATTGTTACTATTCAAGAGAACGTATAATAAAATATTTGAATAAAAATAGGTTAAAAAAACGTAGATAATGTAAAAATTAAAATGTGTTGAGAAAATTATGTTCGATATCGGTGTTGAAAATGTTGAGTTGTATATATTACACTTATTACAATTTTATCCTTTTTCTAGTTCTGCTTTTAGCTAAAGAATTTTTAACGAAATGAAAAAAAAGAAGAAAATGTATAATATATGTTTCGTCGATTTTTAATAAAATTCAAACGTACAAAATTTAAGGTTGAATTACAGTTAAGCTTCGTTATAACCGAGGTTAAATGTTACTTTAAGAGAGCGAGAGAGAAGTAAATTTGATCATTGATAATACCAACGTTTACCAAGCATCCAAAATAAGATGCACTCCGAGCATTTAATGGCACCATAATCATTCAGTGGAGAACAAGAAGAGAAGAGTCAGGAATTATAACGGAGGAAATATATCCCAGAGAAGATTAATCGCTTATCAGGATACATCTAGAACCGGATGCGCTGTAAATTTTTTATGATCTGGAAGATTCTCCTAGTGTTAGCGAAAGAAGATGAAAATTGTGGTATCGAGTATGGAATAATTCACAATGTTATATCTAGAATGATATACGCAAGGAAATTAGCATAATAAGAATATACAAGTTTATATTATATTTTTTACCGTTGCAATTGGTTCGCAATTTTAATTTATATTACGATAAAATATATTTTAACGACAATTATTATTTTAATTAAAAACGTAAACTTTATCGATATTAAATTTATACATAGCGTAGTTAATATTGTGCAATATTAAGAGACGTTAGATGCGATATTCATCAAGTACCATTTATTATTACTTTGGATTCAAGATTTATAGTATTTTTCATTCTTTAAACAAAAATTCTATAACTTCTGAAACGTACTAAAAATAATTGTAAATATCTTAGTCGAATGTCGCTCGTAAATTGTTAACAATGTAAATGTTTAAGATATGTATAAATTAAAAAAAAGTATAGTTGATTCGAGTAAAACCTTCCAAGAGGTAAGTCGTAAGGATTAAATCTAAGATTCTCGAGGTAGACGATAAACTGAATTTTGACAAGGACACGGCGAGAGAGGCATCAAAATTAAAAAAATTTGAAGTCATGGACGAGAGGCAAAAAAGGCAAGCGGTAAAATACCGATGCAAAAATATTTTTGGTAGCTTCGGTACGATTGCCGGTTCTCATAGTAGGTACACTAGCAGTAAGGTCAACTCGGAAACTTCGAAATAAGGATGGCAGTAACGGAGCTTTCGATGATTTTAGACCGATAGAATTGGTTACGGTATCGCGGATTCGAGGAAGGGAGAGAGTCGTGTTCGGACTACGCGGAACCTCGGGAAAGCTTTTCCTTTTCTCGAGAGACAGAGAACGACGGTGTCCGCGCGGCGGCCGACTCAACAAGTGTTTCTACGTTGACTTCCCCGCGGGCGCGTCGTTGGTTCACTTTCCCTCCCGCGCCGTCCGCTGGAGGGAGAGAGGAAGCGCGCGCCTCGCTACGACGCATCGTCTCCGCCTCCTCGCTTCTCCTTCCTCGCCGGGGTGTTCTCTCGGGGTTCGTCGACGCGCGTCGCCCTCCGTGGGCCAACGTTCAAGGTGACGGCGTTGGAGTGATCGTCGAGAGGCGCCTTCCCACATCCCGCGTGCCTATTCGACATTGAATCTAAGGTGCACCGACATCGAGAAGGAATCGGTGGACTAGTGGTGATGATTAGTAAATTCGGCGAGGAGAGAAGCGTGGAGGAAACGGGGAGGAAACGGGGAGGAAACGGGGAGGAAACGGGGGAGGGTAAGAGGTTTAATATCACGGGTGTCGGAGGGGAGTAAGATCCGAGGAGGTAGGGCGGTTGGGTTGGTGCTGGGGGTGGTTGGCGGGGTGGCGGCGAGGTGGAGGCGAGGTGGCGGCGAGGAGGAGGAGCGGATCGGAGGAAGCGGGGCTCGCTTCCCTCGACCCGGGTAGCGGGGCGAAGAAGAGCATCCAGGTCGAGCCACCCGCGTGCGGTGGGTGGCGCGCGCGCCGCACCGGTCACGTGGTGGCGTGGCCCCGCCCCCGCGAGTCTCGTCGGGGCTCGCCGCGGCCGCGTCATTCATGGCCGAGCCAAAGGCCGCGCCGCTCTCTCGCTCGCGCGCACGCGAGAGCTCCTCGCGAGAGGTCCGCCGCGCCATGCGTGCCGCAGTGACTCGGCGCCCGAGGCCAGCTTCGCTTGCGCGCGGAAGCGACGCGCCGCTGTCGCAGCCGCTGTCGCTGCCGTCGTCGTCGTCGTCGTCGTCGTCGTCGTCGTCGCCGTCGTCGTCCTCGTCGTCGCCGTCGTCGTCGTCGTCGTCGTCGTCGTCGTCGTCGTCGTCGTCGTCGTCGCAGCCGTCACCGTCGTCGCGGCCGTTGAGCAGCCGCGGCTCGTCGTCAGCGCGCTAGTCGTTAGTGGCTCGACGCGCGCCAGGAGTCGGCGAGCCGACATCCCGAGCTCTAGGACGGGCAGTTGTTTGTTCGAAGCCGAGCTGGAGGGCTGGCTGATGCACCGGGGGCCCGCCGCCGGTACGGCCGGTGGCGGTTCGGTCGCGGGTGCAGCGGCGGCCGCCGCGGCCGCCGCAGGGACGCGGGCCGCCCTCGAGCTCGAGCACCATCACCACGGGGGCCCGATGACGGGGGCGCCCGGCGCCTTCCACTGGGGCGCGGTCCTGGCGGGTCACCACGCGGCTGCGGCCGCGGGTATGATGCAGCCGGGTCCCGAATACGCCCCGGCACCGGCCCACCATGGGGCCGCGCCCGTCTCCGGTCACCCCGCGATGCCGATGGACCTCCACGTCTCGCAGCCTTTTCCCTACTACAGGTGCGTACCCGGGAGCTCACGAGCTTTTTCTATTTTGCGACGCTCCGCGAGAATCCGATGTCCGAACGAGAGTTTCGACTCTTTTGCCTCTCCAACTTCTCTCCTACGGACCGCTCCTTCGTTTTTCTTTCTTTTTTTTTCTTTTATCCTTTTCTTGACTTGCTGTCTTTTATATTGTCTTCCGAACACAGCCGAGTTTTCTGTAATGAATATCGATGCGAAGAATCCATGTATTTCTTTGCTATCGTTCCATCATTATGTATTCGCTCCTTCCTCGGTATTACCATCCAGATGAGTCTAAATAAGTTATTTTTTTCTTAAACCAATATACCTTTTTTTTTCGTATTTACGCGAAGTTTTCCGATATAATTACATATCTTATAATCAAAATATTTATAATATATATCAAATTTATTTTATAACAACGGAGAGCAATAAAGGTACGTACGTATCGACAACGTATAGTAATGTTCTAATTTTTTAAAAGTGGAATAAAAATAATAATTATAAGTATTATATTTTTACATTTTGATATACATGTTTACTTTTTAATATATGATCCGTTCTGCAGTTAACGTCAAATTAAATATTTATAAATTTAAGACTGTTTAATTTTACTATCGTATTATTCTATTTAAAATAATTTCCATACATACTCTGAAACGATAAGTTTTAATTTTTAATATCAATCCTCTTATAATATTTTTTAAATATAATAATCATTACTTTTTGTTAATTTGTTAGACATTAATCGTTACGATTCTTAAAAATTAAGAACAAAATCGGAAAACGTAATTTTTATTTTTATTTATATCAAATAAAATATTATTTTAACGTTATTTTTCCCTTAATACATTTTTTATTCATCCGCGTTAAATTTTTTGGTTACATGATTTTTATTATATTTTAATTTTTTTTCTATAAATACTAAAATTACTTCTTGTATTTATGAATCAGTTTTAACAGAAGTTTGGATATTTTATAAAAATGAAAATTATCGGTGTATACTTATCGATACAGTACTAGTATTTTTTCTATACTTGAATATTACTTATGTATTTTAGCTTTATCTTATTAAATTTAGATAAAGCAAGAAATTCTGATAATTTAAATAGTTATTATTCTATGTTAAGTTTTTTACCGATAAATAAATTTAAAGTACAATGTAATGATACAGTTCATTCATGTATAAAGTATTACGCCGAAATAAGTAACTTTTATTTATTTAAGCAAAGCGACTATTTTATCCAATTATGATAATTTATTTTTCATAATATATGTAAAGCGAACGAATATTTAAAAAATGCGCTAAATGTAATTAATCTTTGTTTGGTTTGCAATAAAATTTCGTCATACCATTTACCTATTAAGTATAAAACTTGAAAACAATATATCCGGAACGTCGCTATTCTTGACACCGTAATCATCGGTTATTCTGGTATTCTGCTCGTAACAGCACAATAATCTGAGAAAATTGAATGCTAGGTATAGGTAGCCTATATGCTTAAGGATTTTAAATTTTTATTACTAGATAATTTACTTTGCCTTTATTTCGCTCTCTACTTTTCTCTCTCTCTCTCTATCTCTCTCCCCTCTCTCATTCTATGTATACATGTATATATACATGCAATTCTTTGATGTACAGTTGCTGATTTAATCTTGTCCAATAAAAAAAACATCAATTACTTTAATACCATCATCTTGAGCAGATTCATGTTTCATTCGTTAACGAATCTATGAATATTTTCGATATACGTATTAAATAAATTTGATTTCTCTCGCGTTGTACAAATAGCTATCATAATGCAAAATACGGATGTAGAAAGCAGACGTTATTAAATATAATTTCAATTAATTACAATCAATCACGCTACGCCAATCATGATTTATTTCATTCGATCCAAAATCATATTTAAGAATTTTCAATGTCTTCGTTAAGTATCCTTTCCTACTGGATACAATCGCGAACGCAACGAACCGACCGTAACTTATGCGTACCGTCGAAACTAGGCAACGTTAAATAACACTTATCTTAACACAAGTCCTGATACACACGATACAACGAGTAACCGATAATTTAGCTTCGGCGCTTTCGGTATCTCCGAATCGCTCGGACGATTCTACACTCGCGCAAAGTCAGGGCTTCGAAAGGCATCGTCGGCGTGAGCGACGAGTGTAGCTTCGGAGGATGTCACAAATGTTAACGCGACAGTTCCGCGAGCAAATCACAAAACGTCCGGTCGCGATTACTTCGGCCCTGGCCCCGACGAGCCGCTGTCTTCGCGTTTGACCGCGAACTAACGAGGAAACGAGGTAACTCGATCAGCGAAACTGCTCCGAACATCAGCTTTGTGATAACGTCTTATTTTGCGAACGACGTAACAACTTTTTACCTAAGCGTCATACCTAAGCATACAAATTACCAGGACGTGCAATCGTTGGAGAGAAAAATGAGAAATTATTCGTATGAGAGGTATTCGCTTGGTATTCACTTGGCAGCCTCTAGGCAGTCTCTAGGCAGCCTCTAGGCAGTCTCTTGGCAGTCTCTTGGCAGTCGCTTTGCACTCGCTTTGCAGTCGCTCCATAAATTAAACTTTCGCTGACTAAAATAGTAGAGCGTCGGATTTCTCGTTATCCCTAGACTGCATAATACTTCCGTAAGTTTCAGGTTACTCTTGTGGTTTGGGAAGGCGCGTGAGTCGAAATCCGTAGGACAAGGAGAAAGACCAGAATCGGCAGTTGCGTTGCTACATTGCTCAAGTCGAGGCTACGTGTCATCAGAAACACAGAAAAAGAGCGCACTGGTCACCAGAGTGAGAAGGACAGAGGCGAGAGTTCGCACGCGAGTGACAGCGAGATAGCGAGAGCGAGGTACGCGTGTGCGTGGACACGGACACGAGGAACAATCGAGGCACTGTCGCTCGGAGATTCACTCGATCGCGGGATCGTTCGCGGCGTACGTTTGACGAATCAGCTGAGTGCGAGGTTCCCCGGCTGAAGAAGAAACGTATTACGATTCACGGCTCGTCCACTTTATTAGCATTCCGCTATCAATTATCTGACGGGCGGAGTTCGGTAGTGTTCGTCTTTCTTTTCTCCTCTGCCGCTTCTACGCCTTCGCGATCGGCTTTCTTCCGTCTATTATCTTACGGCTCGATGTCAAAGTTTCGGCGAATTTTGCGAGGCTCGATTTGCCCTGTGGATGATGCGGCGGCGACTCAGGACTATTCGAATTGACTCTCGTTCTTTTTTATACCGCGAGGGAGATTGTTTTTCTTTTTTCTTTTTCTGATGGTCCGACGCTTTTACCGATTAATTTCTATTAAACTATACGACTGGATAATCGATTTTCTTTTTACGGAAAGAGGAAAAGGTTCGCGATTTCACGAGTAAATCGAATTTACCAAAAATTTACTTGTTTTAATGTTCGACGCCTCTCGTCTTTTCTTCTTTTTCCACTTTTATCTATTTTTCTTCTCGAGCATGTTACGATTTGGCGAACGTAGTTATATTAAAAAAAATTAACTTTTATAACTGCATCGTATAGGATCTTTAAGACAGTTATAAAAAGTGTTCGGACGTTCCATTTTACGATAGTAATATTTAATTTAGATATTACAAGTTAAGCCATATTTGTTCTTTAATTAAATACTTTTTATGGTCTATATAAATATATACTATTTGTAGATTTATCTCTATTGCTTTATTATGTATCATTAAAAATGTTTATGTTTTTACTCGTAGATTGGTTTAAAAATGATTATTTATCATAAAATTTTCGATAAACCATTTCCATATTTAATAAAGACGATAAGTTATAATAAAATTTCCAGTCATTTGATCGTTTGATTTTTAATAATATCAGTGTATTTTTAATTTATTAAATTTGAACATTTTGCTACGATGTCGAGTCGGATACGAAATATGTAACAAACAAAGAGAAAGGTAAATGCATCGGAGATTAATTTCTATGTGGATATATATTGTCGGTACCAATTAGTACCGAGCGAGAAAACTGGATATGCGTCATGAATACCGTGAAGTAAAATAAGTGAAATATTACGCGGATTTCTGAAGCTTCATGACACATTAGTTTGAGCAATTGCTGTAACGCTGGAAGCTGTGTGATTGTCGAGTGATTAATTGCACAGCAAGAAATGAATTACATAAGCTAAGGTTGTAACGTTTGAAGATTGTTTGTATATTGAATTTAAATTTAATATTCTTTAAGAAAAAATTAACTAATTTAACGTGCAAATCTTTTCATTATTCAAAAATTAGTTAAAATTATTGTAACTTTAATACGACCTTTCTATTTCACTCATGATATTAGATTTATATTAATAATTTCAAATATACTTTTAAAAATTAGGAAAATATTCGATAATTCGTTACACATTAACACAAAGAGTATTCACAAACTCGTAACAAATTTACTGTTACGAATTAGTATTTTTATCTGTTATTGTATGTACATAAAAAATTAGTACCTGAGATTCTAAACAACCCGCATGCCAAAATTTCAATAATGTAACAACTGTTATCGAGCACTTATACTCAAAGGTTAATGACTTTTTTTAAAGTAACTGTGTTCAAATTTACCGATTACAGAATTCATTTATAAAAAGCCGCATAGAAAAATATGTTCAGGATTAAATATAAATATAAATTAAATATAAATTACAGTACAGTGATTCGTCATTATGTGTTCACAATGAAATGATTGGAGTCGTAGGCTTAGATTGTGCACTTGAATTATCATCGGAAAGTGTTCGAGTAACGCCGGAAACTGGGCTGCAACCACGGCTGCTCCTAGGACATCAAAAGCACCGGCACATCTTCCACACTTCTCCGCGACTAATTTAAAAGGACTCTGCTAAGAATGCGAGACTCTCTCTCTCTCTCTCTCTCTCCTCTAACCTTCCGAACGTTTCCCCGTGTTTTTCCGGTACACTGGAACAAGATATCGCGCGATTTATTCGGTGCGAGCACTAAACGAAGACGAGGCGCAACGAGAAGGATGCTGACCTCGCTTCGACTAATCAGCGACGTGTCAACGCTCCTTCGCCATGATTCCGACAGCATGTCGTTTGCATTCCAAATAATAATGCACGATATTTGCCAGCCAGTGATTTACATCAAACCTGTTTTTTTTCATTGCAGGCTACGCGTAGTCCAGCTGAAATTTATAGGGAGGTAAACATCTTTTATGACAATGCTTACGGTCCCGTTCTAATTTTCGACACTATTTTCGACACTATTTTCAACACTATTTTCGACACTGGTTTCGACACTGTTTTCGACACTGTTTTCGACACTGTTTTCGATACTATTTTCGACTCATTTTTCAATATGTTCTCGTTGTTTTTTTTTAATATTGTTATATGCGTGGGTTGGTATCCGTTACTTTTATTCCTATTAAGTTTTAAAATCTCGGACAAACTTTGATGAGTTTTAACCAACTAAGGGTTAAATTTTTGTCAAAAATTTTTTTGATATATATATAATATTTTAAACATTCCGATTAAAAATTATTGTTTTTAAGTAAAAAATTATTAAAAGTGTATTATTTAAAAAAACATTAAGCTTTATGGATATAATATTTTTATTCGATAGATTCATTAAATTTTATAATAATATAAGTTAATATCTTAATAGTCAATTGTATTATAACATATTTTTATTCTAATAATAGTACAAATTTTAATTATTAATATAAAAAATTTGAAATCTTAATTAGTTTCCTGTATATACGAGATTATAGATTGTATTATAATTGTATATAAAAATATAATATTTTCACTCTCTGCAATATACCGACATTGAGATACATCTTTTCATTAAATTGAAGTGCCCATAACTTTGAAATGAATTAAGACATCTACTTGTTTAGCTTTACAAATTAAAGTCTTTACTCGCTAGTTTTATTTTATGTTGATAGGCTTTTTAAAAGTATTCGGTTTCTAGGAAAGAAATAGTTACGTTACTACCTTTTTTGCGTTAAATTAGCAGTCATTTCGAAACTAGAGCTCTTTTAAAGAAACGTCAGAAAGCGAATTTCATTATTTTGAATATAAAAACATGTTTTGAAATTTTATAAAAATTCAAAGTCTATCTCTGAAACTTTTCTTACGAGTCTGGTCCCTAAATTACGCAATAAAAATTTTGTCATCAACAATGGCCAACGCCTTGGTTTAGATGCAAATTTCTTAATATTTAAGAATTTTAAATCAGTGTTAATATTATTTTAAATATTACGGAAACATCAATTACATTATTTATTATAAGGAATTTGATCTGCAAATATAAAAACGTATAGCGAATTCTCGTAAATAAATTTTTGTTGCGTGCAAATAGTTTCGCGTAGAAAACCCGTCTTCATCGATTATTCGCATCGTAAAAGTAGCAAAGTTTTTTTTCTATTTGTGGTATAATTTTGCGCGGAATTCTCATTGGGTAAAAGCCGAGCGCAAAATTGTTTAACAAAGAAAAAAACCGAACGCAAGTCCCTAAATTTCTGCAGCGATTTTCTTCAATTCGATAAGTGGACAGAGTCCTAAATTAAGAGTTTCGAACAAGACGGAAAGAGATCTGACGGAACACCCTATATATATTGGATGAGAAAGCGAGACAGAGCGGGTGAGCGCATAAAAGGGGCGGTAGGGGGGGAGCAAGTGGAGTCGGGTCGCGCGGTGAACGTTATTGAATGATGGGCCAGCCAACTACTAATAGGGCCGGACGCGCGGCGACGGATTCAGACGCGCGCGGGTCTGTAAGAAGTTACGGAGGGAGCGGGCGAGAGAGAGAGAGAGAGAGAGAGAGAGAGAGAGAGAGAGAAATATCTCATTCAAGGCTATGCAAGCCTGCTCCCTCTGTATCTCTCGAGTTTTCTTTCTCCACTCTTCAACGACCGATCGTCCGACCGAAGCTTTTTGCACAGCTAAAGTTAAACAGAAGAGGCAGCCTCTCTAGGAACGTACGCGAGAGGCCCTCGGTCAGCGCCAAATTCTAATTTAATCGAACGAATTGGGATCGATCGATTAAACAATTAGCGTAAATAAGTTTGGAAGCCTGAAAGCCTGGAAGCCTGGAAGCCCCGAAACCTTAACTCCGGAACTCCCTGGCATTTTTTGCGGATGCACTTCCGAGCGCGCATTTTCGTAAGCTCGTTCCGAGTAATCGCGGCAGGTAACCGCGGCAGGTAACCACGGCAGGTAACCGCGGCAGAAGCGCACTCGCTAGTCTAGAGTCTAGCGATCTATCCGAGCTGGAACACCTTTAGCGGTCGCGACTCCGGACCGAGACGTTAATAGGGCTTATTTACGCGGCCTCGTTACGGTGCCGATTAGAGAAAAAAGGCGGGAAGCTTTTTCTCCGCACCTACACGCTAAGAAAAAGATAGAGCCGCCGTGGTTGCGGTACACGAGTCCTCTCTCCTGCCCCTCCTGCCTCTTACACTCTCTTTCTTTCTCAGAGACCGGCCGATAAATAACGCTGCGTAGTTTTTATCGCGCGCCGCAGTCGAGTCGCTCGCCCGTCCGCTCGGCGCGAGGGCATTAGCCACGGTCGTGCGGTCTTGTAAGACGAGAGCGAGAGAGAGCGAGAGAGAGCGAGAGAGAGATGGTTTTTCGAGGAGAGCGGTTCGCGAGTACGCTAGGAGCCGATATCGCCTTGGGCCCTGCGGCCTTGATGCGCTTCCTCTCCAACTGGCCCGAATCGAGCGAATTTTTGAAAGGGTCCCTTAAGGCCTCCGACGTCGTCGTACCAATGAGCGCGACTCCTTTGTACCATAACTTCATTTTCATTCGCTGCTCTATTCTTTTAGGCCAAACGATCGTATTTGCACTCCGCGATATCAATTCCAACGGTATATTCGTTACATTCGTTACATTCGCTACATTCGATACATTCGTTACATTCGTTACATTCGTTACATTCGTTTCATTCGTTTCATTCGTTACATTCGATCGCCATATCGCGCGAGATAAACAAAATATCCGTAGGGAGTCAACCCGGGGGAACGAGCAACAATTATTCTTTCGCGAATGAAATTATAGATTAGACGCGTATGTGTACATTAACGTGCATTCGTTATTTAAAAAAATTCTATAATAAACGCGCGTTTATTTTTTAATTTTTAAAACGTTTATCGATACGTTCGTCGATTGGTAAATAAAGAATTTCGAACTCGGGAATTAAAATTTTTTTTGTTCGAAAAAGGACGGGTTTCATTTTAAAAACGATGCACGATGAAAGGGTACATTGAAATACGCAAGGACCGATAAAGGTGTTATCTTCCGAATACTCTTTATCGAGTGTAAAAGCGATTTGTTATTTCTTTTCAAATTTATTACTCGGACACTCGGACGGTAATTTCGTTATGTTTCGCGAGATAAAATTGAAGGAACGACGATTTCTCGTCGTTGTAATTCCGGCTGAATGACAAAACCGAGACATCGTTATTAAATTTATATTTAGCGTCTCGTACGCGGATTTGGACGCACTCGAAAAATACGATTCGCAAACGATTGGAGTCATTACCCCCGCTCTAACGAGAACCACCGGCATTCCTTGCACGGGCCACGGGAGATAATTACCGTTCGATCGTACCCCTCGTCCTCCGGGCCTCCAGCAGCCCCGGACAAGCGCCCATAATCTCGCCTGTATCTACAACATTTTCGCTGGGAATATAAGTTTGCGGCAAGCTCTCCACCTCGGTCCCTCCCACTATTCCTACTTCCTCGGCTGGGCCCCGAACAGCAGCGCGCGCCCGGGGTCCGACTCTTCGTGAGTGCGCGAGCACGCGTATCGGGTAGTGCGGATCGCGCAGCGGTCGGGATGCAATCAGAATTGATTATAGCCTGCCGAAAGTGCGGTTGAGGCCTAGCCGCCCTCGTATAATACGAGTGGGAGCTGCCCGCGGGGCCCCCGGTCCCCCAACCCCCAACCCCCGACCCCCGAGTCGCGCTCCTCCGCTCCTCCGCTCCTCCGCTCCTCCGCTCCTCCGCTCCTCCGCCCCTCCGACCCTCCGACCCTCCGACCCTCCGACCCTCCGACCCACCGACCCTACGCTCCTCGTTCGGCTTCTCGACGCTAATTCGCATAATTCGCATACGTATCGCGTACGATCGCGTATAATCGCGACGAGAGCGCGAACCGACGCCGGATTAGATTTTAACGAGTCTTAGGCTCGAGTTTATCCATCCTTTAATCGTCTCCGGTTCGGCGCTCTTACTCCGACGCGGAAAATTCTGTGTCCGAGTTGCGGCTACTAATTAATTTTCGACTCGTTCCAAGCTGCGAGCCGAGGTCTTTTTTCGATCGGCTTCGATACGCGGGAATGCCGTGTACGAAAATCCCCACTCGTTTCGATGACTTATCTTTTCGAAATAATATACCTTATTACAATAGTTGATTATTAACTATTATACCTTATCGTAATTATTATATTAGTTATACTTTTTTGTCGAATCTGTCGGAAAAAATTTTTTATTTTACGCCGTTCAAAGCGAGTACAGTTTATCGACTCTCGTTTTCATTATTACGTCAATTTTATCGATGCGTTCACCTTGGATCAAACGCACGCGGATAATCGAACGATTTCGCTGATACGTTTGAAAATCAATAATTCGGTAGTTCGCGTGTTATATTCGAATCCAATTAAATACGCGATGCGTTCTTTGATTTGCGAGTTTGAACTTCGATTTGAGTTTTTCTAAACATCGATCGAAAAATATATAAATTTATTTCACTACCTTTAGTCGGTTGAATATCCAAGTTCAAAACTGAAACGCGAATAAAAATTAATTCTTCTATTCTTTTATAAATTAAAATAGATTAAAAAGAGTCGAATAGTATAAAACGGGCAAAAATATTATAAATAAATTTAATAATCTGAGCGTTAAATTTATTAGTCGCGACGATGAAGTATTTTCGATACGAAGGACTGCGTTGAAAAACGCGTCTCTCATTTACGTTACGGTGAACGAGCGATGCTCTTGGCCCTACCGAAAGACGATGGCGCCTAGAACAATGGATCGGTGATCACGCTCGAATAATCGAGACGCGTTGCGAGAGAAACTCGTTTATTCCGCGTCTTCTTCTCGTTCGCATCTTCGAAAAATGAGACGAGGAAGTAGACTGTAATCCTGTGCGAGGATGTAAACGGTTGGGAACGGTTGGGAACGGTTGGGAACGGTTGGAACGATTAGAAACGAGTGAAAAGAGGCGGAAAAGCCGATCGTTGGTTCAAAAAAGCCGATTCAACAAAAGTTGAAAGTTGCCCAGGCTTTTTATATTTTCGCACCGCCGCGAGATTCCGGGAGCGCATGCTCCGATCCTTGACACGTTATGTGCCTATAGTCGTTAAGCTCGTACGGGTTACAAACGATCGCGTCGCGAGGTTTACGTACCGAAAGCAATGCTCGCGTATTTCACACTTTACGGCCATCTTGATTCGTCTAACGATTCGCTGCGACGCTACAAGTGCGCTTCGTCACGCGGATCTTGGACGAACTGTGGGCAAAAGCGAACAAATAAGCAAATCCGTGCTCGGCTGGTCCTTAATAATCTGAACCAAAATTTGATTAAACGCAAATTATACAAGTCGAATTTTTTGGTTAAGTTTTATAATATAATATAATACACTGTGTTTGTAACTTACGTAAGCTAATGCTATATATAACGATTGCTATCGAAGACTGCAACGATATCGATAATTACCGAACACAATTTTTTTCAACGTCTCCTTTTTACAATTTTTAAACGATCGATGCGAGTGCCTCTCGTATTTTAATTGCGATCGAATATTTTATCAAAAATTCGAAAGATCGAATCGATCTCGTTGGTGCAGTTTACGCGCACGCGTACGCATCTCGAAATTTGGTAATTCATCGGTGACTTTAGCGTGTACTTAAAACTTATTCGAAAGAACACGAGTTGTGACCGCGCGCACAAATAAAAACGAGAAGCTTCGCTTCGACGGAATCTACGCGATCGGCATCGCATTGTTGCCCTCTTTTTCTTCTCTCCATTCCCTTACGTCTTCCTCTTTTCTTTTCTTTTCTGTTTTGTTACTTTACTTATTTTGTGCACACTCGGGGTTCTTTCGTCCCTTTCACTTTCTGCGATCCCAAACTTTTTGACAAATTGGATGTAAGTATTTTCGTTTAACTTAAATTGAGGTTAAGTTTCAATGGAGCTATTTTTGCAATATAAACTTCGTATCAAAGAGCTTTCGTATATTTTGCAGTATATAGTCGATTTAGGCATCGATTCGATTCCGGTAATACGTAACAATTCGATAAAACAACATAACGATTCGTATCAAAATATGTATATCGTGTGTTTCGTATTCAACGAGTATACGTTTGTGTTTACGTGTAATTAAGATCGAGTATCGAATCCGTACTTGAAATATTATTTTTACGCTGAAACGTTACACTTAATTAAACGAATTAAAAAAACTATCGTTGAGAATAGATGAAATACTTTCAAAACTATGTCTACGTAATGTACGCGAGTACGTAATTAAATAGAAAAATAATTGAAAAAACAAGGTATTATAATTTTATAGGTTAGGAATTATCGAAATCTTGTATATTTAGTGGGAAAAACTTTTAACGATTTTATACTTTCCAGGTCGATTGAATTATTTTTGTAACGGATACGATATTCGAGCTATTGCCTAACCACTTTCCGAACGTACAAAGTTGGTATAAGAAATCGCTTGAAACACTTTCGCGTTTTCTCAATTTTTTAATAATCTGGGAGCGGGTCTTTCTCGAAAACGCGTACGCAAAGTACTCGAATGTAGCCCGGAACATGGCCGTAGCTTCGGTTCTTGAAAGGCGTGCGCTCTCGGTTTTTGCGAGACTCGTCACCGACGTCGTACATGTCAGGTGCCATGGGATCGGCGAGCAACCAGTAAAAAGCCCAGCTCCTGGACGAGATCAGTTTTTCGCTCCGCGAGTGTCGATCGGGCTTTTGGAGCCCCGTTAATCGTTCCGTAAATCATCGGTTCTTGTGCCGGCGGCAATCCGCGAGAGTGCGAGAGCGAGAGTTCGAGACAATTCGCGACAATTCGCGACAATTCGCGCGAGTTCTATGACAGCAGGAACCTCGAGTACGAGGCGGTAAAACAACTACCGTCGAGGAATGTCCCTGAATTCAACACCCAACACCCAAGTTTTGCTTATCGTTAGGAGACGAGGCTCGGAACATTTACGAAATTTTCATTATAAAAAAATCGTATGCAAATTATATCGTTTTGCGACGATAAGAGAAAATTTATAAATTGTTTAACTAGAAGATTACCGTGTTGCCATATGGAAAAAATTTCATTGAAATTTAATCGTTTTATTACATGTTTTTTAAATCAATTTTCACGAACTTTCATTATCCTATTGATTTTGTTATCGCAGTTATCAGTTTAAGGTGATTTGCAAAGTTAAGCTTAAACAAAGTTTAAGGTTCATATAATCCAATACGTCTGCTTTATACAAATATTAATATTGCTTTTTATATATTTTCATATAGTTTATTCAAATATTAGCATTTGTAAGATATTTCATAATTTTTATATGGTAGTTTTTAATTCCTAATCGAAACTTTATATTTGTAATTTATAATGATGCTCGCGTTATAAAATTAAGGTCTTACTATTAATGTTAATATTCGAAAATTATTTTTGCATTTGTCGGTGGATCTCTTTCTTTCGCTTCGAAACCTTTCAAACAATGTTAACGATCTAAGTACATATATACATGAGATTATACGTTCGTATGCATTTCCGATGTATAAGTTCGAATCGATAATTAATTTCTCTCATTATTCTATTGAGAGATTGTAAGCGCGTTACGAGCGCAACGAATATATTAATTGACGCATGAATTCCAATTTGCGTAACCCCGGAAAAAAGTGACAGACTGCGTTAATCATCGCGAGGTAAAAAGAAGAACGCGTCATCCTAACGAATGGATGAGAAGCAAAAGGGAATAGACCGTCGATGCAAGCTCTTGTCCCGTCCCACCATTAATCCGGTACAGAGTGGCGCGATATTTCTCGCGTGCGCAAATACATTACGAATCGAATCCCACCTGCACACCCCACCCAAGTCGCGAAAAATACCTATTAACTATTAACGTATCGCGGACATACGATCGACGTCGTCGATTTTAACGGCAACTCGCTTATCTGGCGCGACCATCCAGCTTCCTCGTTTCGGAGTGGAATCGGGATCGCGTCTGAGGTCTTGAACTTTGGAGTGGTCGTAGGTGTGGAGTCGACCGATGCCAATCGTGGAGTGTTGGTCGGTCTACGTCTGACTTTCTAAGACGAACGATGGGGATGGGTCCGATGGGTCCAATGGGTGCGGGGCTTCGCTTCGGCCATTCGTCCTTCGGGAAGACGAGGGAACCTTATCATTTCATATTTTATATCATTCAGAGTTTTGTTTTACTCGACCTTTACGTGCACTATCACAATTCTCAGCGATTATTTCATTATATTTTAGTTTAGGAGCATTTTAGACCATTTGTTTGAGATATGTTTGAGATTCAGGAGTAGATCACAACGGACTTTCTTATAAAAAATATTGATAAGAAAGCATCGTTTTAAATGTTGGTTTCTTGGTGTAAGTATTTTTTTTATCTCGTTAAAAGTGCTTTTTTATGCACGCTTCGGATAAAAAATTCTAATATTCTATAACTGTGCAGAAAACATCTGCAAAAATATATGGAAGTTGGTTAATGAAAATATACTCTTAATTTAGTAATATTTTCCATAATTTTGTATATACTAATTTATAATAATTTATACTAATAATCCTTTTTAATAATCCAATTTTTTTAAGTTAAAATTGTGGTGTTATAAAGTTTTATTAAGTAGCCTCTTGTTTAAATTTAAAACTTCTTATTAAAAGTTCATGTTTATATATAATTTTTATAATTTATAAGATTATATATGGTTCTTCAACTAGATTATACAGTCTAAGATTTATTGACAAGGAAAATAACTAGTAAGCTGTCCATGATCAAGTTTCTTGTTTATAATGATTAAACTGGTAATGTTAATATCTATATTTTTCACAGGTGTTAAATATTAGTCACTTATTGAAGACTAAAATATCGGTACCAATCTAACTATTATCAAATGCATACTTTAATAACTATCGTTGTTTACGTTCTCATAATTATTTCAGATAACATAATTTATTTCGTGATATTATCATAAAATAATATATTATTTGGAGGAATATAGTCGAGTCTGTCGTTCTGAATAGACGTGTTTATAATTTGCTTCATCATTTGTATTGATTAAATAATAACATCAATTTTTTTCACATTGTTGGATTAAAACCGCATTTGTTATTACTCATTTAACGATCAGAGCTAGAATTGTACTACAGTTTGACCGTAGAAATCGATCATAGTTAGTTTTCAACATTAAAATATTTTTATATATGCTATAGCATCGAATAGTTACCATTTTTATTAAAAATACTTTAAATCATATACGATAATATAATGAAAATTAACAATATTATATAATAAGAAAATAATAAAAACACCAATTATTTATTAAATAAAAAGAATTTACAAATTTTATTTGAAAAGTATATGTTATCCTTGTATAATCGAAAAAATTTAAGAATTGTTATGTAAATAAAAATATTTTTAGAAATAACAAAGAAAATATCTTTATGTTAATAATATGGTAATTAAAATAAAACTAATTTTAGTAAAAAATTAGATTTGAATCGATAATAAAATTAATAGATAACCTAAGAGTTACCAATTATTGAATGAAACAAAAAACTATCGGTGTACATTAATATATATATATAAAAGTTACTTTTTATTTAAATTCATTTAGGTTTAAATTGATTACTATTTCATGAATCAATATTAATATCAAATTAATATATTTAATATTTGTAATATTATTAATTATGTAAATCTTCAAGATATTTTACAAAAATAGTACAGTATAAACTTGAAAATGATTTATAATTGAATACAAGTTTACTAATTCATGGTAAAAAAATTAAGGAAGTCTTCTGTTTATTTTTAGTAATTATAAATATGAATTCTTTAATATTTTAAACTTTTTATGTATTTACTAATAATAATAAAAAAAATATAAAAAATTTATTTTTTTCATATATTTTATTAACTATTGTTGCTATAAAATGAAATTAAGAGCCAACTTCAGACCATTGTTTATTTTATAAAGTATAAAATTTTTATCATATGCTTAAAATGTCGTATTGATGATTCACATAAAATCTTAAATGATATTCTAAATTGATTTATAATAGTAAAAATGTAATTTAAGATTCTAAAAATGTAGGTAAAGTAATTATTGATAACATAATACGAACATCGGATGTATATAATTATATTATCGTCAAAGTAATTCAGCATTATTGATCTTATCATTTGTTACTTAAACCTTGTAATATTACTTATACTGTTAATTTTTATAACACCCAGTCCGCAGTAAATAAACTGTTACGCCTGACTCTTAAAAACACTGTTCGCAACGGTTTCATTCTTATCGAATTTCTCAACTTGTTACAAAAGATCAAGTTTGAAAAATAAATATAAAAAGAAGCTCGGTAAGCTATTAACTTAACGAAAAAAGTATCAGACTTTTATTAAGTAAATAAAAACAAAAGTAAATGAAGTTTTTTGAAACTTCTGTATATGTAGAAATTCTTGGAATAACAATTTAATATAAAATAAGAAGACAGAATAATCATTTCGTAAAAATTTAATAGAAATAAGAAGAGAGAATAATCAATTGGTAAAATAATGGTAAAAATAACTTATAATGTACATATCATTTTAATTTATCTCCTATTAATCTGAAATAACTTTTTTATATCTTTAATAAATTAACAAATAAACTTTTTAAATTATCAATAATATTCAATTAATTTATAATTTGGTATTTGACTATTTTGATTTTTTTAAATTATTGAAAAATTAAGACTAAGCAATTAAAGCTAAAAAGAAATTAAATGAAAAACTTTGTAACCTGCAGTAATATTACTTTTATAATATGTTTTTTTATTTAGCAAAAGAAATTTAAAATATTGACTAGATTACAACAAAAAATTGTTTTCTAAATTTAATTGTGAAATAACAGTAAAATACATCTTTGTTTATACATTTATCAATATTTTTGACTTTTTAGACATGCAAAATTATTTTTAAGTCATTAACATAATCTATAAGATATGTTTTTAAAATTATGACTATAAATAAAATCACGCTAGTTAATTATAATAATATATGAATGGCGATTTTAATAAAGTCTATGTTGGTAATATATCTCGTGAATAATAACAGTTCGATATGGTTAAGTTAAAATATTTATCACATGTCATTTAATATACATGATCAAGATTCTATCTAGAATTATATTTATTTGATTTTTATAAATATAAAGTTGATAATTTTTTTTGCTAATAAATGAAACCAATTTATGAAAAGTATCATTTAAAGATTGTAAGACACATTAATTAGAACAATAATTAATGTGACAATAAGTAAACGTAACAATAGGTTAGAATTGTTACGTAATCATATTGTATACATAAGAATTTAGGTAGTTTGTATTAAAATTTTTTTATAAAGATTATTACCTATTCAAATTTTCAGTGATCTGCATTAATTTTAATATCAATCCAACAATATAACGTTTGTGGTTTTCTAATCAAAATTTTAAATATGTTTCCAGTATACAAGAATCTAAGTAAAATCTTTATATAATAATTTATATAAGATTATAAATGAAAAATTTTTATAATATTGCTAGTTAGTTATTTAAATAATTTTTTTATTGAGATTTTAAATGTATAAACAATTGTTATGATTTATTTAAATATTTTTATTCAGGAGTTAAGTAATTCGAAAGTATGCAAATTAACGACAATATTTTATTTTCCAAAATAATTATTTTTACTATTTATTTTTGTTATAAATATGATCTATGATTTTTCAATTATTATTTAACTATTTATTTTTTAGTTTTTAAGAATATTTAGTTAATTCAATGAAGTATTTATAATTCAGAAAGATAGATGCATAAATTTTGAAGAATATTATTAAAATTTTAAGCTTGAGAAATTCTGAATTTTTTTTTACTTAACTAGTTTTGATAACTTTTTAAATTCTCATAATTATGTATTTAAATTTATTGAGAAACAAAATAATACGTTTTTATAATTATTTAATGTACATTTATATAAATATCATAAACATAACATAAACAATATGTTCTGGTAAAGAAATTGTGAACTAATCAAACTATATAAGTTTCATATGCATTTATAGTATAATCTTCTTTGCGACATTAAAAATAGAAAAAATTTTTAGTTAAGTTAAATTCTTAGCGAAAGTTAAAATATGAATATGCTTATTCGCTTGTTTTGCGACAAATGTGTCGGTGTATATTATGTATGTTACATTTCCAAAAAAATATTTATATTATATAGGTGGATAAACAAATCCAGATTACATTTAACCAATAATAAAATATCAAGTATATTTGAAATATATTGAAAAGTGGTTCGCTTCCGAATCGAGCGTATTTTTTTATAAACATTTGAATGAGTGAGTGTGGGTAATACGTTTGGTTGCTGATACGAACACGTAGACTCAATTTAATTTTGCTATGACTGAAGTCGTGAAAAAATAGATAAATCTTTTGGTGCTCATAAAACAAGCTTTAGTATTCTAGATGTTGAATAAAATAAAGATTAAAATTTATGGCTCGAGTTGCTCATAACGAGGCACTTACCTCTCGTCTTGTTTGCATACATTTTGTCTCGCTCCATCTTTTTAATTCGTCTACAATTATAAATTTTATTCACTGTTACAATGATATACTGTAGATATAAGAATTTACAAATACTTTAATAAGATAATATCCAATTTCATTGATGTCATTGCAATTTTTTCAAGCAGTTTGAAAATTGTAAGTTAATTATTAACTTATTTGTTATAGATCTTGCACGAATATTTAATAAAATATAGTTTATAAATAAAGTTTTAGACTATATATAAAAATATCGCTCATGTAATATAATTCATTTCAGTAATTAATTTTTTAAATTAATGATGTCTTGTTTAATTATATTAAATCAATTATTTCTAATTTATTACATATGTAATAGATTGTAATGTAATATATTTTGTCAATTTATATATTTAGTGATTATAGAAAATTATAAATCTACATGAAAAAATTAATTATTTATATAATTCATATTGAAATACATATTTTTAAGGAATAATATAAAAAGAATAAATTATCGATTTTCAAAAAATTATTAAAATGCTTATTGAAGTTTCTTAAAGGTAATTTCTTATATTATTTACCAAAGAAACAAAAAAAAAACATACGTAATTTACAATATTTATAATTATTATGTTTCATATTACAATATTATATTATCCTATATATATATTTTTTTACATAGTTATTAATAACTTTATGTAAATTATGTTATAAATAGTTATGATTTTAATGATTTTTTTAATTTTATTTTTGGGAAAAATTGTTATTATTCAATATATATATTTTTAATATTTATTTTTACTATTATTTTCAATTCCCTGATACTATTTTTTCAAATAACTAAAACATGCATAATTTAATAACTACTACAAAAATTATTAATAAATAGTAATCAATTGAAATTTTTAAATATTAGTTTGAATGATTTATTTTACTCTATAATATTAAAAAATATCGATGTTCTTCCAAACTTTATATTTTTTGTACTATCTCTATAAAGATTGGACAAAAAATTCAATTCTGTCATATAATTTTTTATGTTTTTAGTCTGTAGATGCATTACTAATAGTAAATTTAGCAAATTTAAAAAAAATTAATATTAAAAATAAAATACGAATTTTCATCTTGGATATTAATAAATTTTTTCATTGAATAAAAAAAGAATCATTCAAGTAGTGACATTTTATACATTAAAAAATAGCGTAACTTTCTTTTTTTTGTAAGAATTTTGAAATACTCTATATTATATTTGAAAATAATGTATAAAACGAAATTATTATAAAATTATATTTTTTTGTCAAATATTTTATTAAATATAATCTTGAATTTAAAAAATTGAACAATTATATCTAAAGATAATTTTTTAATAAATTATTCGGTATTTTATCAATAAAAATAAAATTAATCTAATAAAGTAATATTGATTAAAAGGCAATAGAATTTACCAGAATGGTATTTATTTTGATACATTAAAAAATATCACAATTATTTTTTCTTTAAGCTAATCTTACATTTAGTTTTTTCTTTTATATAAATCTTATCTAATTCTCTTTATACAAATTATTCTGTTTAAATAAATCTCTTTATATTTTATATAGAGCTTTTAATTTGTTTTTATATTCGTTTATTATTTATAAGAAAATAGAATAGTCGGCGCTAACTTTTTCATTTTAATAATTACTTTTTCAATAATCATCTTGAAAATACAAATGCAATGTATAAAATACGCAGTCACGCATGATCTTAAATTAATTTGATTTGACTTTAAACGATTCAATATGAAAAACTTGGCTGCGCATTATCAACGACAAAGAATTCGCAGGTGAATTTCCATTACATTATTTGTAACGAGAAACAGAGTACGACAAATTGGCATCTTGTTTATCCTAAGTAGGCGTAAAGAAGAACGTAAAAAGGTAATAGCAGTAAAAAAAAACAAAATAAAAAAAGAAACGAACGACGAGAAAAAAGGTTTGCCCGGCGATAAGAAAAAGTTGGACCGACTACGCATACAATTTCTCCAAGCGAGTTGCAAAGTTAATGAGAAGATCGTTGCAGTCACCGAAGTTAACACCCTGAGCGAGCAAAAGCGCGCATTTTGCCGATTGGGGGTAGAAAACGCACCCGAAATCGCGACGGGGGAGAGTCGAGAAAAATGCTTTTCACAGTCTTCGTAAGCGAGTGAGACGGGGACAGAGCAAGAAACTACCCTCCCGAAGTCTCCCGAGCGTAGCTTAGCATACTTTATTTGATTTTTTGTATTGGATAATAGTCTCAGGTAATAGGGTACACGCGAGGTTCGGTGGAGTCGCGCTGCTCCGGGGTTCGAAAGCTGCGGGAAAGAAAGAGACAGATAGCGATTTGCCGCACCCTTCGAAACGTACAGTCACTCGGAGACTGCTACTGCATTAACGAATTTACATTTTTTAAATGGGAGGGTTCCCTTCCTTTTTCCTCTCGTTCCTCGGTGCCACTCTCGGGGAGCGAAACGGTCCTTGGCTCGCGCCTACGCAACTCAGGGGGTGATAACTTGCGAACCATTTGTTCCACGCCTAGAAATGAAACCGCCGCTGACATTCTATCTTAATAAAGAATCACGAGCGTCGTGGAATGATTTTTTCTTTCTTGCTTTTTTGGCTTTGCAAATGGGGGGAACAATTAATACCGATTGCTCGAGACGGAGCGAAAGCCATCGAAAAAGGAGCAGGAATGAAATGCCGAGAGTTTGGTAATTTGCAAGGTCGATTAACGCGAGCACGCGCCGATGGGAAAACTATTCGAGGAGCTTGCGGCTGTTTGTCAGAATCAAGATATCATTCTAAGAGAAATCGTTTGTGAATTACGTTGATCGGGGACAAATTTTCTTATAATTACTTATAATTAGTTGGCACCGTTGCTATTCATATTAACCGTTAAGGTTCGCTTTTCGTGATTATCATTCACAGAATCAAGAAGTGCATAATATTTTTTATCTTTTTTTTTGCAAACGCCATAAGTAGAAGAATTAATATACACATAAAACTTGTCACCAAAGTGGACCAGCTTCTTTTACGATAATCAAATATTTATGCAATACATTTGAATATACACAAGTGATACAGACTTGAAACGAGGTTTGCTCGAACTTCGTTCTTTGATCGACAAAAGGGAAGGAGAGAAATTTATATCGATGGAATTAGTTTTGATTTCATTTTTAAATTCATTCAATTTCATTCACCAGACGAGATAAATCGAAATTTTAATTTTTAAGTTTATAAAAAGTAATTTGTAAAAAAACTATGCACACATTTTTTGAACCGAAAAGCGAAAGTCTCGTCAAAATATTCAAATTTGTGGATCAACGGACGAATCTATTAACGCGATGCAACAAAATTAAAAAAACAGTGAAGCTGAACAAGCGTTTAAAACGTAACGAGTTTTAACGAGTTAACGTATCGAATCATGTATCCGAAATATTGACTTAATTAGCCTCGGATTACAAGAGTCAAGCATACAAATACAAATAGCGCGGCAAAAAATTAAACGTATCCGGTACGCGAAAAAAGCAGACGAAGCATACATCGATTTACAAATGGCTATAAATCGCAATAATCTTACGTACATAGGAGTGTACGCATCATAAAACAAAGACCAGTGGCACGAGAAACATCGATACCAGTGGTCCCCTCAGAATCAAGCATATGTTTCATCTAATCACGCTGGATGTTTTACCATTATCAGATGGAAGAGAATAAGGCAAGAAAAAAGAAGAAGGGTGTCGCGTCGTACAGAAAAAAGAGAGGAGCTGGAAAGGAAGATGGGGAATAAGCGGAGCTCTCGAGTGAACGAGTGCTAGCTATACATATTTAATGAGTCTCTGTGCAGCGTGGAACAGTCGTATATACGTAAGAAGCCGACAAGACTCGCGGAATATTTTTATTCAAATCGCGCGAGAGAGAGAGAAAGGTGTAGCCACGATATCAAAGAAAATATGTCGAGAGTGGCTTTCCCGCATGCATAAACTTATAATCCGCACAACGTATACACCCACACAAATATACGCGTGAAATATACACGTGAAATATACACGTACAAATATACGCGCACGGGGAAGTATATAATGTATATTTCAAAATCTTCCGCGCTCATTATTATCCGATCGATATTAGCCCCTCTCGCGTTCATACGAGACGAAACGTAAAAATAAAGACTTTCGGCGCTCTTATTTTTTCTTCCCTCAGACGGCGCGTATTCGACTAGCCTTATCTCCGTGTCGGTGCGTCGGCTTTTCGGGGATTCGATACCAATCGAGTGATGTATATCGTAGGGTGCCTCTGCCTTTTATTTTGATCCCTAGCAAAGTGGATCTTCTGCTTATAATGCGATGTCTAATCAGAAGAATAATAGACACCTTCGACAGCCCGCGTGGATGACGCGGCTCCTCTCGCATGATCGATGTCGGGCCTGTAATTTTAATGAGTAAACGCGGCCGCGGGTCTCGTTCTATTACTTTCCCGGAGCGACGAGGCACGCCCGATTTTATACGAGGCATGCCGAGTAGATTTCGGGAGCTGAATGGATACGCGATTTCTCACGCGAGGAAAAATTACCGGGGTGCTTCGTAAATCCCAGCTCGTGTACTTTAAAAGATATTTTAGAATAGATACCAATTGCGATACGAAATAATCTATATGTATTTATTAAGTTGGAGTAAGAGGAGAAATTATTACCGTGTCTTTTCCAATGATATTCGGTGGAGATCAGGGAAGATTCCGGAAGACTGTAAAGTTGTAAAGTGCGCGTTGAAACGAACGTTTTCTTTCATTTTTAATAACAGTAGCTTTTCTCTATTACATCCTTGTTCGCAAACTTTCATATTCGTAATATTACAAAATCGAAAAGCAAATGTATTCGACGAATCGATCATTTAAATTACATTTAAAATATGTACGTTGTCTTATTTTCAATGCATACGATAACATTTTTGTATAATTCTACATTTACAACTTGCGCATCGGCATTTGGATCGTTCAAATTTATCAAACGATAAAAAATGTATCATAATTGAATTAAATTTATTATTCCATAATACATTAAACATAAAATTACATTTTTAAACTAAGATTTGTGCCTTTTCACTACTTATTTTTAAAGAAAAGCAACCTTTTGATAGATAATTTATTTAAAATTTATGTTTAAAAAATTATAGCGAACGAATAAAGTGGATTTACTATTTAAAGTAGATTTTGAATCATTGGAACCGTAACCGCGATAAAATATGCAGTCTTGAATTCCAATGACTAACTCATTCGTACGTGTGTAACAACGATAGAGAGTACGTTTTACAAGATCGTAAGATACGACTGTATTAATTTTTGGCCATAAGGAAGGAGACACTTTTCACGGAGTTTAATGAATGCGCGAGAAAACGACGGATGAAAAATTAATAGATGAAGTGCCCACTGCAAATACGAGAAAACTGCGCATCTCTCCCTTATTAGTTCTCCGACGGGATCGTAACTATATTCCGCGATAAAAGCAAACCGTAGACTTTTTCCCAGATGTTACTCCATCCTTGGTGCGAATACTGTGGTGCGGGTCGGAAAGGGGTAAGAAGGAAGGACGCGACGCAGCTAACTCGTTAATCACTGCTCGCTGCGCGCGTTATTGTAATATATGCGAAAGTTCAATAAATATAAAAACACATTACTCAAGCGTAGCCTACGGTTGATAATGAGATGCCCGTTCGACGGTACACATGGGTATAAAACCCCGTCGTTGCCTCGTATTTCACGCGGAGTTAACAAATACGTGGCCTTTGCAGCTTTGCGGCAGGAACATCGGCGACAAATGCATCGATGCACCAGCAGGAGAGTTTGGCTTCTATCGTGGCTTCTATCGTGACTTCTATAGAGGCTGCCTTTGCGGACCAACGAGTATTGCCGATATCGGCAATTATTAATTAATGCATTTTTCAGAACAACGCGTCTCTCGTGTTCCACGACCGTTCGAACCTCCAAAATATGGGGCCCGGTGTCAAATATGCAAATTATTAATTATGTATTATGGTTTTTTAATATGGTTCGAAAATCTGATTTTCTATCTGATTTCAATGCTAGTATTTTCAAAAAATTATTTATTATTTTAAGAAACGAAAAAACCATACTTATCGAACAGTCTAGTGGTCGATAGATTTTTCAAACTATCGAATACTATTTTGAAACGCTTATCAGTCTTAAAATTCTAGTGCTTTCCTAAAAATTTCAAGATTATTGATCTATAAGAATCTTTTATCTCTATGTTCTCTACTCTTTATAATTTTCGTATGTATTTTTAAATTTTATATGCAACAACGGTATTAGATACGGTTAAGATAACGATGTAATTAGGGAAATTATGCTATATCAATGTATCGTTAAATTCAGTATTACATCCAGATTGAAAAATTATGTAGAGTTAATTGAAGCGAAAGCGATAATTAGCACAAGCAAATTCTACGATCGATCGAGCAAACATTTACATTTCCTATATCCATGAGTTTTACCCTGGTTGTAAATTTTACAGAGTTGCAAACAAGATGAGTTGCGTTGACTGTCCGTGAGTGATGCTCGAGTAAAATATACTCTATGGTCGACGGCAAATCTTATACAAATACATTATGGTCAAATTAACGTCGATACATAGATTTATAATCAGTTAGTTACTTAAATATTTTACGTTTAGACAAAATCCAGATACCGTATAATAAATGACATGATTAGCATTTCGTCATTGTTCGTGTTTCAAATTAAAAGTGGAATTCAGTACAATTGTATGTAATTTAAATCGTTAATTGTACTAATGTCATTGTTGCATCGATAAGCTTTAATAAAAACATCGTTTTAAATTATATTTTATTTAATACAATTAGGTTTAATAACTTTCACTTAAAATTTAAAATAATTATAAGCATGGAAGAAATTTAAACGACTTTATTTTATTACAATATAAGTGTTTTAACATTATTATTATTGATAACTATGGGCAGATAGTTTTGAATTAAATAATATGTCAGAACTGACTGCATAAAAAAGAGATTTAATACATTTATTAAAGAATATTTAATAAACATTGGATAGAAAAAATCGAGGATTAAAATTACCACAGATATATCGATATTAATGGTGTTGAATAAAATTTCATAAAATTAATACGAGAAAATGTAATATTGTATAGTATGGTTTGAGCAAATGCATCACGAAAGTTCTTGTACAAATATTGAAAATAAAGAAAGAAGTTTCAGAATTCAAAGAATACGAAAATATGTAGAAGAAAGAATATAAGTAATAAAATGAAATAAACGCAGGAGATGTAAAGTAGGTTGCACATATCGCACGGTTCATAGACTTGTAGTTAAAAGAGAGTTAGATCGAGTTGAAACAAGTTGATAAGGTTAAATATAAGATATGGGGGCGTCGAGAGGTCAAGTGGCTTCGTGGGCGGTGCGAGTTCGTCACCGTATACAGACACCGTCAATTAACCGTTCCCTCCTGTATACGTCTCTTCTGTATCCTCTTCTCACTTCTGCACAGTTTCGTATGATTCGATTTTCTCTTTGCATCTCTTTGACAATCCAACCGTATCTGTATATTTATTATCCCGTATTATGTAACCTAAACAGTGTGTTTCTGTTAAACTGTTGTTCTATGTCTATTTATCTGCATTGAAAACAAGTTACGAAACTTTCATTAACGAATATTAAATTTGAAAATCGTTATATTTAAATTTTTCATTTATTAATTCAATTATTTTTTTAAAATGATTTAGCTAATTAAAATGTACATTTTTTAATCAATTTTATGGTAAATTGATAAGAGAAATGTCGACATAAGTTAAAAAAATTTTTAAATTGCACGTTATTTTTGATACAAGCATTAGGCTATAATAATTTTTTTTAGCTTACGAAAGAATTATAATAGAAGTTTTATATTGCTTATTTACCGTATATTATAGTATTTCGTTTATTTTTTTAATTACATGTATCATATTATATACATACATTCATACATATATATATATAAGTAATTTGCATATTATGCATACCATTATACGTACAGTTTTAATATAAATTGTGTAAAAAAATATTTTTCTTTAAATACATTTTATAAAAAGAATCATCACTTTTTTTTAAAAAAGTTTTTAAAAATTTGTAAAAATTATCGCTAGTTCTTATGCACCTAATAATAACTTTTTGTTAAACGTATTTCTAAGGTTTTTTAATTAAATCGATTTCTGTTTATTATGCAATAACTTTTCTTACAATATTGAAATAAATTATTAAGATCTAATATATCCATGAAAACTCATATTTTAAACTTACCGTAAAATCTATTAGTTATGCTCTAATTATGAATCGAGTAAAAAATCGTTTAGAAATCTAAAATTGTATCTTACATGATTATTAAAGAAATTAATTTAGGATTTTAATATTTCCAAAAAGTTTACTAAAATTTTTATAAATTTCATCAAAAATATTGAAAAATAAAAATATCAAAGAATGTTGGTTTTATATACGTCAGATTTACCAATATACACAGTAATTAATATACATAATAATATTTGGTTGTTAATGCCTCTGATATATTTTTTGTTCCGATGATGAAATTCATATACATATATATATATATGTAAGATCATAATTCGTAAAAAAAAGATAGAGTTTAACAACCAAAAATTTTTTATACATTATGTAAGCGATAATTAATCTTAATTTTATATAATTGCATCGATTTATAACTTACGGTACATTTTATACACGTTGAAAGTATTTTATAGAATAGAACTACATTCCGATAATAGTTTATTTTAACGTTAAGAAAAATCGGTAAAAAATACAATTTATTTTAATAACAACTAAGTTAGTTATAATATTAATATAATAAGGAATCAGTATAAAAACACGCGTAAATGAAATTTGATTGTAATTTTTATAGATTTCGGAATTTACATTCGAGAGGCATGAAAACGTCTGAATTAATGTTGATGTAAAAAATATGAGAAGCGAAGAAAGTAAGAATACGATGGTGCGAAGGAGGAGGGAAACTGTTCACACAATGTTTGAAACGCATAACCCGCGCATGTCATGTCGGATTTAACGAGCACTTTAACGGCATGCGTCGCTGCATATGTGCACGAGTGCAATCATCTTTTACATCGAAAGTTCTCCCGATGATTTAAGTTATTATTGATTTGTCGGTCCGCTAAAAAGAAGGTGATGAGCGATCGCTTATTTTTTATGCATCTACATCGTTGGTCGCTTTCGAGGTAAGGTCATTCCACACCTTGATCACGATCGCGAGGATTTCTCAACGTTTAAATTTCGTATCATTTTGTTTACTTTAAAAAGTTCTTTTTTGTACGGGGAAGAATCGTGGTTTACGTATACGGTAACTTGAAACAGAAGTAGCAAGATATTAAAGTTACTTTATCGGTGGAGCTTTGAATATATATATATATATATATATATACGAACGAGAAATTTGTCGTCGATGGTCGCGTTATTACTTTTTTTTATTCTTTTCTATTTTAATACATTTAATAACCATCAAATTTAGATCGAGATAAAATGTAAACGTAACTCCGTACGATCGGATTCATTATTCTTAATTTGCACGAGTAGAGGCGTTTACGGTTGCGATTTCAGATCTCGAAGAAATATTATTTAAAAAAAAAATTCACCCAAAAATAGTTACAAATTTCTTTACGCGCGGTAAACGCGCCACTTTTCTAATTTATAAATAATGTATGTAGTTGGTATAAAGTTAATTATACTAGCAAATAAAAAAAAGTTGTATGTATAATTGAAAATCAGCATTTGAAAAAATTGTAAAATTCTTCGTACAAAATGATAAAATAAGTTTTCGGATCGAGGTTAATGGATCACAATTAAAGAGTTCGGATTACAAGTACTTTAAATTCGTATTTAAATAGCGGTTTGCTCGAAAATCAAACAGATTTTAACGTTATTTATAAAATAAGAGGAGGCAGCATCAACGTTACGAATTATTATTAAGAGGATAAAGGAAAGGTCTTGCCGTGAAAAGGCGGGAAATTAGTCGTTCGCAAATTATTTCGAGCGCAACTCTGCTTCTCGATCAAGCAAAACTATTTCCCATTATTTCTTTAAGAAAAATCAATGATTATAATCATTACTTCATAAATTCATGAATTTTTCCATTAGGCCAGAACATCGATCCGATGCGCCGGACGCTGCATTAAATTACGTCTCGATCACGAACGCACGATATACGCGGGACGTGCGTTTCCCAATAAGTTTTTTCCCCGCGCAACGCGGATCGTTTTCGATACCTTAAGACCCGTAATAGACGTAATGGTGAATAATGCCTCTCCGTCTTTGGCTCGAGACGAGAGGGAGAGAACGCGCGCGGGCATATCATTCTTTCCCGTTTCTTTCTCTCTCTCTCTCTCTCTCTCTCTCTCTCTCTCTCTCTCTCTCTCGCTCCCCGCGTCGGTTTTTCTGCTCCGCGCTGCGAGCGGTTTCGTAACGCAGTGGCAGCCAGAGACTCGCTCGATCCCGGTGCACAATGAGCAGACCGAGAGTAAGTCGACAAAAAAGACTCAGCCGTTTCGACAAAGCAATCGCATACGCCTGGGGCCGATCGTGATCGACGCCGCAATGATAGGCCGCTCCGCGGTTGGTGGTTATCAAATAGTTCTCTCTCCCGAGAGCACGGGAGAGACGGACGCGCACACCGGTAATGGCGTCGCTGGGGGGGAGGGGATGGAGAGACACCCAGAGAGAGACGAACATTTGTTTATAGGTCGACTTTTCTTAGTCTTTGCACGCTTTTTCGTTCTTAATTTTTAGTCTAAGAGTCGTACCTCTAGAGAGGATTTTCTCAGGAAAAATGACTGGTGAATTGTCGACAAAAAATTGCCGTGTAATCGCCACGAGTGTGAGTCAATGTAACATTTCGATATTTATTACACGTTATTAAGTAAATTTAATGTCGTGTACCAGTATAATCGAAGAGTTAAATAATTCGAGGTTGCGTAACGATTATTCATGAAATTAAAGGAAATTTGTTAAATTGAATTCTCGAATATTGGATGGTGAACGGATAGTGAGGTTAATTTTTTTAAATACCGTATCTACGAAAATTATTATTTAAAGGTACGACGAGATCTAACAGCGTTTAAATTTATATTCGAATCAAGTCGATTTAGATTTTTTTAATGAATATTTATTACGAATTAATATTAAATTACGTAAACTTATCGAGCAATTTTAAAATTAGATATAATTGGATTCGATAAATCAATGAAAGATTTAAAATTTTTCATCTGTTATCGATAATCTTGTATTTATCGAATAAAGGTTATAAATTGAGAGAATTCAGAGTAGAATCAGGCAAAAATAATGGCCTACATGACATGGTTTGACAGAGGTGATTGTTCATTGTTTCACGTCCATTTCAATTACGAACAAGTGGTAGAGCTTTCGTCGTCTTGGAGTCGTTAGCCTCTAGTTTATCTAACTTAACGAATACTAGCGCAATTATTACCGAAACCTTTGCTCCGATTCTATCGTACACCTGCAAAATGAACGTTTATAATTTTTTTTTCCACGAAAACAAAATTTTCAATTGTAATTTGTATAAGTATACCTTAAAACCGTTACCGATCGAGTAAAATAGGAGTGTCTAATTATCGCAATGTTTTTCATTTTATGATAAAAATTTTTTTCTTTCATTCGAATGTAGTAAAATACTTACTGTAAACCATGCAATAAAGAAAAACTTTGATCTATAAAATTGCATCGATTAAAAAATAATAGGACCTCTTTCATTTTCTACGAAGTTGCTCGTAATAAAAATCGCGCAACTAATCTTTTTTATCGTAATAGAAGTTTCATTCAAAGAAGAGTAATCTATAATTAATGATTAACAAATTGCTCCAGTTTTTACGAGTGCATATTATATATAGTGTGTCTTTATCCAAATGTACGCGATATTCAAACTATCGACCGTATTGGTTTCTTGTACGGACATTTATCGTTTCTTTAATTTTCCTCGACTTATCTCGTGCTCGTCGCGACGACACCGATGGGTTGCTAATTCGTCGAAAAAATAAGACGCTCTATACGAATATTTTCGAAGAATCTGTAAAGGATTCGATTTAATTAACGCATTAATAGTCAGGTGCCTCGTAAACAGGGGCTCGAGTCTCGTCTATTGTAACATCGATCGTTTTCATCTTATGGGCAAGCGAGTACTTCAAGGCGAGCGCGTGACGAGTCCACTTTCGACGCAATGTTGCATCTTGCGAATCTTCTCATGCTTTCCCTCGCAGAATGTTTTTTTACTTTTCGAATCTCGTTTTTCTAAATATAGTCGATTTACAAGAGGAAATATAAGGATTCGATGAGACTGATACTTAAAAATAAACTCGAAACATCGATAGATTTTAACGAGGCGATTTTTTATATTTCATCAACAATGTATTTTATTCAACTCTAATTCAAGTTAAGTAGAAACGTTGAAAGAACGTAGAATTATTACACGTACAAAGATTGAACGCATTCGAGTATTTTTAAAACTGATTTAATAATGGAAAATTATATTTTAAATTATCGAAAATTTTGAAACAGCGATAAATTGTTTTTGAATGCACACGAAGAAAACAACGGTCGTACGAAAAATGAAAAACTATTTTTGCCGAATTAAAAATGAGTCTCTTTGGTAAATGACTCAGCAATGTAATATTTTATCAAGAATTTTTATTCGTACTTGGAAATTTACCGTATATAATTGTTAAATGTGCATTCGAAACAACATCGAAAAAAACCACACAATAAAATAAAATCATATTATGTTATGGAAACAGATTTATTATTATCAATTATAATAATTTAATTAACGGTAGGTTGAAAAATTTGTATTTTTCATTTTCACGCATTCTCCTCGCAAGAAAACGATCGTAGGACGTTTTAAAATTCGATGCGTTTGCTGCTCGCTCGAGAATCAAAGTTAAATAATTCAAGCACTCGAATCAATGCTCGTCCACAGATCAATAATAATGTTAATTTGGAAGGGGTAGGATTAGCAAGATTAGTTGTGAAGGTAGGTCCAAAACCTGCGCTTGTAACCTCAAATTTTGAATGAACGCCGGTAAGGCACTGTGAAAAAGACAAGAGAGCCGTTGAAAGAGTTAACGAAAGATTGGATGAGGCAAGAGCGAAGTGAAGGAAGTGAGTGAAGTGAAAAAAACGAAATGAGCGAAAAAAGCGCGCGATTCTCCGAAGGAACATCGAAGAGTATTCTATTTATTTATCGGTAATACATGTAGAAGGATCGCATTGGTGGGCGGGCCTCCTATGAATAATACACGCGCGGCACAATTAGCTCCGTTGTATCCAATTTAATCAGTGAATTATCAACCCTTCGGAGAGAAAGACAAAGTCCCCGGCGGTCTTTTTGCGCCGGTGGACTCTCGGAGCGGACGGCCTCTTTAGGTTATGCGTACGTTCGCAGCGGGTAGCGCACACGAGATTGCAAATTCCGGCACTGTAGCAGCGGGATTCGCGGGATCATTTCCTAGTTTGAAGCCGAGCCGCGTGGATATCAGCGGAGGTCGGCCCGAGCAAAAACCCTCGGACGGCCGATGCCCCTCAGCGATTGTTGCCAGAGGTTGTACCGATGACTCGAGGTTGACCCGCTCGAGCTTTTTTCTCACTCGGTTGGAGGGAAAAATTGCACCGGGCTCTTCATATCATATTTCTCGTAATATTCACAAGGTGTACTTGGCTTCTTGATGTACTTGAATCTTCCCTCCGTACTCTGGGGACTGAGAAAAAGAATGACCGATCCCATGTATGGTCCTTGATATAGTGCTGTCCTGTAGACTCATTTATTTATCATAATTGCTCGTGCTGAGTTAAATCATTTTCAAATTCGGATCCTCGAATTATAGCTTAACCTTCTTTCGATGTTACGCTTCATTTTTATTAAATATCAATTATGATGCGATGCAAGCTATTGATATTTTAATGCGAAACTAAAATTATAGCCTTAGACTCGCCATTGATACGATCGATCGAAATTATTAGTGATTCTTCTTCCCGATACAGTTACACCTATTGAAAATTATTATATCTTTGTAAAAATCAATTAGATTCTGATTTTTTCACGATTCAGCGCCAATTTTTAGAGGATCGATGCATTTTTCATTTGCTATTCAAAAGTGTGAATGTCGATCGTTTCAATTTATCATTATTTGTTGGAATTGTTGGATACATTTGAAATCGTACCAAAACTTTTAACAATCGATAATTCACTGTGAAATAATAAAAATTTATATGTAAATGCACTAAAATCAAAAATGAAACCCTTGCATAAACAATGATAAAAAAACGTTTGATGTAAATTGTTACGATCGATTAAAACTAGCTGACCGAAGTTTGAAAATTAATCCTATAATCTTACTCTTTCGATATAAACAATGTCTACTTAATACCATCGATTTAAACAAAAAAAAAATTAGCAGCTATTTGTTGCGAGACTTTATAAAAGATAAGACAAATGTGTTTCTGCGTATGAGCATACGTATTTAATGAACGCGAGTAGACGAGAAACACCGATAATCGATCGATTTCTCGAATAGCGACAGAAAGTTGATCACGCCTTCATCGCATAATTCGTCTCGGTATTTCTGTGCGATCTTAGTAAAGGTTTGATTTATGAAAAAACGAAGCAAATTATACACGTATAATACACAAACTTATGTATGCGCACGGAAGCGACGTAAAATTTTTTAAGTTGTAGAGAAATGAGAGAGATAGATAGGGAGAGTGAGAGAGAGAGTGAGAGAGAGAGGAAGGGATGGAGGAAAAACGAGAGAATGAATATCATAGCCTGGAGCTAATCGGTGTTATAACCAGCATGTTGATTCGTGTCGAGATATCCCTTTTTTCATACATCGAACGAGCTTAGTACTCCCCAAGAAAAAGAAAAGGACAGACGATCTACACGAGGGGGGAAGTCTCGCGTTTAAGTCGACGCATCTTCCTGATCGATGGCATTAAAGTGGTGAGGCAATAATTCATTTTGATTATACGCAAAAATATCCCGAGACACTTAGCACTGTTGTTAAAACAATGACTGATTTATGCGAAGAAGTTAGCGGTTTTATTAGTTAAATTCACCGAACTCTATATTGGAATTATTTTCCATATAAAACTTCAAACAAGTGTGCTTCTCTGCGATGGTACACTAAAATATAACTTTCGCTTTGTATCGATTTATGCAAGTATGTGACATCGAAATGATAAGGTGATTACAGGTTTCTGAGCGAGGCTGTCGACAAATACCGCGACTTGATCATGACGGTGCGACGGAAAAAGAAGAGGAATAAAAACCCATTTCATCTTCCCGCGGTATCGCGACGAGGTTGCTTAATTTAAATATGTGTAAATACATTTTGAATTTTGTATTAAAACGGAACACATCGATGGAAAAATGTACATTTAATACTAACGTTTGTTCGTTTTAAATTTAGCATTTCGCACGAAACCTTTAAGCTTCTTATCCGTACATAAGTCGATGAAAATATTCATGGCTATACAAATGAGACAGAAATATATTACTCAATAATAATGATCGTTTTAATTATTCAGTAAAATTATTCGAAAAAAATTTCAAATTTTGTTAAATTACTTTGTTATATAATATATAAAATAATAATTATAATTTTTTTCTCTTGAAACGAATAAACATCATTATTATTATAATTAATAATTAAAAATATCAGCTTACAATTAAATATTTAAAAATAATCTTATATTTTTAGTTTTAATATTCAACATTAACTTTGTATTATTCGTTACTTCGTATCGTTTATTTCGTAAGGAATTCAATACGTTTCTTAATAATTTAATATTCAATAAAATAAATAATTGTTGCAAATGTATCGTAATAAAAAAATTTGTATAATACTACTATTAAAATACAACGAAGCATGAAAATTATAGCCAATTATTCATAATATAAAAAAATATACAGTAAAAAATTTTTTTAAATTATATACTTGCTATATAACAATGTAACTTATATAGTATTACAAATATATAGTATATATGACATATATAGTACTTACAAATTGAGAAAACAAATTTTAATTAAATTAAATTTAAATTTATAAAAAAAAAGAAATATAAAATATGTCCTCTCTTTTATAAATATCAAATGTAAACTTCGGGTCATAAGATAACTTTTATCGTTGATTAAATTTAGTAACTTATATAATGTTTCTGAAAAAGTAAAATATAAAAATAGGTAATTTTTATTTATTTTAGCTAATATCGAATAAAACATTTACAGTTTTTCGTTCGTGCAAGTAAACAGTTACGAATACTTCAATTAACTTAACGTGTAATAGTATTTAATTATATAAATGACTATAAAATAACATTACTAATTTTTATTTACTAAAATTATTTTGTTTTCCTAAAAAATTACCAAATTTCTTCGCTTGAATCGATCGACCAACGACAACTAATTCAACTAATTCAAAATTTTTATTCTTGGTTCGATCGAGCCAATTAGAAAACTGTATGTAAATTCGCAACTCAAAAAGTTGTTTAGTATCGAAATTTTTACGCGATTTTAAGACTCTTCTCCAAGATTAAGCTTGTAGATTCAGCATATAATTTTGTCATCTACCCGAACGTTTTGTATTAAGTTTCGAATTCAATGAGCGAGTCCTGCTAACTGTAACCATATCATATCTTTTCCCCCTCTAATTTACATATCTAGGTAGTTTCTCCTCACGGACTCATTACCAACATTTTTATTTTTTGTTTCTTTTCTGTTTGTCGTTTGAAGTCGTTGAAGAGATTGGAAACCCTCTTCACCATTAAAGTGTTTTATTCTAAAAAGAAGATTAATTTTTGATCGGTTACTCGGAACGATGATTCGATTATTTGTTTTTTAATAATTTTATTTTGTACGATACATATGATTCTATTCTCGATTGTAAATAAAACCCCATGTTTTCAATTAGTCTATTTAAAATTTTTAATTTTTTCGCTTTTGATGGAAAATTTGTTGATCAACCAAGGACCTAAATATATAAATTATGTATCAGAGCATAAATGTATACTTGGTTTTCTGCGTGTAGTTACCGGATATCGGACACTATTATTGAAATATTTAAGTATTATATAGAAGCACGTTTCAGTTTGTATTTGGTACTGTACACGTAATCGATAATTTACAAGTTTTTATTGGTTATTGATTAATAGTTAAGATAAGAATTAAATAAATTATTTTTGATAATACAATATCAATAAGTTAGCGTTCGATACTTTTACTCAAGATCAAATAAATAAAGTGAAACGCGTTTTCCGTTTCCGTCCACTCTTTTCTATTCGTTAAAAATTGCGTTTAGCTTGAGATTTGACTTGTTTCATCATTTATTATTAAACTGAAACTGAAAAGAGTGTTAACGTTCGATTTCGTTGAAGGAGCACGCGAGTTGATAAATGATAATAAAAATTCAGTGCTTCCGTTAAAAGAAGAAATAGAACGAAAAACTCCGTATACAATTTAAATAATTTCAAACGGCGGAGGTTTACTCGAGTTACTTTCGTCATTTTATCAGCCCAAACGCAATGTATCGCACTTCCGCCGAGGATTGGGTATACGGGCTGACAGGTAGACCGTGCCAATAAATATCTTCAGTGGTGTTGCGGGAGTCTCATTATTAAACGTGTCTTTTTAATTGAAGTCTCGTGTTTTTTCCGACGAAATTCCCTCCAGCGCTTAAAAAGCGCGCGACACCTCGGAAGGAGGAACGCGATAAGACGAAGGGGCGATCCGAAATTCTTGATAGTCTCTCGCGCGCTCGTTCTTGCAATTGAATTTAGTTTTCTTATGCAGTCTGACTAGGGTGTTAAGGAGAACAAGGACGAGAGCTTGCGAGATTCTTTTGCGAAACTTTTTTCAAAGGATTATCACTTTCACCGATTTATGCGTTTATCAACGTTTCTCGTAACCTAGCTTACATTCACCGTCACCGTTGCGTTTAGTTAATCGATTTTACTCTAACGGTTCTAAATTCAACATCTTCAGCCCCTTTTCAATTGCGATTAAGCAAATATACAAATTTTATTCTCCAGCGCTTGTAATTAAATACGATCGATCTTTTTATGGATTATTTGTATATACTGATATCCAAAGTATTCAGATCTATAAATAATAATATATTAGAAGGTTTAACAACGTTATCGTTACATATGTAATTATTTTTTTGTATGAATCAAAAATAGTTTTATGTAAGTAATACATTTTTGTAAAGATGTTTATCAGATATAATATTTTTATAAGTTATAAATTAATTTGAAAATTAATATTTTATACCGAGTACGATTTATTACAATTAAAATTTTAATATATACCTGTTTGTGACAAATTACTTATTTAGTATAATTATTAAAATTTATTCTTAAGAAAATATGTTAATTTAGTCTTGTAAAGAAAACTTTTATTACTTTTGTCTCGTATACGTGGATTTCTCTATATGATACTACAATAATAATAGTGTTTATATGGATTTAAATATGATTTTTTTATTTATAAAAATCCATGGGTATAGTTATAATTATTAGTAAGGTTATTAATTCCAGAAATAATAATATACTTTCCTAAGATAAAGTATTACAAATCTTGCTTAACATAAATTATACAGGATGCTATACCTATTCAAGGACATTAAACTTTTGGTTTATAGGATATTTTAGGATATTTTTATTTTTTTTCTCGTTAAAATAACGTAATAATGGATTTTACGTTTTATTTATTATATATATATATATAAAGATAAAATCTTTATTTAATATTTTAAGTTAATTTTAGTTACAATAATAATCTATAATATGTATAACGTTTGTTATTTGTGTATGCATAAAACCAGTTTCTAGATATGTCAGCAAATAATAAATTATTTTTCAACACTAATACTTTGTTTTGTTAATTGAATTTAAATTATGACCGTACTTGATGACAAATAGTTATATTTGATTAAGGGCCTCCAGTATAAATCAAAACGTTTATTTTTGACTTGACAACTAATAATTACTTGCTTTAAGTATATATTGTGAATTAATTAATAAGTTAAATAATAGAAGAAATAGATTTGAAAATAGTAATTTTTTGCTTGTTAATATTCAAAGTAGTTAATTAAATATTTGAAATATGTAAGAGGTAAATAATTTAAGTGTGTGTCATTTTAAAATTGTAAGGATTCATTTTAAAGATTATCTTCAAATAAATTTTATAATAGACTTACGATAATAATGGTGATTTTAATTTAAATAAGATTTTATTTTAACAGATAATAAGTATTTGTATAATATAAGTATTATAGTAAGTAGACCTAATGAAAATTCTGTTAATCTATGGAGTCTTTGATTTATATAATGAAATAATTATATGTCATCGTGAAATATGATGCACAAATAATTAAAATTATTATAATATTGCATTTTACGATCATATTATGTTTCAAGAGAAATATTTTATTTTTTGTTGATAAAAAAATCCAAATAAATTCTAATATCATTAAATAAATTTCATCGACTATATATTTTTAATTTTTATAATCTAAAAAGCAAAGTTACAAAATGTAATCGAGAAACATAAAAATATTTTTTCAAGAATGAAAAAATGAAATAAATTTGAGTGTTTTAATGCTTTTTCGCGAGTTGAAAACATATAAATAAATTAAAAATTCATATAGATATTTAAAAATATGATCGAATCTAATTTCGAAGCAAAAATGGTCATAGTAAAATAATAATAAAAAATTCGAGCGAATCGAACTTATCATCCACAAATGCATGGATTTTGCGAAAATAATGTACTTTAATTTTTACGATAAGGAAATAAACTTTTATGACGTTAGTTTGAGAAAATTTGTTCATCATAATAAAGGTACTTCTAGCGGCGAGGTGAAACGAGATTTGTTAATGAAATATTTGCTGATACAGAAATCAGATAAGTGTGTATATGACACTCGACGTAGCAGAAACGAGAATTAAAAAGTAAGTGGTAGGAGTATAAGATGAAAGAAAATAAATAAGTTTGGAGAAGCGGAAGAAATAAAAGGGAGAGTAAGGTAGCCGAATGAAAAATGAAAGAGAGCGCAAGAGAGAAGTGAAAGAGAGAGAGAGAGAGAGAGAGGGAGAGAGAGAGAGAAATGTAAAGGCGCCTGTTGTACCTTCGCGTCAAAGCGTAAAGTCTAAAGTTGTTAACTTCTGATCGATTCTATCCGATCGATCCGGCCCGGCCATATATTACAAGCTTTAATATTAAATTCCACCCGTCACTTGTAATAAACTTTCCACTTATCCGTCTCGCTCTGCCTTACTTCATTTTCTTCGCGCGAGCTTTTAAATCGCGCGCGTGTACCTGTGCACGGCTACTGTACATTCGCAGAGGTCTAAGTCGATGCGTTGAAACCAGGGGATTTATGTATTTGTCAGAGTTATAAATTTACAGTTCGGCGCACGAGGCTCACTCGTTAGTACGCGTCGCATTACATCGTTGCATGAAACAATTTCCACGCCGTACATGATCCTCCGCGTATAAACTTTTTTCTCGCAGACATAATTATTATAACTGCTTTCGTTCGGGAAGTCATATTCTATTTCATCGCATTCGTTTATATCGCTCCGGAATTACTTGGCAAACTTTTTGGATAAATAATTGTTTAATTAGAAATGCTCCTGTAAATTTTAATTGACACGCATCTGCGCTCTCTCTCTCTCTCTCTCTCTAGCTTATAGTTGGGAAGTTATCGTAGTCGATCAACGGAAACTCGTTTTTATTTTAACGGAATTATTACCGAATTACAATAAGTCTAAATAATTTATTTTGACTCTCCGTGCATGAAAACTTTAGCAAAATTCGAAGTAATATAGTTGATACGATGTACGCGTGTATTCGTTATAATTTTTTTGAAGAAAATTGATCTTTGAAAAGAGAGAATTTTTAAATTTGGAAATAATAACTATTATTTTAAATACAGTTTCGTAATAATACAATTTTTTGACTTATGAAATTATCTTTGAAATTAAATGTTCGCGATATATAAAATAATACGTTACGTATAGTCATGCGATATCAGAAATTTATCAGAGTAATTTTATTGTTTAATTTAAATATTCAACGTTGTAAAAATTTTAAATATTATATATTTTATTGTTTCTTCACAGATGTTTTCATAAGCTTATTTAAAACCATTTTTCGATACAGCAACTTGTTTTTTTATTAAATTTGATATTTACATTAGCGGTAAAACTAATACTACTGAATACCTATTACTAACTTGGTAAATTTTTAAGTACCGTAAAAAATTGTTTGCATGAATATTATTGCAGATAAAATAGAAAATTTATTAGCTTTTCAATACTCCATTTATGTGAATAACTTTTTTCCAATTTTTAATTTCTGTGAATAATTAATCGATCTCTTTTATTATACTAGATGTAGGCCGGTTTAATAGTTTAAATCTTTGATTAATAATTGATTTTTCTTAATAAAAAAATGTTATCACTAACAAGTTAATCAGCGAATAAAATTAGAATAGTCCAGTAGTTATTTTTCACATAGTAATTTATCCTTAACTATTTTATAGATATTTTATGCATTATGGACAATAATACTTTAAGTAATTTATGAGAGTTAGTCAATGTCATTTTTATGGCTACAAATAATTTAAAATACATTTATATAGATTTTTAATTTACTACCTTTGTAAGAGCAATTGTAGATATATTATGTTATAATGAAACTGAAATAAAAAATAAATACTTTTTATAAATAAGTAATTATATTAATTAACAATTAATGACATAATATATATAATATATTTTGATATAACTTAATATTATTATTAAATTTTATTACATTTATCGAACTTATAAAAAATTAAACGTATGTATTTAATATTTATTTTTGTGTGGAACGATGAATTATATTTTTTCGTACATGACTATATTTCCATTAATAAATATTTTAGAAAGAAATTATAATAATATAAAGTGTGGTGTAATTTATATACGTAAATTATACAAAAAATAGAAACAATACATATTTTATTTATTATACAATCATTATTTTTATTAATAGGAGCTATTTTATTTCTTTGTAGAAGAAAAAATTTCTATGCTTGAATTTATATTTCGTAATCATTGTAATTATTTTTTTTTTGAGAATTCTTCTTTATTTGAATGCAAGGTTATGAAATATTTAAGGCAGTTTTCAAGTCATTTTATTATGATTTTTCACTTTTTTTTCTCAAAGAGGTTTTTAGGAAAGATACGCAGTTCTATACAACTGTACATCAATTCTTGGTTAAATATGAATAGTAAAAAAATCAAATACATGTACAAGTCTTAAACATATGTGCACATACGTGCAGGCACAAGAGCAAATAAGTAAATGGATAATCGCAGACGGATTTATATACGCATCTAATTCAACATATTCGCAAACTCATCTGCATAAACGTATGCATATATGTGGATGTAGGCAATATGCATTCTAGGCGCATATGAAAAAGCCCTTATGTATACATATATGCTTTTTGTGTAGATACACAAGGGCTTTTGCGTATATGTATTAATATATATACACGAATACTCGCACCGATCTATACCCCTTTTTTCTCGATCAGCGCCTTGCAAGAGAGCATACAAGAAAAAGAAGAAGCAAGTGAGAGAAGGATAGAACCGCGAAGGGCGGCGATCCGAAGGGGTTTCTCTTTCTCTCTTGCTTACATGGATATTATTGTACGAGCACGGACTCGTTTTTCATCGGCAAAATAAAAGGAAGTAATTAATCGCGGCAAATCGAAGCCTCTGCGAGAGAAAGAGAGAAAAGGAGAGCTTCCATACATATATATGTGCAAAAGGAGTATTGCTCGGCCTCGTTCACTTAAAGAATCGGTTGGTTACTGGCTACTGTTGCTGCTGCTGGACAGGAATTCCTGTCATCGCGAATCAACGTTCTCCAACGAGAAAGAGATGAAGAAAGAGGAAAAAGAAAGAGGAGAACGTTAAGGGAATAGAAGGGATAAAGAAAGACAGAGAAGAATCGCCACTTCTTCCTCCCACTCTATTTTCTTTCAATCGTCTTGGTCTGCGGATGATCAGAGGGAGAAAGAAAGAGAGCCCAAGAGAGCCAAAGAGAGCCTGCTTTTGCAGCTCAGTGGCGAGTTGCCACCGTACGTACAAGAAGGTCTGTTTTGCGTCCTTTTCCTTATTGGCCTTTTCTCCTCTCCGCGGCGTGCCTTCTTTTTTATTTAATAATTGGAACGCCCGGTATGTCAGCTATATCTGTTCCTCGAATTCACTTCCATTTGTGGACAACACCGGCACATTTACGCGAACACACGCGCACTCGCTTATGGGCGAATGCATCGGTCGACTATTGGACGACACGCGATTTACAGATGCTCGCACTCGTGTATTTGTTTTCTCCGATGCTTATTGTTTCATTTTTATTGTGCTTTCTCGAACGGCTTCCCGTATTTTTTTTCTTTTTTCTTTTTTTACACTCCAAGGATAGATCAAAGTAGTTTCTTTTCTTTTCAAGACTTATCTTCTATTCTATGCGAACCGATAAAGTCTTCAACTTTTATTCCGTTTACGAGTATAAACATTGATTATAGAATAGACTTTTTTTCTACTCGACCGACGCGATATCTAAACCAATCCTTATACAATGAATTTCTTAACGCTGTGCGACATTTCCCGAGCAGCCATTGCTTAAATTTGGAAAAATGTTCTTGACCAAAGATCCAATAAATACATAAAATTCAGAAGTTATCGAGTGTATTTCAGGAGTAGAATATAAAATATTAAAGCAGAAATCGCTTTAGTAAAAAAGTAAAATATTTGAATAACGAAGCGACTTTATTATTGCATAATTTTTCGATAACATTTCAGACATCGAGAAAAAATTAAAAAATTATTTGTTTATCCGTTTATATGATTAACGTTTCAAAATAATTAAGCTTGAAATAGTATAATAATTATAAAATCTAATTTAAAAGATATAATTATCAAATGTACGTGGATTAAAAATGAACTGGGCTTAAAAACTATAACGTAATATGGAAGTATTTTGATATTATTAAAATAATATCATAATATAGATATTTTCGTTTACATCGATTGTAAGTAAAATCGATTACTTACGCAAATAAATTTTCCACAGCACGATTTAGAAAAAAGTTTGCGTTATATGAAGTAAAGATCGAGAAAGAAATAAAGAAAAAGGGGGTATCTCGTTAATTTTGGTGCTCGTGGATAATAAGCGATAGCGACTAGCGACTAGCGACTAGCGACTAGCGACTAGCGACGCGAGATTCGCAGGCAGTGGCCCGTGAATCGGTTGGTACAAGCTCCGATTGCGGCATTGCTATCGGATAGGCGGTGAAAGCTTCGATATTCGAGCGGAGTTCGATAGCGGCACAGTTGCTTGGGAAGGGTCACCCTCGATTTTATTTGCATTTCAATTTTGGTTGAGAAATGCCTGGATAAAGAAAAATACCGTAAAAATATTCTAGTTTCGAGTCGCCGTTGTACCGGACGAATGCTCGCGCAATTTCTTAGAGAGCCGATCGTACCTCTGCGGAGCTAAGGTGGAACGAAAGAAAGGCAATTTTCGCGATGGAGTTTCGGTTACCAACATCTTTTCCAGCTCCAGCTACCGAGTTTACTTTTTCTTGTAATTCGTCACTTTCTCGATTCCATTCTGTGCCTATACGAATATCTTCGCGGGCTCTTATCGTTCTTTCGATCCGAATGCGATGACGTTTGTCACGTTGATTCGTACCGCTCTTAGTACGACTCCATCCAAGCAAGTATGAAACCGTCATCTTTTATTCTATTATACAAAATACGATTGACTTTGATATTTTAAGTTAACGTGATCTACTTTCAATTTTTTTCCAAGGTATATAATACGAAGATGGATTTTTGTATTTGTACTCTTTTGTAAGAAATCCTATTTTTTTACGACATAAGTAAAATTATATATTTGAAAAAATGATATCAAATTTAATATTAGTTTATGATGCGTATAATAAAAAAATTTGTAAAGATTTTATATTGCATTTAATAAACTATAAACAAAAAATAGATACAATTGTGAACATGGAATCATAAATGTAATTATTTGATAATGTAATTTTTTAACGATACATCGCATCACCACAATTATCGATAATAATCTTCAATTTTATATAATTTATGTATTTTGAACCATTTTGAATAAAAGTAATCGTTAATTATTTTCATTAACTAAAATAATTTATTAGTGGATTCAAATTTTTGGAGGAATTTTATCGATATAAATTCTTTGGAAAACTTTTGAGATCACAAGCTTAAAAGCCTCATGAATATTTATAATGTTGTGATAGAACTCGGAATATTGGATAGTCAATACGTCATGTGCTAATATTTTACAACTAGATGTACATTAGTTTACACGATTATTTTATATAATAGAACTCTTAGTTTCACCATTAATAATAATCATAGGTGTATCGAGAAGAATTATTTATGCAAATTTTAAAAAAATTATACAATTTTTTTAATAATTTATGAAAGTTATTTGCAATAGTGTCAATTTTATACTTAAAAGGTGACACTAATTACAACGTAGTATATATAGTGATTACTTTTTATAAACAGTAAATTTATTTGGAGTGTTAAAAAAAAGTGTTAAAATATGTTAATACGTACAGATTAAATAATGCAAGTAACAAAAGAAACTTAAATTAGATAAAATATAAGTCTGTTTTTTAAAATACAATTTCAAGTATTATAAATAATTAAAGATTATAAAAATAAGAACATTCGTGCCTCATAAATTCTTAAAATATAAAATTGATGCTTGCAAAAGTTGTGCGTTTACTCTACCGTATCTTTCGCGGCTAAAACTTGTTTGAATTGACTGCGCGTCAATTCGGAATGGGAATTCCATTGCCACTTTCCATCCGTAAGTATTCTATCGTTAGTGAATGTTTAAAAAAATAGTGTATTTTCTTTTGAAACCGCAACGTTTCGCATCAGTCGTGCATCTATACGCTCTGTTGATTACGCCTATGGTACTTTTATTCGTATCTGCTTTTCACACACAAAAATAATTTAAGGCAATACATTTATATCAGAGAATGTTTTTTAAGTCTAAAAATTATTTCATCGATATTTTCTATTCGTTTTCTCTATGATACTTACGACATAGAGATTATTGATTTTATAGAAATGAATAAAACTATAATTTGGTTGAATTCTTCATTGTTGTCGGGTAATTGAAATAAGAAAATATTATACAAAGTCAGCGTCATTTTTTGTTACTTTTCCACGATCATAATAATAATTATTTGAATTATATTAATAAATTTTTTTTATGTTTTTTATGTTTCTGATAAATAATTTAATATTCGAATTTAATTAATAGACTGCTTAAAAATTGAAACATCCGTTGCATATGCGTTTTTATTTTAAATCAAATTTGTATTTTTGAAAATTATTCGATTATAAGACATTTTTTAATTTATCCGAGAATTAAAAATATTGAGTAAACTATTGAAATATACATATTTTAAATAAGACGAAAGATTTTAAATAAACGGAATAATTTAATAAAAATGGATTTTTAAATGTACATTATGTATCAAAGATAAATATTTATGTTTTAAATATATTCTTTTCATCCATATTTGAATTATAAAGAATTTATTATAAAAAGTAAATTTAGGTTTTTTGAAATAAATATTCAGAAATAATTTATTTAATTACCCAATGACCCAATGAAAACTTATTCTTAATACTAAAAACAAGAATATTTAAGATATAACAGATTTATATTTCTAACAATATATATAGCCGTACGGGAACCGAAAAATATTCGATATAACTCTTATTTTGCATGAACCACTTACATTCGTTTGTTAGCCTCAAACTAATGAACTGACTCCTATTAATCAGTTGTTTTTGGAATACCGAATGTTGAGTTAATGCGATCGAATCTACACGTGGATGTCAAAAAAAGCTTAACGTTTACGATGATGCTTTCGATACTTTGGCTTGGTTTACGAGCTACGTTAAGAAAAACTCGATCACGAAACGATGTATGTACATATTCTTTTTCCAAATGCAGATTTACGAACTTGGCATCACATCTCTTTGTTCAAGTTATACCTGCCTAATGACCAAAACATATAAATATATACAAAAAGGACAAATTTATTACGAATCTCAATTTTACTTTATCACGTTAAGATAATACTCCGCTATACTATTTATTTATTGAAGAGTTAAGATTTCCATTTATAATATAATATAAAATTTAATTTAACTAAATAAAGGAAACAACAATAATTTTAAATTCATAATTATTGACGGAAAGAGTAAAATCTTCTAAGTTTCGAAATATAAGGATTTTGAAATACGAGGAATAATATTTACAAAAATTTTATAAATTTCGAATAATTTGCTAGATTTGAACTCTCATAATATTTATTTGATAAATAGATCTTTTAATAAAGGTATGTTACTTCTTAAATACAAGAGATATAAATAATATTTACAAATTTAAGCTTTCCATTAAATTTCCTAAAAATGTCCATAATTATTTCAGCATGTTTTTATGATATAAACAAAGACATATCGAATAAAAAATATAGTATAATTTTTTAAATCATTCTATTTATGCATTTGAAAGATATTTTCCAAATATATCAATATTATTTTAAATACCAAACGTGAATTCATTATGAATTTATTTACACTCCAATATAAATACACTTTCCGTAAACAAACTTTGACGATGCAAAATGGTTTACCGGTAAAATATCAAATTTTAAATTTAAATTTTGGAACTGATTTCAATTACCTCGTTAATATATAACAATATTTTATACATTGTATAAAATGTACGGATAAAATATATTTGTTCGTGTCCGAGTACATCATCGATAGCCCAATATATATTTAAAGTTGTAAATTATCGTATGTAGTATAATTCTTTCGCGAAGAATTAAAAAAATATATAAAATTAAGATTTTGAAGAACAGGAAAGTTTAATTTTTATTTAAATATTTCTTAGCTCGTTAAGTTGGATCGGATGCGTCAAGTTTCAGGCAACTACATTTTCAAGTATTATACGTATATAGATAGAGATGGACGTACCGTTGGCATTCGGGTGTTAGCTAGGAAAGAGCTCGAGACGTGGCACCGCTAAGAAAACAGACACCCAAGCAGCGAGTACCGATTGTTTAAGGCTAGAAAGGCTACGATTGTAATACTACACGATTGTTTAAGATAAGACGCGTCCTTCCGAGGAGACGACACGATACAGGCGAAAGGCGCTCGCTAGCATCCGTCCAGCCATATATCCGAGAGGGAGGGCGAAAGAGCGAAGCAGACATTTCGCGCAGCCGGTGTTAAAGTCAAAGTTAAACTTTACACCGCTGGGCGGGGGTGAAGGGGGATCGGAGAGGACGTGATCGCACCATGTGTGATGCAAAGCGCGTCCGCCACGTATTATGAGCACTTGTAAAGCACGTAATCGCGCGTCTATACCCGGGCGGAGGTCGGGGCGACCGTGTCGTGTCTCACGCAGGGGACGGGGGTGCGCGCATGGTCAACAATAACCAATGCGTCGGAGGATAAAAATGCGCGAGCAATATCGGATTCTAATGCGTGCCACGAACTCAACTTTCCTCGTTTCTGCGACTAACAGCTGTTACGGATTGCGTAGGGAACGATACGGGGAATGAAGTTTTTTCTTATTTTATACAACGCATTCTCCTTCGCCTTGAGGTACATGGGTGGTTTAAAGGGCATTCGCACCGATCGCTGCATTCGATCGTGTCATGGCGATTTTACGCTATCACGTCTGGTTAACCGTAACAGCCAATATTTGTCCGACCTTTTATAAGCTTTGCAATATTCCTCTAGGGTTATTGGAATTGCCGGTAGACTTCAATTTCTTTTACCTGTAAATCGTCTTATCGGCTTATTTATAAGCGAATCTTTATAAATTTGCTTATATAATACTACAATTATAAAGTTACTATAATTATAAATTTAAATAAACTAAGATATCGAAGAAAATATATTGTCAAATTTCATTTTTAGATAGTCAAAATACTTTTCTAAATGTATAAATTTTAGATTAATTTCATAATTAAGAAAATTATAATTTCAACGATTCTTGTTTACATAAAAATAAATGTTATTTCGTAATAAAATAATAATTCGGTAATTTTTATTTATCATAATTAATTTTAAATATTCAATTTGTTATTAAAAATATATTTTTTAAAACTTTATAAATTTAGTAAAATATAAAAACTAAAATATTTCAATAATAAATGATCATTTTAAACATTTAACGTATTAATTTTAGAAAATCGTAATAAAAAAATAATTTATGAAATCTAATTCAATATTTTCATTTTTAAATGTCTATTGTATCGCGTGAAAAAAACCACTATCTTACTCATAAAAAACTCAGATAGAGGAATCAAAATTTATTCTTCAGTATGTTAATTTTTGTATCATTGAAAAAATGATCTATAAAATAATCCATACTTATTTTGAATAAAACGTATATTACTGATTTTCATAAAAATTTTCGATAACATTTATTTAACGAATACAGATAGAATAAATTTTTCACGGAAATTATTCGAAATTATAATTTTTGTGTACTTCTATAAAATTAGTTTACACCATAAAAAATAATTGTCTTCGATGAATATCCTTAGAAATAAAGTAGATTCTTACTATCATCTCTTATTTTTGAGTAAAATAATAGTCCACTAGTACGCGTTTCATATTAATAAATTTTTTAGAGCCATCGAATTTGGAAGATCGATAGTCACCGATCTGTCTAATATTTTCTAGTTTTTTACGATTTCTTACGAGCTTCAAAAATCTCAAAACTTCCAAATGAATTCTTCGTCTATCTCCTTCTCGTTCGTCATCGTTCACCCTTGCTTAGTGCGGCATATAAGTTTCTCGGCATCCCTGCAGTCATCCGTGGAGATATGTCGACCCGCGGTTTATTGCCGCAACGGCTCGTGGTACATTGATTTAATGCGCTAGTAATTGGGCTGCCTATGGTTTTGACTTTCTCTCTCTCTCTCTCTCTCTCTCTCTCTCTCTCTCTCTCTATCTCTCTCTATCTCTCTGTTTCTCTATGAGATCAACGGCTGGTCAATCCTCGACCATAACTACTGTTCGGGTTGGTGGTCCTCCGAGGTAAGCGATTTAGCCATCATCTTTTACATCATCGCACGCGCCTCTTTTCCGCCTTTTCGCGCTGTACCAGATGTAGCGCGGGAAAAATGGAAAAAGGGAGACTAAGCGAGTAAGAGGCGGATGCGGAAGGTCGAAGTATGGAAGAGTTTATTGCTAACTTTATTGCCGTTGCGCGGACTCGCCGAGTTCAGTTATGTTAGGAAGAGATAGATAGATAGATAGATAGATAGATAGATAGAGAGAGAGAGAGAGAGAGAGAGAGAGAGAGACAGGCATCTTATTCTGCAGATTGGACTATTATTAAAGTACGGATATTGCACCCCTAAGAGATTGAACAGTACCCAGAAACTTACACTTATGCACAAGTTACGATGCTGATAACTAATACGTTTCTGTGATTTAATTAGGTCCGTTGCATTTTGCCTTCTGGAACTGTTTCTTTAGCGAATGCAAATTTTATGATTTTTTACACAAAAGTGAAAAAAATGAGAGAGACACGTATTTTCTTCGTTCCATGTTTTTTTACATGAGATTTAATTATTATATTTTATCGATTCTTAATAATCCGAATTATTATTAAATTATGTATTTTTAATCTAAGTATATAAATTAATAAATTAATAAAAGTATTAAAATATATATCGATATAAATTGTTAGTTTCAAATAAAAATTTTTTCCATTTGTACACGAACGTTTAGCAGTTTTATTTTTATAGTCACCAGATGTAATATTTGTTCGAGTATATATAATATCGCAACTAATAATGTCCGTTGGACAATTCATTTGTACAGCCGAATATAATAAATATAATTTGTTTATAAATAAGAATGCGATACAAAGTTTAAATTGCATAGTCATATCTTTAATTTAAAGATTATTTCTGAATACTAATTCCAAAAGCATTCGCTAAGATATTTTTATGGCTAAATGCTCAACGTATCTAAGATATTATCCGTAAGCAAAAAGCATGAGCTAGAAGGACACAGACGCGAAGAGAGAAAGATAGAGAGAGAGAGAGAGAGAGAGAGAGAGAGAGATGCGCTTATATAGAAACAGAAAAGGAAATTGAGGGTGCGATAGAAGCAGCCGCGAAAAGTCACCGAGGAATGTTCCAGCTCTGTCGTAATATTTGGCTTTAAATCATGTCCCTGTCGACGGGTGAAACTATCTTGCTTCCTATGTTCTCTTTCGCTCTTTCGCTCTCTCTTTCTCTTTCAACTCGATTCTTCCAACTTAGCCAGTACATGTGAGAACGCACGTTCTTTTGATGCCCCCTTTCCCTCTCTCTGTCATCGTGCACAAACTTATGAACTATCCCATTCTCGTGCTTTGAAAAAGCGAGAAGTCCTGAGAGGTGGGACATGGGGGACATGGGGGACATGGGGGACATGGGGGACGAACGTAGCCGATAGGGCGCGAGCTTTTTTTCACTTTGGGGCTGTTTTACTTGCTCTTGTATGCGAGTTTGACAAGACGTTTGTAGTTGAGACTCATAAGTCACGATTAATGACATTTCGATTGTACCCGCGCTCGTTTTGACTTATTGTTCTTGTTTTAATGCTTGCACTTCACGGGATGGGAAACAAGTTTCATAGCTGCATTTATTATCCAATTTTCGTCTTTCGTCAATAAGCGATGAATTTAATTATTTTTCATACGTTTTTATAATGTTATTTATTTTTAAAATTATATTTCTAAAATATTATTCTTTATAAATATAATTTCATAACGTGTTTTCTTTAGAAAATAAAAATTTACTCGCGTAGTTGCAGTTACTATCTGATTTATGCATCCAAGCCTTTTTAATTTCTGTATAATTGTTTAATAAACTATAAAATAAAACTAGAGTATTTCATTTATTTCTGTAAATTAGTTTATTTCCTTTTTAAAACGTTTCTTTTAATAAATATAGTATTATTTAGTTCATTCGATTTCGTATACTTTTTAATATAAAATTTAATATTATCATTTCGATAAATAATATACATCTGTATTTTTAGTAAGGTTTTATTTGTATTATTATTACATATTTCTTCTAATATAATTCTCAACAAGTCGTGAAATATTTTGATAAATTATTTTAAAAAATTATTTATTATTTAAAATAATTTGAAATAAATGTTAAATTCTTGATGTGTATTAAAAAGTTTCTTATTGTTATTCTTTTTGTTATTATTATTATTATTATTATTATTATTTTATTATTATCATAAGTGGTAAAAAATATTACAGATCAGAATGTAAGTCCAAGGCGTAATTCACTTAGGAATATATACTTGGATCGGAGTATAGCGAGGACAAAGTTTACGAATGCTGTTCTGGCAGTAAGAATAAAACTTGAGCCTCTGCCTCTCTTGCTTTAGTCACTCATCCAAGCGCAAGATTAGGCTTACGCGCAAAATTTACGGCAGCGATCTCATTCTCGGGCGAGGGTTTCGTATAAAAGCTTTTTCCTGTAAGCTGCGACGTAGTTTTCGGACAAGCTCTTGATTCCAGGCGAGAAGGGGGGGGGGTGACTCTCGACCACCAATGTCACGCAATGCCTTTTTGCTCCTTTCCGAGATCTGCAAATTAGCACCTTACGATCTCCGGAAAATTTCAATTTTTATCCAATTGCGCATTATTCAATCTATATATATTTATTATATTGGTTTAATTAATTTGTAAAACTATTTTGTCATAATTGCATCTCTTATTTTTTCAGGTATCGTGAAGAGGCTCTTTGTTGGACGGATCGGTAAGACATTTTTAATTCGTGATTATAATCTTTCGACAAGATTTAATTTTTTTAAATACTTTTGCGATGGCAAATCAAGTGTTTTATTTTTCCTTTCGTTATTCAATTGTAAGATGTAACGCAGCTCGATAATTGGACGTTGAGAGTAAATTTTATATCATTTGATATTTTGTAGCACTGCCGTATATTTATCAGCCTTGAAATTATTTACGATGTGTATTAAAATTTAATATATTACGCGAAAAGAACACTCGACGTATGCCAAAGTATCACATTAAATATTAAGCGCTTTGTTCGCGCTCGATAACACCTACCAGATATATAATTAGACACTTACCAAATCTCAGCAATCGCAGGACAATGCGGAGACGGATCTTCGCCCAGTCAACGAAGTTTTAAGCAGCTGAGGCCTCGATCTCAGTATAGTAATTGGATGGGTGTGATCTTGTACATTATTTCGGTATTTTCGTCACACTTGTCGATAATATTCATAACTAAATAAATATTTATAAAATATAATATATTATTATAAATAATTATGTGAAAGCATGTTTATAAAATTAATTCCTTTCATTTATAAGTTCAAGGACTTTAATAGTTAAAACTTAATTTATCCAAATATCATAATTTAAAAAAACCATATAAACTTGGTAAAAAAATGAAGTTTTTATGAATTAATAATTGTAATATAAATTATTTTTACACTATATCAATCAATTAGTTAATATAATTTGAAATTACAATTTGATTCAATTATAAATTTAAAATTGATCTATATATCTAAACGCAACAAATATTTCGAAAATTTTGGCTTATACCGTACTTATTATTTTCAATATTAACTAGTCTATTAATATTTTATATTAAGAAAAGAATAATGTCCTTACAAAAAATTATATTATTTCAAGTTTGCTTATTATTAAGTCTTTTTTAAATATATTTTATCGTTTCGTTAAATTTGTTCTTCGTATAAAGTTATGGATTATTTAAAATTAAAGACAAAACAAGTTAATAGTTTTTAAATCAAATCGATGATTAATTAAAAAAAGTTAAATGCAAGGTTAAATAATGTTCAACTATTGAGTAACGAATACGGATATTGGAATTCTCGACTGAACTTGGATAGTTTAATGATGTCCAGTAAAGCATACGTTAAGTATTTCCGTGACGATAAATTTGGTAGCTTAGAGAATAATCGGTTGCGATTAAATACGGCACCTCATAAGCACTCGTAAAAGTTTTCTTTATTCGTATGAAAAAATGAATCGATTTAGTTTAAAGGTTGTCAGCTTTCGCTTTATTTACACGAAAAATACTTATGCGAAGATTCACCGAGATGTTTTATTAATCGTTTGCCGTGTTCTTGTTAAATGTATTAATCGCTCGCTCTCGTAGATCAGTTACCGGTCTCGGTAAAATGACGAGAGTGGGTACCTTTATGTTGGATGGAAAGGTTAAACGCAGAGGTGAGGCTTAATAGATCGATTCGAGAGACGGTGCACAAGGGTCAAGAAAATAATTTCGATTTAATAAGTACTGCCAGCGATCGCGATGTTATTATAGTGACGACCGTTAGGCTGATATCAATTTAATTGATCTTTAATATTTCCAAGCTATTTCAAATTTGAATGATCATACGCCATCTTCGGATTCATTCGAGCACATTTACAAAAATTATGAAGTAACAGTTTTACTATCAAAGTAAAACTGAGAAATTTTAATACTTTGCCAAAGATTAGAGATGAAGTTATTATAATTACAATTAAAATTTTTTAGAGAAATATCTACGTTAGATCTATTTTAATGTTTCGTAAACAATACGCTGTTTTTTTTATTGCGAACTATCTTATTAGTTTTCTTCGTTATTTAAAATTATATTAATTTTCCACACATCGAGTACATCGAGCGCGGTATAAAAATGTCTTAAGTTAACAAAGAGAAGTTTCGATTCACAGTTAACGACAGACAAATTTTAATTTAATTATTTTTTACAATTAATATAAATACAATTAATAATTAGTTATATAAAAGATAAGTTTAATTTTTGAAATGTAAAACCGTTGTTAATATTCGTAATTTAAGAAATTACGTTATGTAAATATTTTTATTTACATTTATTCATATAGATAAAGTATTTTATATTAATTTTTGAACGAAATAAAATTATTATAGTAAAATTGATATTCATGGGAATATTGTTTAGCATATTGTATATAAATCGTTGTGTTGTGGTAACTTTAATAAGAGATTAAGGGTCACCCTCAAAATTATACGGATGTCGTCAACTTCCGTATAACGGCAATTCCAAAACTTTGATATTCAAAGTTTTTATGTGAATTTTTTGCATTTAGATATTTGTTCTATACTAAGTTTTATAACTGCAAAGATGTACTTTTACATGCTATAATAAATAAATACATACACAAATACACATAAATATACATAAATTTGAATTATAATTTTTTCATAAGATAATTTTTATCGACTATCGGTAAAATTTTATTATTTTTACTTTAAGAAAAATCAATTCGAAGTACAAAATGACGTTTATGAAACAAAAGGTAAAGAAGTCAAATAGATTTCTATTAATATATAAATAGAAAACACATCCGCGGTATTATAAAAGGTATTATATCGTTTTTTTCTCGAGCATAATTTTGTTAATCTATAAAAAGTAGTATAGTTAAAATGATCTAGGACTTCCAGCGTTATTTAAAAGAACTGCCTTTAACATTTTACCAGAGTCAAATGAAGTTACCGATACAAACAATACAAGCGGGAAAAATATTGAGATAAAGCTGCCGAGATTCACGTATACGCGTACGCAGTGGTTCATCAAATGGGCATATCAAAGCATGGGGGAGAGAAAGAGAGAGAGAGAGAGAGAGCAAGAGAGAGAGAGAGAGCGAGAGAGCGTGTAAGCGGCGGGGGAGGGGGAGAAAGAAACCGGCCACATCGAAGGCGGAGGAACCACGGCGGAGCAAAGTGATTGATAGGGGCAGATTGACACAGCGACGCAATTCCATTGTTCAAAGTAGAAATGCGCGAGTGTTTGAGAGGGGGAGCGAAGATGCCGCTGTTCTTGCGGGCAGACGTAAATCAAGCGGTCGCGAGTTGTCGCGACGTCGCGATTCGCGGGAGAACCACGATACGGACCGTCGCGGCTCTGAAAAAAATATTTCACGGTTAAAACGAGCGCGATGACAGCCACCGATCTCGCCTATCTTCTCAGCCTCTCTGCTCTTTTCGGAAATACTCGACGGTCTCACTTTTTTCCTCCCCGATCATAATGCCGATCTTACCGCGAATTACTCTTGCGACTCGCAACGGCATTTTGCTTTTTTGCTCTCGTTTTGTTTTATTGGGGATTTTACTTATTTCCCGTGTACCGAGCAAATCTTCGTACAAATCTTCCTACAAATAAACATGACGTATACCGTATATTCGATCATTTCGATAATAATTTATTAAATTAAAGAGGTCCATTGCGAACGAGAAAAAACGACTCACCGTACTCCCGAAATCGATCTCGGGTAATTTGTCTTTTGCATTATACAAAACGGACTCTTAGGAAAATTACGATCGTTCCGAGTAAGATGATTTCGTTTAAAATTTAGATTCATTTTCGCTTACCCGGGCGTACAATAATGTTTTCACATGAGCGTATACAAAATCATTTTTTTCAATCGTACGTAATATGGGCAATTTGTCCCAGATAAAGATCGAGTTGTGTAAATGCATTAAATTTTATCGTAAAATAATCGTTAAATAATTTAAATTACTAATTATAAGTTTCATTACCGGTCATGCTTAGAACTAAAAACTCGAATTGAAGTAAATAATTTTTAATATTCAGAAAATTTTTATAAAAGTAAAATTATTTTTATTTATTGCGATTTAAAATTTTTGGATTTTCGATATATTAAGCTGTAAATCCGTTATTTAAAACATTTGGAGATATAATTAATATTTAAATTTTAATTAATTGTTAAATTATAATAAAATTAATCTACTTTTAACTCCTTCACAATTTAAAATACTCAAATTTAATAAACCTTTTTAAATTTCATATTGAAAATTGCAATAATTAATAGAGATTAATGAGATGCAATAACATATCTAAATCGAATCTAAAAGCAAAAATGTTGGTGCGACCGAACAATTACGCATATAATAAGCTGATGCCAAAATAATTTATTGCCTTGCACTTTGTAAGAAAAAATAGTTGATCGAATGTAAAGCAATTTAATTACACGAAAGACTCTTCCTTGCTTTAAATACTCTATTATCGCACGGAAAAAAGAAACGAACGATAAAATATAAGCGAAGCAGTTTAAAAATTCCTTCTGAAAAAATGTAAAATATTAAAAAGTAAAAGTGCACAAAACAAGGATGAGAAGGACGACAAAGCGATCGGGGTAGAAAAATAAAATGGAAAAATAAAACATGGACGGAGTGAAAAGGCAGAGGGAGAGAAAAGAGGAGTAAGGAAAGGGAGAGAGACGTAATTAATGGTGGCAGCAAGAATGAAAGGGGGTAAGTGCATAGGAGTCGCGCGCGTTGCCGCAATTAACTATAAACGATCGGACGCTAATTGCAAACGGTCGAACCTCGCGCGGTAATTAATAACGCGCGTGACGTTATCAGTTCCAGCCTGTCTTGCTCCTGAGATCTTTTCGCGCGCCGCGTGCTTCTTTCCCCTCCCCCGCCTTCATTTTTTTTCCCATCCAACGAGTTCTTTTTTACCTATCCTTTACTATCTTCGTTTCAACCGCGACCTGCCAGCCTCTGTTTATCTCCCGGGTGTTCTTTTTTTCACGCCTTTTTCATCGGTAATGAGTTGGCCTGGCGAGATGAAACACTACTGGAAGAGCATAACGAGATAACGCGGAGTGCGAAATTCAAATGAGCTCCCTCTTGAGCGTAGGGTCGATGCAAAGTATTAAGGATTGTGATACGCTGTAAAGTAACGATACGCTCAAACTATTCCTTTTCAGGAAAACCTTTTATTTTACATGACGCGCACTGCTTTCAGCTAAGGCTAACTTCGTTGCGTCATAGTTGCATTTTAAATTAGCATTTTCGAAATAGATGAGCTCGATAATGTGGGTTTAAAACAACTTTGTATTTTATCTGATTCTTGATTTATTTTACTATTTTACCGATAAGCATTCTTCGATTCGATACATCTCAAGTGAATTGAACAACGCGAATCGTTAGTATTTATGTATTTTTTAATTTTTAATTCTAAAGGTTATAATTAAAATTTGGCACATTCGACGACAAATTATTTTTACCTTTTCTTAAACATCGAATAGACCGACATTTCGCAATATCGGTTTTATAACTATTTCATTCAGACAATACGGTCGAATAATCGATATACGTCGTTCACGAGACTTTATTTTATTAAAAGATTTGATTTAAAATGTAATTAATAGGAACTAGAGAAAATAAGCGCTGTCAATTGAAACGCGCAAAATTTTTATATAGTTCTGAATTTTATATATTTATGTATTACTTGAAAAATCAAATTATAAATTATTAACGACAATTAACCTGTTTTAATAAATAAAATTACATATTATAATTTGATCACATGGCAAATACGAAACAAAATCAACTTGTATATCACTTCGTTTACTTATCTTATGAAAATAATTGTCCAAGTCGTGTATTGTCATGTATTGCCGCATAATTTTATAAAATTTCATAGCCTTTCAGAATCGATCTCTATCGCTTCTTTTTCTACACATATACACTGGCGGTATTTTCTAATCTGGATAAGATCAGTTTAAACCGATAAGAAGCACATGTAGCTGGTGCCTAAAGAAGAGAGTGTTCAAGCGCGCAAAAAGTATCGAACCGTGTTCACAAATTGGGGACGCGATCGGTGGTGTTGGTCAATAATTATTGAAAGCATCGATTAAAATCTGTTGCTCGGATGCGTGCATACCTAATTCATGATCGATCAGCGATCGGATATCGATACGTTACATACAAAAATAAGCCGTGTACGTATATTAAGATTTTCACGTTTAAAAATTCATGTTTAGCGAAGAAATTTTTTAACTTTTATTCGAGTCAAATCAGTTTGAATTACATTATTTAAAATTGAACAAAAAATAAAATAAAATTACTGACAAATTATTATATTTTTAGCGGTTTAATTTTGTATTAATTTTCAATAATTTTGATCGAATACAATGAATTTAATTTTATATTTCCATAAAAATTGAGTTTTCCGTTAATCTTTTTTCAATTACTGGTTGTTTTATTTTCTATATGTTAACTTTTTTCTAGTATTTTTAAAAGAAGTAATGATATTTAGAATGTTAAAATATCTATAAGCTAATGAGATAAAAAAATAATATTTTGACGACAATATATAAATTATAATCAAATATAATTCATATTCATTTTTAAAAAAAGGTATAATATGTTATGTAAATAACGTATAAAGGATTCATAAAATTCTTCGTTATAAATTTTAATAACAACCGAACATTCATTTTCGATTTAGGTTATTCAGCGTTAAAATTAAGTTTACTTAAATCCATATAATTAAGAAAAAAAATATAGTATTTAAAATTTATGAAGTATGAAATAGCAATATTTTTTAAATAATAATCAGGAATTTTTATTTTGATAATTTAGAATTTATTATCGACGTTAGAGTTAGTAATACAATATAAGCGAAATATATAATTGAGTATTTATTTATATTTATTTTTCCTAATAGTTAGAAAATATTAATAAAATAATTATACGCAGTGTGAATAAATAGTTTGGCATATTGATTTGTATATTGATGACCTCTAATCGAATGTGTAAGATAAAAGTGTAAATGTATTTTCCACCCATTACACGTTTATCAAAACGAATGGCACTTTTCACGTATATGCTATTAACGCGTTTTTCTTTTCTTTATATCGCAAATCTATGCACACACGTGTAGGAGAGCTTCCCAAGCAATATCGAAAGTTTCAAGAGGCGTAGTATAACGAATTGCAAATCTGCGAATATTTTTCGCTGCACATTTAACCTTTCCTCCGGCTAGTATAGTTTTATATTCTTTTTTTATTACTGTTTGAGATGCGGGTGCAGCGAGAGTATTAGCACATCGTTGACCACGCCCCTTTGCATATTATTCATAACTTTTTTTTGGATCGTATCCCGGAAAAATAGATTCTTTTCATTTTAGTGTAAAATGTAATTGAAATATAAATTAAATTGAACAACAATTATTTTTATTAAGCAAACACTTTTGGTTCCAAACTTCATCGATTATTTTTATTTATTTTTAATTATTAAAAAATAGTTTATGCGATTCAATATATCACAACGAATTTAAGTTTATGTCCTCCGAGTTACACGGTATAATAATAAATTTGAAAATAAATTTTTATACAAAGCATTAATTGTGATATAGTCTTTATTAAAATAATTAGGTTATAAACGAATTTCAATTTACAAATGCTACAAGTAAATTAAAAATTTTATTCTATTTGATGTAAGAATTTTTAACGTTAAAATTATATTTAGAAATATTAAAATGGTTTATTTTATAATTTTTAAAATTATAAATCTAGGAGCTTGAAATTTGAAGCAACTATCGCAGTTCAGCTTGTAACGAAAAATTTTTTGAATTATTTGCTAATTCACCGAATAGCAATATTCAATTTATTATTTGCTTTTTAAGTGCATGGTTGAAGCTTATGCAAGAGGAATAACTGATTGCGCGTGAAAATTGCTTTACATATAATAAATACATTTTAAATAATGCTATCGAAACGACTATGAAAATGTAGTTTACAGTGAAATCATGGGTTGGGTACGAATCCCGGGCGTACGAAGGGTGAAGTCGCGGTACGGCTATTCAAAATATAAACAAAGTCACGAGATACCTAGTCGCAAGTCAAGGAGTATACAAAGACAAAGTAAGAAAAAGTAATCAAGAGCTATATTTTTTGTTCTTCCTTCTCTCTCTCTCTCTCTCTCTCTCTCTCTCTCTCTCGCCAACCAAAAGCATCGGATTTAACTGGATGTCGTTACTATGCTCGGGCATTGTTGTCAGCATCAGTTCACTGGCAGTTCGTCGCCGCTTCGCGGCTTCACTTCGGCTTTTCAGCTCCTCCATCGAACACCGTTTTATATTCTCCTCCTCCCCCTCCCTTTTTCTTTCCACGCTTGACGCCGACGCCGCCGACGCCGCCGTCGCTGCCGTCGTCGTTGTCCCTCTTCCTCTCTTTCTTTCTTCGTCACCGTCAGCATCATCGTGCTTTCCGATCCGATGCTATATTTATTGTATTGGAGAGAGAGAAGAGACCGCATTCCACGCGTATGCGCCGGCACCGTAATGAGCGGTCTCCGGTCCTGTCTGTCTTTCTATCCGCGGTCCACCTTGTTCGATCTTCAGCCCCTGCTCCTCGTTGTTCCGCCGACGAAATCCATCCTCGCTAGGGCCTAAGCTCCGCCAATTCTTCTACCACCTCCGTCTTCCCTCTTCGGTCTTATCCCACTCCGTATCTTTACATTTTTACTCGCACTATCTTTTCCACCGATTTCAGTTTCTTCTTTGATATTGTATGAAAATAGGACCTAAAGAAAATTTTAAAAAACTGTTTAAAAAAATTTTTAAAACCTAAAGAAAATTTATAAAATAGGAATGTTATTGTAAATTCTGTTTGAAAAAGTGTTATAAAATACTTGTAAATTATTATACGGCTACTCAATATTTACTTATTCTAATCATAAATGATAATTACTACTATTTTAAATATTAAGAAACTCAAGTTTTTTACTTTTAGTATAATTGATTCATTTAATTTATAAATAATTTTGATACCAAGAACGAAAATTGTGTTATTATTCATTATTGATAAATATGTGAAAAATTTTTTGATTACTTTTTCAACATTAATAATATAAGATTTTTATCAACCAATTTATGACGAACGTACTTAAACGTTTTAAATGTATTAAAATAATAAATAATGTCATTTGAAATCGTTCATTTTATTAATATTTTTCCATTAAATAAATTAAGTGTATAATATATATACATTATACACATGAAGAAAAAAGAGGAAAAAAACACTGCTACTTGGATTCATTGACCATTATGTTTTTCGAGCACTTGTGCAGTACAAACCAGTGCTGGTTCAGACTACCAATTGCTTACCCTTGATGAGCCATCGTGTAAAAGCCTTGAGTATATAAATTGTGTCGAGTTGGCCGACTTACTAAAGTTACGACTAGAAGCTCAAGTTAAAATGAGAACAGAAGAATCGTAAGATACGATTAAGTGTTTCCGTGAGAATTTTTTAACCAATACGCGTCTTCTATTCTTTTAAAAAAATATATAAATATAGTACAATTTTTTATTTAAAATATATTGTTCAACATTCAAATAATAATTAATTTCAATATTTCATTATCCGAATGAATTTAATAGAAACTAATGACAAGTATTTATTTAAGTCGTTTGTATACACGACGATTACAAATATTTTATATATATTATTTTAGATAAGGTAATGAACTTTTTTTTTAATAATGCAATTCCATCAATGATTTTATCTTTTATTTTCAACTAGATAAGTTACTTTTACATAGACAAAAATTAGATCAAATGAAATATAGCGAATAATTAAATCGTTATAATAAAATATATGTTAAAATCAAATACGGTTAATTATAAAAACGATATAAAATATTAAAATTATAAAATTATTGATATTTAAAATTATGTATACTATAATGTATAATAAATCAAGCTTTACGAAGAATCTAAATAAATGTTGCGGTTATTTATTATTCGAGCCATAAAAAGAAATATGTAATTCTTGTCAATTCGGATAAAATTACATTTTTTTTATCGATATATACAAATCTTTAATATATTACACAGCGATGGAACGATCATGTTAATCAAATTTGAGAAATTACCAAATTACACGAGTAACACAGAAAATATCTGCAAAACAATTAAGACCGGCCTTTTTCAGATATCTTATCCCAATACTGTTTCATTCGTTCGCTTAATTCTCTCATTCTTCATACAGTCATTGAAAAGTCACGTACAAGTTTTCATCGCGTTCTTAAGAATTCTTTACCCTTGTCATTGTGTCGGGATCTGTTCGGGTTTTGGTACGATTTAAGACAGGTGCAACTCCTCGTCAAGTCCCTCATCGTGACGAAAGGTAGTTCGTACTTGTAGTACTTGTCGTATCGGAAAATGAAATTTTTCCCGTTTAAATTCAATTCGATCGGGATTCTGACTTCAATGGAAGACCCATTACGGTTCATTTATCTATTTGCTTGCATCATCGCGCACGGTCGAACGATTCCAGAATTAACGAGTCTTTCTCGCGGTCCCTCCCCGAGAAGCTCCGTTATTGCCAGCCGAGGAAGTTTAGATAGTAAAGCGGAAATACAGAGGTTCGAACGATCGAATCGTTTTTATAATTCGTTCATCAAAATACCGAGCGAATGGTAAAAATGTTTATAATTTAATTTCTCAAATCACAATTAAAAAATTCAAAGGGTTAAGTTTATTAGCGAGTCCTTGAATAAATTACATTTCTAAAGATATAGTAATTATCCGAATAGAATGCTAATTGTGTCGAAATTCCACTTAGAGTTTGAGTCAAGAATCAGTGGCGTAGATTCTCGGTGACGATCGACCAACGGAAGGGAAAAAAGTGCATAGATACGTTAGGAGCAAGTTTTGTATGGGCGAGGACAAAAGGCTTAAAATTAGCATAAATATATCGTAAAGTAGAATAAGAAGAAGTGGAAGAAGTGGAAGAAGTGGAAGAAGTGGAAGAAGCGAAGGAGGAAGAAGCGGAGGAGGAAGAAACGGAGGAAGAAGAAGAAGAAGAAGAAGAAGAAGAAGACGACGGTGATGACGAAGAAGCGGCGCGCGTATCTTGCGAAAAGTTAGTAACGACGAAATTAAAAAGCGGACAGTCGGATACGTAGGTGCATTACGGGCGTTTCTTGCTTAAAAGCCCGGAGCTCGCGCGCGATGACGCAAAAAGGTCCCGCAACAATTGTCGGACGAGTGGACGCGCGCGCGGAATCGTTCAATCGGAAACAAGGCGGTGGCCGCCGAACGCAGAAAACACGCGTTCATGCAAAAAGAAAGGCCGAGTTCGGGGGAAGCGTCGCCGTGCGATACGCAGATAAACGGAATTCGCGGGACGCGCGGGGCCTTGGCACATTTTTTGGATCGCGGGAATGCCGGCGCGAGCTATTAGAGAGCGGCCGAGTCTTTCTTGCCCGACTCCTTTCTTTCAGGCCCGTACGCGCCAAATCGCTCGGCCGTGCATAAGCTAGCCACCAAAACCATAAAACGAGATCGGAATTAATCAATGAGAGGCGAAGCTGCGAGCGCGCGCCTTCGGTCGCGATCTTCTTCTGACCAACGACGACCAAGGTGGATAGGGGGAGAGCGAAGGAGAGAGACAGCGCAAACGGACCAAAGTACGTGTTTACCCAACGACCGACTAATCGTGGCCACGTGCTTTTTCTCGACTTAACGCGAGTGTGTACTTCGCGCGATACCAGCCCTTTTTCGACGAAAGCGCAGAATAATCGACGCTGCACTGGACCTCGGATTATGCGGGACTTTTTCTCATGGGCGATGCCTCGGTCGTTTGGATCGCGATGCGCGAAATCGAATTTCATATGAGCTCGATCCGTTTTTTGTCCGTCACTCCGTTCCACGGTCTCGTAAAAGCTTACTCGATTTTAATTAGAACGAGTAATTCGGACGAAATACATCGAACCGATGGCAAAATCCATCGGCGAAGCAAAGGATTGCCCTAAGCCTATGAATTATTGAGACTACGTTTGCGTAACGCGTTTCTTTACGCAAATTTTACATTTTTTGGCTATAGGGTTTACCTATACGCATTTTTTATACATCAATTTTTCAATTTCTAAAACGATTTTATGCCCGATACGATACAATTTATCCTTCATCTTTATTTTATTTTATTTTTTTTTTAAGATTTCGCGTCACAGTTTTCGTTGTATAATTATGAAATAATTAAATTTTATTCCCCGATAATATTAAGGTTCCATCGTATTACAAGTATTTGTTTTCACGTAAGCTAATCGTTGTTGGATTTAATAGTTTAAAAAACAGTTTTACAAAATTTCAAGATGAACGAATACCGGAACGAAGAAACCTTCGATAAAATCCATTAGCCAAAGTAGAAAATTAAAATACAAAGTCGGAGAAGGACAAAAGTACGGGATAACGTACGCGTTCTATAATTAAGAAGTAAAGAGGATCGATGAGTAAAAAAGTCGGAGGGAAAAAACAGCGATCGTCCAGCCGAAATGAATAAGGAGTACCGGAGCAGGCGAGCAAACGAAGATAAGAGCGAGAATGGGAAGAGCGATCAAAGGTGTATAGATAAAACTGAGCCATCGTTAACTTGCCTTCGGAGCGACGCAACGACGAGGGGGAGGTAAAAGTAGCAAAAAGTAATCGAACTTTATATGAAATACAAGAATTTCCGTGCAGGAGGTTTTCGCGTGTTTTCACCTCGTCGTTACACGAGGCGACGTGCGCCGGAGATCAGTCGCGCCGAACACCTCGGCACTGGCACTCATATTCGTAAGAGCGCGTGCTCTCGGCAAAAAAGGGACTCTGAAAATATCGAGGGATTCCCTGAAACCACTGAACGGCCTTTCGCCGGTCCGCGACGTCCCGCGCCTCCTCTCGCCTCCTCTCCTCCTCTCGCCTCCTCCTCTCGCCTCCTCCTCTCGCCTCCTCCTCTCGCCTCCTCTCGCCTCCTATCGCCTCCCGACTGCCGACGAGACGCGTGGACGAGAAAAAGCTCCTCGCGCGAGGCTCTCGACCAATCAGCAGGTGGTACGTCTCCTAACGAGGAGATTCCGAGATTCATTCTTTATCCTTCGACGGTAATCGAACCTCCATAAAGAAACGTCTACGAGAACGCTAACCTGACGGATCCTTCGGTCGCGGGTGTACTGCGTCCTCGTCCTCTTTCTCCAGCTTCCTCTCCTCTTTTTTTTTTACAGTTCTTGCCTCTTTTTTGCAATATTCTGTCTTTTGTGTCGAGGGTTCGCGAGTGCTCGAACGCGTTCCGCTGCTTTTTGGACATCGCATTCTTTATCCTTATCTTTCTCTATTTGTCTCGCGCACCTCATTCGTCATCTCTTTTTTCCATCCTTTTGAATACGAAGCAATTGCGTTTATACCGCGTAAAACTGAGCGACGTAAGCCAGTGGGTGAATCTACCGGTCATTACACGCGTACTCGATCCTATCCTTACCGAATATTTGCTTTTATTATAACTCATACTAATTACTTTTCTAAGCTGCGTAACTTTTTCAAAATATTGTATCTCGAGCTGGTATTCTATTTTTTTTTAATTAAAAATAAATCTATTATATATATATGTAGACAAGTTTATGTTTACAGATATCTTTACGTCTTAGAGGAATTATATCTTTTTATTGCTTGTTTGCTTTTTTATAACTTCCGAGTTATTTATAAAGTATTTATACATAAATAAAAATATAGCAAGATAAAAATTTTTAGAAAAAAAAATGTTATTAAAACAAATTTAAAAAATCGATTAAAAATATTTTGTAGTATATTTATTTGGTATAAGTATTCGAGTAATCAAGTTAAAAGCGTCCGATATTATTATGAAAACAATGTTTTAAAAAAATTTCGTATCGTTACATTTTTTAATTAAAAATAATTAGTTGTAGCGGGTTAAAATTAACTTAAATAATTTAATTCGGTAATTTATTCGGTAATTTTTATAAACCTTAAATACGACGAACAAAATTTACCGTTACGAAGAAAATGTTACCGATGAATTTTAAATAGAATACGATGTTGGTCAAAATAAATTTAAATAATTTTTTACTCGTTTTCGAGATAACTGTACGTTAAAGGCGGTAAAAGTAGGATACGGACGGATATAGCGAGGCAAGAAATATTTAGAGTCCGAATCGAAATGGAATTAAGAATATGCACGATATATTCGTTTGCACCTTCTTTTACAGCTATAAGATTTTGCAGCATTGCGCGTTATGAATATGTCGGTGAAATGAAATTAGCACAGTTCCGTATCGTAACTTTGACGTTGTATCGCAAATAATTAGCAGAAATTAGCAGAAATTAGCAGAAATTAGCAGAAATTATCAGAAGCAAAAGATCTGAAAAATTAATCGGCAGTTTTCAGATTAATTTATAGTCTTCCGTTGTTGGGACTTTTTAATTTCGTCTTCTTTTACATCCATTTATCTTGGTAAATCGTCATTTTTTTTCTTGTTCCGTAGCATCCGAGCGGAGCATCCGAGCGGAGCATCCGAGCGGAGCATCACGGTATTTTCACTCGTCGTAAAAATGATCTTACCTCCCGCCGCTTCCAAGAGTAAAAAGGAGTGAAAAAGAGAGAGATAAAGAGCGATAGAGAGACAAAGGAAGCCAAGCCGATAATGCCGTTGCGTATGGTTTAATTGACGTTGAGTTTCTTGCGCCGCATAGCCGATGAGTGGCGTACGATTGTTTTGGCGAGCTCTCCTCGGACCTCTTTTCTTTCTCATTTTTCCCTGCGAGGTTCTCCTCTCCATCTTTTCATTCTTCGAGAGGCTACGTGCGGCCACGAGTGCGCGGACATATGTATACCGCACGCGAGCTATATTTATCGGAAGAATCGACATTGACACGCGCATGTTTTGTGGTTGCGGTACTAAGTAAACGTTTTCGTTGCGGCGCGTTCAACGACGTTCGACGACGTTCGACGACGTTCGACGACGTTCGACGACGTTCGTCGTTTCCCCCTTTTTTTTTTGTCCACGCGTCATTTTGCTCGCTTGTTCACATTGCACTTTTGGAGCATGGGTGGATTCTTCATCTTGTTAGGTTGATCGATTTCTTTCTGCAGAAGCATTCGCGATCTTTAATTGATTTTAATGATAATTGACAAGCGTTCAAATTGTTCTCGTACCTACAATTTTCGAAACGGCTTCCGCTGCTCTTTTACTCTTATTTTTAGTATCGATAAAAATTTAATCAAAAAATATCTCTCCGATCAAATGATTCTGACTGTAATGCTTGTATTTTTTACTGGTTGTTTTACTACTTCGGTAACTCTTCTTTCTTTTTCGATGTCACAAATGTTTTATAATCGAATTTAGATTTTAATATATTACTTACTAATTATTTATATAATTATTGTTAAATTAAAATCTTCTACCTATATATAATCAATTATCAACCGATAACTTTATTTTCTTCAAATTGCGAATCGATCGTTAAACTTTTAAGATACTCTATATATTCGTCTCTTCTTAGTTTTAAATTAGGCAGCAAAGATCGATTCAGATCGCGTTCGCGCTGATCTTGCGACCTCCGCCACTTGGATAACGAAGCGATACCAAGTGAAAAATTAGATTCGTTATCGTAGATACGAAGCTATTCGGGAATAAAAAAAGGTCGCGCAAAGTCCAAGCGTGAAATGTAAATTAAAGTGAAACCGAGAAAAAGGGATAGAGTACGGTAACGATGTCAAGGGATATATACGTTCATGGTTTAACGAGAAATCATCCCATAACAAATACCAGGCAAAGGCTGTGGTAATGAATAAAAGGTAAAAAGAAAGGAATTCAATCGTCACAATGATCGTCTCCTTCGGCTCGCCGATAAGAAGATCCCCTCGATCGATTCCACCTTACAGCTTTTCTCATCTCTCTCTCTCTCTCTCTCTCTCTCTCTCTCTCTCTCTCTCTCTATCTATCTCTCACGAGCTTTCAGCGAAGAAGCGCACGCCACGTCGATGATCCCATTCACGGAGAGAGAGACCGAGCAAAAAAGGCGACGGTCGCGAGCAAAAGGGCGAGTGTTACATACGTACATGGGATATATCCGCGGAAGCAGCTCGTAATTAGTAGGAATCGACTATTAATCCGCGTGTCCCGCCGACGACGACGAGTGTACGCGTTTCTTTCGGCGCTGCCTTATATAGAGTCGCATGTGTAATCGCCAACCCGTAGCCGCTTCTCAGCTTCTTCGGAGACACTCGCGGGCTTTTTTAAGTATTTTAGTTAAGCTGGTAAAATAAAGGCTGTCGTTTCTCCGAGCTGTTGCCGTTGTTTAGTAACCGTTATTAGAGAAAGTAAGCGCTCGTCGCGTCGCTTTTAAATGCGTGCTTTTTCAGATGCACGAAATTCTTCGATATTTTTTATATCTGCATTATCACTGAAAACATCGAATACAGATTTATCGATACTTGTAATGTCATATTCGAGAACAAAATTTATTTTTATTAAGTAGTTAATCCGAATCAAAGTGTACATATTTTCAATCGTATACATAATTCAAAATTGAACTCTTTTCTATTATTTGTTTGTATATTAAAATTGCATAAATTTAACGAAATACATTTTTTGTAATTATAATTTTCATGTATGTATTTTAAATATATGTAAATGTATATGCTTTTTGCGTAAAAATATATTCTGAATATTTATTTATCCATTAGCCGAGCGTGTTAATAAATTTTGCGATGAAACAATAAAAATATTATTTCAGGCCCTATTTGAAAAATTATGTGAAACATTTATTATTATTATCATTATTATCATTTTTAAAAGATTTAATATAAATTTTTATGCTATTTATATTTATAACAAAAGAATAAAAATAATTAGGATGTAATTCTTTTTATAACGTATTATGAAAATAGTTATTTAATTACTTACATTTAAATAATAGCACGCTTTTAAAAAATTAAATTATGTCAGGTTATATTATACGAAAACCGAGTCAAAGTAAAATAAGTAAGCTGGTTCTCTTTTATAATTTTTTCTTTGTACGCGAAATGATTCGATAAAACATTGAGATATGATATATATGCTTATTTAAATTAGATATAATAACTCGTTGCTGTGATTTTGATGCAAAATATAAAATCTCTCAAACGAATAGGAGTACGTAACTAATTTCATTAATATTTCTACAATCTCTTATATCTTGTTTTTACTTGAATCTTGGTACGAACTAAATTGTTATTGTAGGAAATCTCCGGATTTTGTAATGGTAAGGTTGTTTTTACTAAATTTAGAAGGTAAAAAAAGTGTACGCATTCTCGCAAGATATCGTCTACCTGTAAAAACGAAACGTAAAATGTGAAACTTGGATTCATCAGAAACCACAAACCCAAGGTAGGACTCTTTTCTAGTTCCCGGAGTTTATTTATCTCGATTCGCAATCAGTCCGTATAGAGAGTATTTCTCGTTTCGTAAATTCAGTGACACGCCAACACAAATTATAACTTTGTAAATTCAACGCTAGGGATAAAGATACGAAAAAATAATATAATTTCGTTTTTTTCTAAAAAAGAGTCTATTCGCGTGACATTAGGTGATGATCACTACCAGTTGAACGAGTTCTCAGTGACGTTTACGATGTCTTGTATAACTTGCGTATATCAAAGGACTGCGTTTTCTCTCCTCTACCCAATCAAGAGTCTTCGTCATCGTCTGCATTAATTAGATTATGATACCGAGGATCCCGAAAAAAACCATAAAGCGCTGGGTTTCTTATCAAGATGTAAAAATTACCTTTTTCCAATATGCAATCCACTACGGAAGATCGAGAGGCTGACGATTCGACCGCGCATTGGCACAAAGTGGCAAAATGTACAACACCTTTGAGCATAAAATCTTTAGCACTTCAAATTTTGCTCAGTTTCTTTTTCTTAACTTTATGGAAAAATCAGGTTTTTCTAGTTTGTTTTTATCTGGCGCGATTATTGCCGTATAGCATAAATCACCGCTCTAAGTTACATTTTTATCAGCCAATAATTATGGACTTAACTTTTTTGATTGGTTTAATTTTTGTGTATAAGCTGCTTGCTTCATAAATCCCAGGAGAGATCAATGAACCAAATACGCTTCTTGGTAAGAAATTAATTTACACACTTGAAATGATTAGAAACAAACTGTTACAAATATCTTGTTACGATTATATCTTATCAGAAAAAATGTGATTGTAATTAACCAACTTATTATTAAAAATAATTGCTATAAGTATCAAAGATATAAAATGTAATATATTTTGTAACGAACATTTTTTTTAGCATTGCATAAACTCAGTTAGAAAATTATATTACTTTTCATTTTACTTCTGATTACTTACAAAAAATTTATACCATGTACATAAACTTTTATAAAGCTATCGATAATTCAGATATTTTTTAATCAAATTATTACTACATCATGAATTCAGACAGATCGATAAAAAAATTTATACCATATGATTAATTTATATTATAAATTTTGAGATATATAAAGAATATTATCTTACAATACGTTTTTTGTTATTATTACTTTATGTATCACTTTGACAGTTTATATTATTAGAATGTATGATTATTTATTATTGAAAAACTTAATTACAATAAACATAATATTTTTAATATAATGTATTCATTATATCAACAAACGATTACATTCTTTTTATCGATAAAGCTTATTATAAGTCAAGAGTTTGAAAAAAAATAATAAAACGAATTTATAAATAATATAAATTACATAATAATTTTTCATACTCGCGCTTTTTCATAAATCAAGCTGAAAAATTTTAAAACTTCTGTATTTACTAATTTATTTATATTGTTATACTAGTTATAAATTATATTTTGTACATAGTTTAAATAAATAGAATTTTTAATCAAATCATACAGTATAAATTTTAAAATATCTTTATCGGTTGGTATTAATTAATGAAACATTTGTTTACAGTATACTTTAGATTATCGTGTTTATAGAATTTTATAATTAAATTATCTTACAAATAAATATTTTTATTAAATCAATTAGGCCAATTTACATTTTCACGTTTTTAAAATTTTATATTTCAATGCGAGTATATAATAGCTGATCAAATCACTGCCAAATATTCTTATTTTAAAAGGGAGTAAGTTCAGAGAGAAAACGCATATCATTTTAAATACGAAAGCAAAATTGTTATAATGTATAGTAAGTATAATATTTTTAAGATTAGAAAAAATTTTAAGTTGTTTATAATAGAAAGTACTGTAATTGAATATAATAAAACAAACCTCCTTTTTTCTTTCATTTATATCATTGATTTTGCACGAATCTCTTTTCATAATCTTAATTCAAATAAATTCGGATTACAAGTAAATCGCAACAGGGAGAAGCTCTCGAACAAAATATCTGGCATTAAAGGAGTGCAAGATTTAGGAAATTAAAATTTGCAATCAGTAATCGCCCAGCGGCGGATAACTAAAACGGAGGCAGTACCATCGACATTAAAAATACATCTACCCTCACCCTTGAAGACGATCTCGCGGCATCGATGTACATCCACTCCGAGATTAATCGGCCAGAGGAGATAATCTCGCCGAGTAAAAGCGATGATCTCGAGTGTCTCGCAGAAATCATTGGCTCTTGCTTTATGCAGGGCAAAGGTAGGGTCGCGTAACTCTATAAGATAGATACAACATGGAGAGAGAGAGACAGACAGAAAGCAGCAAGATACCGAGACTTTATTGGCGTCTCGGGGCTCGAACTCGCTCGGTCCAAATGAAGATAGAGAGGCGCTACCCTTCGAGGGGAGGGGCCCTTTCCGTCCGTGTAACTGCCGGCACGCGTGCGACCTCTTGGCTAAATGTGCGCGTCTCTCCCTCGCGATGCGTCTCGCGCACATGGAAGAGTTCAGCGATTACCGTTTTGCGGCTACACGAGAACACGATCTCGAGCTTCAGAACTGGCTTATGCGAGTTGGCTCTTGTCGCTTGTCGCTTGCACGGACTGAGAAATCGCTGGCACTACTTAAATTCTACTTGACTCTTTGTGCTTCTTTGATTTTCTTCAAATTTTAAATCTTATTTTTTTATAGACTAATAGTAATGTTGCTTTTTCGCGATCATCCTAAGATGATATTCGTCAAATATTTAATTCGTATACAAATTTGAATAATTCGTTATTAAAACCATCTTTTGTTTTTATATATCTTGCGTAAGATGTAAAGAAACATAATTTATATTTTATATATTTTAAATTTTGTTTTTTAAAAATATGAAACAATTTTTATAATAATTTATTGCAAATAATTTGTGGAATTATGTTATTGAATTATGTACAAAATGGAAAACATTTAAAGAGTATTTTGAAGAGTTATATGTAGAATATTAGAAAAATTATGTCGATATATTTTGTGTATTATAGTAAATTTAAGTTACACCAGTTTTTGTTATCAATTATAAAATATTGTCGTATTTATGATCTGTGATTTAAAGTCATTTAATACCACTCTTACCATTTAGCAACAAAATTTTATAGCATTAATTAAATGTTCTTTACTACGTATCCAAATAGAAATAAGTTAATAATTCACCGAAGCTTGCATCGAACTTTATTCAATTTAATATTCTTACATAGAATATGATAAAAATCACGTAATAAAAATGATAAAATTTTTACATTTATAAAAAATTCTGCAAAAAATTCTGTTTACCTTTATAATTCCATAATGCGAATTGATAACAGTGGCTATTGCAATACAATAATTGATGTTGAACAGTAGTATACATTATAAGATAACAATTTTCGATTACTAAAATTATATAGTTTTTCATAAAATCATGTTTAAATAGATAATTAGAAATTTTCATCTCATCTTTCGTTTTTAAAATCAATAGATGTAGATTATAAACGTAGAGTAACGTCTTAATTTGTAATTCTAATTTTAAAATGCAGGAGCTATAATTATGATTTTACTTTATGCATTAATTCGTATATTCTTTTCAAAAAAATAATTGCAACTTTTGTCCACTTGATTATTTGAAACATTTTTTCGTTTCTTAATGCTATATTAAGAAAATAAATGCTACGATCATTATCAATATTTAAGGATAAAAAAAAATCTTATATTTTTAGTACACGATAACTATGTAATGTTGCATGTAAAGTTTATATGTATCAACATTTTTTTTTTATAAAATATCATCGAAATATCATAAAATAAGTTAACGAAAATGAGTAAATATAAATGAGTAATATTGAAAAAACTTTGTCGATAAAATATTTAAATTGTTTTAAAAATCAGAAAAAATATGTGCTACTATTTAAATAGAATATATTAAGAATAATAAAAAAAATTGATACCAAATTTAATTTATTTTCATGAGTTAGTTTTTCGTAATAAAATGCTCGTATAATATTTTTTCATTTTTTATTTACTTACGGGGTATACAAGAATCAATTTAAGTATCAAACTCCTTTTTCAACATTTATTCGAGAAAATTCAAAAAATAAAATTCTTTTATTCTACGTAAAGTGTTTCTAGTAAATGAGTTTTTGTAAATTATTCATGAAAGCCAACGACAATTTGTTTCTAATATAAAATCATCTCTTTTTTGAGCGTAGTAATATATTTTTTCGCTATCAGGAAATCAAGATTTATCGAGAACCACCAACGAAAGAAGTATTAAAGAAAAAGTATGATAAAATAATATAATTAATGGGTCAAGAGCTATCACTTTATAATCGAAAAAATTTTTTATTTAAAAAAAAAAACATTAATTTTAAGAGTACGAAATGAGAAATCAAACGAACGTATCAAAGGGGAAAAAAGCATCATTTATCATTGCCGATACACTCAATTGAATAAAACGAATGCGTTTAATAATAAATTTACAAACAAATTTTATTTATTTGAATAAAAAACAGTTTCGCGATATTTATTTATTTGTGTACTGTATTTTTTAGATATTAGGCAGTAAATTTTGTTTAGATATTTGAAGATAGCGAGGACTGTTATAAAAGTAAAAATGATTCTTCTTTAGAAAAACAAAGGGTCGAGAACCGAGCGATGCTGCATTAGCCTAACGCGGTACTAAGATTACAAGAAGAATCGGTTGAGCGCGACTTTCCTCGAATGTAAAAAAAACGCGGAATGATATTCTTATCGCGTACGCGATGGTAGCACGTGTACCCTGCGCCAACCTGGAGCCTACATAATACATAAAAAAAAAGGCGGGCGCGTTGGGCTCGTCCTTGGGAAGAGAGAGAGATAGAGAGAGAGAGAGAGAATGAGAGAAAAAGTAAGAGGAAGACACGAAGGAAGGGGGGCGCGCAAAGAGCGAAGAAAGGCTGAAGAAAGGCTGAAGAAAGGCTGAAGAAAGGCTGAAGAAAGGCTGGGCGGAGAAGCTCGAATTTTCCGGGGGCGGCCGGTGGAGGGGCTGAAGTCGGCGACGAAATCAACCCCTCCGAAAGCAGAAATTCTCCAAAGAGAGAATAGAGCGCAGCCGCCCGACACGCACTCGATCGCACTCGATCGCACGCGCTCAAGTCAGCCTCGAGTCGCGTGTCCAGCAGGACGCGGACGGACGTATTCGCGCGCGACCGGCCCTTAAATTAAACTTAAATTGTCGGGATCGTTGTTGTCGGGATGGACGTGCAGGCGGTCGGGGGTATGTGGCAAGTGCCCGGTTTGCTCGCGAACGCACATCCCGCGCTAATGCAACTACGCGCCAACACTAACGAACTACATTCGTGGTTTCATTCTAGGAAACCGTCTATGGACGACGTCGGCAATCCGAACTCTGTCAACGCTCGGTGAGTACACAGCCTTTCACTATTGTCCTTTATCTTTTATTTCGCTGCCCGGCAATGCGCAACAAAGTCTGCAAGTCCAGTGTTAGTGTAGTCTTACGCGTCCTGGGAAGGAAATTGATTATTTCGTTATTATATTATAACGTATAATATTGCTCGCCGCCGATGCAATTAATAATGCTAATTTTCTTCGTTATCACTGTTGCTACTGTTATCACTGTTGCTACTGTTGCTACTGTTGCTACTGTTGCTACTGTTGCTACTGTTGCTACTGTTGCTACTTTTGCCTTTTTTCTTGACTCTTCGACTTATTACGTAATATTTCTTTTAATCGAGCAAAGGCGTCGGTTAACGCACCGCGTTATTTTAACCAGTGTGAAATACGTGCGAGATACTCGACGTTTTATTCGGTCCGCGTATCCTTTACGTAAATATTACGACAAGACCGAGTCATTTTTTCAACTTAACATTTGGACTTGGAAACTTAAAAACTCTCCTTACTTTTACTTATTCGGTCCTTTATCATTATTTTATACGATATCTATGCGTGACACATTTTAACAAACCTTATTTTTTATATTTACCCTCGATTCTTGTTATACGTTTTATATTAATTATTAGTATGCATAAATCGGTATTCGCCGTGATATAAAATGCTTAAAAACTTGAAATGAAACATTTTTTTGAAAAGCTACAAAATATTAAGTAATATGATTTATCGTAAATAAATATTTTACAACAGCTTTATCAATGTTTCGTTTATTGTTTTATATAACAGTAATGTATAGAAATTCAGCTTTTATTTAAAAATACGTTTTATACTTATAGCGAATGTTTAATTGTATTTTCGCTCATGTATTATTGTCGAAATAAAAAAAGAGATATTTCGTAAAAGTTCTTGAAACTTAAATGTAGAATAATTCACGAATTTTTTATAGATCGCATTAAATTCATTGAATGTTTTTTTATCCCTTTTTAATAATTAATCAAAAGATATCATTTAATATTATAAATTTACGAGTAAAAAATTTCCTGCCTTTATAACTTACATATATTACAACAATAATATATTTAAATCTGTTTTTGTACTTAATACATAATATTATTACATAATGCATTTTTAAAGTGAGAATTTTTTAAAATAATGGTTAGATTTAAATACTATTCCTCGAAACGGTAAGCTCTAAAAGAACAAAAATCGCATTTTTTCTTTATCGAGCGATGTAAAAATATATATCAAATATTTATTTATCAAATAAATGATATAAAAAAATAATTAAAATTAATAATTAAACTAATTTTTTATATTATGTATTTTGATTCGTATAATTCACGAATACCAATATATTTGTAAATAATTTTCAGTTTTAACTTTGATAACTTGCTCCAGATTTTCAGCTTTATAATAAAAAGACCTATTTACATTTATGATAAATTTAACACAATTATCAATAACAATTTGATTATACAGATATTATCTAATTTTTATTTGTATTCTTACATAAAATGGGACAAATAATACGTTCAACTCAACGAACAGATTAATATCGATAATATTAATAATAACCTAATAATTACGAATAAAATTGCATCAAAAAAGCTTACTGATAAATGACTAAATACATAGATGCATTATAAAGGGTAATTGTATAAAAGCTTTAGTGAGAAGAAACGTATTAATAGTTATGGTTTAATTATAACTTAACTATTAGTTACTTGTCTGCAATCTCTGTTTTTCTCTTATCCAAGAACAACTTCTTTTCTCCTGGCATAATTTGCATCATTGAAAAACGACAAATTCTCATGGGCAAGAATGTAATGGTGCTCCTTCGATATTACCGGCGAGAAGTGGAAAATAGAGTATAAAATCGACGGTCGAGACGAGACTTCTCGAGGCGCGCGCCCACAGCGGATCTTATCGCTCGCGATCGCATCTACCCTCGGTCCTTTACTGTTTTCTCGCACTCACCAAAAAGATCGGCAGCCCATTCAGCGCCCCGTAACAATTGAACCCATAATAGAATCACATTCATTCTTATTACCCACCGAGGTCAGCCGAACCCTTGCGTCTTTTACTCTGCTAGTCCAGTTCTTTTATTTTTTTACCCCTTCTTTCGACTTTTTTCCATTCTTATTTTCACCTCTTTTACCTATCATTCATTACATATTGATGTTGTTTTTTCTTTTACTCTTTTCAAGATATATCAGCTTAATTTTTCAAAAATTATTTCCTCGTTTTGTTCCTACGTCCCTACGCGTTTACCTTAATCCACATTTTATTATATATCAATACTCTTCGATGTTTTTCTTTTATTTTTTTATTAAATACGAGTACGTATCCGAGATTTATATTTTCAAATTGAGCAAATAATCATACTCCGTCGGCTTTTCTTATATTTTGTACAAATGTATTCGTTATGTAATAGCTTTGATTCTTTTAAGATCTTGAAATTTCTATAAAAATGGTATACAGTTTTTAACAATGTTAAAAAATGTGGGTAACAACATAAAAAAAATACGGATAAATTGTTGAAAAAATTTATAATATAAAATTATATTTTTCGATGTATGAACGTATTAAATTTTTTTATAATTATATTTGTTTAACGAACGACTAAAAGCGTAGCTGTTTGATTAAATTGGTTCTGTACAACCCTTATCGTCTTTTTAATATTTATTTATCTAACCAATTACTTTTTTACGCTACCTCTATTTTCCTTACACTGTCTCCGATCTCTCTCATTCCAGCTTTTTCTAACGGAGAAATCAAGAGTTCCTCCTTAAGGCTCCTCCGGGGTAAAAGTTAGCAACTTGCGACCACTATTCTTGGTAAGGTCTTATAGCACGTTCTACTGCCTTTTCGTTCTTATAAGTTCTTTGCACCGACGGCTTTTTTCCACGCTCACTCCGCCAACTCGATCCCTACGTCCGCGACTTTGTACTTAAGCAATGCCACTGAATACCCGTTGGTATATTAAGTATGAGTTTTTTTTATGTAACTTCATTCGATTATGGAAACATTATTTAATTACTTGGTCAAAACTTCTAAAAAAAACTTTTGGTTCAATATACACAATTATGTTTGAAAACAGATTCTGAAGATTTGAAGTCGATCGATGATAATTAATTTTATTTTCAAATTAAATCTTTTGAGTATAATATCAATATACAAAATCAAACGATTATCAGCTCATACTTTATAACTGCTAGGAAAATTAATAGTTTGTTGCTTTTTTTACTTAGACGAATCACAGTTATATTTGATACGTCGATTCGATAGTGTAATTATCGATTTGCTTAAATTAGTTTTGAGAAAACTTGGCGCGACTACTTTCGCGTATTATATTTGCAAAATGTATAAAGTAGTATAAAATAGTGACAGCGTAATAATTCTCCGTAATAAAAATACGATATATAACCGAAAGGTTGCAAATTGATAATAAATTAAATATCGATTATCTGATTCGTTCCTTTTATCAAAGATGCTTCGTAAATAAAATTACAGTCGATAGAAAGAGCGCATATCTTGTGTAAGGCGACGGGCGAAGCTATCGATGACGGGTGACTTGATGCCTTAATTATGTCGTCGTTCGAATGCGCATTCGAAGCAAAAGGATTCCAGGACATGGTTGCCTACTCTGACTTTTTCCCTGGTACATTCGCCTCGCACGAATTTGTCGTGAAAGAAAGAAAAAACCGGGAGCGAAAACCAGCAAATCCGCGAAGGAAGAGACAAGAAAGGAAGTTTGGAAGTACATGTACATTAAGTATCTTATATTAAATAAAATTATCGAGAATACGATTGTTTAATAATCCATAAGCTCGATGAGGACAATAGATTCAATGTCAAAGATTAATTTTTGACTTAGTTAAAGTTTTGTAACATAGTGTTTGCATTACGATCATTTTTACAATAAATATTATGAAATGAGTAAATGTAGGTAGTTACGATATTTAGTAGTAATGATGTATAATAAAAATATTAAGATTAAAGGTAGTGCTTAATCACAATAGATTGTCGTGTAAAATGTTATTTGCGTGTTCTCGCTTTGAAAAGAGTTTTGATCCATGATATTTCATCATCTTTTGGAAGTTCCTTAATCTACTATTTTAAGATGGAATAGCCTATATTTACATAAACGTCGACTCGGTTCTTTGTAGACTCGAGACTTTAAAATATAATAATTTGCACGAGTTAAATTATTAAGGTACTTACCAAGAAAGCGCGATGGCTAAAAGCGTTCTCGTAAGTTATACATGTGAAAGTGCGAGGAAAGGATCGGAAAGAACTTTAATTTGGACTCGGTCTTTAATTTGTCCTCGAGTTCACAGGATCATCGTGCCGAGATTACTTTAATCGATATAATTTCATTTAAATTACCGATACTTTGTTTTATTGATGTAGCGAGATGGAAAAAGATGAAACTCTTTCTCCCTTTTTTATTCTATTTGTTTCTTTTTACGAGATCGTAAAATCGATCGGATGAACGTAAACGAGGTAGAACATTCGTAGAGAAAACATTTATAATTTTTTAATTGTGGCATCGATCAAACATATTTTTACAATTAAATGAAATTCTCGATTGACGCGGTTAAAAAAGTTTTTTATTTCATAATAAATGTAACGAAAATATTTAGGCATAAATATTCATTATGGGTAAATAATTTTAGTTTTTATAAAAATATTTTTTTTATTACGCTGGCGTTGATAATATTATTATTTTGTTACTATATAATATAAATATTCTACAGTTTAAATTAATTTTATTATAAGAAAATATATTTTTACGTTTTTATCATTTTGAATATTTAATTCAAAGCGAAATAAGAAAAAAATAATAAATTAAAATTATAGTTTTTATAGATTATTAAAAATATAACAAACGAATAATGTTTAAAGGTTAAAAAAATAACGAGTCTCTAATGGAAGGACGACTGGTTCATTTTTAATAGTAATTTTTGTACAATGGCGGTTGATTATTTATTGAGTATAAATCGGTAACATATTTTAACACTTGAAATATAAATTCGAAGACTTATAATTAAAGCGCATATAAACGTATTTAGCGCTCCCCGTGCTAAAAAATAAACGTATTATTTTAAAAATTGGAAATCCCGCGTAATCAACAACAAATTCACGGACGTTTCCAGCGAAGGCTTAAAGGACGAATGCAATGAATTTAATTACGAAGCTAACCCAACTTACAACTCGTGCTGGCTTTCCGAAGAAATTCAAAGCTCGAGTTAAGAAATAAATCGTGTACAAGAGGCTGCAAAATGCATCTTCGTCTGCCCTTTGGACGCGACACCGGTAGGCTGTTCGGGTGGAGAGAGGGTAGTGAACTTATCCGTGGGATGTCACCTAGTTCACCCGAGTCCTGTGGAGATGCGCGGATGCGAAACGCGGATTAAAATATCGCGAGAGGGGGTGTCAGCGGGGGAGGTAAGAACCTGGAATAACCTGGAAGAATCTGGAATAACCTGGAATAACCTGGAACAACCTGGAACAACCTGGAACAACCTGAAACAACCTGGACCAGAAGGCAGATCGCCACGTGAGTTATATCACCTGGAGTGCCTCGCGAGCTATTATTTGGTGTGATTTAATGGCGGGTGCGCGAGTTCAGGGCTCGTTCTCGGCGAATGAGTTACGTGGTCGAAAGGCATGTGTAGTCTCCGAAGATTATGTTGTATCGGCTGGCCATTGAGAGCGACATAACATGTCGCGCGTGGAGTCGCTCCTGTGCCGTGTGACTCCGGTTCCTTTTCACCCGATCCAAGCCGATTACTTTTTCTCTTTCTTTCTTCCTTCACCCTCTTTTTCCTCGCTTCGCTTCTCTCTTATTTTTCTCGTATTTTGATTCATGCCCCTGTATTCTGTACGAGGACCCTCGAGCTAGGAATTCCTTCTCTTGTTTTTTTTTATTAAGATGCTTTTGCTCCTTGACTTCGAGGTCGAAAAGCTGCTGTTACTGCTGCGATTTGTTTCTAAATAGCTGTATTGGAGTATGCTAGTACTTTCATGCCAGGGATCGAAATTGAGCCACTTATGGCTTATCGGATCTTACGAAATTTTTTATTTCCAAATATTTTGTTTTAATAATAATTAGAAGACAAATAACGTTGTTTAACACGAGTTGATCATTTAGTTCGAGTCTGTGCAATGTCATTTAATATGCATCTTTTGAAAAATTTTATATTTCTATTATTAAAATTCGATATTGCTACACAAATTTATTCGTTTCTTATTTCTTTTTGCGAGTACCTATAAGTATCACAAAAATTGATAAAATACAGTTAAATTGTTTATGAAATAATAAAAGTGTTATTAAATATTCATAAATTATTATTAATCATTCAATTTTTAAATATAAAATTGAATACATGGTCTTATTAATAATTAAAAAATTAATTATAATAACTAAATGAATCGATTAATGTATTTAATATTATTATCTTAATATTTATTCGAATTTTTAATAAAATTATTCGCGATAGGTAAAATTAATTTTTAAAGTTCGTGTGTAAATAAAATGTATTTGATGAATTTATTTACTGGATTCGAATACGTATGAATAGCAGTGATTAATGTAAAAATAAATAACAGAAAGTATCTCAATTGTTGGAAACCTTATAAATATTAGGATTAGAGTTGATTTAATAATCATCCGAATATTTTTTATCCATGAGTATAATCTGTAAATTATGATGTTATATTAATTCATGAATTTTCTTTGAATATTCTACCGATTATATTAGAAAGTTTATTAAATAGTTTTTATTTTAAATTTATCTTTTATTGTAAAAAATTGAAATATATTTTCATTTTGTTTAGAAATTACTCTACTTTGTTAATAATAATAAATATTTATAAATGTTTTAAAAAATACGATTTTCGTATATTTAACGTGTATTTCTTTAATATAAATAGTAAAAGCGATCCTTTAATATTTGATTGAGTTTCAAATCAATCGGAATAATTTTATAAAGTTAGAGTGACCGAAAATCTAATTCTTTTGGTTTAACGAGTGGCTCGAGATAGAAGTTTTTTTTCTATACGACGATGAATGAAAATTGCGGTATGCGATTCTTCCAATTCTCGATTACTTTACAAGTTTGTACAAACGATCAAATATCGCTTACAGAATACCAGTAATTTAAAAATCTGCTTCCGTTACATTAGCGATAAATTTCAGCAACCGTTGATTTGCTTTACTCAAAAATAAGATCGTTAAATATCGTATCGGAAAAATGTGAAAAAGTGAATAAAACAACATTAAAAAGAAAAATAGAAGCGAAGTAATGGATGCTTGGATAGTAATTTGTATAGATGATAAAATCGATGTATCGGGAAAGACCTTGAAGGCATACGAAGGCATACGAAGGCATACGAAGGCATACGAAGGCATACGAAGGCATACGAAGGTATACGTAGGCATCGAATTGATCGGTGATCGATGTATCGACCAAATCTCGAAAGTTATCGGCTCGAGGGTCGAAAATGGCACGTGACTCGTCCTGATTCACCAACTCCGCGGTGTTGGTCAGCAGCATCCAGCGCGTACACACGGGTCCACGGATATCGAGCGAATTTATGTAGTTCTGGATCGCGCGGAATTCCTAATAAGCGGCCGGCGATTCCACCTAGAAATACACGTGCGGTTCTTCTCTCTCGTGTTCTCGCCTCGGTAGCGTCGTGCAGGTGACGACTGCAACAGCGGCAGCGACTCGAGGGGCCAGAGGCGTGACGTCACGATACCACGGACGTGTAGGGATTCCCCTCTTCGGGTGCGGGAGGCGGGAATCCGAGCAGCTGGGTCACGTGCAACCGGGAGAACGTGAGCCCGAGTCGAGCGGCTCGCCTCGAAACCGATCTTGAAAGGCTGACGCGTGTCCGCGGTAAGAGGTGTCGGCGACCTACCGAGGAAGCCGCTCTTTATTTCTCCCCTCCTCTCGAAGACGACGGGCCTCGCGCGCTCGGGAAATCGGAATTGAGCTCACGTCGTCTTCGCGTGCGCGGCCGCGAATTTTTGAACGCTGAACGGTATCCTTGGTATCGGCGACCAATCCGACCAATCTACTTGGTCTGGGACTATCCTCCCAGACGTGGAGGGCTATCGACACTGATAATCGAGCTACGGTGAATCTCGCAGCGTGAAACCCGCAATGACTGCGTTATTCAGGGTCGCGGTCGTTTCGAAAACCACTGCTTGTATCTGTCTGCTCTCGTCGAAGAGGCTCTTATGAAATTTAGGTTTTGCCGAGGTTTTAAAGTCTAAGCTCAACCATCGTCTGCTTAAGTATGCGCTCGAATCTTACATGGCCGGATCGGAATTTCCAGATCAATTAACAACTTCCACTATGGTCGAAAATCTCTAATTACGAGTAACGGATAAAAAAGCAAGTGTTCTGATTATTTTTATACTCTACGTTTCGGAGGAAATTTACCGACGACGGTGATAAATGGTATCTAAATTCGCAATATTTTACCGTAAATATATAACGCGATTCTTATTTTACGTATTATTAAAACTTAACAGTAATGAAAATATTGAAAAATGGTCAATTTTCACAATTTACTATACTGTCAAATTAATTAGTAATTACCGCTAAATCGTTAAATCGCTGAATTGTTTGTAATACTTGTTACATTAAAAATTAAGCTTAGATAAGTAACATAATTTTTAGTAGTTAAAGATATTTTATAATATTAAATGTAATAGTAAATTTAATAAATATTAAAATGTTTAAACTATTTTAAACTTATTCCTACATAAAGTCAATATTTTTATATTCAAGTGATAATTTTTTACTAAGAAACATTACAAGTTTATTTTTTGCAAGACTATAATTTCTATCTCATTTAAATAAACAACTAAAATATTATAATTAAATGTGTATAATAATTATTATATTTCTATAAATCAAGAACTATAAAGAGTATAAAAATAAAAAAAATTATACTACAATTGTATGAAAAAAATAAAAAAAATAAAATAATTATCTTAACGATTATTCTTAATTAGACTAAATATATCAAAATACTCTTATACATAGAATATTTAATTATGAAATAATATTAGTACGGATGAATATTTAAATTTATTTCTCGTAATATTGCTCAAAATTGTTTCAAAATATGTACTGTACGTATGTTTTGATCTGGTAAAGTCTACAGTGTCTTTTTTTAGTAAGAGTAGCCTCGTGCAACGACACTTAACGACAATTACTATTACGGGAAATTAAATCAACCGGAGCGTTTATTTAAGAAGACCGTTTTAACATCGCGCCAACGAACGATTATCTAGTCAGAGCGTCATCTTTTCTAATCTTCAGTGCGTTAAATTAAACTTGAAGCATTGAAATGACGCGCTTGTTGTGTTCAAATTTTTTTGATAACCTTTGCGATACTGCCAATTATAATATGAGCTAGTAGAATTAATACATTCGATAGCTTACTTTCAAAATTTTTTAGTCAAGAAAGTGATTTTATCATAAAAAACCGCTAATGTTTAGTAAAAATTAATGAAAAATGGTGTAATTAATTCGCTTTTAGTTATACAATTTATTAAATTAGATTATACATTTTCTTGTATTTGTTCTTCATATTATAGATACCTTTGAAAATAAGGTAATGTTTTTAAATTAAATTATTTATGCAACTATTTACTTAAAAGACACAAAGTCCTTCTGTAGCATTTAGTTTTACTTTTATCAATTAAAATATATTGTTGAACTATTCAAGTACATAATGACATATATTTATTGTATATTAATTTAGTGTTAAAAAGTATTAGAGAGTTGAGTGAAATCTTAGTCAACAAGTTGCTTAAACTACCAACGATCATTATTAAAGTTGTTTCTATAATACGTAAGCCACTAATCAAACCTGATGAAACTTCAATCTCCGCATTCACGCGTACTTTTTATACAATCTCTACAATTTCCTCGCCTGTCTAAAAACTGCTAATTCTTACTCGTTCTTAGTTTTGCTTCAAAGTATCAGGTTCTCGGTAAGATTATCTTTATGAAATTTTAAAAGTATAGTTTTGCCCGAATTTTACACAATTCTTATTTCGAATAAATTACAATTATTATCTTTAAATTGTGCAATAATTTTTATACTATACGAGCACTATTATAAATAATCAAAATTTTAATTTTCTATCGGAAAAATTTTAATACACATCCTTAATACCGTGAAAGAATAACGAATGTATTGCTTACTTTTGAAATAAGATTTTTAATGAAAAATATTAATTTAAATAAATAATTATAATTTAATATTTACGTAAGTTATGATTAATCAATTATTTATAAATAAAAAAAATTTACCATAAAAAACTATGTAGAAAAAATTTTTTTTAAACATCATTATAAATTTTTGTAATGATTCAAAGAATATGTATTAAAATAAAGTTTAATCACTAAATAATTAATTTAATTAAAAACTATACGAATAAATAAAAAAATAAATATGTATACATTTATTTTTATATCATAACTTCAATTTTCCGTTCAAATTTTTTATTTAAATTCTATAATTTTAATAATATTTATAAAAATATTAAAACGACACATTTTTACCTCATATTTCATAAAGCTCTAGCGATATTACTAGCCTTTATAATCTAAATCACACCTGTATTCAAGAGATAGTTACGCAGTGTATAGGACAAAACTAAGGCTTACTCGCGCAGACGTGACCGAAAAACATTGGTAAATATCGCTCGAGTGATTTTACGTAATTTGCCTAAGGAAATATATGTTAAAATAAATTATCTCAAGTTATAAAAAAATGCATTTATGTAATAAAATAAAAATAAAAATAACTAAAACGTAGAAATAACCATAAATACTATACTGAGATGGATTAACTACAATTTTTAATTTAAGTTTGCTTTTTATTTTGATCGATATTAAAAACTTTCGAAAATAGTGAGAAAGTTTGATGATGATGACTAATAAAATTTTTAAAATATTTTCAAATATACTTTGAAAATTATAAAGCATGTTATTTTCCAAAATTATTCTTAATATTCAATTTATATATAATATTTAAAACGTCAAAAAATATATTTGGAGTTCCTCGTAAATCTTCTTCGATATTGATTAAACTCGATATATATTAAATCATTTATTTCAATAATTCTTTTTTTAATACATAAAAATTGTGCTACATTTGTAGTTAATAAATAAAAATTTTCCACATGAAAATATTTTCTTGCGATTGGTGGTTAAATATTTACTGTTATACCTTACATACAAATGCATGCATAAATTTTAAGATTGCAAATGTACGTTAAACGAGAGCTGTTGATTCTGGCGCGATGATTGAAAAAAGTTAGAGACCTGAAAAATTTCAAAATAGTAATCTGGTAGAAAAATAGTTTTTACCCAGTGTTTCTCATGGGCATGATCCTTTAATCCAGTTTCAGTGCAATTGCTCGCGCGTAATTGCACGAATGAAAGTTGGACTGGATCAGTGAAGTGGCGGCCCAATGAAATTACTTATTAAGGCTTTTCGTAAAAATTCAATGATTTAAAATTTTAGAGAAACAAAGCGGAAGACTTTCTGTCTCTCTCCCTCTCTCCCTCTCTCCCTCACTCCCTGCTCTTCGAAACGTGGAAGAGGTTCGCCGAAAATTATCCTTGTATCTGCCTACTAAGCAACCAATACCCACGGCTGATTATGCCCATCCCCAGGTATAGCTGGGCAACAGTATACGCGGGTAACAGCCCATCTACCGAAACCATCTACCTTCTACCGAATCAAAATAATCGGTACTATAATCCTTTTTCTCGGCTTCTTTCCTTTCTCATTTTTCTCACTTTTGTTTCTTGTATTTATGAGAGAGATGCAAAATTTACCAGTTGCCTCCCGAACTTTTTAAATTGAAAAATTGATTTATTCTTTGTATTTGTACTCGAGCTTGCAAAAATTATTTTAATCTCTATTTGTTCATAGCTCTTTGCGATTTCTATGTATTTAATATTTTATTGTTATCCAAACTATTTGTAGTCGTTAATAAAATTCAATATACCATAAGTTTACAATTTTTTACATTAGTTTTACATTAAATTAATATAATTCTATTAAAGAAAAAAGAGATTTAAAGAAAACATTCGTGAAAATTTTAATAAATATCGTCGGATCGTCGAATCTAATACCGGTTAAAAATCGAATGATTGTTAGCTTATATGATTATTAAAGTCGTCGATTACAAATGTATATTATTGATATATAACATAATGATTTCGGAAGAAGCGTTATGATTTAAAACTGTATTAGGATCTTAGTTATGACAAAGCGTATTTATTATGTTACAGATATGACGAGAGGCACTACGCTTTTGAAAGGTACGCTTAATTACGCTAACTATAATTTTTTTAATTTTTTAAGCATGATGATTGTTTAATTTCTTTTATTTTATTAATATATTATAAATATAGTTCATGTTAAAGTAATATGTGTATGACAAGTAAATTGTAGAGTATAGTTATAAATATCGCTATATATTTTGGTATTAACGTATGATTTCTTTGCTATTAAAAATTATCGTGAATGTATAATTTTTTTCATTTCATCTAATAAATAATATATTTAACTATTTTGCTTGTTATTTTGCTTCATTTAAATTAAAATTAATCGACAAAATAATTATTTTTATCTTTTATTTAAAATATCTATTTACAAAAATTATACCACGAATGATCTGATATTTCAGTTCATAAATCAAATGGAAATTTAATGATCAAATTTGATGATCAAATAGATCATTGATAAAAAGTATGTTTATTATGTTATATTATTAGTTTAAACTTTAACGATTGTTCTGTATCATTTAAAAATATTTGTAATATATGAATTTAGTATGAAAATATAGTTTTCTATTATAATATAAAAATTTAATACAGATTTTTATATTATTTGATATTTTATATTTTTTCAGTTTTTATTTTATAAAAGTAAGTGTCAATTTTTTATAATATTCAATAAATTATTATTAAATCTTATAACAATTATGAAAATCTTTATAAAAACATACATTTATAACAATAATATTATTTTCGTAGAAAAACAACAAAAGAAGTTCCCATCGGTTCTTAATTATTATTGTATATAATTATTGTAAATTGTATATAAATAAAAAGTTTCCTACTTAATTTTTTAGTTTTACTAATTTCATTTCTAAATTTTGAATTAATAAGAAATTATAACATAAATTATTATATAAATTTTAGGCTATAGTGTACAGCTAATTCTAATTCGTAAAATAATCGATGAAAATTGATCAAACAAAAATAAAAATGTATAAAATTTTCTTCTTGTCATGCAGATTTATTTATTTTTGGTTTTTACCAAAATATATAATATAATTCGTATTATATAAATTGCAATTACTGCAATTTGTTCGATTAAGATATCGAAGTAAAAATATTAATAAATACGTTCGTAATTATCAATATACGATTGGCTGCATCTGTCGCACAATCTATGAAGATAGGTCTGAACATCTCAAGCACGAAGAAATGAACTGCAACTCAAGAAGGAGAGGTAACTCACTCCTCTTCTCTTTCCGTCCTCTTTTTCGACTTAATAATTATTCGCATCAAGACAATTAACTTTTTTTTAATGGAGGTGGGCCAAAACTCGGTTTGGTTCGTTCGCTACTCTATGATTTCGCAGAGTGTATCGCAAAAATAATAACGCTTACCCTTCTTTCCGAGCGTGCGTATATTCACATGTATATATATATATATATATATATGTGAGTGTTTGCATGCGCACCCACATATACGAGGAACAGAGTGTTTATACATATATATGCATATATATATATGCTACAGCACAACGAATCAGAATTAAAGAAAATACGACAAATAATTTTGCATCGCCCGAGCGGTTGGTTACTCGAGTTGATCTTTCAGAATCGCAATTTTAGAGACGAAGCGCAGTTTAGAATATCATATAATATAGTTTTCGCGCAGTAAAAGGAATTAGTCGATTCATCACCAATAGTTTTGTTATCCTCGGAATCATTTATTGTAGAGACTATAATTATTTGTTAAAAACGAGTAAGAAGAAAAAATATAATTTTTTATATTAATTTATTTCATGTATTATGGGGAATTCTCGCAGTAAATTAAAATTATCTCCGATAATTTTCCTTTAATAATTTGGTTGCTTGTATTCTTTAATACAAATAATAAAAATTTAAAAAAAGATTGGTGTATGAATCGTGGTTACAATTTAAGTAAATTTCGCAGTAAATTTCGCAGTAAATTTCGCAGTAAATTTCGCAGTAAATTTCGCAGTAAATTTTGCAGTAAATTTTATTAGCTTTATTAGTTAATTATTTATCACGGAATAAAATGAAATCAAAGCAACGATCGATGCTCGATATTTACAGTACTAATTTGGGTGTGCTTACACATTTAAAAACCTTCAGCATTGTAAAAATATTTCTTACCGATTCTGTAATCTAATAATTTTTGCAAGCGATTTGATAATTAGCAAACTGCGAATAAAAAAGCAAACGTCGAATATCGTTTGGCGAAAAGCTAAAAATGTAAAAACTGTCCATGATTTCTTCTATCCACATCCGCAGATTCACATCCGTAGATTCACATCCGTAGATTCACATCCGTAGATTCACATTCGTAGATCCACATCCGTAGATCCACATCCGTAGATCCATATCCGTCGTAACTTCCGCAGATTTTGAGTCGCAGTGCCTTTGAAATTTGTTTTTGCGACGCGAGGGTCATCGCCCAGGACAAAGTGAAAATTGGCGTAAAATTCGAAGAGCTCGTGCGCATGAGCGTCTCGAAGACGTCGCGCGCGACCCCCGCGATTATCATATAAATAATGATCGTCCTTCGAATGTAATTATGTAAAATCGATAAGTAGAGGAAGGATCGGAGCGAAGAGAAAGGAGAATTCGCGTCGCTCGGCAGAGGAAAAGAGGAAGAGAAGCGCCAAAAGAAAGCCCGACGAGACGCGAATCTGAGACATGCGGGAGAGCGCGATTTTTGAGCGGAGCGCACCACCAACACTCGCAGACCGAACGGGATCCCGATGCTGTATTATAATGGGACCGAAGGAACGAATGCTTTTGTTTTTCAAATGAGCATACCGGGGTCCCTTGCATCGCCGCCTTTTGTGGGCTGGGGTTGCGCCTCTCGTTTTCTCTCGTCTTCTCTCGTCTTCTCTCGTCTTCTCTCGTCTTCTCTCGTCATCTTCCTCTCTCGCTCTCTCGCTCTCTCGCTCTCTCGCTCTCTCCCTCTTCCTTCTTTCTGTTCTCTTTCTTTCGTCTGCGGCCTTATTTTGTTCGGACCCCGGTATGTAGGGACTTGGTTCAAAGACCCAAAAACGAACACCTCTCGTTCTTACTTCCATTTCGGGCTTTTTTCCTTTTCTATCCGTATGCTGGGGAAACTTTGCATTTCTTAAATAAGACCTTTTCCTCCCCTTATATTATACTAAATATTTATAATAAGAAACATTTTACAAAAAGAATTGATAAACGATATAAACGAAAAAAAATAAACACAAATTTTTTATGTCTCTTTATTTATTAATTGAAAACTTTGTGCGCGCGTGTGTTTATAAATTCACATTATTGTTATCTATTAAATATTATTTGATAAGTCGTTTAACATATATTTTACATTTAAAAAGTATAGACCTTATTTCCTAAAGAAGTATTAACATTCAAAAATTTACGTAAAAATTTATCCTCTTAAAATAAAATTGTGTGCCACGATATTTTATTTTCGAATCATGAAACTCATAATTTCTTCGTTTCTTCTCGATAAATGATACAAATTAAAGAATAAAAATCAAAATAAAAATAAATTTGACCTAAATATGTGAGAGAAGGTCGAAGTATTTCAAATTTACATTTTTGTTAAACAAAAATACCGTTTACAGTGAATAAGCTTATTAGATTAAAAAAAAACTGAAAGGTTTTGTAATGATAAACTTTAAGTTCATATAAATAATTAATATTAAAAAAATAATAAATGAAAGTTGGGAGAATCAAGAATCAAATTTTAAGATATAATCTTCCCCAAGTTTATGATATCGATATCAAAAACTATATAATCATATATCTACAGAATTGCCTTATATAAAATTTTGATAATTTTATCTTAATAAGAATTTGATCACGAATGTTGAATTATATAAAACTGAATCATAATTTACAAAAATACATTTTTTTCTTATTCATTAGTCTCTAATTTCATAAATTACATAATTTTTATTTTCAATGGTAATTGAATTTGATTTACATTAGCTTAAAATTTAGAAAACTATAAAAATAATGAAAAAATATTGAATATTAAAATTTGAAAATATATATTTATTATAATAAAGTACAATATTAAATCTGTAGTTTTAATATCTCTGTTAGAGACATTTAAACGATTAAAAATTTTAAATCTTTTTAATATTTCAATTTTCTAACGATTTGTAAAAAATGTTATTAATAACAATTTTGTCTATCTTGTACATCTTTGAATCTTAAATTTCTGGAAATATATATTTATAAAAAAACTCGTAAGGTATCGAATAATCCGATCTTCCGTAAAATAATTCTGATTAAGGATGTGGTTTACTTTTTTAATATTCAACAATATTTTATAGTCTCTCAAAATAACTAAAACAAGTGTTTGCAAAATACGAAATATTTTGTTCGTTACAAGATTAAATAATTTTATTAAATTTAATATGGGCTGACTTACACAGTTCTTTTAGTATATAAATTTGTTCGAAAAACATAATAGGAACTAACTTACACATAAAAATATATTTTGTAATAAAATATTAAAAATATAGAATAAATAATATAAGAAATTTTTATTAAAGTTGTTTAATACCATTAACTTAACTTGGAGAGTATTTAAAAATTAATAATAAGAATAAGATACGTAAGATTGCTTTTTTTTCTATCATTTGTGTAAATTATTGAATGAAATCAGTCGATCGTTTCTTGTTGCTTAAATTAATTTTTCTGCTATGAAATCTTTTTCAAACAAACTTTACTTCAAACACCCATAGTATTTCAGAGATTAAAAATGGATTTGCTCAAACTTTCTAGCCGTATCTTCAAAATCAATTCATATTCGGAAAGATATGATTTGTTACAATCGAGCATAAACCAGTCGCAATTTGATTATATATTTTATGTAACGTAAACGAAAAAATAAATTGGGAGTTTTCCGAATAAAAGTTTTCCTCTACTATCGGTAAATTTGGTCGACGGTGGCTGCGTGCCATTTGGTACTTTCACTTATCGTAATACCTTCCTCTTCTCCCTCCGTTTCTCGTTCATCTCTCCTCCATAGTCTTTTCTTGTTTCTTTTTATTACGCGGCCGTGCGCTTGTATCATTACCCAATGATTCGGCGCGCCCGTAAAATTCCTCAAATGCAAATTATGAGAGAGATAGCGCTTCGGACAGGAGAGATGCTGCCGCTAATCGAGTGGATCAAGTAACTGCAGTGCCTCGGATAAATGTGTTGCGTAGGGCTTCCGTAACCCACGAGGTTTTAGACCACGGTAGACTTCCTCTCTCAATTTTCTGCGACGAATGAGAGAATAAGAAGCCCTTGGCTACTTTGTCTCTTTTCGCAAATAGTAAAAGAGAGAAGAGAGAGGGGCGAGAAGGGAGAGAGAAGAGAGAAGAGAGAGAGAAGATAGAATAAGAACGGATGGATCTTTTAAAAGGTATTTCAAATCAGCGTGTCTTGAAAGAATCTCATAGTGACGCAGCGGATAAAGGAATTCCTCTTTTCTTCCTCTCTCTCTCTCTCTCTCTCTCTCTCGCTCTCTGTATGCTTGATTCTTTTTTTCTAGTTTTTCGTTCACTTTTTCTCTCTTATATCAAATCGTTTCTACACCGATCAAAAACCTATCGATGATTCAATGCCAAAATTTGAAGTTAATATTTTAAAGTTAATATTTTTTTCAATAGTAAAACAATATTTCCTACCATTCCATTAGAAAAAAAGACTTTTTATATTATTAATTAATACAGTAAAAAGAAATTTTTAATACAAGGTATTTTAGAAGCTAAATAATAAAAACGGTTTTAAAACATTTGAATATGAAGTAAAATTATTTAATATCTCTATATTATATTTTATAAATTTCATCGTATTTTTTTTAAAAAAAATTCATTTAATTTTTAATATAAATATTTTTAGTGTACTAGATCATTTAAAATATGATCTAGAATAAATATTAGAAAAATTAAATATTCAAAGTTTTTAATACATTTTAAAATATTTGCAATTTTTTATTCGCACGATAGCTACAAAAAATTGGAATGAAGATCTGATATGTTTAATGTAATTTGAATATTTTAACTTTTTATAAAAATATTTCACTATAATTATATTTTACATATAATTTATTTATTGTTACTAATTATATTTTAATTAAATTATCATATAATTGAAATAAATATACGTTATATTTATAAAAAGGTATATTGTAATAATATTTATACATAATGTTTATAATTTAAATAACTTTAAAACATTTTAGGAATAGGGTCATTTATATATAAAAATTTTAAAGAAAAACTTTTTTAATACTGTATTTGTATTTTCTTGCATTTGCTTGCTCAATCTAATCTTTGAAATGTTGTATACTTATTTTTTAATTTACCTGTACCTACTCTTTGAATAAAAGAATTTCGTTTTATTATACAGATGACTTTAATAATCTTCTTTAAGTTTGAAATCTTTAAATTATAACTTTTGATAATATTTTGACTTAATACCTTAAGAATAACGATGTTCCGAATAAACTTTACGATCGGAATTCTAGAAACATAAATTTTGCAATTCTACAATATATCAGTTTTAAATAAGTTTATATCAATATAAATATTCGTTCGCATACTTCAATAAAATATATGTAATATTAACAATGTAAATTATGGCATACATTCATTTTGAGTTCTCGTTAATTTATTTACATACAGAAGCATTGAATATTACAAACAGCAAAAATATAGTACATCTTAAGCTGCTACAGATAATTTAAAGAGATCGTACATTTATAAATTATCAATTAAAACAAATTGTATAGAAATTTTACTCTATTCAATGACTAGTGTAAAAGTCGTTAATATAATAATATAACACGATCTAATTTGAAATCTTTCTTTATTTTTATGTTGTTATTTGATTGTTTTCTTTTAATTAACGCGACGATTTTAAATTAATAAATAATATTTTACAGATAAATTATTTTAAAATAAAATTTCAAAATAATAAAGATTGTTCTTAGCTTTGGTCACTCAAATTTTATATCATCAAATTTCTGTTTATAATTTTGCATCAAATTAATTTTTAATCAAACCAAATAGTAAATTAATGTATGATATTGAAAAATGTCTATTAGCAACTAATGCGATATAAGTTACATATCGTTCCGTTAAATATTGCAAATTTTATTTTCACCCTATTTAAAATTGACGTACGGAGATATCTACTTAAGTTGCAAGAATTTTTACATACTCTATTTTGGATATGCACATCCTCATGATTGAGCTATATCGTCGCATTCTTAGAATACTAAAGAGGTACTTTTACGAAATAACGCGAATAATTTAAAATTTTCCAGATAACGTCGGAAAAAATTTATTTTTATCATATCATAATTTTTAATGCTTTTATCTTTATTATACCAAAATAACGTATTTTTTATATTTTTATTTTTTAAATCAAAGAATCAAGTAAATGAATTAAATGGTATCTTGAAGTAGGAAACAAATCTCTAATCTGAATTCATTAAATTGACATCACGATTACGAATCAATTTTCTTTAGATTAATGGTTAAATTGTGATTTTAATTATCTTAATATATATTCAATGAATCATGCTATTATTATTTAATTTGGTTGTAAGATGCACATTAAGAAATTTCTTCGCGGTTAAATTGTTAAAAGAAAGATTAAATTTATTCAAACGTATGTTCTTAAATTTTGTTTAGTATATATAAGTTTTTCAACATTTTTTTCTTTCAACAATAAATAATAAGAAACAATTTATGATAAATAATTATTCAATTTTTAAAACTTATTTCAATTTTGTAAACAAATTTAGAAAATTCTATCCAAAATCAATACTTATCGAAATTTGAAAGAATTTTTTAATGTGTCTTATTACTTAAAATTTAATATCAGAAAAATCTTGTAAACGTCGAAATAAATATGTTTCAATTATTTTGAATTACATTAGTTTGGATAATATAATATCTGCTTTAAATATGAATTTTAGAAAGAAAAAATATTTTATATTACCTAGTAATACATGGCAACTTGATAAATTGAGAGAAAAATTTATAATGTCAAATCTTGATCGACACATGATCGTAGTAAAATAGAAAGAGAGAATAAGAGAAGCTTTCTTTCGCGTAGCCAAAAGGGGAGGAGGTATTCACGCAACCATCCCTATTCTGAAAAAAGTCTTCGTTCCCCTTGACCAAGACACTTAGGAGCAATAATAAATTTCCTAATCCGTATGTATAGTCGGGAGAGAGGATTCGCATATATATATATATATATATATATATATATATATGTATATATCTTTCTCTCTTGTCCGATGAAAAATGTAAAAATCCGAAAAAATCGCCGGTCCGTGACAGTTCAATACATTTTAAATGCGTTCCGGCGCATTTGTGGGCTCCGCGCTACCGTAACACTAGCGATAAGCAAGGAAAGAGAGAGAGAGAGAGGACAGAAGAATATGTCGTCCGTCGCACCCTCTCACGCTATGAGCACGCGCCCCACTTAAAGAGAAAAAAGGACACAGACGCGCCCGTTCATTCGCGACTCCCCAATATGGTCCCGTTATTTATCGCCAGATTTATGGAATAAATGAGTGGCGCGAAGCGATTCTCGCAAAAGCCTCCCTGAAATAAAAAGTGGCGAATGGAGAGGGTAAGAAAAAGAGACGAAGAAACAAATTTTTTTCATTCGAATATTGGCGGTTGGGGCGAAAACTAGGCTTCTTTAGTCTATCTATGAAAATATCAAGTATGTTCGCTTAACGTCTCGGCTCCTTCTAATTTTTACTTCGATCAACTGTGCATAAATTTTTTTTTAATTCATCGATTATTTTATAGATTGTACAAGAAAAAAGTAATTAAATGATATAATTATATATTAGAATTTTAGTTATTCTAGAAAGTAAACATATTTATATTTCAACGTTACTATTCTACTTAAATAAAATAGGGAACAAATTCAACTTTTTCGTTGAATTTTTTTTATTAAGTCTAAATCTAATATATAAAGATAAATAAAGACCAAATGTTACGAAAAATTATCTCGTATTTATATTGATTTAAGAACAAACTAGATTTCTTAAAATATTCTGTATTATACTTCGAAACTTATATGACTAAGAATAATAAATCAGTAAGATTATCGTTTTATAATATACTATATTGTATCTATATATACTTATTTTATGTACTATCAAGTTACATGTATTATTTATATACTATTAAAATTATAATGTTAAGTGTAATTAAACACGTTCATTTTACTTCTAGAATTTAGTTATATTTTTTTAAAACAAATATATTTAAAAAAATTGCTTGGAAAACTTCTTCGCAATTTTCTACCTTAGTTATTCCTGTAAAAAAAAAATATATATATATATGTATATAACGATAAAGGTCTGATTTATGACATTGATACAAATTTTACAAAATATTGTAATAGTCAACGGGATCTCTTCCTTTTTCAGTTTGTGAAGTCAATTTCATTAAAAATATATTGCGAATTACAACCACCGCAACTTAAAAGCCTCATTAGCCCCGTGACTCTCTGCACTTTAATTTAGGCCTTTCCAACGAACAAGTTTCACCCCTGCTTATATCATACTCATTTCTCTCGCTACAAGTCTACACGAAGCCTAACTCGAGAAAAAGAAGCGTGAGAAGAAGCACGCGATACGTGGGGCGAGGCTCTCCTAATCTGCATCGGTAGATTGCTCTGAGAATTGACAGAAGTCGCCGATTATTACCGCCGACTCTCCGGGCACGCAAACATGCCAAGCCGTGATCTCGACGATGCGAGCTAACCTCTTCACTCGCAACTCACCAACTCGATGAATACATTACGTTACTTTAATTGGCAAGTGATCCCTAGGGCAATCGAACCAAAGACTGATTAAGTCCTAGATTGAGAAATATGAAGACAGAGGACCTTCTTATCTCTGCAGATTGTTATTTTTCGCCAATAGAGAAATTACTTTTTATTTCGAAGCTTCGTTTCTTTTTTCATTTATTTTCTTCCCAACTGGAAAAGATACTTACGATCGCTCGCATTGCAATTATTTATTATCGATAAAATCGATCTAGCTTAAGCGTATTTCATAACTTAAATTATAAATAATATAAACGATAATATATTAGATGTATCCTTATATTAATAAATTCTACAACTAGACAAGATGAATATATTTAGTTAAGTTGATTCTTTTGATGAATCCATCGATCATAGAAGCTAGTATCTTATCGATAGTATCAATTCAATTCAATATTAATTGATAGATTTGAAAAAGTTAAAAACAAATAGTAACACAAATATTATTTAAAGCGAAAGCATGAATATCTTGTACAAGTTAATGTAAGTCCACGATGAATCGAGAGAATAATTTTCAATATTATAAAAGAAGTAAAATTTGCATAAATAATTTTACGAGATACCATCCGTAGAAAATTCATTACGTGCACAGATAATAAAACCGTCTTTACGAGAAAATGTCTGGGCGGGGAAAGCTGATCGAAATGTACAAAGTAAAATATATAAGAGTTTGAGTAAAATTAAAAAAGAAACAGAAAAGTATTCTAGAACCGAGGACCGAAGAGGTGAAAAAAATAAATCGCAGATCGATAAATTGGACGCAACGATACCGTCGGGATTCATACATGTCAACGATACCGTTGACACGTAACGGTGCAGTCCGTCAGTGACGCGTCGCTTCTCACCTTCTTCGTTGGCAAAAGTATTTCTTGACCTTTGAACAGCGACGCTGAATCAACAACGAGTCGAGCGTCGAGCCGAGCGTCGAGCCGAGCGTCGAGCCGAGCGTCGAGCCGAGCGTCGAGCCCAGAGCAATTATTTGCCTCTAGATTTACGAGGGTGCGAGTGTACGAGTGCATTTACGTAGCGAGTTCCCCGGCGCATTGGAAAAGAAAAACGCGAGGCTAAATAAAGGACCAAGAGTAAGCAACCAAGGAAAAAATAACAAAAGAACGTTCTCCCGAGTTCGCGTCTTATCTCAAGTGAACGTGTGCACGAACGAGTACCGCTTTTCTCAGCGCGGGTAATTGAGCGACGCTCGAGACGAGTTTTTCCATGATCCTCGGTGTTCGGTTCGAATCTCGAATCTTCGAATCGATTGCCAACTCGCGTTCTTATTCGATAAATATTTAGCAATTAAGATCAAATTTGAGTAAAGTTTCGCTTTTATCTCGTTCAACTTGACGGTTAAGAAAGAAAAATCATTATTCCAATATATATATAATCGACAAGTACATAATTTTAGTTTTAAATTATTTAAATGACTCTTGGTTCTTTTCATTGTATTATTAAGAATATATTTTATGTCCTACTTGGTAACGCTTATTTATGCGTCTCGCATTTCCCTATTTTGTTCGTCTCTAAATAAATAAAATAGTATAAATATTAAATGGAAGAAAATAAATATAAAAAAATATAAAGAAATATAAAAAAAAAGTAAAAAAAAAAATGAATTACATTCGTTTGCATTCGTTATCTATGAACGGTATTATTTAGTTATCAAATAATATTCGTAATTAACGGTATTTCATAACGCGGATATTTCTTTATTCAAGTAGTGTACATCATAATTCTAAAATATTATTTTACGGTACAAGCAATAAAAATTTTTGTTTACGAAATACATACTTTTTTAATATTTGCACGATCAAGTTTTAGTTATTTCTTTCCATTAGTAAAAAGAATACTAGAGAATGCATTGCACGTGGACTTTTTATGATTTCTGAATCAACCGAAAATAATCTTCTTTGCTATACTAAAATAATACGTATAATAATATTCGAATTCAAGTATAATTTCTTATATACCTTATATGCACATTAGAGCACACAGCGAACATTAGAAAACTTAATTTCCCATAAACCGCTTACAAAGCTCGGACATAAAAATAGTCCAAACATTGCCAACAGTTATTATATTCGGTGAACATTATACCTACAGCGAAGTCCGTAAATTTCCGAGTAAAAATCCTTGACAATAATAAACAGGCATTTCAAACGGTTACCAAAATGAAAATCAAAAAGGGGACGGGAAATATCAGCTAAAAAAAGTGTGACTCGACTTTTCGGGAAATAGTGTTAAAGAAAGTATGCGGTAGGGGTGAGACGGGGATAGAAAAGCAGAAAAGCAAAGTAATCCAACCTTGCCGAGGGATTACAGGGCGCGTCATAAGCTCGAGTTATGGGGAAAAGGAAGTTTTTACGGGTTTTTTTATGTCGTCTATGCGCGCGTTTCGGCCATCGCATTATAAGGCGCGCAAGGTGGAAAGAAGAAAAAAAGGAGAAGGAAAAAAACAAAAAACCGAGTGCGAGTCCATTTTTTATGCGCGAGCTCGGTCGCTTAAACAAATTAAAGAATCGTCCGGCTTAGTTTAGACAGGGTAGGTGTATATCCCAAGCATATCCCATGCACACCGAGGCCTGAATCTTTAACGCGTGCGCGCAATTCCCGCGGGAGTCCAACTCCCGGTCGCTTCCTTCGCTTATTCCTGATGTCGCGTAAGGATAAAGAACGTAATTTATTCCTCGATTTCTTTTTCTTACCCCAGCTCCTTTGTTCCGCGTACTCGCTCGACAAAAATCTACTGCCCTGGATTTTATTGCTCGTGGCTTCCAGAGAAAATTATCCGTTAATAATTAAATAAATTTCAATGGTAAACGACGGCACGAGCGCGAAATTTAGATTTCAGCGAAAGCTGGATTTCAAACGGCCGAATATTATTTGCTACAAAACTCCAGTCTTGTAGCCTTTCAGCATTTCAAACTGTACTTAATATTTATTTCAAGGACAATATTGTGTCTGCAAACTATTTTTTTTATTCCTCGCTATGTAAAAATACGAGTATACCAGCCTGATCAAAATTAATTTATTCAAAAATTATTATTATAATTAAGGTGTTATTGCTTTTGAGAAATTATTAATATTTTTAGTATAAAAGAGAGATTTTTCTTTTATTATAAGATAAAATAGAAATTATGCAATATCAAGATCATGCTCAACATCTTTCCTACGTTATTTTATCCATAAAAAAGAAATTTAAACGAGGAAACAAAATTATAACAGAGTAAGCAATATAAGCTATTCGAATGACAAGAAATGGCGACCGTTATTGTACCAAAGTTTTGGTGCACATTCGTTATGTAATCTTTCCCTGCCTCCAACTCGTAACTCTCGAACCCTGATGAAAGAAACAAGGCGGACAAAAAGCAATAAAAATATATCGACAAAAAGATATAGGCAACTTCCATGAAAATAGAATATATTTTGTTTCTTTTCACTTCATTCCTATTTTTATTTCATCTTCGGAAAATTGTTCTTGCCTTAAAATACGCGATAAACTTTCTAAACTTATAAGCGACAATTTAAATATGTTTTCTCGTATATAACCCATTGACCTCGAATCCCAGTTGACATTCGTATATTATACGTGAACATAGATCATCGTGAAAAGTTTTACAATCTTTTATTTGATGGCATCCAAATTATTATCATATTTAAAAATATTCAAAATATTTTTTTCTACTTTTGATCTTAAAAATAAACCTTATAAGCTTACCACATTTAACATTTTACAATTCATACATAAATAATTCGTACAACATCATTATAAATATAAAGTAAAAATTTAAAACAAAATGAAATCTTATTTTGCTCCGTATAAATTATCGTAAATTGTTTTCACTTTACATTATCGATTGAATTTTAAAAATCAATTTTAAAGAATTTACTTTGTATGATTAGATAAAATATAGAAATTATTTGCAAAAACGCTTAAAAAAAAAACTATCTGTAAAATATATTGGCTAAGTATTCGAGCAAATGGATACTATATAATGAATTATTATCATCGGTATAAAACCTCTCAATTGATGTAATTTAAGTGATAATCTAATTAAGGCTTGATCGTTTAGACTCGAGAAATGTAAATCTTACCGTTGCATCGAGGACAGAGAAATTACATCACTCTTGATTAATCTACCGATATGTCTAAGATCAACGTAAAGTATCCCGATAATAACGTCAAATTAAAAACTTAATTATATTTCACACTGTTACGTTTAAAATTTTTGTATTTTAAATGTGCATTAAATAAAATCTTTTTAAAATTTTTATTTTAAAACTGATAAAGTATTTTTTGAATAAAATATTTTAAGTATATTTTAATTACGGTAAATAGTTTTATTTTTGTTTTACTTAAATTAATTAAGTTAAAATGAAAACTTTATTTTTTAATCTATTTTAACGTGGTCCGATAAATTATTTTGATTACATCATTCTCAAGTATATATCTTATTTATTAAAAATATTTCTGCAGTCCTGATAAAAATAGAATCAACCTGTCTAAATATACTTTTAATAATATTGGTCAAGCAGCTTTAAATTTAGGGGTTCACTTTTGAAATTCGACTAATTTTATAAGATATTTATTCGATAATTCAAATTGCTACTAATCGTATAAAACATATTATCTTATAAATGCGAATATAATTTTAATGTATTAGCATTAATTAATTAGCATTTAATATATATATATATATATATATATATATAATGAAATTACTATTGATTAATTAGATGCAATAATAGAGTAAAAAAGTTTCTTTATTTTATGATTTTTAATTTTTCAATAAAATAGAATGTAAATAGTATTCTTCGTATAAAATAAGAAAAATAGGTAAAGATACTTGAATTAGATAAATATGAAATCCAATAGTTATAACTGCACGATTCGTTGTATTTGAACAATACGAAGTCAACTTAATAATAAGAAATAAAGAAACTAATAAAAATTACCCAACTGTATTTCAACTGTATTTCAACTCTATTTCAACTCTATTTTCAACTAATGCAGTTACATTGTGAAATTTTACGCGAACGGCGTTAGCGCTTAATTGCACGCTGTGCTTGGAATGCATCTGCCATTACCGGCGGAAAAGAACAACCGATCAACCATATGTTCGCAAGCCTTCTAAAATGACAGGCCACAATTATACGCAATTTACGCGTTTACGTCATTTTTCCCGCGAAAGCTCGCTGAATTGTTTTTTTTTATTTTTTTCGCTGCCCGAAAACGATACCTCGTTATGGATATCAAAAAGCCATAAATCAGATCGGATTCGCGGGCAAATTGACGTGCGCGAATAAGCGCGTGGAACTCACGGGGAAAATCACGAGACGCGGAATGGGATAAAAATAATGGTCGTGCTCGTGTATGCGTAAAGAAAGAAAGAAAGAGAAGGAATGCAATGTACTCACAATATAAAGTGTGAGTGTGCGGAAAAGATGGAGAATACGCGAGCGTGACGAAAAGGGAGTGCGGAAAAAACCGATAGCCGGTGTGCAATTGATTGATAGATTCCGTTTTATTACGCCTAAGATATTATTGTACCCGCGAGGCTTAAAAATATGATTGCGATTTCTCTTTGTGTGTTCGTACAGGCAAAAATCCGGACATTCCTATAAAATCATTTTTACGCCCGTAATGACCGTCGAGGCATAGCGGGAGAAGATTTAATTTGAAACTTTCTACCGATTAACACAAATCTGAAATGTTGCATAGTTTGCGGTGGTCGAGCGAATAATAATAAATATAAAAATGTTATAGAAGTGAAATATTTTCTTGTAAATATTATACAATGCTATAAAAGGAATAAGTATTACCGGAGCAATAAGATTACATTACGCAAGTCATGAATCAAAAAAATAGAAACTGTTATCCATTGGTCGATAAAGATAAAAACGAAAATAATGAAAAAATTAATATATACACTTAGTGCTTTTATTTCTTATCGTCTTATAATTCTTGAATTTTATTGAACTAATTTAATACCGGTATGATAATAGTTTGAGCTAGATAAATAAAAACTGTGAAAATAAGAAAACTACGCGTAATAACATAATTGGTTGGACACGTTTCATCGAAGAAAAAAAATTCAGATAAAACGACGATTTCGCATCATTGTTGTAGCTGCTGAGGTCGATTATACGTCATTCCTTCGATTCAACCAGGAATTTTGAATAATTTGGTTTTCATCGAACTAACGCAGCGCAAGCTCGCTAAAAGAAACAGAAGAAACGAAAAGGTCGCACGTAGGATATAAGGAGAAGATATAAGAAGAGTGAGCGTAGGCTCGACCGAGGTTAAGTCGGTGAGTGGGAGAGAGAGAGAGAGAGAGAGAGAGAGAGAGAGAGAGATAAAATTTATGTAGCCGATTGACGGGATACGTGTAAATTGTTAAGCCGCGCGCGCATACCTAGGACAAATAGAGTGGCTAGAGAACCAATCCGTGGCGGCGCTCGATGAGATTGACAATAATGACAGGTTTCTCTCTCTTTCTCTCTTGCTTTCCACGCGTCGAAACGGGAGCCGAGAATTAAATCAGCGCTGTACTCGTCGCACGCTCGATTGTTACGAGGGGCAATGGGCCGTTAATAAGTTACGCGAGAGAAATGAGACGCGAGATCATCAGATCATCGTGTGTAATGTGTGAGAAAGGCCCCGAGAAAAGAGACTCGTTTCAACGATGTACGCCAACTAGGAGAAGCGGGAGGAGAGATACGAAGCGCAAAAAAAATAATTCGCCGAGGCGGAAAACCGCCGTGAGCGAGGACGAATTTAATTAATTGGACTCGTACAGCATGAGATTATGCGTTTCGGTCGCGAGGAAAAAACGGTGTGACTTATTAGTGGATTTCATTGAATTTGTTAAGCAGCGAGTCGTGCTCGTTTGTTTTTTCCGCGAGCTGCTTTTCAATTCCGATTCGCGTAATAGTAGCATGTTTTTATTTTTCCTCTCGTATTACTGTTACGCGCTTCGGAATCGAAAGTGATTCGATACTTTTTACCGCCGTACATTTTTATCGCGGAGTCATGGATGTGTAAAAGCCATTGTAAATATGACAATGTCAATAATCTTGGGTAAAAAGAATTCTTTTTGCTTCGGAGCTGCAACTTTCTCATTTCGAATCGCGTTCGATACAGTTTATGTAAGATAAATTTGTACTGATTTACCTTTTTAAACAAGTACAAGTATAACGTTTGTATACATTCTTTTCCAATAAATTATGAAAAGTTTCATTTTAACGTGACAAATTTGAAAAATTTTTTTTACTTTCTTATAAAAATAATGGTCGTAAAATTCATTTGCTTTTTTTTAACGATCAATTTTAACTTTTTCTAACTGAAAACTTTTAATTTTCGTGCGTTGGAAAATGTGATATAATTTAGGTTATTCCATAACAATTCAGAATTTCATTCGTTTCGCGTTAAAAATCGAACGATTCGTTTAATCAAGACTATCAAATTTTATGTTTAAGTTTTAAACGAGTTTAGAAATATATGTACACGTATCTTTAATAATGTTATCTGGTAAAGTACCTATACACGAATACTTGATTTGTGCAGAATTTTTATCGCACAAACGATAAATCTTTGTTCTACCGATTTATTATACAATATAATAATTCTACTCCTTTGCTCTATCGATCGATTTTGAGGTTCGATCAAACTGTTTATAATTTGTTTATATCTCGCGAAGATATCTAATCCAGGTAGATTATAACGATAATTAATTAAAAACGGGTTTTCTAATGTAAACCTTACTCCCTCTTCATTTTCGTTTTTATTCGATAATTTTATACTATATGGATATATTTTTTATTAAAATTACTCACAATTAATAATCGAATATCTTCTGCACTTTATATTTATTTATTAATTATTATATATTAAGTTATAAAAAGAGAATAGATTTTCTTAACCTAATAAACTGCAATATCATTACGAAATAAATAAAGCTGCAACTCAATAATTTATTAAAGTAATTTTTTGTAATAATAAATGTGTTAAAAGTAAACGTGAAACTCTAATAAGCCGTTGTAATGGTTAAGACATTAGATCGAATACGAGCGAAAGAGTACTTTTAAAAGAACAGATTAAATGAATTTAATTCACTTTTAGCGTTTACGCAACGTATAAAGTTTATCGCTATTAATTTATATTACTCAAAGACGAAACATTTTTATAAATTCCTGGAAAGGTTCGAGTTTCGGCTAAGAAACTCATACATTTTTAGCAAAGTGAGAGTTAAGAGTTTCCATTAATAGAAACGATAGCTCCGGAGAGTCCGTGGAGAGTTCGTGGAGAGTTCGTGGAGAGTTCGTGGAGAGTTCGTGGAGAGTTCGTGGAGAGTCCGAATGCACTGGTTGGATCGAGCAGCCGAAATTGAAAAAAGTAAGTCCGAATCGTGGCAAGATGCAGACGGCGAGTAACGCGATAAAAGAGCCGAAGGGGCTGAATCATCCATGGACGTCCGCTGGTACGAGGCCTTTGGGGTTCCAGTAAAGAAGCGGCGGAAGGGGAAATGAGGCGACGCGCGGAGCGGCTCGCTTATTGCTCCCCGAGTGGCCGCAAAACGAAGTTTGATCAAATTCTGCTATGAGCGCGGACATAAAGCTGACCGGTAGCCATATCTCCGTCTTCCTCCTCCTTCGGCTCTCACCTCGCGCCAGTCCTTTATGGGTTCGGGACTACGATAAATGATTCATCCCTACTTGCGATACCCGATGCGAGGATACCCGATACGAGGATACCCTGTACCACGGCGCGACTCGTCTTACCTCTTCTCCCAGCCGCAGAGGCTCCATTATCATAATTATGGCGAGGAGACCGACTCGACGTAGCGTTTCCCCTTGGCCCGCTCCATCCTCCTCCCGCGTAATGCAGGTCGAATGTTTCATGGACTAGCCGCGGTGAGATGGACGCTCGAGATCATCCATTCGTCCCCCCATGGATGTCGTTTCTCGGTCGGCTTCGACTTTATGTCTTCGAAGGAGATCCGAGACTATGACCGCTGTTAAATTATCGTTTAAGTTTTGCCCTTTTGGGCCAACTCTAATATCGTTGCGAGAGCGATATCAACTCGACGGACGGATACTTTCTTTTATTAAAAACTTGAATTTGCTTCGATACTCAACTCACCCCCTCATAATTAACTAGTTTAATTTCACCGACGCACCAGAGATTTTACAACGCGAACGAATTACATCTCGTGCAAATGCGAAAAATATAAAAAAAATGGTGTAAATAAATATTTATAAACGAAAATGATCAAAGTCTATCTCGTTTTTCTACAATTAATTATTACAATTTCGGCTTCCTTTGAACGGCCCTCGTTAAGATACAAAGTACATACGTTGCTTTCTTAAGAACTCGGGTTCCTTTTCTTTATCTTATAGAAAATCGATCGAGAAAAAATGTCGAGAGCTCTCGACATCTGTATGGAAAAAATGAAAAGACGAGCGTCCGTCTCCGCTAAAGTTGATCCCGAGGAATCGCCGAGAGATGGATCGAGGCTCGCGCGCTAAGTACAGAGAGGAATAAGCGTGCCTCGGGTACCGAATCCATAAAAAGCATAAAAAGGAGGTTCCAATTCGGTTCGAATTCCAACCTCGGTTTGCGTCCACCCCTCGAATAAACGTCCAAATGGCGTTATACGAATGACGAAGGGCTGGTGTCGGTAGGCGTTCGCGTTCATCCCCGCGTTCATCCCCGCGTTCATCCCCGCGTTCATCCCCGTGTTCATCCCCGCGGTCATCCCCGCTTACGCTTTATACGGGATATTGTTTTCAATAAAATGCCGCATCAATCAGACTTTGCGGGGCGCGCGAGCATCGGTCGCCCTCGTTCCTCTTCCTCAAAATCACGAAATCACGAGCCAGGACGCAAAATGTCGGGAATGCGAGCCGAGGGATCGGTCGAGTGACCATCTCCTTTGCATAATGACGACCTGTAGGGGGTGGGAGACTCTCGCGGCCGATCCGAACTATCTCGGGACACGGAACGATAATGGCTTCCGATGCAAGCCACGTGAATTTCGTAAGGAGCTACGGTAAGGATCAGCATTCAATTGTAACTCGGCGCTACGTTGGAGTATCCCGTAGTTAAATGGAACTGCGGAAAAAAGGGATCGTTACTATATCGTTCGCCCGGCCATACAAGACCGGCTTTTTCATGACGGCTCGATCGACCTGGCAATTTTTTACTTTATCGTTTCCATTCTAACCGAATGATCTCTTTACGGGGATAAGCTTTTAAGTTTTCACTTTCAAAGTTGCCTATCTCTTTGTTTTCTTTTCTTCGCTTGTCGCTAATTGGTAGATTTTTTAATGTTTTCTCTCGATTTATTTCTATTTATATTCTTATTTCTATGTCACTTTATATTTTATGTCCCTTAACCGTCCCTAACGTACATTTTGAAAATAAAATTAAGAATTTTATTTTTACGCAATGAAATAACGGACGTAATCCATAATATACGTATAGTATGTTCACGTTAAATTATGCATAATACACGACCATCCTAAGCTATTATTCTATTAATTCTATTTAGTTATTTTATAGAGTTACATCTCATCGTATCAATTTAGACGATCGTCGCAGTAGCGAAAGATATAAAATAGTCGAATTATCGAGTAATTTAATAGATGTTCGAAGTATTAAGTACGATGTACAAAAACTCGAACAAAAATTTATTGCAATAACGTACTTTTACTTTGCTCTCTTTCTTATTAAAACTTTGTTCTCGTTAATATATGTACGGGTACAGGTTAAGCAAAAGCAGAAAAAGAACCACGTGAAAAGAACTAGTATAAAGATACTTTATAACAGCGGCAAATTGCAAATTATGTTCTACTAATTGATGTCTTCGGAAATTACAGACGGAAGAAAAGAAGAGATACAGAGAGCGGAAAAGGAAGAGCGAAGTAGAAAAATGCGAAAACAAATACATATACGTACGCTTTTCTACATGTATGTATATGTGTATATGTATATATATCTGTATGTTGGAAACCTGCGCTTGTGTGCGTTCGTATCCGTGTGTGTATATATATATATATATATATATAACTTAATCTACTACGCTGTAATTTAAATGTCAAAGGAAATTGTTTGATTATTTACTATGCAAATGAAATTGTTTAAGACGATGGACTAACTTGAGCGAGAAGGGCGACGGAAGAGAGCGCGAGAAAACGATAGAGGTCCCGGGATAATTTCGCCCCGTTAATTGGATCAAGAAGTCGGATTGAGGAACGATCCTCTCCTTCTGCGGCAACGACAACTTCCCTCGGTTGCGCCTCAATTATGTCTCCTGGGACGGGCGAGCGACGTGTCTCGATAATTTTCACGAAGGTGATCGCAACCTTCTTTTCGTTTCTTTGTCTTTCTCTCTTCCTCCCTTTGTCTTTCGATCTTACTTTCCTTACTATAAGGAACTTCCGAATAGTTTTTACAACGCGATTTCTGCATGCCGTATATATTTTGAGTCGCGATTTACCGATAATAATTGACTTCGTTACACCAAAATCGTATTCGTGCATATTCGTTTAAAATAAATTTGAATTTTGAAATATGTTACCCTTCTAAATAATCTTGCTTGATTTCAGTGTGCACAATGTTTTTTAAAAGGATCGTATTATAAGTTTCATTTTATTTTTCACGTGAGAGCTTCATGCTATTTTTCTAATTCCGAATTACGAAACACATTAAATGAAATACGATGCAATTTTTCTAATTAAAATTATCGTTTATTATGATAGTTTCAATTATTAATTAGATTCTTATACTTTATCATTATACATTTTCATAAATTGCTTTTGAAATTTTGTTAGGAAATATTTATACGTTATTTATATTAAACAAATTAAAATAATCCAAAAACACTAATTTTCTAATTTTATTTACGAAGCCATAATTTTAATATTCTTTGAATATTTCTAATTATTAAAAATTTGCTAACATCGTTTATCGTATAAAACTATGAAAAAAATAAAATAAATGCTTTTAGTAGCATTTATTAATTATTTGATTATTTATAATTTTTAGAACTGCCGATAAACATTAAAAAAATATTAAAGAAATACCTATCAAAATAAAATAATATTCATTTAGTAGCAACGGAAAATATTATTAAAATTGTAATATAACATACTCCGAATGATAGATTAAATATTATCAACATTTTATTGTCTATATTTAATACACGAGTCTAATATTTGAATTACTTTGAATTAATTTATTGTTCGTGATTATAAAATTTCTATGTACAAAGCTTTGAGATCAGTTTAAAATCATATACGTTTAATATCTGACTATTTCGAATTTCAGTACTTTCGTGTTAAATTCATTTCGTGTCAAATATCCGAAACGCTTGATAAATTGGAGAATTTCTTATAAAAAAAAAATCGATATACTTTACTGCCTACGCGACTATTTTATAGTAATAATCTAGTAGTAAGAAAATAAATTGCCTCACGAATAAAATTAGCTTTATAGTTCGATACGAATTGTCCAATTAAACGATTGTATTAACATTCGCTTTTATTCAAAGTAGAAAGAGTTCAATATTGAGATTAAAGAGCAATCGAGTTGAAATGTTCGTCATTATATATATGCACGAGGCGGTCCGCGCGTGTATATATTGTTCGCGGGGCAATCTTGTCTAGCATTATTCCAACTAAACTGTCATAAACGGGAGGAAATGAAAAGAGCTGCTTAATAGCTTATGTATGCAAATCCGCGACGTGGCAGATTGGAGAGAAAGTACCAGAGACCGGCATGCACTACGTGGAGGAGAATAGCACCGGATACGAGAGCAAGTAGAAGGAAGTGCTAAAAAGGGGTGAATCTCTATCTCTCTCTATTTATCTCTCTTTCTTTCTCTCTCTCCTGGTGCCCCCTGGGACTTAATCCAAAAGGATTAACGTTCGAAACTCTGGAGACATGGACTCAGACGAGCGTCTCGGATCGTCGATACAGTCCAAGAATGCGTTTTTCTTGAGAGGTAGCTCAAACTACGGTTATTGATATAGATTACTCGAAGAATACTTAATATAGGAAAAAAAAACGTGATCGAAGAATTAAATGTTTTAAGACGACCATGATTTAAAATTTATTTCATGTGATTATGCGTTTCACGAGTTACTTTCAATTTGTGTTATATATATATGTAATTAATACAGACGGTATAAACCGTATTTCTTACTTAATAATAGATCGTATTTATATTTAAAAAATAATTCTTGAAATGAAATTTATGCGATAGTTTATAAAATCGCTATTAATCACATTGCAAATTATATTCTATGTAAAGTTTGTAGTATTGCAAGTATATTATTAATTATAATCAGTACTACTAAATAGGAAAAAAAGTTGATTCCAAATAAAAATAAAAAATAATTTACTCATTAAACATTTCGTATAATTACATTTTATTTTTACTGTAACATTAATCGCGTATATCTATACTATATGTAAGGTTAATTGAATTAAAACTAATTCGATTGTACCGTTTCTATTTTCCACAGCTAATTATGAAAATAATTAGTTATAATATAATAAGTAATTAATTGTAATTAATTGTAAGTAGGAACTAAAAAGATTATTTATGAAAGTATATAATATAAAAATTAAATTACTAATAAACATGAAATTTTATAGAATGCTAATCAAAATTTACTTTTAACGTATAAGTAAAAAATTATTTTAATTATATCCAGCTTCCATTAAAAAAATAAGGAATACATTATATATTCAGATATATTATACATCTCAATAATATAATAAATAGAATCGAAAACCTCAAAATGTTTTGAGCAATTTTTTTATATTTTATGCATACATTTCTAATATCTTAAGCAATATAATATTATCCATATAATATAAGCTAAGTACAGTAATCAAAGTTCTTAAATTAATGTTCCACTTTCGAACTATCCAGGTTTACGAAAATTTCTAAAATTAAAGTTAGTATTAATTTTTATGTTTTGCACATTTTGCGCATCTCTGATTTTAAATGAAAAATCGATTAAATGTGATTTCTTCGCTCGATATATCGACTTCTTTCCAGTTCATACCCAGTCATTGGACTTTTGAAAGATTTTCTAGCGAAGAAAGCGAATATTTTCATGAACGAATGCATACTTACGGACTCACTTGTAAAGTCTCTCGCTCCGGTTTCCCTTGACTGATTAATGTCTCAGCGATCACGAGCTTCCGTGACCCCAGCAAGATCCTTCGAAGGCCCACAAAAACGAAGCTTTTACGTTACAATGTTCCTATGTTCCTTTCGTCGCGTGTTCTCAGTCGGTGTACTTGTGCGTTTATCGCGATCGAATTCTCTCGTGGAACGGTTTCTTGGCAAAGTGCTTATACAAGAAGGGAAATGGAGAGGAGGTGCGGATATGCGAGTGGTGCACCCGAATGAGAACCGTTTTCAATATCCGGATGTCTTTTCTCGCTTTTTCTTCATCTATTCCTGGTTTTCGTTCAAGGGCTGAAATCGGTGGAACGAGGTGACGCGTGAAACGTCATTGTGAGCTTTCCAGGCGACGACGTCCTCTTTGATGCCAGAGCTCTGACGAAACGCGTACAAAGGTTTCGTCCTGCGATATTAACGATGTAATCATGTAACGCGAGTTTGTTATTATCGGGATTTGCCTGATAAAATTTCCTACAACCGATCTCAATTTTCGCCAGTACTAAAATGAAAGATAGTCGTACGGTATATCGTCATTTAGTCGGGTGGAATGGCATTTTTATTACTCGAACTATTCTACATAATTCTTCGCATAATTCTTCGCATAATTCTTCACATTTTTATAATAATTATAAAAAAATACCATCGATTTATTTGTAATTGATCGGTTGATATAATTCTTTCGCAATTTTTTTCTAATGTAATTAAAATACATTCGATTAAAATACTTCGATTTATCGTCTAAACACCGCATGTTTAAGAAATAAATTCTTCGAGTAAAATATTTAGTGGATTTAACAACGTAAAATTTTTATTTTTTAAATATAGTTTTCAAATATTTGTATTCGTAAAATATTTCTCATAAATATTAGGTAAAATTAAATTAAAAATAAAATAATTTATTTTGTGGCACGGAGTTTACCATAAAATGCTTAAACATCGTATCTTTCAGACTTATCGATAAATAAATGTAAGATCACGTGATAATTCTTATTACGTGTTCAAAAATAAAATTGCGTAGTAAAATAAATTTTATTCCTATTGATTATGGAAGGCAATCAATCGTTCAAATACTCTAATATACGAATATCCTTTAATCTTAAACGAATATAAACTATTTGAATATAAGAAGGATACTCCGTATATACGTTGATTCAAAGAGAGAGAATTCAAGTGTAATGTGATCTGTAATATTTACAACTCATTCTCAATATTTTATCATTCCGTGACGTTTGGTGCGAGCATTATCTTATTTATGGAACATTACTTATAAATAACCCCTCAAAAACGCATACGCGCACATCGTACCTTAAGTGGAATTTATCGTGCGCATTTTTCCTGTACTTTTCAAAGCAGTTGCTTCGAAACGTCTTCCCTTCCCGAGGATTTTCAAGCATGGCTGAACTGCAAATGATTTTTGTTTCTTTTTTCCTGTGCGGTGAAAGACGAATCACACACAGTATGTAAATTTACTTAAACTAACATTATCGGTAATTAATATTATTAAAAGTGATATTTTTGAGGTCCTGTACTTCTTTTTATAGTTTTTTTTATCGTTTTTTTTTTTATCGTTTTTTTCTTCGAGTGCGTTCAACGCTGTATATATAAAAATCGCACGTCAATTAATTAGCGGCCGATCCCCCAATGTCGTACATCAGACTTCGGCAATTAAATGCGCAATTATAGAATTTCGAGGCGTGGCATGGCTTCGATATTTATGATAGAGAGAAAAAAAGGGAGACAGAGTGAGAGAGATATAGAAAACAAGAAAGGATAGAGTGGAAGGAAACGAAGAAAAAATATATTTATGTGCGAGTGTATGGGATTATCCATGAGGGAGGCGAGAGAAGGATAGAAAATATGTGGGAAAATAAGAAAAAGTTGGAAAGAATATGTATGAGATGAAGAGCAAGAAAGGAAGAGAGAGAGGTAGAAAGGGTCTGCAAGAGAATTAAGAGAATCCTCCCCCGTCTTTATTGCAACATTTTTAATTACGGTGAAATGGCGCGAAATTTTTTTTCGCGCCCCTCTTAATTCCTGCTCGTCTCTCTTCCCATTCCTAATTAAACGTAGCGCTTGCGAGAGAGCAAACGACGAAACACGCCGAATTCCTTATATACCGAAGAGAAGTAGACTTTTATTTTCCACTTCGCCAAAAATCAGCTTCGACTCTTTGCTTGTGCCGTTCTGTAAAAGAGAGGAGAATCCGATTAACGAAATCATGAATTCTCCGGATCTTTAGGAGTCAAGAGCCATTTTACGTTTCGTATTTGTCCAACTGAATATTTATAGTTGCGATCGCGTCGATGTTTTAAAATGATTTCTTTGTTTTGTTGCTTGTTTTACATATTGAATTCAACTTTACATCAAATTAAATTAATTATTATATTACATGAATGATTAAAGAAAATACAATCAACTTTTGATTTCTTTTTCCTTTTATGATGAAATTAATTTACTGCTTATACTTAATCTAATAAAATATAAGTAAATTAAATTTTGAAATGTATAATGATTTTTTAAATTGTAAAATATATATTTTGCGTTATTATTATATATTCATTAAAAATCCTTCATTCTTTAAAGTTGATTACATTTTTTTTATTAAATATAGTAATTGTTAATTGGATAATAGTATTATATAAATATAATAGGTTTAATTTGATAAAGTAACAAATATTTTCTTACAGTTGCAATATTTTATATTTTATATTTAATTTGAATTAAATTTATTCAGCATTCCTTCAAAATAAGAAATTTAAGCTTTGGTTAATTAAGTATAACAGGAAACATTCTTTTTCGTACTTTAGAGTTTATTATTCATGAAATTGTTTTTTCATTTCTTATATAAATTTTTTAAAATTTTTATTTTACTAATATTTATACCGAAACTTAAGTTAAACTGTAATTATATTATAAACACAATTAAAAGAATAAAATGATAAGTGTTAAAAAAATAATAAGATGTATATAATCGGGTATATCTATAAAAATAGAATATTTAAGTTAAATTCAACTAAAAATAGCTTACACTGGCTCAATATTTTTTCAGCGCAAGAATTATTCAGTATTCTCTTAAAAATGATTTAGCTGGGTTCACGATATCATTTACACTCTATCTAAAATCAGGGAGGTCAAGCTTGAGTCTCTTTTTCAACCTAGTCACTTCTTCTTTTACCTTTTTTTTCTTTAAGCAAAAAAGAAACGTTGTTATCGCGAATCCTCAGGTAGAGACGATGCGATGTTTCATGATACCGAGTTCCTCTTTCCTCTTTCTGACTCTTTTGAACAATTTCAACAGTTTCTAAGAAGTCTTCCAAAGTTCTTGTCGCGCTATATGATATAAAGTGGACGCATTTTTTCTTTGTATCAGAGCTCATCAGAATAAACGCGTTTCCGCTCGAAGGAAATATTAATCCACCGGTAGTGTAAATAAATAGAATACTGAAATTTTTACATGCGTGAAAGTTTGTATTTACATCTAAGAATTGTAATTGAATAATAATTGATTTATTTAATAAGACGAATTAAATAAGTTGTTAAAATTAATTTATTAAAAAATTTAATAATTTGTTTTGGATGGAAGTTAAATTCGAATATATTATAAAACAAAAAATCAATAATAGAGCACGAACTTATAAAATATTATTTTAATTATTTTTTTTTTTAAATTTACTATCAACTACTAATTTTACTTGAAAATACTACTCTATTTCCCAAATTACTATTCATATTCTATTACGCATAAGAATAGATTTCAAAATATTAATTTGAATATTGACTCGTTATATAATAGAAAATTATATTTTTTCATATTTATTTACTTAAATAATTGAAAGGTTGAAATAAATATAATTTTATAAATTATTGATCGTTTAATCTTCTCAGTCGTATCATAGACTACAGGCATTGTTACCTTACGCTTTAATATAGCTCAAACAAGTGATTTTCTTTCTAGTTAAAATTCTAGGTGCTTCGATATCTTCCCTTCTCTCTTATGACTAATAGTCGCTCATTCTCGCCGATTACACTTACTCAGGAGTTATTCGACAAACTTCGCGTCGCCGAGGTCAATATTTGTCTAACCTCGATGTACTCAATCAAGTTACACAAAGAAAAGAAATAGGTGTAATATTAGTGAATTTATTGACTGAATTTCAACTCTTTTTGATATATTGCTACGACACGAAAACCATTAAAGTATTTAGATTTTTGTATTTTATAGAAGCATTTTATTACGAACCGGATGTGTATGGATCTCATAATGTTAGATTAGAAAAAAAATAAGCTTTTGAAAACGATAAATTTTTTTTCTTAAATTTTAGCTCAATTTGCATTCTTTTTCAGTACGAAAAAACATTGCACAAAACATATTGCAGTCGCATACTTTTGCGTTGTTATTACAATTAACGTTTTGAGTTTTTCACATTAATTAAAATGACTTTGTATTAAAAATTAGATTTTTAACTCGAATTAAACCCGAAAATTGAATCGCATAACGAAGAAAAGAAGGCTAATTTAATATCACAATGATGCGTTAGTTTTAGATTTCAATGAACAACGCCGTACAATGATACAAAGAGAGAGAGAGAGAGAGAGTGAAAAGTAACGGCCGTAAAATTAAGAATAGAAGTAAGAGAGCAGAAAACCGAACGAGCACTTACTCGAATTTATGCTCGGGCATTCGCAGAAGCCTCTCACATATAAGTCGACGAGTCGCGTGCCAACGCCGTGATAGCTTCTCATTTTTTGTCGGCAGCCGAATATAACAGCGAGCGTAAACCATCCGTGGTTTTACGAGTCCATATACACACCTCTTGCCTTAGAACCTTATTTTTTATTACAAAATAACGAATATTCGTCTCCATCCCTCTTTTATATACTGCGTGTAAGCGCGTAATGTCTTTAGGCGAGTGCTCAATGAAAGCCGCGTGTTCTCTTTCATTCTCGTAACCTGTGCCTTTCTCAAATTATATCTAGTCGGAAAGCCGTGCCTTTCGCAATAAACTCATTTTTCTCGCACATAAATCCTTTTGCGGTGAACCAAGTCTCATTTTGGGCTCGAAAGAAATACTCAGTCCGTTTCGAAATTATTGATAAATGCCGATAAAGGAGTGCTGTTTCCTAAAGAAAATAATTGCATCGTTTTTACATCGATAGATTTTATTCTTTTGATCAAACTTTTTGATAAAACTTGATTAAAATAATAAGATCAGAAATAAATTGAATTCTTACCTATTATTAAATAAAAATTGCTCGACTCGAATAATTAATTTTTTAAACATATTTATAATTTCAAGAAGAAAAAATATTGTCGCAATTACACCATTATACCACTATTCTAAATTTTAAATAATATGAACCTAAATATTTTCGCGGAAATATAATATTACATATTCACTGAAATTCTTTACGTATAATCTTATGCAAAATCTAATTTACGAATGAATAATTTTCGCGTTTAAAATTGTTTTGATAAATTTATCTTTATTTATTTAAAAATCTACTTCCTGATATTTTAACGGTGAATATGAAATTTTCATAATTATATGCATGTTATAAATTAATTCTATGTAGTAATTTCGAATATTGTTTCTTTAATAAGTAACTTCTCCTAACTTGGATAACCACGAAATGAAATTATATAAAGTTTCTTTTTAAACAATGTAAATTACGTAATTTTAGAATTAACAAGATACTCTCTTGAAAAAGTTTGAGACAGTTACTAAGTAAGAATTATAAATATAAATGTCAAAAATGCAAATTACACTCTGAAACAAAGTGCGAGCATCTGTGTGCAAATGTCGCGCCAATTTTATCGTTTAATAACTGCCCATTTGCAACACGTGTCCTTTTACTTGCTCTCACTGTATACTTTATCCGTCATATATTTCAATGTTTCATACATTATACTATATACACCATTAAGATCATATATTTTTATAACTTTTTGTATTAATTACAGAATTTCCTTTTTTACGTATAAACCTATTTATACACATTGAAAAGGATTGTAATATTAATTAAAAAAAACTTTTTTCAATAATTAAATAATTTTCAAAGAAAAAATTATCTTCGATACAATTATAACTTATAATAAAATTGATTTTATTCTTATAATGTCTTAAATTTTTATTATATCTGTATTAAAACTTTCGATTATATTACTGTATAACTTTATAAATGCGTATACAGTAATATTAACGGCAATCTTAAAAATAGCGAACAAAAAAGGAGTATTCGTAAAACTAACAATAGTAACGATATAAACATGCAAACTGTTATTGATATTTTAAATTGTATATTTTATTACACAATTTATAAACAATAGATAAAGAAGATATTCAAGATTCTTAGGAAAGGCCTAATTTTTTTCCAACCCGCGATTATCTCTATGAAACTTTCTTAAAAGTTCTCAAACAGACCGACTACAAAACAAAGCATAGCAGATTCAGAGGCACGTGTATCAAAATATTATCTGGTTTGTTGTATTTTTGTATTTTAAACTTTTACTTTTCTCTTCCATTTTCTACGAGCGATCCAACGCTGATAAGAAGGATCCTAGACTCAAAGGGTATACCGAAATAACCGGTTTGGAGATTCTCTTCTTTCTTCTTTCGCTTCCTTCTTTAAAAGGCTGAAAAAATAAAAAATCTTGATACGTTTTTATTATTTTGACATTTATATTATATTGAATGAAATTTATATAAAAATAAATTTTGTCGTATATTTTTAATTGTAAAGTATAAACGATTTGCTGTTGCTAATTGAGAAATGATTCATAACTTCTTTTTTAATACATGTATAGATAAATAAGTATAGATAAATGCACTTATATTATATCTTTACTTATTTCTATAAAACGTGTAAATAGAAATCGATTTCGTTCGGATTAAAAAAAAACAATCGGTAAGACTGACGTATTGATTTTCTAGAAGCGTTCGGTAAGCTATCGAGGGAAATAATTAACGCAAAACCTTTCGCCGTACAATCGTAAATTTACCAAAGAAATAACACCAAACGTAGAAATCTCCGAGGAGAAAGGATGATTAATTTAATTAAAGCTTCCAATACAGGAGGACGTAGAAAGTTATTCCGGAACATTTGCTCTTCTTCCTGCTCTGTACTTCTGTTTGAGTCCACCTTTTTGCCCAGCTTTCTTTCTCTGTACCAGCGATTCGCTAACGCAGACGTCAGCGAAGATAGCATCTTCGTTGTTTAGCTGTCGCAGCGTCTCGGGTTACCTTTACCTTCGTCTTCTCTGTTCTTCCACCTTTCCGCCCACCCGTCCCGTTTCGCGCAACGGGTCACCGCAAAGACGAGCCGCACTTTCGCGCTTCTCGCTGTCTATGTCGCCTTTTTATGTACTTAATATTCCGTTCGCTCATATTTAATGTTCGCTCTTTTTTCTCGTAAGACTTTGTAGAGGTTTTTACCGGTTCGACTCTGTTCGTAGCTTTTACCGCTCGGCAAATGGTTTCGGAAGTTTGTTTTTCGTGAAGCTATTCAAGTTTTTAAGCCATAAAACATTTCGCTTATTTTACGAATAAAAAATTTATTTTTACTTTAATTTATGTCGTTCGATACATTTTTTATTTAATCGAATAACTTATTCTTCAAGGTCGTATATTAGACTAAATTGTGAATTATTTTCGATTTACTTTTTTACGCTAAATTTATCGCGAATCAAGTTTTTAATTTATTTTTTAATATATATTTTTAAATAATTATTATATTTTAAAGAGTTCGTTAATAATTTTTATGCTGTATTTAATAAGCATACAAATAAGTTAATATTTTTTTTAATATAGACAATGGAGTGGTAAGATTGAAGAAAGAAAATATTGCGTTTGTTACCGTAATATATTTGTATAAATTAAGAGCAAATAAAATAACACAGTGATCATAAGAGAATGTTTCACTTTCACCATCTTCTCAACGCTAACTCACAAATCTAATTAAAAAGGTTCGTTGTTAATTTCATTGAGCGACGCATTCGCTCGACCATAAAACTAGAAAACGATATCAATAGTAACGATAAAAGGGATAAAAAGTATCGATAAGAAAGAGGGGAAGAAAGAGGAGGGGAGAGAGAGAGGGAGCGAGAGGGAGCGAGGAAGAGAGGAAGAGAGACAGAGAGACAGAGAGAGAGAGAAAGCGAGAGAGAAGCTACATACTTAAGTTTCATCACGTAGAGTCCAAGAAGTTTGCGTCCGTTCGTCACTCGGGCGGCAGACAGATCGGCTCCTCTTCTCGGACGAGACGAGGCGAGAGAAGAAGAAACGCCGACGACGAGTAGACGTCTCGTAACGGTAGTGAAGGGCCAGAAAAGGGAGCCATTGCAACAGGCACTACTGCTCTACCTTAACAGGATCACGTCGCTTTTCCCGGTATTATTACTATTGCCCGTCTTCTATGCTCCACTTAATCGCTTACGAATAATCTTTGTGCGTTGTCGTGCACGTAACAATATACTTTTACAAACGTCGCGATCCTTTTTAATATCTACTTGCACGTATTTTCGTATTTAAAACCAACGAATTTATTCGCAATTTTGTCATTGCACGTTAAGGAAGAAACGGTTCAGGTTTTTGTTTGCCAAAATGAAACTAATTTATAACGTTCGTAAAACAATGTATTCTTTAAAAAGGCAGAAAGTTTAATAATATTATTTTATGAGTTTAAATAACTCAAACGTACAACTTTTTGTTTTATAATAAAGTATGTAAATAAAATAGTATTTTAGACATTCGTAACGTATCTGCTATTTAAAATTTTCTTCGTACATCGCCTAGAGTTCGTACGTAAATCTTACATTATTTAATTTGAACGATCGTTAATCTTTTGGAATCAACTAAGAAAAAATTTACGGAATCAAAATATTTTTTATTCTATCGTATGGGATAGGAACGCTTTTCTCGATTCTCGTATATTTGAAGAAAATGTTTAAAATATTGGAATCGACTAAGATATCGGGTGTAAAAATGTTTTGAACGCCGTGTATTCGTCTCTCGTCTTATCCAGGTTCGTTTTTATACATTTTTATTCATTTTTATTCGTTTTTATTCGTTTTTATTCTTCGTACGAACCAATAATTTTAAATTTTATTAACTTTATTAGGTAATTTTCGTCTAGGTACATTCGACCTAGGCTCATTAAGACCTATTCGCATCTGAAATAGTGGCGACGCGCAAGCTGAAAACGAAAGTTGGAAGACTGAGAGGGCCCGAGCGAAGTATGGACAGGTGCGAATAGAGAAGCGAGTGAAACGAGGGAAGATAGGAAGGAAGGAGGATGACCGCAGATGAATTTTACGAGTGCTCAGAAGTCAGAGGAACGCGGCACGTCTCAGGGCACGCGGCGCCTGGAAAAGACCCTTCGTCGACGCTCTGCGCTTGAAGAGCCGCGTCCTGCCGTGTCGCGCGGTCAAGTCGCCTCGTAATTGATTATACGCGCGTTATTAATAACAGGCGTGTTTTATGGTTCCCGCGGAACGGCCTTTCAATTACGCTTTTCGACGCTGACTCAAGTTCGCTCGTGCGCCGCTTCCGGCTCGAACGTTTAACGACGCCGAGTCCTGACGCTCCCTGGAGGGAGGGGAGGACCTTTGCTTGTTTTTTGCGAAAATTCCCTTCCCTGCCGTATCAAAGGATCCTTCCCTTAAGCGAGGAAGCGAGGAAGCGAGGAAGCGAGGAAGCGATGAAGCGAGGAAACGAGGAAGCGATGAAACGAGGATGCCCTGCATTTTTTTGCATTTTTTTGCATTTTTTTGCATTTTTTTGCATTTTTTTTTGCATTTTTTTATTACTTTCGCAGTACACTTTCTTTTTTCTTCAGCAAAAAAACGCGCTATTTCTCAGACGAGGACTGATGCGCGATCGCCCATAAATTTTCTCTGATGAAAATGCTGGCACGAACGAGTCTTTACACACGCATCTCTTTCCTTTTGATTCATGTTCAACGCGATAATTAACGATGGATGATAAAAAATGACCATTCCTAAAAATTAAAACGTAATAATTAAAAATTTATCATATAAAAGTAACTAAACGTAGGATAAATTGAACTACTTTATTAAGCTCTTTTAACTATACCTTAGAAAAGTGATTTTATTTATCGTAATTTTATTATACTAATTAATTATTTTTATTTTTATTACAATCCAACATTATTTTCTTAACTTGAATATATAATTATTTAAAAAATTAATAACAAATATACTTAAAATAGAATATACTTAAAAATAAACTACGAGATTAACTTCGTATTTACAACAAAAATTTGTTGGAATATAAAAAAATATTTATATTTTCCGTCCTTATTTTTTTAAATTTTTATTAGCTTATCTTATTTTATTACTTTAATTCTTAAGTGATATTAATATATGAAACTGTTGTATATTGCACTTGACATGTAAAGTTAAACAAAACTTACTTGAGTTGTAACGGAGTTATATTCAAGACCGATTATGATTTTCAACTACAAAGTTTATCCAATACTTATTTTTACATATTCAAGGTAATGAATTTAACTTTGATCTAATTTTATTCATTAATATAGAAATATTTATATATTATATTTAATTTTTTCTTTAGATTTTTTCTCTTTTGAATAATTAATATATAATAAAATTAATAATATTAAAACGAGAATCTTTAGTTTCTTCGGAAAATCATTATTTATTCATTAATAAAATCAAAATTTTTAATTAAAATAAATTACGAGCTAACATAAAGATTGTAATAATTATAATTCTTTTTCCTTAACATTAATTTCACATTTAATAAACTAATTATGGATACAATTAATATTAATTGTCTGCATTTTAACTTCATTTTTTGTTAAATATTTCCTTTTATAAATTCAATCGATATTTAATAAATAAGATAATTATTTACTAAATTTATTTTAATTTTCTTTTGAAAGAGATATTATTTCTTATTAATAATAAAATTGTATTATCATAAAATCATAATTATTTTGTGTGTAAGTGATTTTTTTGATACAAATTAAAAAATAATAAATTATATCAATATTGCTAATATGTTTCGGTAATTTTTAATTTTATCAATAGTATGTATTGAAAATATGAAACGCTTAAAGTGAAATATAACTCTATTACAATGGTAAAAACATAACATGAAAAACTTTTAAGTAAAACACTAAAGAAAAGTTAAATTTATATTAAATTTATATTTTCCACATATATATTAATAATTTTTATATATATATCTTAAAACCTTTTATGTACTAGGTAAAATTAAATTCACGTTATTGATATGTATTTAATAATATAATGTCTTTACGAAATAATCAAATGTTTTATTGTAAATAAATTCCATGATTGTTTTATACAACAATATAAAAGTATTGAAAACGCTGTTAAAGTAATAGATTTTTATGACAATCAAAGAAAATAGAAATACTTCAGTTTGATTCAATTATATTCATTTTATTTTTAACATTTAATAAAAATATTACATTCTATCACATTTATGTTATAATCATAATTTTTTATTAGTTTTCAAAGTTGCTTACTTATACATATTTTTTATATTGAAGCTAGTTAATAGTATCTTTATTATCCTTAAAAAGTTTTATATTATCTAACTTGGGTGTTATTATAATACTTACTGCTTATTAATCTACTAATTGAATAATCTTAAAGGTTATTAATTATCTTGAAATGCTGAAAATTATACTGTCCTCAATATTTTATTTTGAATGTTCAAAATTGAACTACGTATCTCAATTTTTTAAATAATTTATGTAATTTCATATAATATGTTGTATAGAAAATTAAATATTTGAAATAACCATAAAAAATATATTCAATTTTTATTCTTAAATATCACTGTAACTTATTTTAAGAATAATGAAGCAATATTTTTTTATTTTACTCATTTTTTATCTCTGATATTGTATAAAATAAATCAATATAAAAAAGTAACATCTTAATAAAAATAATTCAAAATCAAATTTTATTAAATTATTACTTTTATTTATCTTTATACGATAGGATTGGTAATAAGAAGTTTTAATAAAATTTAAACTTTTTTAGGAATATCTAATCAATTTAATTTTCCTAGCGTATACTTTCGTTGTACTATGTTCATTTTTAAATTAAAGATACTTTATTTAATATTATAAACTTTGAATTTGTAATTTAAACTTTTAAATATATTCTTACAGAAAATATATAAATTTTAGTTGTAAAGAATTTTGAATTTTGAATTTTGAATTCAATATTATTGCAGCTACAAACATTTAAATTTAATTGAACGATTTTTATTGGTCTTAACTCGAGTATATTAACACTTTATTTTATAAAAATATTATTACACGATATATAATACAATTGTTGGTAAAATATTTAAAAAGTTGAGAAATTGAAATGGATCCATTTTTAATACATGATATTTTAGATTCATATCCTTAAATATTATCGAAGAAGTATTCAAAATTACGAGTATTTGAAAATGATTGCGAAAACTTAGCGATAGATATTCAGAGTCTCGCTTAGAGTGGAGGAAGTTGAATCTAAAGAGAAAGAGTGAGAGGGGTGGGAGAGAGAGAGAGAGAGAGAGAGACAAGTCGGTCGAGTAAGCAAACTCAAAGAACACCGAGTCTTCTTTAGCTAAGGAAGGAACAGTTGGCGGCGTGTCGGCGAGGCCAAGGAGCGGATGAGAGGAAGAGGAGAGAAAATGATATGGCGTTGATTGAGGCTACGTAATGACGGTATGGCGGAGGCAGTTAGAAATGAAATTTCGCATCTGCGTGTCAGGGCAGCGGGAGTATTGCAGACTGACCGGGACCAAGACAGCCGCAATCGTGGGAATAGAAAGTATGCATCTCCGCGAATCTGAAACTGAGCTTTTGCACATGATGAATGAAAATCGCAACCGATGCGCGGATTCGATAAGCCATAGGGTGTCAAGCCTGCTTTACTCGATTTTTCACGATAAACACGTCCATGACCTTTCACATTTCATCACCAATTGAAAAATTGAAAAATTGAAAAATTGAAAATCTCAGAAGCTTTCTGGATCTATACTTATATTGAAATTAAAGATAGAAATATTCGAAACAAATTTTTAGTGCGATATTTGAAAAATTTTTATTTTAATTGAATGTTAATGTGTATGTTTCAAAAAACAGCTCTGAAATAGAAGAATTTTCGTGTCGTTTTAATCGAAGCTTGCAAGTTAAAAAAATCTTAGTTACGGTAAACAAAATCGAAAATCAAAAAATATATATAAACACGTAAATAACGATATTCGTTAGTTAAATAGTAATTAAGGAAGTTCTTATTTTTTATCTTTCTAAAATAAAAGATTAGATAATAATTTATATTTTGACAAAAAAGGAATTTATTATTTTACGTTTTATTAAAAATATACAAATTATATTGATCATGTTCAAAGATGAAAAATAAAAATTTATATTTTTTTATTAAAAAATTATTTATTTTGTTTTAGATTTTTGATAATAGTTTTATGAGTGATTATATAAAACAATATTGACGAAATTATTTCTTATGATAATTCTTTCGGTATTCTTTAATAAAAATAACATAATTTACAAGAATATTTATTATATGTAACAATCGCTAAATTTTAACTTAAATGTCAATATTTTTAATAATTTTGAAACCTAATTGGACAAATTAGTTAGACTTACCAAAATTATCCATTGACGTAGGATCAAGAATTTTTTTATAAAAACCAACTAAATTATATTTCGAAATTTTAAGTGATAGAAACATCGCACGAGTAAGTAGAGATTTTAGAACACATCACCCTTCGATAAATGTATTCGAATCTTTTCAAAATTGATTAATATTTTTTATAATTTTAATTCGAATAATATATGAATAAACTTTAAACATTTCAATTAATCACTATATCTACATAAAAACAACTAAATATTCGAAATTTTTCATGAAAAATATATTTGAAATTTGTATATATTTGTATATCTCTTATTTATTTTTAAAATATTTTATAGTAGATAGAATCAGTGTTTAGTACGACCTGTACCAAAAAATTTTCGATTAATTGTAATTTTTTCAACAAATGAGACTTTTTTATATAAATATAGTTTTGATCATATTACGAATTTCAATTTTATATAAAAAACTTCATTAAGTGATTAAAAATATATTTTTATAATAAACAATTAACGTTTAAAAATGTTATGTGCTACGTTAATATTATAAAATAAAAAATTTAGTATATTTTCCGATAAAAAATAATTTAAGAGTTCGATTAAATAAACGAAGGTATACTAAGACCTGGAAAGACAAAATTGTAATAAAGCGTCGTTTTTTAAATAAAATCTAGTTCCCCTTACATCTTTAATGCAGTCAATCAATGTTACCATCACTTGGTATTCATTTCCCAATAGACGCTACGAGTTCAAATATGAACTTATTACCAATCAATCCAATACAGTAAATACAACTCAGCGACAAGTGTTGCCCCTTCCTTCCCTTAGTTTACTCGCTGCACATAAGGCTGGACGCACACACGTTAACGACTCCGCGCACGCATTTCTCGGCTCCGTGCAAATACGGGAACTCGTGGCAATTGTCAGGGTGCGCGTTTTGTGCAAATCAGAATTTTGTAAAACCCTGTCCTTGGATTCCGAGAGGACGTCGATTTTTCTCCTCGATGATATCTCGCTCGAAGACTCGTTTTCATCATGATACTGTCGGCGAAACTCCGAGAGTCTTAATTGCGTTTATTCAACTGCGCAAATATTAGTGAACAGAAAGACTGGACATGCCGGAGATCGGCGGAACGAGGGAAAAAAGCTGTGACAACATGACAAAAGCATTAACCTTCTTGCAATCAAGATTCAAGTCAGTTTTAGGATCCACTGTTTTTACGATAATAATAATTAAATTACAAAATACTAAATAATTATAATACAACGATACATTTTTTAAGCAAGGTTTAATTTCCTTAATTATATTATTATATTTAAAATATTATAAATAATATTTTTTTATTACAATTTACTTTTACGCTACTAAATTTTTACTATTCCTTAAAATAAAATATATTTTATCGTTTTACTTATTTTTTACACTATATTTTTTAAAATTTATCGATTCAGTCAAAGTATAATTTAATATAACTCGATTCTTTTTATAAATTATTTACAGAAATATATATTAGATAATAGAAGTCACTAGATTTTTTCCTTTACACTATCAACTTGTTTCATCATTTATATATAGAAAGTTTATATTTAGTTATAGAAATGCAACAAAGTTTTAATGAATTGGAAAAATTTCATTAAAGTATGGTATCTAAAAGTATAGTAAAAAAAGAAAGTCAAGTACTATGGCAGCAAAATATACAATCGTTATAATTTCATAATCATTTTGATTTATGTTGAAAATTCTAATTATCTTGACCTCGAATACTTTTACTCTTGCGTCTAACTACTTGTTCATAAGTTTTTGTTATTAAATTAAAAGTTACCATTGAAGGTTCTAGTATTTAAGATCGAAATGAATTTTTTTCTTACATTGCAAACGATACAATACTTCCCTTGATATTTTATATTTTTAATTTAAAGTAGATAATATATAGTGGAAAGTTTAAAAATTATTTTATTTTATTATAAAAATTAACGCTAAAATTTATTTCGATAAATGGAAATATAAATAGAAAATAAAATTAAATAATATAGAAAAAAATTTGAGAAAACCCAAACGCTCATTGGAATTGTTAAAAGTTAAAATACTGAATTCCGCAAAGTTATAAAAAAGGTTAGAGTGATCGAACCGGATGTAGTAAGAGTAACGTAACTGTGTAATTAGAGTCTATTCTCGATCGATCGATAATAAAGAACGCGTCTACGAAAATAGAACTTTTGTAGCCTTCGCGCTTCGTCTTTTACAATTCATACTTTGGGCTATCACTCGCTTAACCTACAGGTAAGTAACACTTAAAAGATCGAATGAAATAAAGCTTATTTCCTGAAAAAATCATGACTGAAAAAGATTATCTCGATGCGTTGGCAGCGACGTGCCTCTAACACGTATATGGAAATGATTACAGCGCGAATCGCGAATCGCGATTATAATTGAGCACGTGTCGATGTATATTATTATCGCGCTCTGATGACGGTTCGATTGCCTCTTAATTGTTTATGACTTCGATTCATTGGCATTTCGCATGCGCGCATTCTCCTTTGTTCGCGTAATTAATTTGTGCCTTAAAGCAAATCGTACGCACCCCTCGGTCTTGGAGATTAGATAGATTTTAGACGCGGTGACCCCAAACTTTCGCCAACGACCGATGAACGCATACTCGCAATTTTATCGGTAGGTACATACACAATTCTTTTATTTTCAAAAAATCATAAAAGAATCACTACAGTTATCTATACCACCTACTTTAAGTCTAATATTAGTGTTTATAGTTCTTTTTATTATTACACGTTGCGTTTAACGTACTCTATGTTTCATTTTAATACTTTTTAATATTTTCAATGTAATCGAACGAGAATAATTAATTATAATTTATACATTTCTAACGGGGAATTCGTGTACTTTATTTTTTATCTTAATTTTTAAAAATTAGTCGGATTCAACTAAATTTAGTTATTTATCTGCAAAAATAGAATATGATCGATAGCCAACTATTTACAGTAGCAAATATTTATGAACGCTGATATTTTCATTATTTTAATTTAGGCGATCGAATCTAATTTTTATCTAAATCTAATATTATAATTATTTTTATCTAAATATTTATATTAAGATAATTTTTAGATAATTATATTTACGAGCATAATTTTTTTCTCTACATATTAATTCTTATCCTTTATTATTACGAACTCATCATCGTATTAATTTATGTACATAAAAGCATTTATTGTTTTAATGCGATTATTAAAAATTCAAATATAGGTATAATTTTTATCTGTTATTCTGGTTAAAAATAAAAATGTTAATGTAGTAGATTAATTATTTAAAAAACTCTTTTTCAATTTAAATGAAACTAACGAGAAAATATATTTATGAAACCAATTTAAAATATTAAAGTACCGACTTATTTATAAGCGAGTAAATACAAACAACTATAAAAATTTTTTTGGCAGCGGTATGAAAGTTGGTGTAGAAGGGAAACGAGTTTTCGAGCGTTGAGCCAAAGTATATAACCGCGCATGGGCTTAAACAGCAGCATTAAGGTTACCGAAACAAGTAACATTAGTGAAAACTTGACTTGACTCAACTTACCAAAAGATCCAACTCTCTCTCTCTCTCTCTCTCTCTCTCTCTTCCTCTCTCTCTCTCCCTCTCTCTCTTTCTCATTCTTTTTCTTTGCAATGACTCGGTTTCATGAAAGCCTCCAAGGCGTTTAATTGTGGTTTACTCTACTAATGTAATTTTGCACGTCCAACAAACTAGCATACGCCCTCATTATTATGGACTGCTCTTTACTTAATGGGTGCGTTCTGTATTTTAATGAATTTGTTTGTGTTTTACTAAATTATTTGATAAAAATCATTCGAGTATTTAAATTAAATTATTTTTTTCTTATTATATTAATATAAATATTTTTAAAAGGGTATTCATTTAATTATCTTGTTCTAAAATTATGTTACTAGTTTCAACATATTTTTAATTCAAAAATAATTAATCTTATAATTTTTAACATGAAATAATAATAATAATATTAAAAGTCAATTTTTCAATTTTGTAAGCTACAATATGATATTATTTAATAAACCTGAACTATTACTAATACAATTAAAAATTTAAAAATTAATCAACAATTTTAATTTAAAAATATAATTACGTTACTTATGAAAAATATTAAATTACTCGTTAAGTATTTAATTAAGTTAAAATTAAAAAATAAATAATAAGAATTCTTATAATTTTAACAATTCTAATAATTATTTTGATAAATATAATATAATAAAAAATAGTTGAATTAATATTAATTAGCGCAATAAAAATATTAATACTATCAATTTTTAAATATTTCTAGCATCGATATTAAATAACTAAAATGATTTATTCTGTTATTATTTTAAAACTGTCGAAATGACTTTTTTATATCTCTAAAACATATCTTAATTATCATATTAATAAATATAAATAATGAAAAATTTCATAAATATTTATAACCGAGGAATTTTTTATACAAAAATTCGAAAGAAGTAAAGTTATTGTCAAAAGTTTCAGTTTTATGCGTCCCAAGCCTTATCATCTACAAAAGAATTCATACGTTTAAAAAAGCTTTAAATATGAATCGAAATGATACAAAGGAGAATATAGCGTGTATAACAGAGCATAGCAGCGAGGAAGATGCGACGAAATGACTCCCGAAGGAGTGATTTTGTAATGAAGCCCCTTATTTTCTAGAGCTACTCTGGACACCCTTTGTCCCAACATTCTCTCTATTTTCTCCTTCTTCTTCCATTCCTATCTTTCCATTCGTTAGCCTTCTATCGCTGCCTCGTATTTACTTCGCTGTATATGCAAACGCGCATGCGTATATTTTTGCGCAGGTTATCTTTCTTTTCGTATACGATGATATGTTCCGTATTATTAGATTAGAAGCCGTAGTTTAGTAACTTTGAATACAACTGCCGCTTCCCATAGAACAATCTCACGCGTTACTATAGATAAGACGACTAATAGAATAAATAGTATATCTGCGCGTAAAGCATTTTTTATTTTTAAATATTTTTTGTCGAGTTAAAATCTTGTTTTTTTTATTAATCGTAATTTCTATCTGTAATTGATTAACGTTTATTTATAATACATATACCATCGAATAAATTGAATATCATTCTGAGCTTATCGATATTTTTAACTAAAACTACGTAACGAGTAAATTAAATATTAGTAAATTAAATAGGGTATCTTCGTTGCAACAAATTGATTGGTTAATCTTATTGATAAAAGAATTATTTCTGATGCATGTTATATTTATCGTTATATTATATGTTATATTATATTTAAATGATTGTTTTCCGATGAATTAAAACTGTTTAAAAATTGATAAAAATTGATACGGCACCAACTTAATGATTAATTTCGTATATTTTTTCAGGTAAGTCTATCATAATTACTTGTGAATCCATATTGTCTGGCATTGGTAAGTGAATTATTTGAAAATTATTGCAAAGCGTTGATTTCCAGGTGATCGATTGTCCAGCTTTGAGCAAAATAAATTGAGCTCGTAGCGTGTTCGTATTATTTATAAATATAAATTAAGATTAAATAAAATTATATTTAAGTCAAATCGAACTAGAAACTGGACCGAAGACGTTCGGTGAGAGTGTTAAGAAAATCTCACGAGGCGAAAGATAATAAAAAATCATAAAAGCTTGCAAGCGCGTAGCGATAGGAAAAGCGAAGCGGACGTAACGCAGCCTTCGTAAGAGTTAAAGATAATGATATGGATAGTCACATCGTACCATAGAGGGTATTGTAGCATATAGTAATGCATTCATCTATATATAGATACGCGTACAGGCATGGTCCAGCCGCACGTCGTCCGAGGGAAAAAGAAAGCAAGGAAAAGAAAGCAAGGAAAAGAAAGCAAGGAAAAGAAAGAGAGGAAGAGAAAGACGCAAAGGAACGAAAGAGCCGCCTCTGTAATCACAATTGAAGGCTATTTTCTCACCGCTCTGATGATGCGCTCTGATGATCCCTCGGTGTATAACCTCATAGGATCATCTCTCCGTGTTGCTGCAACACGCGCGGGGCATAGAGTTTCGGAGCGCAAGCGAGCGTTCGCTCTCAGAAAATAAGTATAGAAGATGATGGACGCTTCGAGTAATTCCCTCTAATAATTGAAATATACCCGCGAGAGAAAGATAGATAGATAGATAGATAGAATGTAGCCTAAGAAGGACGGAACGAGAGAGAAAAACTCCATCGCTGTTCTTGGTTCGGGCAACGTGTATGTAAGTGTGGATGCAGTATATAACGTATGTCAAAACAGAGAGAGAGAGAGAGAGAGAGAGAGAGAGAGAGAGAGAGAGAGAGAGAGAGAGAGAGAGAGAGAGAGAGAACGTACACGTATACATTTTCACGCACGGAATATGCTTCATCATTAATGCCCGACTCTTTTTCACTTTCTTAATTTATCGTCTTTTGTAGAGCGCGCGTCTATTGCGCTCATTTTTGTTGTCTCTTTTCTCTTATATGTCATAATTAACTTTTCAGGCGTGATTACAGAACTTTCGCAGCTTTAAGTTGATACACGAATATTTACCTTTTGATAAGACTCAATATTGGTTACTAGAAATAAATAACATTTTTATAACACATCGGAACCGCTATCGGTTAATTAATACTTCATTTTATTGAACCTAATTTCATGTTCACTTTTCATACATACATGCATATATAGATATATTTAAAATTTGTTTTACAGTATTATAACTCTTATTCAATAAATTCTGTCAATCGATAATTGTACGTAATCTCTTCCTTACCTATAATTATAATATGCTTTTATATTTTATCACTCTTTAAAGAAATATATTTCACAATATGAAAAACTCAAGCTACACAGAAGTTACAAGAATTATTGATTTAATTATTTTTTTTTACATAATAATTAAGTTTTTGAAAAAAGATGTAATATAAATATTTCAACTATTTTTCATGATTTTTAATTTATTCGGTAATATTATATTTTTAAATCACAAAAAATAAAACGAAAAATTGACTTATTAAAGTTTTTAATTAATTTAAAATAGCTAATAAAATTAGATATGAATATTATAAATATTAGATCTAAGTGGAATGAATAATGTTAATATTATACAAATATCTTGTTTTAAAACAGTATTATATTTTTTCCTTAAATAATATTTGATAATAAAACTTTGTATTGATACACATTATTTTAAGGAATAATATTCAATATTCTTTTAAATTATTTAATTATACTTTTGTATTTAAAATATACATATTTAGATAATAGTAAAACGTAAGTAAAATTAGCTAAATTAAAAAAAGAAAAAAGTTAGCTATTCTTGAGTCAAATAAAGTATAATATTTGAAAACCATATCGTAAATATATCAATTCATATTTATTGTGTAATAAATAATATAATTATTTATATTAATAAAAATTGCACATAGTGAAAATCACGTTAAAAAACATTTTAAAGATACAATATTACATGAAAAGAAACATATTTTCTCAGAAAACAATTATTATGCAATATCATTCTAATATTGTTACTTAATTTTGTGATTAAAGATATATTCATGAATATATTCTTAAAAAATAAAATTTTCATTTTTTATTGCTTTTAAATTTCGAACAAGTACAAGAATGTATACAAAATATAAGAAATACCTTGATTAGAAAATATAAATAGTTGGAAATTTAGCCATAAATAATTTCCTAAATATAGAAAATTGATTAGTTAATTTTAGGCTTTTATATTTATAATTTTTAATTTATTATATTCATATATAGGAAATACGTTATTTGATACTTAAATTTAACAATAAACGAAAATTTAAAATATTTATAAAAATATATTTTTTATAAAAACAAAGTGATATACTTATGTAATTTACGAATAGTTCAATATTCATTTATTTTAATAGAAGTTTCTTATTTCTCCATAATAATTTATTTTTAATATTTTTTAAATATCTATGTATATCTATAAATTTTTCTTTTATTTTTCATTTAGGTAATTTACTTATTTCTTATCATTTATTTTAAATTTAATGACGCATACAATACAAGATCCCAAATAACTACTGATATTTATATCTAAAAAAAATTTCTTGGTATATATTATTATAATACTGACTTCTGCATTAAATATATATTAAAATAAAAATTCTTTTTTATGATAAACAAGTAAGTATAAAAAAATGAATTTTTTATTGTACAAAAACAGAAATATTTTTTTTTATTTAGTAATAAAATCCGTATTTTTTTTTTTTTAATCGGTCTTAAATTTTTAAATAAAAGCTCACTTTAAACAATATTATTAATAAATAATTATGAATACCGAAGAAAGATTTTAATATTATCAAATTTTAAATTATTGTTTGTTCTTGATGATTTCATAAATAAAACTGTAAGATATTATGAACTCTGTTAATATATATACATAAAAATTATTCATAAAAATATTAGTTAAAATTTCTTATTTATTATTATTATTTTTCTCGTTAAAAGATTTGTTTTATATTAATTACTTTCGTGATATTGTTAAATACGTCATTATTCTTTTTCTTTAAAATCGCCAACTATTGAAATTATACGTTTTATAAATTATAAAAATTTTATTTTATTTTTAAATTTAGGCTCATTCTTAGCAAAAAAAATGGATCTCTTTAACTTGTACACAAAAATTATATTTCCATACAAATTATATCTCTAATACTTTACTTATAAAATCATAAATATATTCAAAAATATTTTTTATTTTTTATAAATAAATATTTTAAGTTGTATTATTCAAATATCTAAAATATATCATTTTTTATTATTTTGTACATACTTAAATATATATACGTTTGTTAGATTTTTTATATTTTACTTAAAATATCTCATATTTTAAGAAACTAATCTTATACGGCTTTGTAACCATGAATTTTTATTAAAATCGAAAGATTGAAAAATAGAAGTTTAAATTTATTATTTGTGTAAAAATTATAGAGTATAATATTTAATAAATATTTACAATAAATACATTATTGAATATATTGTTATATTATCTTTATTTCTTTAACTAAAATTATATACAATTGGTTTAGAGATTTTTCAAAATTTTATAAATATAAATTATATCGAATATTTAAAACGATCCGTTAACTGTTGTAATTACGTATGTAAAATTTTGAAACTATATAATATTTTTTAATTACTATATATGAAAATAAAAAATTACCCAAGAATTTTCAGGCAGTTTATAAACAAAAAGGAGTGTATTTATATATTATATTTTTTGCTGGAATAAAGACAATTTAGACAAATTATTATTGTAATTTCATATTAATTATATAAATGAAAATATAACACTGAAAATAGGAAAAGATGAAATATTTTATACAGTAACTAGTAACTTGGAAGAACAAAATCTACTTCAAAGAGGATAAAAATCACCCTATCCCCAGAAAAAGAGATAGCCAATGTATTCTGAAATGCTCGGAAAGTAATCTTTATTGAATTTCCGAAGAATATTAGAACAGTAACCGACGTTACTTTCTTCGCTGAATTGAAATGATGTAAATACAAAAAAAATTATCATGTTTGGCATAAAAGAAACTTTGTTCATCAAAATAAGCTATTATATTCAATTTCTATCTTTCGAAATTGCACAAACAAAATTGCTTAAATTACATTACAAAGTTCTTTCGCGTTATCTACTTACCTACTTAACAGATTTAGTACCTTCTATCTATTATTTGTTTATTTGAATAAAGAAGCAACCGAGGAAAATAGTATTTACATCTAATTATGGGGCTATCATAATTTATATATGTTATACATTACTTTGATAATCGCTGAGAATATAAAAAAATCTAAGTATTGTACAATTATAATATATTATATACATAAATAGAAAAAATTTGTTGCAACAATCTTGCAAAAATATTTTTTATGTTTGATATAAATGTTATCGAGTGTTTTCGCTGAAACAAGCGAATATAAAATAAAAAAAACTTTTAAATAATATTATCAACGGTGCCTGATTGATTCGGTATAATTTGTAGTTGATAATAAAGTTTAAATTAGCACTACATTGGAAAATAATTGCATCTTGAAAGTACTAAATTCTCTCTATCTAAAGAATGGCTAAAGTCTGCGGAAAGGATCATTGGCCTCTCGAGCGATCTTGCTTATTTTTCCATAATACATTTCTCTAGTTACAAACAGCTCTCGCTCGGAATGAAAATTACTGCGCTAATCATTTGCAAAAGAAAGAAAGCAACGAACGCTCGGGAGAAAGGGAGAAATGTAAGAAACGGGAGGAACGGGAAGAACGGGAGGAACGGGAGGAACGGGAGGAACGGGAGGAACGGGAGGAACGGGTGGAACGGGAGGAACGGGAGGAACGGGAGATACGGAAGATGCGGGAGATGCGGGAGATGCGGGAGATGCGGGAGATGCGGGAGATACGGGGGAAAATAAGGCTTGTGCACCTGGTCCGGGTCTTACCTAGTTGTTCTCGTAGATGCGCGGAAATTGCGCGTGCGCGTCGCTTGTGTCTTCCTCGCGCCTCTCGCTGAACGCGCGCTTCATTGAATGAAGCCACCGTACTCACACTTTTAAGGGAGAGGTATAATTTGGCCTCGCAAAATACTAGTCTTCCCCGTGTATTTTGCGGTCGGGGTACGCTAGAGTTCCTACCCGGTCTCGGTGCGCGCGTGCGCGTGTGTAGGCGCGCGATAATCGAAGGGATTCCATGCGCGCAAACTGCACATTGTCCAATGATTATACGGGCATAACTCTAGCCTGCGTAACCTTCACTTTCGCGCAGAATTTTAATTAATAATCGGATGGATCGAGCTCGGACTTGACGTGCAACGTCGCGCCGAGATTCGTATACTTTGAGAAACACGAGCCATCTTATGCTCTCGGTGCGAAAAGTTCGCGCGGTAATTATAATGACTCGATGTTTGCGCCCATCTGTTGGATTATTTAATAGGCGTGACGCTGCTTAGATCTTGGATGATTTTTACGCCGAGGTGTTTTTATGCCGAGCAAAATTGTACCTCTGAACGCTTTAAACGTTTTGACATTCTTGCGCTTGCGAGAATAATGGTCAGGCCATTGATATATTTAGATTTTCCTTCATTTTTATCCTCTCCATTCTATACTGGAGCGAAAACGCTTACGCGCGATGGAAAAAAGTTTTAATCGATACTTTATTTTATTCCTATATTATCAATAACTTCTTTCGATAAATTAGCTTTAAAAATAGGATATTCGATATTAAACTAAAGCAGTATCAGAATTAAAATCATATTTAAATTCTTCAATAATTATATTTCATAATAGATTCAAAATATATATCGAGATTTAATTATAATATCCATATTATTGTAATCATAATCTAGTGCTAATAAATACTTTTAATAAAATTCAATCGGGTCGAAAATAATTTAATAAGATCCTGTTTTTAAAGTATTTAAATTGATTATAGCTATTTCAAATAGAAAACTATACTCTATTGTATTTATCATAAATTACAAACATAATTATACATGTATACATTTATTTAAAATTTTTTGATAAAATTGTGGAAAAAAGTATAAAATAAATTATAGAGAACGAGGATGATTTGCAAACCTATTAAAATGGTTGATGCGCGAGTGACTAAAATAATCTTAATATCATTTTTTACGACTTGATAAATATTATAATTAAAATTTTCAATTATAATTCCTTATAAAGATACGTCGTAATTTATTTTTAAATTTTAATTTATTTTAATTCAAATGTTTAAAATAGTGAATCGTTTTCCATTATAAAAAAAGATATATAAATGTTAAAAATCGTTGTTACGGCTGCACTTTAATAAATGTTCTGCGTTTCTTTTAGACCATTTGGCAATGCATTTTTTATTGCGAATAAAGTAATATTCCAATACTCGTAGGATTATCCAACTGTAGACCCAAGCGATTATAGATTTTGATTATGATTATCGACTTTCTATAAGTATTAAAAATATTGGATATTATATAAAAAGGTATCGATCAATTTGAAATGATTTTGGCGTTAACTGAGTATCTACATGAGAAATTGTAAATAAATGCAAAATGCTTCCGTAACTTATATTATACGCGTACGAAGATGCATCTGTGTAAGACGATAAAAGGAAAGAGAGGGAAAATAAGTTACTCGCGAAACGATACTGGTACAAGAGGAACGAGAGGAACGAGAGGAACGAGAGGAACGAGAGGAACGAGGACTGGTCAATCGAGCCAAAGAACAGCAAAGATCCGTTAATAAGGGAACCGATAGGAAAGTCACGATATCGGGCGCGCGGTAAAGTTAGCCGACGGTTGGGGGTGGGATTGGGGGGGAGGCGACCGTTTCGTCCGTGTACGCGTGTACGAGCCCCGCCAATATGCCGTCGTCCATACATCACGACGGGGGCGAGATCCGACAAACTGGGGAAACCTGACCAGAAATATGATGTCATTTATATGGTAATACATCGGAATCCCGTCATTTAGATACTTCGATGATTAATGTCGGCGACAAGACAGAGCCAGATGCTCGCCCGGGTGAGCTCGAGCCTCCGCTCGGCGGTTCTTTGACATTTTAACAAGATCCTTGCGGCACGGCCCGTCCTCCGATCTTACGCAAGGAAGGTAACCGACCAAGTCACGCTGCTCTTCTTTTTCTTCTCACCATCGCTCGATCATTATCCTCGAATTATAGCGTTTAACCCCAACCACGTCAAATACCTCGATCATCACCGTCGACAAGCTCTTATTTTTAACTATTTTTAACGCAACAAAACTAACGATCGACAAAATAATCTCCATCCTATCACCTCTCATCTTTATCAACTGTATTTTTACATCATTCTTTAATATTTTTATAACTTTCGTGATGCTTTTTTAAATAATGACCTTCCAAGTTTTCCAATAATCCATAATTGTTTGAAAAATTTACTCGTTTGTCACGATATGCGACATTTTTATCTTGAATAATGCTCGACTACACTCGTATCGTTAATTACACCAAAACTTTTTTTATTAGAATCGTTATTAATTAAAATTCTATTCGGTTACATTCATACAGGAATGAAAAATCGTCCAATATAAATTTATCGATATTCTGGTTTCTAATATCGTTTTGAACTTTAATTTTCTAACTTTTTTCCTTTAAATTAAAATAAAAGATCTTATAAACGTCAACTAACTTTAATTTAAGGTTATATTTTACGATTCTTCAACCATGTTAGAATTTCATTATTTTATTTCGAAAAATATTTTGTTTTATTTCGTAATTAAAAAAACTATAACATAACTGGATGTTTAACGAATATAATATATTTATACGTTATAAAGCTTTTGAATTTGATACGCAGTTTGGTTATCCGTATACTTCGATTTTAATAAAATTGTTAAAATCTCGACGACGAGATATCGACACATGCACGAGCTTAATTCTTTACATTTGCAAACTTGACCAAAAAAGCACAAGTTTTTTCGATAAAGTTAAAAAATTTTTTGCGAACTTGCAGTTCAATAAATGACGACGTGCGTGAACCCCGGGACGAACTTATTCTCCTAGCTAACTTCGCGGATATCCGTCGACTCATTGGTATTCCAAGAACGCCCAGAGCGTCGTGGTACTTTACCGAATGTGAATGCGAAAAAATGTGAACTTAATAAGAAAATCCTTAAAGGAAGTAGGCGAGCTTTTGTCGTTTTCCAGACTGACTCTCTGCTTTTGCTCTTCACTAAGAAATTCCACTGTGGGACAATGATCCATTCATAGTTTTTACGAGCTACCTTCGAAATCGACATTTAATATAAGTCTTTTTTCTACACGCGGAATCTAAGCTAATTCACTTTTTTCTGTAAACGTTATGTTCACTAAAACTGATATTTTTAATCACCTTTCTTTTCTGATTTAATACTTTTGTAATTATAATTAAAATTATTTATAGCCGAACGTTAAACAATTATATTATACTGTTTTTTACTTTATTTATCGAGGATTAGAAAGAAACATTAAAATTTTGATTTCCAAAATATTATTTTGTTTTTTTAATTAACTTTTTTTCAACCTCGAAAGAAATTTTCAACAACTGTGTGCAATTTACATAATATACATATATATATAGTTTTCGTAACATATTTTTAAATTATACAACAAGTAAATTTTTTGTGAAATATGTACTTATAAAATGTAGAATTAGTATAATTTGAAAATTATTTGATTTAGTTATATAAAAATTTATAAACCCTAAACATAAAGATTAATACAAAAAATGAATGATACCGAATTTCGAAAATCTTATTTAGTAGAGATGTTATATTTCTATTTTGTATCCAATTATTAAAACCGAGTTTAAAAAAATTTATTTATTAATCTTTAAAAATATGATTATATGTAATATTTATAATCTGAATTTAATCAATTTTATGCGTTATATATAAATTTGTTTTTCTTAAGTTATAAATTAAAATTTTTCATTGCAATGACGTTGATAAATTCTTACTTTGAAGTTATATTTGTGGTCCGTAATACAAATTATTTTTAGAAATTCAGAAATTATTTAGAAGCAATTTCCAATATAAAAATACTACTATAGATATTTAATCTTTCTTGTCTCATTTAATATAGTCTAGTCTGCATAATAATTATTTATTTGTCGTTATTATTAAAAAAAATGTATACGAATTATTTTAATAAAATTTTGTATAAAATTAATTTTTTAATGTTTTCGACGTTAACTCCTACGAGTTTTAAATTAAAATTTTGAAAAAGTTTGTTTTGGAATAATTAAAAAAAATAGTTATCACCCGAGAAGCTTGATATTAATTGATATTAATTGAAAAACAAGTGCAACCGTTCATAACCGAGTGGTCGAAAAGTTTGCATTTCTCAATAGTCACGTTTAAATCGACCCCTCGATCAATCAAACTGTTTCCGATGAATTTATAAATATGTAGTTACGATCGCCCGGTGTGTTTTTGGAGGGAATGCGATCGGCAAAGGAGATCGGCAAAGGAGATCGGCAAAGGAGATCGGCAAAGGAGATCGCCTCTCGCGCTGTACTCCGGTGGTGCAGAGGAGGATAACCAGGTGAAGAGAGAAGGTACGTAATCAGGCTAATCGAGTGCAGATAGGCTCCGTTGACGACTCCTTCGTTACGCCGACGAGAGGGGCTCGAAGAAACTGCAGTTAACTCGCGTTAACTCACCGCCTGACACCGGCTGACACCGCCTGACACCGCCCGACAGCTTCCGACCACTGTCATTACGCTCCGTACTTTTTAAGGAAACGATCGCTTGTCAAGGCGACGCCTCGTCGCGACAACGGGGTATTCGGTTCGACCGGAGCACCACCGTTAAATCGGCTTCAGCCTTTTTTATTTTAACGCTTCCCCTAATTTAGGGAATGCTCTTGGAAACACGTTTCACGCCCTTTACGCCCCTTACTGATACGAACGGTAGCTGTAACGATAACGATAACGAGTGATCGTAATCGCGATATCAGTGTTCTTACGATCGACTTAAATTCGAATTAAATTACAAAAATTAGCACACACAAAATCAGCCACTTAATTACGATGTGTGGAAGAACGCGAAATCTCTTTTAAAGGAGTCTTTTGACTCGACTCTTATAGAATTATACGTGCAGAAAACAAGTATTAATTTACAATGTAATAAATAATTATTTTATCGATCTCTTATTATTTATTGCATTTTCTTATTAATCCTCGTACCAGTCTCTCGATCGTTGTATCGAGTAACGATTATTCTCAAAAGCTGTAAATAACATTGGCTTTCAAACAAATGCTTGTTCCCGTTTTCGACGGTTGAGTTATCCTCTGGTCTGAGTTTCGCTGCCACCCATCGGTTAAAGTAAGAACGACTGTGCTGAAGATGCTTTCACAAGTCGGTATATTAGGATTCTTGGTTGTCGATAACCACCAGAAAAGTTCCGAACAGACTAGAATATAAATGAATTTAGTATATTAAACTTGTAAATGTACGCGCGTTGTATTACGACGATCGAATATTATTCTTCGTTTCTTTGTTTTTATCAAACGCAACAATTTTACATTACAAAAATTTACGCTACGAGTATAGTTATTTTTATTTCTTTGAACGGGCAGAAAAATATTTATATTCGTGTATTTACGTAGAATAAAATACGTTTATTATTATTTTTTTTATCAAATAAATTTTCCTTGCAAACTAAGATCAATTTCGTTGATCTTTTAAGCGTTCTTTAATTTTAGCGTTAATTTACACGGCTTACAAATTGCAGCGTAAAATCCTTAGATTCCACATAAATGTTTTCTTCGTCCGCTCGTAATGAAAAAAATAAAGATAAGCGAAAAGAAGTTTGAATCGAGGCGTGAATTTTCGTGAAGCGAGCAACGTGTATCTCGTTAGTTGGTCCGTTCGTAATCTGTAGTGTAATAATTGGTTGAGATAGCTATGTTGTATATCGGTTAGGAGAGTTAAAACGTCGTTAAAGCGTTAAAGGCGTTCGGTCGAAGGATTGAACAGAGTAAGAGAAGCCAGCTCCCGAAAAGAAGAAAAAAGAAACGTCAACCGTTTGAAAATTCTTGGAGTGTGGGGCGTTGGGTGCAATCGGGTGCAATCGGGTGCAATCGTCTGCGATCGGCTGCGATCGGCTGCGATCGCCTGCAATCGCGTCCTCACCTTGCGAAAAGTTGCTCTCGAACAATACTACGGACGCGTGTACCGCTGCCGATTTACGTGCGGTATCGAGCCACACTCCGTCCGCGAATCACGAGTGGCTAATAGAATAATGCACGAGCATTACGCGGCTTATGAACTCCGGACTCACGTACTACTGCCGTCCTTTCGCGCTTTCATTCATAACCGCGTGGCCGCGTGTTCTGTGGTTCCGATACTCCTCCTTTGGCTTCGATAATTAGATTATCGTTACTCTTTCGAGGCGCTTTCCTCCCGTTGCATACCGTTCCTGCGTATTCGAGGAGCTCTGACCGTTCGAGATTCCGTTACTTTTGCTTGCCATTTTTCCGAGGGTGGGCACACGAATGCACATCTATCTATTTCGTAATCGAACATCGAAACGGAACGCTGACTAATTTCTCGTGAATTTATTATTATTGTGTATGCGAATATTAAAACTTATCGAGCGATGTTCGGGTAGTATTCCACGCACATTCAATTATTGCATTTACATCGATTACGTTAAATGAAACGTGCAAGATTAATGAAACCTAAATAAATTACATTTAAATTTTTTCTAAATACTGAATAAATAATCTTAATTTTTTTTAAATTTCAAGAAAATTTCTAGCTATGAAACTAAATTAGTTTCAAAAAGCGTTGCTTTAATCAAAACATTTAATTAAAACAATCTAACGCATGAATATATAATTGGCTATTAAATTATTTTACCGAAACGTCGTTCGTGTATAAAATTTTTCGTTTTTAAAATCTTTTAAAATTTATTTGAAATGATTAAAATGTAATTCCAATCTTTAACCAATTATCGTTTAAACAAAAAATTTGAAATTTACATATTTTCATCCACGTAAATTTTAATTTTATTTTAATTTGAAACAGCCTTTATATGAAAATGTTAAAAGTACGGAGTAAAATGTAAACGAATTTGTATAAAAGTTATCGAATAAATAGAAGGAAGCGAGTGTAAAAATACGAGTTAATAGTTCTGAAATACGATAAGAGGTGCTAAAAATTATTCGTTACGAAAGATCGATAAGCGAGAGATGCAAGGGGAAGACAAATCTTCAGGAGATCGTCGATCGCTGTTCAACGTAGCTCACGGGATCTATCGATTTCCGATGATAGAAAAATTAGGTTGGTCGTATTGCGTTCGATATTTACTGCTTAAGCATACCGTAAAAATTTAATTACCGATTTGTATTCAGTCGCATTCATTTCATTCTCAAATATTTCCATTTACTTTTTTAGTTCAATTGAAAATACCTTTCATTTATTTTTTTTAAATAAATTTGATTATAATTAGTATTTAATATATTTGTATTTTATAATTTATAGTTGATTGATTCAATAGAGAAATTCTGCTATTTAAATCTATCCAAAACAACGTATTCTCGTTAAAAAAGTATTTATAATATTCACACGTTTTTATAATTTATCACCATCACAACAGATAAAAATATGTACAAGCGTAAAGTTTTAATATTTTCTTAAACATGTTTTTTATGAAATTTAATTATTTTAGAATCAATTTATATTATTTTTTTTATTATATATTTATAATGCACTACAATACTTAAACTGTAAAATATAAGTTAAAAAAATTATTTATTTTTCTTATAAAATTTAATAGCAAATTCCTAAAACTATTTTAAAATTAATACAAACCTACTCACTTACAACTTTACAGTAATCACATAAATCGAAAAAAAAAGATGAATCGAAGGATCAACTTAATTAGTTTTTATTATATAACAGTGCGACTTACTTTTTAATTTTTTTATCGCAGTTAAGCGCGTATATTGAATTTTGATAAAAATTAGACACATTATTTTCTGTACAATATTTATTATACATAATTATACAAATATTTTCTTATAAAATTTTCTTTTTCCATTTATAATTAGAACTATAGAATATACGTTTAAAGAAAATGTATGCAGAGTTCATTATTTTAGCTTTCAAAGATGATATTTAACGTAGAAAACATTACTGCAAATGTGAGCCTTAATTTCAACTTACTATCTAGAATAAATCATGTATAAAAAAGTAGACATTTTCATTGGCCTATAAAACTCGGAAAAACAAACCTCCTTATATCGACACATAAATATGCCGCTATAAAATGAGACTCCATAACTCGACTGTAAAAGGAGGCAAACTCTTGGAGAAATCCGCCAAAGCTGTCGTTGTCGATGGGCGATCGCTCATAAATAAATTGAGGCGCACTTGCCGCACCGAAAATACTTTTGAAAGCGTGCGTCGCATTCAAGGAAATCGGCCGGAAAATATGTATAACGGGCGTTTAAGTCTGTCAGCTCGAACTGGGATCGCGACGCGAGTATCGGCACTTGAGAGGATACATCTCTTTTCTCTTTTCCGACCCTCGACCCCCAGGAGGCATACGCACTCGTGTATATTCCGCGAGCATCAACTTTAAAAAGCTATTTCGAATGTGGGGAGGGGTGCATCTGTTTTGCGGGGGCTCACAGGGATCTTGTCACTCGCTTTCTTACAAGTCCCTGGTGACCCGCCCGACACGGCTCACAAATCACAGGATCTGCGGCTGCGGCGCGTCAGTAATTATTTTCTCCATTCTACTCTCCTTTAGTTGTTTTCCGTGAAGAATGACTATTCTATATAAAAGTTTACTCTTCGAAAAGAATTTCCAAAGTTTATGCAATCTTTTTAATCGTTATCCATTACGCTTTCATTTTATTCGCTAAGAATAAAGGAAAGAGATTTAACAAATTTTAACGTTACGGAAATTGTTTATAAGTGGAATTCATTGTTTTAGATTTATTTTTAAATTATTTTACGTCTTCAATATTAGAAATATTATAAAAAATTTGTAAAAATTTGTTTCAAAATCAAAAACTTTTTATAATTCGTATCAAATGTAATATTTAGAATGTTAAATACTAATGATTAGTTGACATTCCAGACAATTAGATATTACAATTTAAATATCTTATTTTTTAATCTAATTTTTATTAATATTTTATCATTTATTGTTTACATTTACAAGTAAAAAACATATTACATTTGCTATTACTTACCATTGTTAACGTTCTTAACCATGTTTAACGTCTATTCCAAGATTTTTTTTTAATTTTTTTTTGAATTGTTGACTGTTACATGTTATATGAAAAAATCTTACGAATGTGAATAAACGTGTAAAAGATTTTTAAAATGTCATTTGTTATTTCTAATATAGTGGTTAGATCGTGAGATCTCCAATGAGAATTTGGAGTATGAAATTTTTTAATTCTAACTAAATAAAGTTTACAGTTTTTTAAAACTCAAAGTAAAGTATTGCAAAAGAAAATAAAATCTGCGAAAAGTTTGATAATTTATTTATTTGGTAATAAATGCAGTAAAAAAATTTTTTTGTATCGTATCTTGAATAAGAAAATTAATTAAAAATGTTCCTAACTTTTATACAGAATCTATCACAAATACTTTATTATTGATGCAAAATATTTTATTATCCAACTTCTTTATTTTTACTATAAAATAAATTATTATTACCAATTTTCCTACTTTCATTAAGTGACACGTATCAATAAAATATTAAATCAAGAAATAATATTTTTTGGTAATAATTTCTATTCAAAAACTTATTTTTCAGTATTTGTATTTATTTGTTCGATTGACTCTACCAAAACGAACATCTGCTAAAATATTTAATTACTGACTAGATACGCTTAATGTACAATGGCGATAGAATTTATATGTATTGCGTGCGAATTAAACGTTATTTGACAAGTATTTTGTAATTTATTTATTCAATTTTTTAACAAATTTTTATTAGCTACTTGACACGCATAAAATATTTTTATGTATTTAGTCGTATAAATTAAAGACAAATGTCTCGAGTATTCATTTTATTATATATATATATAAGAAAGCAAAACTTAAAAAAAGTTGATTTAATTCGAGAACATTACAATATATTGATAGATAAGATTATTTCTCGCTAGAATATAACTAAATCGTATGCGTGCAACAAACGACAAAAACTCTCCGAGACAATGATTGAATTCTTTGTTTCGAAGTATGAAGTCATGGATAAGTTGTTGGTGAACCAAACCGGGATCAAAGTCTATGTCCAACTTTTACGGTGATGATTTGCATTTAAACGAAGCATCACGCTGAAAAGTTCGGAGCTCGTCAGCCAAAAAAAACCGTAACGCGGAGCCACTTGTCAGATGCGTATCCAATAAATTTGGCTGGTCGCGCAGCAAATCCACAATACAAGAAAATACATAAATTTCATCGCAACCCAGATCCATTCGAGTCGAGCAAATAAATCATGTGCGTAGTTTTCTCGCAAGATTTTCGCTTTCTCGTACGAATATGGGGCGCAAGATTATGCCTTTGTCTTTCATTTTTATTTCTTTTCGCCCCTTGAATTTTTTAACATAGAAGAAGCAAGAAGATTAATGTCTTTGAATAAACCTGTTTTTTAAGCCTTTTATGTTTAAAAGCAGTTATTGTGGAAAATTATTATTATAATATTCGTTTTAATTCCTCTACCGTCAAGGTTTTTAAATGCACTTTATTTACATAGTGACATTCGTTGACATTGTAAAATGTCATAGTACGTGTACATTGCGTTGTTGAGTCTAATTTATATACTCTTTTGTACATATTTTAAGAAGTCTGTGTTTACAAAAAACTTATATTGCTATTAAAAATAAAGTTTTTATACCAGGGACAGAATAATTGTTTTTACCATCTATATTATAATTTTTATATTTTTATACACCGATTTAGTTTTTAGAATTTTTGCATAAAAAAGAATTATTAACTAGTTTATAGAAATATTAAAGATTTTCAAGACGGTTGAAAAATTCTAAATTAATTTTCATTTTTTTACTTGTTTAAAAGAAAATATTTTTTTAATTTTTTTATAAAATTTATATTAAATTCATATTTGAATTAAAAATAAAAATTAGTTGAAAAATGAGTAAATCTTAAACCACATTTAATCATAAAAAATGATATACCTGTTCATCCATTTCCATGTAAAATAGAATTTATCAAGTTGGAATACAATCCGATGTAATTTTAAATATAGATGAACATTTAGAGTTAAGGATAGTGAAAAAAAAAGTTAATCATGTAAAAATGGAACCTAAAATTTAAAAATATGGGTGCCGATTAATAATATCAGCCTGTCATTATCTAAAAAAATAAAAGGATGAAGGATACCGAGTTCTATAACATATGTCCATCATTATTCAAGTGTATTTAGGGTGACTTTCCCATGATTTTCAAGATTTCTTATGTCTGGATGCTCCGAGTTCGTCAATACAGACATAATCCTCAGGCAGAATGTGGAAAGCCTCTTCTGAAATTCGTCGTGCGTCAAATCTGTATTTCCTCTACCTTCGATCAAAATGCGTCAAAAAGCTCCTTTACTATTCTTCTTTTATGCAGGTTCTCTCTTTCTATCTTTCACTACATTTACCGCACAATATTTCTTTATTCGTTGGCGGTGGTCTAACGACGCCGATGTCGTTGAGTTGTCATAAATCCATTTTCGATTATGTTATCTAATGATAGTATTATGCAACACAATTTTGTAAATTTAAAAAACTGCTGCTACCATCATTATTAAACAATATAATATTTATTCTGAATTTAAGTTCTGACCCGTAACCGTATTACAGCTAGTTTTAAACTTTCTTTCTTTTGTAATCAGTTTTAGTTTTTTCTTTCTTTTTTACGTCTTTTTTGTGATAGAGAATACTCGGTGTCCCCTCACTTCTAATTTATGATCGTGGATTTTTCATTGATCTATTAGTATTTGTACTGTAAAAAAGAGTAGGTAATAAGATCTCTAACATGTGAATCTCAATTAATATAACCGAAAGAAGATTACACCGAAAAAAACTTTGGAAATTATTATTTCTGTTGGAAAAATTTTCTACGCTACTTACATTAAAAAAAGATCAATTTTTATTATACTAATCATTTATCGTATTATTTAATACACTGTATAAAATATCTAAAGTACAAAAATGTTTTTACTTGAATAATTTAAAAATACTGAAATATTTTTAAGCTTCATAAAATGTATTATATTTTGTTTAAAATTTGCAATAATTTAATTTTTTAGTTTCATATTTAATATTTATAAGTTAAAATTCAGCTATTATGAATAATATTTAACATAAATTACATGAATTTTAAGTTCTATTTAAAAATATTAATTTATTCGTGGTAAGACTGTTCGATACATTATTTGATTACTCGATTACTACCTCAAGTAATTAAGTTAACAATTGAGTTATATTTGAATATATCGTTTAAATTAATTATTTTAAATTTAATTTATAGATAGTTTAATACAAGTAAAAGTAGATATAATTAAATGACATAAATACAATAAAATAATTTCAAATTTTGAAGCAACATTGTTCTTTTGAATAAAGTAAAATAAATTTAAAATCTTAATCTTCCTATAATATTTTTTTCGTTTATATTAAGATCAATCTTTTTTTTTAATTTTTTGAATTTTAATATTAAGAAAAAATATAATTCAATTAGATAAAGAAATTTAAAGCTATGTACTAGTATTCAAAAATTTAATCTAGCTGAATTTGTTATAAATTTCAATCTTAATGACAAAAAAAAGATATTAAGAAATCATTAAAAAATAAGAATCTTATTGAATAAGGACTATTATAAATAAAAATTATTTAAAGAAATTTTTATTAATAATATGAAGTTTAACTAAATTTAGGTAATTTATTTGACTACTAGAAAATGGAAAAAACTTTTTTAGTATAACGAAATACGTATTTTATATAAGAAAATTATATTTTATAATAAAGTTGCAAAAAAGTAAATGATTTTAAATTATATTTTTGTTGTATAATTTACTAATAAATTTAATTAACAGTACTAATTTTAATAAGTTTATGATAATTTATACGTAATTAGTATTATATATTATATATAATGAAGTTTTCAATGATAAAAATAAATATTAATTTAAATAATTATTATTACTAATTTGTCTTTGATTTATAATCCCTTTGAAATAAATATATATATTATTTTATGGTTACATTGAAGTTGAAGGTTTTATGGTAGTTTCTTTTATCGTGGAACTAATTCTTGAAATGAACTTCGTACTTTAATTTGAAAAAAATTTGTGTCATTTTTTGAACTTAAAGAGCAAAGGATCAATTACTTACTGTTAAATATTCAATTTCAAAACTTATTCGAATAATGTAATTAAATAGAGATTAGTTCATTCAATCTGGCAACAGCCATATAATGAAATCAAATTAAAAATTCTAGAATTTTACAAAACAAAATAATTAAACAATTAATTTTCATACATCAAATATTTTTAAATAAGCTATTACATCTTTATAGATCAATAATTTACCAGATGTTTCCTAGATTCAAAATTTCTTTAAAAATTTATTAAAACAAAATTAATAACTTTATACTAGACATATTGGCCATTCTATGTTGTATATAATTTTTATTAAATTTGTTAATATATATGTAGATTCGATCATTAAGAGATCTCATATCGAAGATTTTTATGCGCTCTTTTTTTACTTTACTCTTTTTTCTTTTTTGCATTCATACTATTATTCTCTCACATAGTCTGTCTCTATGTTTGTCTGGCATTCTCTCGTTCGCAAACACATACTGTCTCTCTCCCTCTCTTTATACCGAAACTGGGCATGTTTAACGGTGTAGCACATTCTAGTTCGTGGCGCGCTCTATAAATTCGCGCGTGGGTGGAATTGCAACTGACCGTCCCAAACTGATTGGAATGAAATTCCTATTTACGTTTCAGTTTCCAGTCACGCCATCGGCACCGAGACGTATTTACGAACAGCCGATCTTTGATGGATTTTTGATGCATTTTTAATTTTTTTTTCCTTTATTCGCGTTCTCTCACTTTTTTGTTCCTTTCTGACTTTCTCTTCTTCTTTTTCGTTTCTTTTGTTTTTTAATTTTTTAAATAAAGAAAAACTACCAGCATGTAGTTTTACTGCTTATCGTACATGAAATGTTTGAAGATATTCAAACTTAATAGTTTTTAATTATTAAATTATAGATACGTGTACTTCAAATGTTTGACAGTTTATAATAACTTGTAATAAATGTTGCTTTATTTACAAATCTGTTGATAAAATGTTAATTAAAGTTGATATTATTAATAAAAATTAAATGTCATTAATTTTAGGAAAAATAAAATAAAATTTAAAAATTTAATAGTATGTGATTAAGATAGTGTAAACATAATTGCTTTGCCAAAAAGTTCTTAGTTGATTTCTCAATACACGAATGTACAAATTTTATCCGAATTATTATGAATATATTTTTATTATGTATTCATAGAAAAAGTAGCGATCGGAAATAAGTATAAATAAACTTGAATGTGAGATAAGATTGTGGTAAGAACAAAAGGTAATTGCAAATAATAGTTGAAACGGAATTTTAAAATGTATTTATTTTGGGCAAAAGTACGTTCACCGGTCCGAGGCGGTAATAATTCCAAGCAAGGTAAAATATTTTTTTCAATTACAACCCGAGGGAAGATCCACACGCATGGGACTCCACTATTTCCTTACGCAAGCACGCATACACGCCGCCCACGTAATATAGAAAATTCGGCGAGATAAGCGCGCTAAACTCGGCGGTAAAGTTACGAGCGGGTCTTTAGCGTCTAATTACGACCTGGCGTAATAACTGCGTCCCGCCACCGCATCGTATAATCCCATCGCAGCACTTGCGTACGAGTCTAATGAAATGTGTGCCCGCACGACCAAAGGGTTAATTCGGGGTGTGTCGCGCCTCGATGGAACTCTGCTACAACCGCCACTCGGCTTTGCTCGTTCGGAACCGAGCAACCGAATTTGCGATCTGATTAAAGGGATGCTTCGCTCGCTCGCTTACAAGTGTAATATCATTTACTATCCATCCTGTGCGCTGTTTGGAACGTGATTTTATAAATCCAAATTCTATCCTGTTGAAAAATCTCGAGAAGTATTAGGAAGAGGGCCATAAACCTGAAAGAAACGCGACAAGTCGAATAAGACGCGGATCGCTGGATTTGGTTCGTAAGGCGATGATCGCTACAGTGGTTTTTAAATATCACACCTAGACATACGATAGAAACACATTATAAAACTGAGGCACAGTTCCATGTCCCAAAAATACGAAAATATGCAATATTTATCTTCACCCTTTCAACTCTGATTTTTCAAAAAATAACTTTGACGTTTGATTTATTCAACTTTATTCAATCTACTTTCCTCAGTTTTGTTGGCTTTTCTAAAAATTGCAGGAAATATTCTAAAAGTATACGAAAAATGAGGAAAAGAAAAGTTCGATGAAATATCCTCAGCTTTTTCTTACAAAGGAATAAAATAGGAAAAAAGGCATTTTCCTTGGATAAATTGAAAATACACAAGTTGCACAAGGAGGAAGAATGGATGCATTCGAAAGAGGCAATCGATAGTTTAGCCTCCGCAACGAGGCTAACAAAAAGAGGAAGCTGATACAACGAGCCGATGCTTATAAGCACAAGGATTCAGATTAGGCCAGAGAATTATGAAGCGGGTTAAATCAAGAGCGAGATTAGATCGGCACTCGGTTATCTGGGCAAGCCTTTCTCGCTCGCGCCGAGTCCCTCCAGTTATTTGCTACATTAAGATAAGAATTTCGCCGAGTTCAGCCGTGAAACTCCTCTCCGATATATTCCCTCTTGCGACTTATAACGACTTGTCTCGCCCGCGAACGTCTCCCCTTCGTGGCCGCATATTTTTCGATTTGCCACGCGGCCTCATCGCGCGCATTCGTCCTTAACCCATTGCGTACGCCGAGACGCTACCTTTACTTTTTCTTTATCACGCGATAACGAATTTTGATAATACTGGAGCATTTATCATTCTTTATCTGAACTTGCTTTTTTATGGAGTACTAGCCAAGTATTAGTCATTTTTAACCGTATTCAATTAACAATCCGTGCAGCGAGGATTGAAATTGAAAGAACCCGCTATACAGAATTTATTATAGAATTCTTATAGAATTTCGAGCTAAATTTGAAAACTATTGTGTCTAGCAAAAGCGTTTTTTAAGCGTTTCTTTTCTCGATAACCTTTCCGAACGCTATTAAACTCAGTTTCTGAATTCTTACGAACATTCCTTGAGTGAAAACGTATTATCTATCGGTCGCACTTCTATACGATTTTTTTCGTTTAAGATGCGTGCTCGAGTTGTAATTTATAATTAAATTTTAATCAAACGGAATCAATCGATAAAATTGAAAATTGTAAACGGTGTACGAAACTATGAATAATTTTTCGATATAACGTACTTGTTTCGTTCGTTATTTAAACAATTTCTAACGAAATATTATGTTGCAATATAACACATGATTATTCTAAAGACTTATAATGGTAGTATTGAACTTGTATCACTTTGTATTCACCGAATATTCCTTATGTATCTGAACTTGATTTATTGTGTTGAAAAGTAATAAAAAGTTTAATTAAAAACTTAGGTGTGTCAACGATAACTTAATATGTGAGTATCGTAAATTTTAAAACTTTTCTTAAAGGTTTACTGTTAAATTTGAAATATTGTTACGATAATTAACGCAGTAGACTATCGTACTTCACAGTAGAGTAGAACTAAACTAATCACGCTCACGTGTGCTACATTCCGAACCATATCACTGCGTATAAATTAATAGATGTTTTTGAGTAAAAATAGAGCTGCAAAGCAGAAATTACTTTTTGCATCCATATCGATTTATAAAATATTTATAAAAGGAAATTATTTTCATTATTTAATTATATTATTAGAAATTAAAGATAAGTTTAACGAAAGTATTGATATTTACGAATTAAAATTTATGGATTAATAAAAATCAATTATCGTATTGTAAAATATATACGATGTTTTATTATAGTATCGAATAAAAAATTTCTTATATAAACTGATTTATATTAAATTTATGTCAATATTATTCTTCTATACTAATAATCCTTTTATGCTAAATACAGTTATTAATTACATTGATTTTTACCGATAATTAACTAATATATTAGAAAAATTAATGATTCGTCGTCACGAATGATATGTACATTTCTTAGATAATGCCATTCGTCTTATTCGTATCGCTTGCGGAAATTTTTATATAACATACTTTTGGAACATTTGTTCCGTATAATAATTGTTACTGTACGTAGAGTTTCTCTTACGTAAGATATATTTAACTCGTTTGCAATATCGATTATGAAGCAGAACTTTATAATCTGTGAAATGAATATTATTATAAACATAATTAATTTTGTAATCATTTTATTAAGTAATTAGTAAATAATGAATTAGTAAATAATAATGAACATTATACATAAAATTGAGTTTTATATTTCAGACGATATTAAAATTATTGACACTAGTCACGATATTTCAGAAATAGCTAACCCCCTGACTTGGAAGCATCGAATTAAAAAAATCGTATTGAACGATACGCCTTTATTATTATTAAAATTTTGATTAACGGTTAGAGTATTAATCGCTCAAATTATTATAATTCCTGTCGAACCAAGAGTTAAGTTTTGCAAAAGGAAGAAAGGAAACTGACAATGATGCACCGAGACACGTATTCTTATTTTAAAGTCACATGCGAATCGGTACTAAGAGGGTTCAAAGTCTCTCCACACGCACGTGTCATGTTTTGTTCAAAGGAGGCACTCGACCCCGATACGCTTGAATTGCTGTACTTACTTCGGACGCGCGACTCGTAACCAGAACGATACGGAGAGACGGAGAGAGAGACGAAACGAGTGGGTAAGCGAAAGTAGGGTCAACTGGGCGTCCAAGTGTAAAGGTATTGGTATAGGGCTGCAAAAAGTTAGCATAACGCATAAAGAGAAAAGACGAGGATCGCGCGGCCCGAGGGAGAGCGAAAGTCCCGCGGGAGTCTTCTCTCGAAAAAGAAGCGAGGAAAGAAGAAAGAGAGCTACTTTAGAAGAGCCTTCCGGCGAAGGAAAGCGCGACACCTCATTTCCTTATCTTTAACAGGCCGTTACTTTTGTAGTCGAGTAGCGCGCGAGTCCGTTCTCTTTTGCTCTTTGGGCGTGAGTAGCCATCTTCCTTTATCTGCTGCACGCGCGCACGCTTTTGCTTTTATCAGGACTGAGGAGAGAAGAACCGGTCGCACTATAAGAAGAGCAACCGAGTTACTTTATTTATTGCATTATTGTTTTAAATTATTGTCCTAAATGTACATTACTTCATAATGTTTTTTTTAAATTAGCTAAATTTTTCTATTTATGCTTATTTTATAAGCACGAGCAACGATATTATTTTTCATACCATACGTATATTTCATTTTTAGATGCTCTGTCATTAATTTTAATTTTTATCGAAAATCTCAACTTGGTATTTATCTACTTTTTCATTTATTTACATTTTTTTATAAAAATTAAACTGTCGATCTTTTAATATTATTGTTACGTATATAACGTAATGGAAAATATTTTATGCTTTAAAAGCTCGTAAACATATTTTCGATAAATATATTTTAAACGTTAATTAAAGTTATATTTCATAAATAATTTTATACCATGTTTGTTGCAATGAGAAAAAATTAAGACCATACGTAGAATTTTTTTAATTACTTTTTAAATTTCATTTGCTAAAACTTACCGGCTTACTTTTACTTTAATATTTCTTTTCTCAATATTTAAAATAACAAACTCTATTTGATTTTATTTAAAATATCAAAAGAAGGATTATTTGTCCGAATAAATATGTGAAAAATGATAGCTTTTACGTAACAATATTTATCGAAATAAATTTGACTATGCTTAATATAGAGGCAAACATATTAAAATAATATATAGAGTTCGGGAAAATTGATCGTTTTTTAAAGTCGAAGTTTAATTATACTCGATTTGAAAGTAAATATTTTATTATTTTACCACGAGTTTAGGTATTTTGTTATTTAAAAGAATCGAAATAACTATACGTATAATTTACGAATGCTTTTAATTTTTAATTTTACTCTTTCTCGAGTTCCATCGAAAATTGTTTGGACAAAACACCAAAAGAAATAAAATAAAACGAAGTTAGTCTAAGTAAATTTCGGTTAAAGTATTCCTTAGGTTACATACGTAACTGGCCAAAGTCAAGGGAGGCTCTGATACTTTGATACGAGTCTAGAATAGATCTCTGGTTTTCCCATCGCGCCTCGATATGGCGAAGGTGTCAAAGGTGACGCGCGGCTATCCATAAGTAGATTGTATCTCCAACTCTTCTCCTCTTCCCCTCGACCCACCCTCCCGTCGTTGCTCCGGGCTCATCAGCATATAGAGTGCATCCGCTGGAAAGAAAAGAAGAAGCAAAACTCGCACGGCACGTTTGTGCGCGCATCCATGTTGGGCGCGAGTCGAGAGATCATCAGTCAGGGGATCTCACCCCGGCGTGATGTCCATTTGGCATCCGGAACAGCCACCGGCCAATAACCTCTCCCTCGGCAGCTTCGACTCATCTTCCGCTACCCTCCGGCCCGTTGCCCGTGCGCGTGAAAAATGATCGCCTCCAAATTGCCCGCTTACATGATAAATATACAGCCGACGCCAGGACCACGCGTATCTCAGAAACGCTTTCGAGCTCCCTTTCTCTCCCCCTTCGCGAACGCGCCCGATATCAGCCGGCACCGTACTTTCCTCCCAATACAGATTAGAACAGCTCCGGCTTTTCAAAACTTTAAGGGAACGTCTCGAGGACGCTTCTCTTAGATCATTTTATGTTTGCTTGCTTATTTCGAAACGAGTCACCGTGGTACGATGAGTTCGAATAAAAAACGAGGGGAATAAATCTTTTCACGTAGGAACTATCGATTCCTATTGTTATCGTGTATTTACAAAAGCTGAAAATAATTTATTTAAATACGTTTCGTCGGAATATAAAATAACAATGATACTCAATTAAATTGTTGAAAAGTGTTGTATTATATCTTTGCTTTTTATATTTTAACGCTTTTCTAACTTAAAATTTTTTTATTTTGTAGGTGAGTTACAGAGATTGTGCATTATCGTATCTTCTACAATAAGTAAGTTCAAATATGACCTCAATTTATGATAATTTAGGTTTAATTGAAATGAAATTTTTTAACATATAAAAATGTAAGTTTTTAAAAAAAGGTGTTAGAAGAGTTGCAATATTAAGTACAGGAATATGCGATAAGATTATTTTTGTATTTGAAATTTTATTACATAAATTAGTACACGTAAACTTTTTTTAATTTTTTATTAATATCTTATAAAATCACGAATTTAATTATCTTTCTTTTAAAAATATTTTAAGAGTAAAAGATATTGCTTATTAATATCTATTTGTAAAAATATTAACTATAAAAAAGATATAATTTAAATGTTATTCGTCCCAAACTAATAAAGTATTCTATTTTGTGTTAAAAAAAGTACTACCAGCAACTGAAACCGACCGACGTTTCCAATTTCATGCAGATTTTCTGAGTTACATACTCGACAAACTGCTAATCTTGCAGCAGCAGGTACAGGCGATGCGAAACGAGAGAAAAAATTTACGAGCATTGAGGCAATTGTTTAAATTAGCTAGTACAACCTTGCACCCTTGGAAAATTCTCTCCCTCTCTCCCTCTCTCTCTCTCTCTCTCTCTCTCTCTCTCTCTCTCTCTCTCATTTTTTCCCTGTACACATGGTTCGCATTGGCCCCTGCATCAATGCGTTCACGCGCTTCAACTGAAACGACGAGGAAGAAAAAAAGTCGACATTCCAAAAGTCCCACTGAGAACTCACACGTGTGTACACGTGTCCTGCCTCGAAGGACGATTTATAGTGTCGCGAGCGCGCTTATGCGAGAGCGTGTGTTTCCTGTCAATTTGCACAGGGCGATTTAACATTTAGAATTCCATCAATCAACATTACGTTGCACGTACCGCTCAACGTTGAATATCTGGTAAGTTCCCGAATATCAACGCTGTATCGAATTTACAGCGTTTTACGCATGTATATGTTATTTATCCGGAAGTTTATTTTTTTTTAAATGATACTTTCCGTAAATATCAAAAAAGCTTATTTATCATTGAGACATTGATATTAACGATATTAATAATATTATACATTTTTAATATATTTTTAATAGATAATATAGACTCGAAGATAATGTAGAATGTATTATATATATATTCATAATTTACTACAATTAAAAAGAAAAATTATTTAAAAATTTTTACCAGATATTAAAGTTTTAAGTCTATCGTAGAAAATGAAGCGACTTGAACAACTTTATCTTTCAATGTTAATACACTGGAATAAAAAATATTTAAAAAATAATTGATAAATTATTGAAACAAAAGTTCCTACAATACTTTCAATAAATACTACAATAATTTTTAAAGCAATTTTAATTGTATTTTTTATTTTAATTATACTTCTGCAAAATTCATTATAGTAATTTTATGGTTGAAATAAATATATTAAAAATTTGAAGTTAGTAACTAATATAATTTAGTCAAAATATAAAAATAAAATCATGTTTTGTTTAGGTTTAATTGCTCAATTATATTAAGTATATGTATACATTTTCTAAACTCTAACTAGAAAAGTCACTATCAACATTGTACGTACCAAATCCTTGATACTTGCAATATTGTCACAAAACATGTATCTAATGTAGTATGAGAACTTCGAACGCTTACTCTTACCTTCGATAATATTAAAACAATTGAATTTTATATTTGTATAAGTGCATAATAGTTATAGTTTCGACAATTAATTGAAATCATTTTAAAGGAATTTAATTATATATAAATATGATAGTTATTATATAACATTATATATAATATTATATATGTGTATGTTATAAAGAAAATAATTAATAGATATAAAATATGATATAACTTCGTTATCGAAAATATTGCCTTTGATGAGAATAAATACCTAATACCAATAATGTGAAATTATCAACTTTACGAAATTGAGACCGAAGAAACCGCAAGCTAAAGTAATTACAAAGTAGATTATTCTCTTACCGATTAAACTTGTAACACTTAAAATTCACAATTCGTCCTTCGAACTGAGGTACTTAGTACGTAATTTTCTATAGAAAGTCCTTCAATGATTTGCATCTAAATTGCGGCAGCACACAATCTCGGATCTACAACAACTCTCTTTTCAAACTTAAAGAATCTTTTTTGAAAGATCTTGCACTGAAAAAAGCAATAAAAAACTAGATTTGTCGTTCGTCTCGAAAGAAAAGTGCATCAAGAGAGAGTATCGATATTCGAAATCTTGGCGCCCACCTTTCTCCGAAAACTGACAATAAAGACAAAGTGGTTTTGCGGAGAAGAAAGCATCACGCGAGAAAAAGAAGATATCCCGTAGAGAGACGGCGCCTTCTTTTTCCTTTTCCTCGTTTCTTCCTTTCCTTTTTAATATTTTTTCCATTTTAGTATGCAATGTCCAATGTAAATAAAATCATTTCAATTTGTGTACTAATCTTCTACTTCTTAACCTTGGAAAACTGAATCAACTCGTAATATTTATTGTTCCAATAACTGTTTATTAATATCAAAAGTTTAATTTCAATAACGATTATATCTATAAATTTTATACCTTTAATCATAACATAAATATATTGTAAAAACATTAAGTATGAATGAGAGCTTACGTTGATTTTTTCAAAATTTTTTTATTGAATGGTACGATGTTCTTAACACAATTAATTACAGCTTTAATGCAAAAAATCTATTAATTTCCATTTATTAATATAGCATATAATAATATGATTTAATAATTAAGTGTATAATATGCATTGTTGTATTTAATTTTGATCAAGTAAAACTTAATTTAATTATTATTTAGCTCATCGTTTTTACACGGATAAAAATTTTTTTAATCGTACAAAATTAAATAGGTTTGGAATTCATAATTTAATAAGGTTTTACTATCTCAGAAATGATATCTCAGAAAATTATTTCGCGAAGTACATAAATTCTACCTTTATTTTTAATAAAATATAAAATAATAGAGTATAAAATATCTTTTCACAGAGAAAATTAAATGTGTTCTGAAATAATATTTATTTTAAGATAGTTAAATTACGGTTTCATATGAAATTTGAGGTAGTGATTACGTAGTTTAACTGTACAATCTAGTAAAATTTAAAAGAAAAGAAGAAACAGAAAAAAGACAAACGTGACTGCAAGAGAAAGTAGTGGCTTCTGGCCAAAGGGTAGTTTTAACTCTATAAGCTGATGCTGACTCTCAGTGTCGTTTCGTAATAGAGTTTACGAGCAAGCTTACAAGACCTGCCAGATAATTATCGAACTCTGTTTTCATTTCGCCCTCGCGAGTTTCCTCGCTGATTTTCTGATCATCTAATCGAATAAAATGGATAATGAGACGGACGCTAGAGTACAAGTGATAAGACAAAACTGTATATATTATATTCGAAAGAAATATAAAACATATTGAAGTAAAAGCTAAGAGCAGAAAATTTTATACGTATCAATAAGAATTCAGGTACTATTAATTTAATATTTTATATTATTCATTAATCAAAGTATGTAACAACTCGACGTTATAGCTATCAATTTCATATTCAAAATAGTTGTCGTCTTTTAAAAATTTATATTTTAGGGAGTACATTAATTTTTTAAGTTTAAATTGAATAATAAATTGATTATTTAGAATATTAGAATATAAAGTATACGTATTTGTTCTTAATTCAATGTAGAATCTTCTTTATTTGATTCAGAAATTGTCTAGAAATGACAATTTAATTTTATGTTCCATAATTTAAAAATTGATGTATTTATAAATAACTGAGATTTATATTTAGATATAGGTATTTATTTATTATATATTCTATTTGAAATAAAATCGAACTTTTAATTATATTATATTTTTAACTAATAATATTTCCTTTAAAATGATAAGCTTTGAGTAAAGACAAAAACTATTACCTGCTTGCCAAAAAATTTGATTTTATAGATTTCAGCTATAAATAAAATAGTAAATTATAAATAATATTATATTTTTTAAATAAAATTTTTTATTTACGAATCACACTAGAAACGTATATATATATATATAATAAACTTGTACACATAATTTAAAAAACTCAAAGGTGCATAAAAATTATAAAATTGTTAAAATTAATACAATATACAAGCTAATAATCATATAAAATCGAATATATCGTTTTGTTTATAAAAGCTTGCGCATTTTTTTAATGCAAATCTTTTATGTCGTATTGAAGTATCTAACTATAATTTTGCATGTCTTATTTCATAGTTAAATTAGTTACTTAAAATATGTCTTTAAAATATTTCAACACATAAATTGTTAGATCGATTACAGTTTAGAAGTAAAATGCCATTTAAACACTTAAATATCGATTCATACACTTATAATTACACGGATGTATAAGGTCTCGTTAGAATTATAGTTATAGTTTCACAGATTAACTAGTTAGCGCTAAGGTAGCGATAATTTTTATCTTTATCGATAAGAACGCGTAAATTTCGAGCGTATCACAATAATTTTTAACCTTGTTAGCCAAGGTAAATTTTCATCGCACTATTCGATGCATCTTAGAATTACAAACAATAGCTATATGTCGTAGTATAATGTCGGTATGCTGTGAAAACAATAAAAAATTCGGTGTTTCTAAAAGACAAGGAAATGTCTCAGATTCAAATAGCCGATGTCGTGGAAACAAAATGCTTTGCAACAATAACAATAAGGAAAACTGAGGGAGATAAGATAAGGCCAAAAAAGCTAGCGACACGAGTCTGAAGGGTGAAGTCGGCGACTCAATCAATGTTGCAGAGATTCGTAAGATGCTTCGAACTACCGAAGAGTCCCACGATAAAAGTCCAAAATTACGAGCTTTTCTTTAAGGGAAGATCTTGACTTTCTCATCGAATAGGCTTTCTTTAGTACTCCCCGGCCTAGACTGGGGACACAAAGCGTCGCAGGTGAACTAAACGACATCCGCTGTCTCGAGGATTTATCGCGTCGTACTGATACATTGACCTGTTGCCGAGCGCTAATGCCATTTTAGAGTCTTAGGAACAGCGACTATTTAGTAATAATTGTTCGCTCCTTCGCACTGGTATTGTATTTTATTCGTTGTAATTACACACTGATTCGATTAACTTAGTGTAATAACTTCGTATGCATATTGAATTATCGTGATTTGAACAATTAGTTATTTCATAATGTGTCTCCAATTAAAAATAATCAACAACTTTGAATTAATAATAATGTTTGAACTTTGAAAAAAATTTTATTTTTTTTATTCAAAACTTATTGCAAGTATACAACGTGATAGAAAAATAAAACTCACAAACAAATTAATCAACAGTTTTTAGATTGAATAATTTAATATTAAATATACAAAAAAAATACAAATTTAAAATACAAAAAAATCAAAATATTTTTTCTTTAAACTTAAAATAAACACTTTATTCTCTTTATTACAGTTATAAAAGTGTTAATAATATAAGATTATAAAAAACTCGAGATTTTTATATATAATTTAATTTATGATTTATTAAATTTTTATAATTAAATAATATTTTAATTAAAATATTCTCAAAAACACAATGAAAGTAATTTTAAGTTAAATATTATGTTTTAAAAAACTTTGAAAACTAATGACAAGTGTAAAAAATTGACAAAATCTTTTTTTTGAAAGATATCAAATATATTTTGTATTTCTAAAAAAATTGTTACATTATATATATATATATATATATATATATATATATACAAACGTATTAAATTTATGCATATTGAATTATTGAATTTATTGTTTATAAATTATTTTGAAATTGATTATCGTTAAATTGAAGCAGGTATAAGCAAAGGTATAAATTATTTATTGCTAGTACACTCCATCTGTAAGTTGAAATTTTAAGAGTTAAATGTCTAAAATATATTTGCAATATAATCGTAACGAAAGTTAATTTGAAAACTTAGAACTTTTATAAGAAAATATAAATAGGAATTTGATCATAAAACAGAAAATTAATCTATGTATTTTAAACACTTTTAATATTTATAGCTTTAATTCTAAAAATTGAAAAAATATCTAACTCAATTTAAGTTTGATATTTTTCTATTGATATTGAATGTAAAATAAGTATACAATAAATTTTTAAGATCTATATTTTCTATTTAATTTAAAACTTTTCTTAGGCATTTAATAATAATATATTTTATTTAAATATCTATTATTGTGATTTGAAATTAATATATTTTAATTTTAAAAATATTTTGTCAAATGGAAATTTTGTATATACATATACGCACAAACTATGTTTGCAAATTTATTATCATATTATTTTTTTCTTTTAAAAAACTAAATTGTGTTAAAACTGCAGTTTTATATATTTTAGTTTAAACTGATTTCTTTAATTATAAAATTAAAATTTTTTTATTTAAAAATGATTTTTAATAATATAATTGAATAATAATTAAACACTGTATAAGATTATATATGATAATACGTAGTGTAATATACCTATGATTATTAATAAAATTTCCATAATAAATTACATCATGAAAGATCTTATACATACTGACATATATTTAGGAATTACACTTTTAATATAAAATATTACTATAGAATTCTTATAATTGATTTATAATTTATAATGTCAAGAATTGAAAATTGTAAATAAAAACATAATAATTTATTATAATATTACGATGATGAAAATTTCATGTTTAACGTACAAATAAAGCTGCAAAAAACAATTTTTAACGATTAGCATTATTTCTTTATAAATATGAAATACTTAATACATCATTTTAGGAATATTTAGACGAACATTATTAATTATTAATTTTATAAAATAAAAAAGCAATATCTCTGTTTTTAAAGAATCATCACTAGTTACGATTTGAATTTATTACATGGATAAAAGATTGCGAATCGGTATTTACATACCTAGATCTCTAAAAAGCATTGCTCGTCCTTAGTTTCATATAAAAGGAAATTAGCGCCTTTGGAAATTCGCTGCCAAGTGCAAGGACGTCCGTACCTTCGAGTAGTCAAATTAGACGAGTATCAGTTCTTAAAGGACAAGGTCAACCCAAATACGTGTTTGCTTGCGATACAGAAAGCAGCGGACCGTCGCTCGCGACCGGAATTTTTTCCAAAGAGAATCTTCTTTTATACATAGGATGTATACATATTCAGTATTTTTTTGTTCAGTTTTGTTGTTGTTCTTTTATTTCTTAGGTAACGTCGCACTCGCGAATGCAGTGAAAGCCATTACCGATTCCGCTGAAATTAACGTGTTATATGTAATTTTAGAATCAATGCTGCCGATATTATATTGTGTTTTACAGTTAAAGCACATCAAATTTTATCGTTGTAGCGGCATGAACATTATTATGTAATTCTTGTCTTCGATGCATTGTATTGTCTTCGTATACGCGTGCCTTTTAATGCATCTGTAATGTCGAAAAAACTTTCTATAAAATTCACTGTACTTATTTATATATAATGATAATGATAATATTTATTAATCAATGACAATTTCTATATCTAATCTCTTGTAAAATACTTTTGTATATTTTTTTTATACTTTGACATAATATTTAAATAAATAAAAGTTATATATTCACATATTCAAATACCTATTAAAATAAAAAATTAATATATTTATGTTAAAAAGTCATTTTTAAATATTAACATATGTTTAATGAAAAATGTTTAATTTTATCTATAAATATTTGATATAATAAGTGAAAATATAAATAAGAAAATATTTATTCAGCAATAAACTCGTATTCACACCAAATTAATTTCAATTAAACACCTTCAATCGTAACCTAATTTATGATATTATTTTTACTTTATTCAAAATTTTTTATATGAATTTGATATTTAGATTAAATTAATAATTATTAAGTTATAATATATTTCTTTTTAAATCACAGAAAATTTATTTTAAATTACTATATTACGTACATTGAAAAGGATGTTATATATATATTATACATATTGAAACAAAATCCTTTTTATATAATATATGTAATGAACCTCATTACTATTGTAACTATAAAAGTAGGCATCTATTTTTACTAAAAATTATAATTAGTGTCACAGCTATTGTTATTACTACTTCAGTGATCGATTTTTATAATTTCATTTAAAAATCTATCAAGAACGAATATTAAATTATAATCCGTATAGATTTATAAATTTTTTTTTTAAAAAATATTTCATTGTTTTGAATTTTATATAAGATTATAAATGAGATAATTCTATTGTCTAAACAATTATGTATTAATATTCTAATTAAAATTTAAATGTCAATACTTTATTACAAATTTTTTATAAAATATATATATATATAAATTTGCACGCAATTTTTATTAAATACCTTCATGGGAAATTTAAAAGAAACGATTGTAGTTGAAACCACTGATTTTATGCAATCTTATTACAATGAACTACAAAAATAATATACACGCATAATATCTGAGAAATCGCGATGTGAGACATGAAAGAAGATGCGGTTTGCGGCTGTATGGTTCGATGATCAAACTAAAGAGTCAAGACGGCACTTTCGGCTTATGATTTTAAGCTGGCATAGATATTGCAGAAAATTTATGTAACATATTCAAGACTATTTTAGAAAGTATGTTACATTTTTATAATTTTTCTGTCAAAATCAAAGGAAGCTTTAATAAAATTCACATTTTGCAGATTTAGGAATGCTCTTACTAGTTGGAGTAAGTTACGAATACAACTATTTAAATATCATATACTGAACTGAACCAATAATATTTTATTATTTTATATGTAAAACTATTGGTAATTATTGGTATATGTGAAAGAAACTCGTTTATTTAATTTTACTCAAACGAACTAGACGAAACTAGATAATAAAATGAAATATAAAATTGTATAAATAAGTCGATAATTTCAATAATTTACGATTTCTCCAATTTCAGTCTAAGCTTAAATTTGGACAATGTTTACTATTGTTGTATTACATCTTAAAATATATCAATATTCATGAATATATCAAATGCATTCGTTAATTATTTAAAAAACCCGTAAACGAATAAAACCTGAAAATGCCAATACGCTAAGGTATAAAGAAAAATTACATGGTAATTATGAGAATTATGTAAAAAAAAAGCAGGTAGTCTGTTATCAGCCCCGTAGAAGAAAAATCACAGTTGAAATTCTCGTTTCGAAGGGAACGAGTGACCGCACAAAAAAGCGTGTCGGTGTAATTCCCGATTTCCTGTCGACTAACTGCTCGGTGCGAAGATCCGATCTTTCGTTCGTAGCTCCGAATAACCGCAGTCTCTAATAAACATATCGCTTATTTATATACAGATCCAAAGGCGCGGTTTGAGTTGTGGTCATATCCATGGCTAATCCACGTTTTTTTTACATCGCTAATTTCGCTCGGGTTGACTTTGAATTACAATCGTCGATTATTTCGTGACATTTTTCATTTCTCTCACGTCTAACTAATGCAGGGAAACGGGAAAAAGGAAAAAAGTAATAAAATTGGAAGATAGTTCTATTCGTGAATGGAGTTTTTCCGAGAAAATCATGTTTCGACGGAGAAAGAGGAAAAAATAAATATTATAATAAATGCACAGATGAAAGTATATAAATTACAATACACGCGTGCCTGGGGGGAGGAGTCGTTGGTAGAAAGAAGAAAAAAGAGCAATAAAAAGGAGGAAGTAGGAGAAAGGAACACTTGTCGTGCGAACGATCTAACGATATCCTTGATGTCTGTGTATGTGAGTTTGTAAGACGATCTTATCCCTCGATTTTGTACCGAACAAACCGAGTACCTTGTCTATGGGTCGGGGAACACGTTTACGATGTAGACTTACCTATTACGAGAGCGGAGAGAGAGGAGAGAAAGGTGGATAAAGAAGGGCGAACCATAACGCGTACGCGGTCGGCAGACTCCGTTGACACTCCGACGTTCGCCCACGCAACACAAAAGTACAGGTGAGCACCAGTGAACACCAAGAGAGAGAAATAGAGGGAGAGAAAAAGCAATAGACGTTTACGTAAATTTAGCTCGTCGTCGCAAACACTGAACGTGACGGAAACTGAACCAATTTTTCTGAATAATTATATTACTCTTTCTAGAATTGTTTCCATGAAATTTTATAAGCTATCCTACTCGTCCTGCATTTTAATAACTCGCACCCGCATATTAATCAAGATTCATTTTATTACATAAAAAATTTAGTTGTTCGATAAGTTTGTTTTTATGTTTCTTGTATTATTTCTTATATTACGTGATAGATAATACTTATAACGACGTTCGTTAAAAAGATCCTAACGGCTTTTTCTATTTTCATAAATATATTTGTTTTGATAAATATGTTTAATATATGAATTAAATATGAAATTATTTTGAAAAGAATATTGAAAAAGCATACGATCCGGTAAATCTCTCCCCCTGATGTTGGCAGAAGCGGGCAAAATAAAAAGTAAACATGAAAATTTCATGTAAATTTTCGACAATTAGAGGGAAAGAAAGCGAGAGTGAGAAAATAAAACGAACACCCTTGGATCGGGGCTGTTTTGCTGTTCCGACAATGCGTGACATTAGTTACGGCCTTATTCCGGGCCCTCGAAAAAAATAATAATTTAACAATTATCTCGGACGATCTTCCTTCTGCCTTAAGGAAAAACGACGACCTAACGATCCGCTATTTCCAACGAAATGGAGAGAAGGAAAGTACGAGTGTGAAAGATGCGATCCCCGTTAAGTGAAAGATTATTATTTCTCGAGACAACTACGCAAGAACAAAGAGCCATATCGTGAAATGTGCGATAATTTAAGGTCTGAAACAAAAGTAGAACGTTTTGAGTTAAGCGCGGATAGGGATTTATGGGATACAAAAGGTAGAAAGGTCGAATCTCTGCTCGTGGTTGTTTTTTTCTAATCGTGTAGATACTATTATTCTAAGAATTTATACATGCGCATACATTATACTCTCGTTAGGATGTAATAATATAATAATTTATTATTACTAATAAGAAAAAGTAACTTTTATTTATTAATTTGTATCGAGTAACTTCATTTTATCGTGGAAGAGTAAGGCGACGATTCGGGGGACGAAGCGAATCGTGGCATCGGATAATCGTTGCGTTATTCGATCGAGAGTTCGATCTAGAGTTCGATCGAGCAGAAACGAATCGATACACAAGCTAGGATTAAAAAATCGAAAACGTTTAGCTCGAAAGGAGAGCTACTTTTTGGAGCAAGTATTCGATGGTCGCGCGTCGCGTAAAAAGGTTTAACTTAGGTTTAACTTGGCTCGAAATCGCCGGGACGCGGGACGGAAGGAGGACGGAAGGAGGACGTAAGAAGGAGCGACGTGGGTCGCGGATTCGCGGCTCGCAACCGGCGGGAAATGCACCCCTCCCCGGTTAAATAAAAGCCAGCGTAATAACGCAGCTCATTCGTGGAAGCGCCAGGGAAAGGCGCGAGGGGGTCGGGACGGGGGAAGGCCGGCGTCACGAACGCGTGCGGATTGCGCGAATCGCGTACACGCTCATAAACAAATCGGGCGCGTTTTATTGGAATGTCAAAGCGTAATATTGGTATTCTCCCGGAGGACTTCTCCAAAATATGTAGCTCCGCGGGCTGCATGCTAATGCTCTCGGATACGAGGGAAAGAGCGCACGCGCACAGTCTTTCTTCCTCTCCGTCCCTCGTAATCCGTCTCTGTCTTTCATTGCGCATCCGGTTGTCAACGACGTATTAGATCATCGCTCCGACAACGCAGCCAAGCACTGGCCCTCTCTTTCCTCTTTCCTCTTTCCTCTTTCCTCTTTCCTCTTTCTTCTTACCTTTTGCCTTTTGCCTCTTGCCTCTTGCCTCTTGCCTCTTGCCTCTTGCCTCTTGCCTCTTGCCTCTTTCCTCTCCGCGCAGTCCGAGCAGTCGCGTTTACGGGAAAAACTCCCTCTAGGTCGAGTCAAACAAGGAGCAGAACTTCGTCCGTGTCGTCATTGCGTGCATGTTAAATTGTACGAGCGCGGGTGTTCGGGCATTTTATTAAGACTATTACTATTCACGACTTCGTCTTGCGTTATCTCTGCTGAGAGATCATCTTTAAAGTGTTGATCGGGAGCTCTTTTTTCGGGGATAAGATGCCACGGGTAGATTCGTGGAACTGGTATGACTAAATTTTAGGCTTCGTTGGTGCGCAGGTGAGAAACCTTGCGTACTTATAGATTTACGCTTCTCATTGAGCTCGAGATTAATGTGGGAAGAATAATCAGGAGTTACGCGACCATTTTCGTTACTTTACTTTTATTATAATACTTCGTTGCAGCTTTTCTTCTCTTACATTTTATTCATTCCTTTGCTTCTATCGTTTTACTTCTGCTTTTACTTCTTCCAACCAATGCTCCATTAAAATTTGCTTTATGCATCCAAACTATACGTAATAAAATATTTTTATGCTTCTTCACAGACCGATTCCATCTTTTATCCGGGTAAACAATTTATTTGATTCAAGCGACTACTCGTTTTTTTAAATCAATTACATAATATAAATTTTTCTTTATCTCAAACGAGAATGTATTTTTTTTAATATTAATGGTACTTGATAATCGTAATTGAATAGTCGGTATTTCGAAATTAATTTTTAAACGATATTTTATATTATTATATAAAATTTTTTGTACGCGCTGATTAAAAAATTTTAGATAAATACTTAATATTGACGAACTCGACTATAAATTTAAATCTTATAATTGAATTCTAAATTTCTTAGTTCGAAATAAATCAGAGAATAAATCTTATTAAATTTAATTCAATATATTTTAAATATAATAATATTAAATATTAATACATATAAAAAATATAATTAACTGATAAATATTACTTCGGTACTAAATACTTAATTATATATTATATATTTAAATAATAAACATTTGAATTACAAATACTTAAAAGTAATTTTAAAACTGATTTTTAAAAAAACGTAAAATATACAAAAGAAGTTTGCGCAATTTTACGAAAATAAACTAGCAAAAATATGATTATTATTGATAACGATTTATTTATGAAGAATTATAGAAATACGCACTACTCAACTCTTGAACTCTCTTGAAGAAAAGGTAGGATCTCGGTTCGCTAATTTTTCTATATCTTCGCTTGCTTAATACTAAGTGATATAAATGATGGTTGGTGTTCTTAGACCTTAATACTATGAGTAGGCTATTGCCTAAAATTATTGCACTGTTTAATAGGCGTAATACGCGAAGTCGCGAAATGTAATCACAAAGTTCTTAGCTCGCTCGATTATATTCCGCCATTTCAGGGCTTAACATTTATTTACCGATAAAAATAACTGCTAAATCTTCTATAAGGATGTATTTAAATGCTAGTATTTTATAGTTAATATATAATACTTTAATGCTAATTAACTAATACATCAAATTATATATATAAGTTTCTAAAAAGATGACTTTATATTCCAACTGTATTCTGATACACAATTTTAATAATGGATGTTATAAAAAGAAGTTTATGAATTAACTTGTTCAATTTGTAGTTCGTAAAAGAAATGATGTATTTACCAAGGTATTTTTTTATATAAAATTTTAAGTGATTTTTGTGTAATAATATTGTAATTTCTTTATATTCTTCAAATTAAATTTAATCATAAATTATTAATAACTAATTTAAAAGAAACGGTAGTAGATTGCTACATTGAAAACTTTACCATAAACAGCAAAATAATAAAACTATTTAATTAAACTTTTATAATTTGTTACTTAATTATTTTACCAATAATTATTAAAATGTAACTTGTATCACATTCCTATTTTCTAAAAATAGAATAAAATTATTGCTAATAATAACTAAGATATAAAAGTACCTGAGATAGTAATTTAAAAAAAAAAAATTTGCGAGTATAGCATTATTTCTACTATAGTTATAACTGCATCTTTACATATATAATATTATCCATTTTAGAATAGAAATATATATGCTTTTATTTAATTATTTGAAAATTATAAAATAGATACATATTAATGTTTAGTGTGAACCTTAATAATTAAATAGTTACCATTTATATTTGTTAAATCGGTACCATTTATATTTGTTAAAATTATTATTTTATTCGTGTAAATATGCGTTCGTGCGCGTTTGTACGTGTGTTCGTGAAACCGTGTATTTGTGACTAGGCACGTACGTGTATATACTTGTACATGTGTATTTTTACCGTATGTGCATGCGTACGCTGATACAGCCAAATGATTATTTGCGTGGCAAGGGGTGTTTATCTGTTTATATAAATTCGCATTTATATAAGTACGTAAATCCTTATGTAATCAAGAACGAATAGACCAATTCATGTATGTAAATATCCGTATAAATACGCTATGGTTTGTTTTTATTGCTACAATTGCAACTAATTTTAATAATTCATTTAAAAATAAAAAATTGTTTAAATAAAATATAAATAAAATAACTGGATCAAAGGCATTTATTGATTACCGATAAAAATATTTGCTCTTTATTCTTAAATCAACCGCTAAAAGTGAATCGAAAATGATAATAGATATCGATTGGTATGATCAGCTGTTGCCCCACATTTAATGCTTAAATGTACAAGTTTCGCCCTAACTCGGCACGACTAAAATTCCAGACGACCCGCGTATTCCCAAGGGATAGTTCTGTAAGAGAATTTCTACTTTCTGCTTCTATAAACTCAACACACTAAATTCAACACAAATACCGATTATATTACCATTTTTAAACTTTTTCTTCTTTACTTATTCCGCAAATAAGTATTAATTTATCATTGATTCCATTGATTCATATGGATTATTAATTTAAAGATATGATTTTGAAATATAGTTTATGGTTACCTAAAAGCTATCCATTATTAATACTAATTAAATTTATTTACCTAATATTATCTTGGTTTTTTTAAATTAATTATTATTAATTTTTAATTATTTAAAATATTTTAATTTAAAAATAAGTTTACAAATTATCATAAATATAACGATAATAAAATATAATAATATAATAAAAATGTAAAATAAAAAAATACTTAATATAATTTGTATTTTTAAATATTATAATTTTATGTTTCAATGAACATTTAATTCTTTAATTAATAAATATCATTAGAATGTATATATATATATATATATATATTTAATGAATAAATATATTAAAATTAAAATTATTTATGCGTATATATATAAATACGTAATTTATTTTATTTTATTTGTATTAGTAGTGCGCGCATTAGTCTGAAATTTCTTAGAAATTTAAAACATCGAATAAATAGATATCATTTAATAAAAAAACTTGCAAATTATAATTTACATATCAATGTAATAAATATAAATTTATTGTTATAAATTTTATTTTATAGAAATTATATTATTCGATTATCCTGCAGAATCCCTTAGATATCGATATAATGTATTTGTATTAATTCGAGTTGTACAAACTCGAATATGCACAATTACTGTTAGAAAAAAACGTCTTTTAAAACATTTTCGCTGTTTAATTTATTCTAATAAATATTCTTTTTACGTAGGCAAGCTAAACGTAGAATTAAGATTGATTAAATAATTACGAAAGTACAGAAAGTCAGGAAAGAAAGTATCGAGGAATCCGTCTGACCTAGCCAAGATTACAGCAGAGTTGGAATAAATATCTCACCGAAGAGTACATACAATTCGTAAGAATTTAGATTCGACGAGTGAAATCCACCGTTAGTCCAGGATGTGCAGATCGAATAAACCAATTCCAGTAACCCGATCCCGTATGGTAATGCGGCTGAGTACACGCTCGCGAAACAATGTTTAATCCCTGAGAGAGGGGGTACCCGAGTGGTAAGGCCCGAGTGGCCGTATTGTCATTTTAATAGACGTTATTTGATTTTAAAGTTGAACGAATGCCGCCGCTTGAGTCAGTACTCCCGCGAGGGGCTCTGATTGTCCATCCCCGTCGGCCACCCTACAGCAGAGCCGATAGGGCGACGTCTGCACCCCTGAGCTCTATCATTTCACCCCCATGCCTCTGCTTTCGAAGGCTAGGCTTTTCTTGCCTTGGCACTTTTTCGACCGGTTCAACTTCGAATGCTCTTGTGCTACGTACGATTTTCGGAAAACGAATTGATGATAAGAATGAATACGATACACTGGACTAGTGTCGGAATTTCTGGAATTCTGAAACTTCCCTATCCATTAAATCGGTTTCCATACGGGATTTTAAATAATTTTTATCTCGATGCGTGTGTGTGATATCAAACATCGTGTAATCAATTTTATATTTTTTTATTATTTTATGTATTACGCACCTGCACAGAAATTTTATGTTTTGCTAAATTCAATCTCGTTCTATATATCATGTATGAATACTTTTAAAAATACTTGGCGTATTTTGAAGATTATTTTGATAGTCGATAATGAGATTACACGCAGCGGTGGAGTTAATAAATTAAATTAAAGATTTTATTTATCCTTTTTCTCAAAACAATTTGGATTTATCATTGTTATAAATTGAAAGATCTTACGCGTTCCAGTTATGTCAAAGTTATAAAATTATCTCGATGAATCAATAAAAGCATCTTTTGTCTTACAATAAAAACAGAATAAAGAAAGAAGAAAGATGAAAAGAAACATTTGGATAGTCTCTATGCACTTCAATGAAACGAGTATCGACATATTATGAAGAGACGCGTGGCTCGTCTATAGTGCTTGATTGGCCGCAAAGGGGGTGAAATAGGCTAAAAGGGAGGAAGACGAGGGTGGAAGGCAAAAGGGAATGAGCGAGAAAAGAAGAGAAAGAAAGCGCACCAGTAAACTCGCCTCCAGTAAATAGAGTCTAATCAACTGCGAGGCTCGTCCGATCAGCCAGATTCCAATCCAAAATCTACCCTCTCTTTGCCCTTTTTTCCTTTTCTCGACCCCCGAGTGTGCAAGATTTTCCTTGGGTCAGTTCTGTTTCGCAGTTTCGCTTTTTGCTTACTGTAGGTAGACCGATGACGAGCAAACTTCGTTTCTCTTTCTTCACGCGTTGATATGTTTTTTTTTCATTTTTAACATCAATTTCACGTTCGTGAAGTTCTATTGATAAATTTCAAAATTCTTGTATACGAATAAAATATTGATTCTTAATAATTATCCAAAGGTAAGAAAACATTAATTTTTATTTACGTGTGATCAGTATCTTATGTTTTCATTACTATTATTTATGAATAATGATCGGATATTGTTTATTTTATAATATACATTCGAATGAAATTTTAAATATTTTCAATTAAATCAACGATATATAATTAGCAATTTAGTAAGTACTTTCCATTTATGAACATTCAATTATACATTTTCTATAAAATTTTCTAACTAAAATGAATATGATTTAATTAACAATTATTAATAATTTTATTAAATTTTACGAAGAAAACTTATTATTTGAATAAAATATTTTAATCAATTAATCTCATTATTTTAAACACTGTTATTTTCTTTAAAAAGCATTTGAAAAACTCTTTTTTTTTATTCAAAAAAATATTTTTCTAGTTAACCAATACTTTTTTATTGTAAAATAAAACACTATATTATTCTAAAATAAATATTAAATTTCAAACTTAATAATAAAAACTAAAAATCTAAAAAGAGCAAATAAGATCAATATTATGAAAGTCCTATATAAGTCGAGTAAAACATCATTCACAGATGTGACTTTAACATTATTAATGAGCTAATAAAAGAATTATCTTTATCACAATAAGTCAAGGGTCTTACTTATATACATTTTATTTCACTAATTTAAGTTCATCAAAAGTTATAAAAATAATTAAAGAATATACACATAGATTAATGTTTATATTATTTAAAATCAATTTTATTCAAATTAAAAGATAAATTGATTAAACTACGAAAATCAATAAATAAAAAGACAAAATATTTAAATTCACCTTTATTATATTCATTTCTACAAGTATAAAAATTTAACTTATTTACTCGTGTTGACATAGTAAAAAAGAATAACATTAAATGTACCTCAAGGTATCTACAATTATCCTCGATAGATGTATAGATGTATTTGGATAAACAATAATACACATTTACATTTTATCTTGATTTATTCTTCATTTATAAAATTATGCGCAAATCTCCAAGAACAATTTTTACATTGTATTTGCATTTATTTTAAGTTTATTAAAATAAAACTTGATATGCTAACATCATATCAAGCAGAACATTTATTTAATGCATTTGTCTAAAAATCTAAATAATTAAAGCAAGAAAAAAATAATTATAAATTAGACTTTACTAAGAATTATCTTTTTTTTGTTACAATAGAAATGACTACAAATCTGAAAAAAAGATCACGATTTATTATGTTTCTTTATCCTACGAACGAAGATATTTATAAATTATATAAAAAAATGAAATAGTTATGGAAAAGTATTCAGAAATTTTTTCTTACATATATTTATTTATGTTAATAAAATGACTTATAAAATGACTTAAAATAGGAAAATCCACGCATAAAGTATAATGGACTAATCTAATATACTAGATAATTAGATAATTAAGGACAAAATGGTAAACATTAATGACTATAAAATTAAAAATAATGAAAATATTAGGTAATATACTTAAATGTAAGATAAGAGAATTGTAATATCGTTCGATGGGTCTATTGTGACAATGAACATTATACCTCGACTTCGCAATTTATGTAAGACAATGGCTTCGAAGGCAAACATTCTTTCTCCCTCTTTCTTTATTTTTGTTTCTCTTCACGGACGCACTAAGGCATCAAAGCGACTATGCCTTAGACGGAGTCCAATTGACAGCTTGATTGTTTGCATCTGACTTCTGCCTTTCCACGGATTCGTGGTTGAACAACGACGTGCCATCACGCATTTCAATTGGCTAGATAGATCGCTCTATGCATACTCTATGAATCGGGCTTCGACCTACTCGTATTTAATCCGGCTTCGATTCTACAACAAGCGTCGCTCCAATGAAACTTTCCGCGCCTCGACTGTATCGTTTCGACATCGGATTACATTTCCAACTCAATCAAAGTATATCGGCACTTCGAGAGCATAAATTATACGATAAAGTTTCTAAACTTACTTCAAGAACAAGCTTATCCTTTCTTGGCTTCGTAAAAAAAATCACAAGGTACTGTTTTCACCTCAAGTCTTTTAGCGTATACCTCTTAATTAAAATTGCATTGATTTTCAATTTAGATCATGGTTTCTACACTAGATGTAAATTTTTATTGTTGTATCAGCTTGTTAATAGTGCGTAGTATACGTATAAAGAAAATGTACTATCGTTATAAAAATAAATTAAAAAATTAGATTTACATTATTTATAATTTAATATTGCTTTTAGTTCTAAATAATTATCGCAAAGAAAATATTTAACATATTTGTGAAAAATATCTTCTAAAAAACCTTCTGAAAATTCTTCTAAAAAATCTTCTAAAAAATCTTCTAAAAGTATACAACATATATTTTAATCGATTTTAAACATTGATAAGATTAAACTTGATTTAATTTATCATATAGTTTTTTACTCGTAAATATTGAATAAACAGTTTTTCTTTATTTTGTTCCTGCTTGGAGAAAAAATGCAATAAAAACAAGTTTAGGCTAGAAAACAATTATCGCAGTGACATGTTGTCGTAGTTCTCAAACGATGCACGTTCTTCCTGTTCGACGTTGGAAAAAAATTACGGCAATATCTGACGTGCGAAACAGACTATAAGAAGGGAAAACACCCTCTTACCTTCTGGCTACATAATTATTTACGCGAGCGACTTTTTTTCCTCGCACTTTCACGAGTCGCGCGCGAACGTTTTAATATATTTGCCAGGGAAAGAAGAAAAAAAAGGTACACGAATAAAGATCATACATCAATGTCTCGTTTGACTCTAATGTCTTTTCGCTTACATACTTTTTTCTTTTTCATTGTTGTCAGTGAAATGCATTAGTTACAATTCACGAATCATATGATCGTTAATTTGACTGAACATGTAAATATACGATCGCTCGATACAATTATTGAATTCGTTATAAGATACATTGCATATGTTCTGTAATAAAAAATCATTGATCATCGAAGGAATAAGACATAAAAAATATAATTGTATTCAAATAACAAATTTAATGTCATAATATTTCATGTTTTTTGAAATATTTTAATTTATTTTAAATGAAACATCGTTATAATTTTTCAAAAATATTTATAAATTAAAACTTACTTCAAATATAAACTTTCTCTTAATCATTACTTAATTATTTTTATAATTAATCATTTATTTATGTTCGAATACTAAGCTGAATAAAAATTAAATATTTATAATAATCTTTTCAAACCTCATGCTATATAAAGTTACCATACAACGATAATATTATTATATTTTTCATAGATACTAAATTTATTCTTTTATTATATATTTTTATAAATACATAATCCACATTTCTTTCTATTATAGCTACGTATAATTATTAATTGAAAATAATGAATTCTTTTCCAAATTAATTTAAAAATATGTGTTAAATTCAATTTAAATTGAAATAAAATTATTATACTTATTTATAATATTATTAATAAGTAATCTTAATAAAACTATTAAGAACCACGTTTAAAAAATAAAATTTCAGATGCTTAATATCACAAATTTAAATTCTTCTAACGATACTTTACAGTAAGGCTTAAATATGTGAACAAGGTTAATAAAGTGAAAGCCTGGGGAGTGGTCGCAATAAATATTTTTTGCGAAGTTATCTCAATAAAGTCTCCTAAGTTACCCTATCAAACAACTCGAGTTTCTTGGCTGTGGATATTTATTCTATTCCACAGCGCGATAATTCATTCGCTTATTATTATTTATCTTGAATGACTCCGCACGCGCTTTAGTTTCAACCAAGAAGTAAAAAAGTGGAAGGAGGAAAAGAAAGGGGCGACTTTTCTGCACCCTCGAGCAGCAAAATACCCCGTACCTAAGAAATCAAGGAAATGAGATGAAGCAGGCACCGATAAAAAGAAAAAGGAAAATTCTAGAATCGGACGGAAAGGAAGAAACGATAATGACATAGGAAAATTCACGTGCACTTGATTATTATGATTGTTCCTGACTCCTTTCGACTACACAACCCTCAAATAACTTCGTTTCTCGTTAGTAATGCCCCTTTTGTAGATACTTCGATATATATTTACAGACAGAGATAGAGAAAAAAGTGGCAAAGGAATAGAGAGAAGGAGAGATGTAAATGGAAAAAGAAAGAAGACAAAGTGACAAAAATAAAAAAAATTTTAAAAGTTGAAAAAAAAGTTACATTTATAAATGAAAATATTAAATAAATGAAGAAAAGTTTACATAGATTTATATAAATGCAAATTAAGTTAAACTTTTTAAAAAAAGCAAAAATTCTTTAAAACAGATATTACTTACATATTTTATAAACACTTTTGTTATAATGAATCAATAACAGAGAAAAAAATATTATTTTTTATATTAAATATATTAAAAATGTTTCCGTATTTTTGAAATAGAAAAAAGAATTTATATATCAAAAATATATTTCCCTTTAATATTTTCAAACGAAGCAACATAAATTTCAAAACGAAAGAGTTTTATTCACAATTTATTTTAACACGCAAAAATAATCACGAGTAAGCTTTATCAATTACGATGTCGACTCATTAAATTCTTTATCGGATAATACGTTATTTTTGTCTTTTAACATAGTTCATTTAACCAAAACATTTATTATTCAATTGCCATACATTTTCATGATAAAGCCTTCGTAATAGAGAGGAGCGTTATCAATGACATATACGTGATTATATTTTCTTAGACGAAGATTAAAATGTACGTCTGTGATTCTCTTATCGCGTCAATTACTTACCTTAGCCAACACTGCCTCGAGCGTACGTATCACGACACAGTTTGCCACGCATTTGATTATCAAGGGCCTGAAATTGCGCGGGAAAGGAAAGCCGACACTTCCGTTTTCATCCATCGGGTGAACGACTGAGATGCAATTTCAAAAATTACAGGAGTCTTGCACCGGCACTCGCATTCCTCGCCGAACCGCATCCATGATACGAATACGGCTGCGGCATTCCCGTCTGGATGTGCGCGCGAGTATAACCGGAAGAAAGACGGAAGCGTGCGCAGACTAAGACTTCTCCAAGCGAGATTTATGAAACGCTGCGAGTGTCGGATCGTGTGCGCTCCTCTAAGCTTCCCTCTCCGTCCGAACGAAATTAAATACCTTATATCGTGTATTTAATTACTCGGTTAACGTGCCGAGACGCTCCACTCGAGAAATTTTCTCGAATTTGTCGCAACTTTATAATTCATAGTTGAGAAACTTATAGACTTGTGTCGATCATTGCGAGAACCGCGGCTTTACTCGAGCAAGTTCGAGGTCACGTTATAGAGAATATCCTGTGTTTAACGATAACTCGAGTACTTCTGGGATGATCGAGGTATCTAATGCTTAATACTGGCAACGAAAGAAATTAGAGAAACTAAAAAAGATTATTTTTCAAGATAATGTGTTACTTTTTTTCGTCGACTTTAGAGCGAAGAATTCAAAGTAACAAATTAATTATCGATTCGACCGATAAATATTAAGGATAAAAAATTTGAATGTAAAAAGAAATTTATAACATAATTAAAAAAATGCCTTTGTCATAATTCATTGGAAATAATAAGCATTGATTATTGAAGAATGAGAGGCAGAAGATACGATTGACTTTAAACTATACACAGAACTCGATGCAGCGAACGATACGATTATACCTCCACCTAACTTCACCTAACTTCACCTAACTCCTAACTTCGCATTTCTCGGTTACAAAGTTATATTTTTCGTCTAGAAGTCAAGATACGAATTTAACCCCTTTTCAGCAGGCTTGGAATGCTGGATGCCCCTATACTTATATAAGCAGAAAGAAGGGCTCGTAAAATCTGCCCTCGCGAAGGGTTATCCGACTGATAAGAGTTATCTGGCCGTTCTAATTGAAAGTTAATTGGTCCTGTAGTTGGTCGCGCGGAGGCACACCTTCCTTGCATTTGCTTGTTGCGTATTTCCCGTTGCTCGAGGGCGACAATTTCAAGAATCGATTTTATAACATCTCGACATAATGTGCCCGTATATGCTGCATTGCGCACTCTATCCTATACATATACGAGACTATACTACATATATATATATATATATATATATATATATATTTAATGAGTAAGGGAAAGGGGAGTAGAATGAGTTATTTTAATAGATCTCGAATAAATCAGTATCCGTAATAAATGTGTCCTTTGTTTCTACGATAATTATCACAGTTGGAATCGTAACAAAAAAAGATTCTTAAATGATCTGATACGGTATTTTACTAATTATATCGGTATTTAATAAACACCTTCAAAATTTATTTTTTGAATAGAACGTTCGATAAATATTAAATTAAAATCTGTATTACAATTCTATTAAATATGGTTTGCAAATCAGAAGTAAAGTGCAGTAAGACCAAACTATAATAATGGAAACGCGAAATAGTCAATATTATTATACAGATATGTAGGTGGATCGGTGGTTTGGGCATTTTATACATATCTATTCTCTCTCTCTCTCTCTCTCTCTCTCTCTCTCTCTCTCTTCTACTGTCCCTCTTTCATTCTCCAGCAGTAACTGCAATGCAACCCCACGTGCCGGTAATAAACTGGTTCTTTTAGCTCGCTTAATTTCGAGCTCCCAGCGGAATAGAGCCGCACCTCCGTTCAAGTTCTCTCTCTTGCTTCTATCACATTCGGTTAAACTTATACTATATACAAGAAAGCCAATGTCTCTTAACGGCACATTCTGATTCGTTCTGCCGATTGCCATCCGAACTTTCGGAAATGAGCGCGGCGATTCGAATTCGTTTCCATTGCATATAACAAACGGCATTCGCGACAATTACGGGGATTCATTTGGATTTCACAAAAGATATGAATCAGCAGAGAAACTCTATATATTTTTGAAGTGATAAACGTGACGTTTAATATTATTCTCGTTAACAAAAACATTGTTTTTATGAAAAATCAGAACTTTTATTTATTTAAAAACGTAAAATGTACAATTTTTTCATAGTTTTAAAAAATACATATTTATTAGGTTCTTATATTTTCCTTTGTTCTAATTAGTTGTTGGAATTTATTTGTATACGAGTACGATTACTTATGAGTACAATTAAAAAATTATAATATATATTCAATATTTACCAGTATAAAAATGAAATATTCGCAATTTAATTTAATTCGCATCTTTTCTACCTTAATTTTTATATATCCATATGATACGTCACGTTTATTTTTCGAAGTGCGGTACTCATTTAAAATTCTAAAACTAGTAATAAAATTGTCTTGCGTTGTAAATTAATTTTATATTAATATTAATTCTTATATATTTTTATACTAATTAAGTTAATAAAGTAAATTATTAGTTTATTTGATTTACATAATATATACATAAATGTATGTATATGAATAAACACAAACACACACATATTCATATATATTTATTAATCGATATTATAAATCAAAATAGATTTACGAACGTGAAATTAATAATTCTCAAAATTTTTAATAATGGATGCAGTTAGAATATCGTATAATTTTTTCAAAAATATATTTTAAAAATTATATTTTGATAAAAAGAATATACGAAATTAAAAACTATGCCCAAATCTTACAAAGTGCGATAAATAAAATATAATTCTGTAAGACGATAAAAATTATTATGATTCTTTTAAACCCGTATAAAGTAAGTGCACTTTACCCACTTATCAGGACATGATAACCATATTTCTCGAGCTTCTGATTTACGGTAATTTCATCGTAATTACAAAATATATATATAACAGTTGTGCAGAGATACGTACGTACAGGTACATAAAATTAGAAAAAATTCCTTAAAAATGAAGGGATAACTTATCGTATTTATCGCGTGGTACATTTTAGGATCGTTTATACGGACCGAAAATGTCAAATTATGGTATACAGTTATCAACATCGACAAACCAAACTCGCACATCGGAGAAACGAGTGCGGATAAAAGCGTCGATTGAAATGAAAATAAAAGAAATAAAAGAAAAAGGATAAAAAAAGGAAAAGAAAATTGTCGGGGCGGTGAACTAAAGGGGAAACCGAATCCAAATCCAACGGTTGCATAGATACTAGTGTACTCGAAGCCTGTCGCGAACGCGGCCCATCCATATGTATGATTATCAAGATGGAGTTATCATCGGGAGGAGTCAAAAGAGGAGAAAGAGACGCCGCGAGTTGGAGAAAGGAAGACGATTCTCAAAGAGAGGGGTTGGAGGGGGAAAGGAACACAAAAGGAAGAAGGAGAAAATCGTCGTAGCGCACAGGATCGGAGAAACGGTGAACGGGGAACGGTGAACGGGGAACGGTGAACGGGGAACGGTGAACGGGGAACGGTGAACGGAGAACGGGGAACGGGGAGGAGGGCTATCTCGGAGAAGAGGAAAGACGGGCCCCGCAGTCGGGCGAGTTCACATTTGTGCATTACGCTCACGTGCAACGATACAATAAGGATTCCTCTGTATCGGGGGATGCATGCTAAGTATCGCTCGGTCGCTAGGGCCTGCCGCCGCTTTCGCGGTGTCGTTGCGCCACGACGAGTCGCGAACGTCGACGTCCAGACCCTCGCAGTCCCCTTTTCTTCCCGCGGAGGCTCCAGCTCCTCCAACTTTCCGCTTGGACTTGCTCGCGATAACGGACTTTGTATAACGTCGATGAGAGGGTGGCTAGGGAGGAGGCTTTTTTCGGAGTCGCGTATCAAGCTGCGCGTATCAGCAGTCCGAGGCTAATCAGCAATAACCCAATCAGTATACGAGAGCCCACAAGCCAGATATTTCTGTTCGCTTTTACATTTTTTGACATTTTTTCGCTTCTGCCGCATCTGCATTTCCAGTACAATCTTCACGAGTGCAAATTCTTCATCCGGAGCTCCGTCAATTTTTCTATACGCGCATCCTATACTTTCTCCATTATTATTTCCGCAAACTCGAGAAATAATGGGGGAAACGGTCATTCGTTTTTATTAAAAAAATTAATATTTTCGAAATAAATTCAGAAATCGGTAATGTTGACCAATTTTTCATCGTTATTATAGCAGCAAATATTTCAATGAACAATGAAAATGTTGCTTGAATTAGAATGAATGAAATAAGAGACGTGCAAGCTTCGTCTTAATAATATACAAAATCGTAAACCATTGAAAAATATACGAATTTACGCTTTCGATATCCTAAATATAAACAATGTTAAAATTACAATCTTAAATACAAAAAACACTATCGTTAAAAGAAATTTTTTAATATTGAAAATACTAAGTGTACATTGGTTGGGGTATTAAATCTAAATTAACTTAATAATATCGTTGAATTTAAAAAAATAGTTTTATTATAAAAAATATAAAATTAATTAAAAATTTCTTGATAATTTACATTTCTTTATATTTACCATCGCATGAAAGAAAATAAAAAGAAGTAAACATATTCAGTTGTATGAGTAAAAGAATAATTAATTTATTAAAAAATTAAACCTGAGATTCTTTCTTGCTTTATCTCGTACAATATATTAGATCAAAAGACAAATTAAAAGTGCTTACACGAAGAGATACAAACATAACGATGCCAAGCTCCGGCATAATTTCTAGACGCTGCGGATAACTTTTGCGAGGTGGACCGACCGATCCGCATTAAGATAGGTCTTCGCTAGGGTACTGGCGACTCACTCTCTCTTACTCTCTTTATCTCTATCCTTTTCTTGCACTCGCTCTCCTTCTGGCTTTACTTTGTCATTCCCAGATTCGTAGTGCTTGTTGCACTTTAGTTGCGAAGTCTGACTTTTATTCGCCGGGCTTCTAACTGTGAGTTCATGATATTAGCATATATGCCTCGCACTTTTCATTTACAAAGCGAGGAGATAATTCTGGAAGGAACACTAAATGAACTAAAAATATTGAACTTGTTGACCGTTGCTTTTGTATTACACCTGAATTATAGTATATGCTCGGATGAATCTGAAAATCTTGCCAAAAATATGCTCCTCTTTTTTTACGGACTTCCTTTTTCAAGGTTAGATAATGAATGAAATATTTGTATTTAAAAAAACACATTCTAGAATTCTGATATAAATAACTCCACCGCAAAAAAGAAGAATTTGGCAAAATGGAATCTTATAAAATAATTTTTATTTTTGTGAAATATATTTCGTGCAGATTTGTTTGAATTTTTTCTGATAAAAATATGTGGTACAATTGTTAACTTAATTTCTTTATATATGATGAAACTATTTAATTAAATTATTTTTATTTGATTTTAGTGCTTCGTAATAAAACAACATTTCATTACTGAAAATTTTAATAAAATATTCTTTATAAATTTATTATTTCTTGAAATAATTACCAAATAATTGCTGAATTTATAAAAATTTACTATATAAATATTTAATATGAACATTTTTTAAATAAAATAATACAGTTTCTTACATCAAAGTTATTAAAATCATCAGATAATTACAAAAATTGTAAATATTTGAATTTTTTGAATTAATTTATTTTTTTAAATTTATTTTACAAATACTTATTTGTAAATACTCACAAATTTATAATTTACAACGACATTAGTTTGTGACATATAACGATTGAATGAATTTACAATTCATTCTTCTTATACATACAGGCAATACTCAAATTTATGTATATTTTACATTCTATAAATCCTTAAAACTATCAATATTCGATAATAATAAAGAGAATTTTTTTCAAATTTAACTACATAATAAAAATCAATATTATATAGTAAAATTACAAAGTCTTATTCTTAATTTAAACTATTAACATTAAGAAACTTATAATGATCAATAAAAATACAAAATTTCTTCTTTCTAATTAAGCTGAAATAATCATTGAATTATTGGTTAAAGAATATAAAATAAAATTTGACTTAAAAAAGCCAATTATATTACTACACTAAATTTCACTAAACTTTTATAATAAATCAAAGTTAATTTTTTTATTACTTACACATTTTTTGAATTATTTAAGAGTATTTTTTTTATAAATAAAGTGATATCTTTTTTTAATAAAATAACAAAAAATGATAAATTATTCATGTTAATTAATGACTCTTCAATTTTCACGACCTTACAAATATAAAGCATATGAAATGTAAACTTAAGCATGAAACAATCAATTATAAATTGGCATAATTATTAACGCATTGTTATTACATAATCGTGAATCAAGTGTTGCATTATAAGAAGCCTTTATCGTATGTAACTTATTCAAAACAAACTTTCAAACCACATATTGGATGCATAGACATACAAGAAGTACTTAGAACCCAAGATCTATCCAAATACGACGATAGCTATTATTGATAACATATCAATTTTTATCTATAAATTCGAGATTTGATAGTATTTTTATATTTTTCGTATGCATAATAATAATAATTTTATATTAAATATATTAATCATGGAAAAACTTAGTAGAATTCGATCGATGTGAATCGTAAGCTTCGCTTATGCACGTACTTCAATTATATACGTGTATATATTTAGTTCTGCAATCAGGATCAATTTCCAAAGATTAATCAATCGATCTTCAAAAAACGCTCAAATATAATTAATATAAATTTTAGATTTTATTTAATTAATTATTAATAATATAAAAAACATGAATTTTTTTCTTGTATCATAAAATTTCTTTCTGTATTTATAAAATAGTAAACCTTATAAATTTATTTTTATTCATAATTTATTGTACGAATTTAATTATACTATTTTGAGTTTGTTAAAATTTTAGAAAAAATAAATCATTTATAAACGTGATATATTTTTATATTAAATAAGTAAAAAAAATTGTAATAAAAAAAGAATTCAATAAACAAAGATCATTGAAATTGTATATCCTTTAATTTATTTCCATTTATTAAAATTTAAAAGATCATTTTATTTCAATGTCACTGTAATTGTTAAATGTTACTGTAACGAATGAAATACACGTTTTTCTTTATTTTATACCTCGATCTTTTGCATCCTATAATTTATTCAGAAATGAGCAAGCGACACATAAAATCTATAAGATGCTTGTAACTTCGAGTGTCGTGCGTGGGAAAAAGAAATACAGGCCGAATGTAAATACAGATATAACCTTATCATTGACAATAACATGAATAAAACATGAATGACCCTCGCAAAAGCAATTAATGAAAGAAGCTCGTAGACAAATAATTCTGGTAACCATAAGGGAGAAAAAGTAAGTATATATAACGCAGTGGCTTCGACCGTAATCTTCCCAGGACTCGGCGTGACTCCAAGAAACTTTCGAATTTCGGTGATTTCGAAACGCGCACGTCGAAAACGGTAGCCGGTAACTTCACGCGTCTCATAACAAAGTAGCCACCACAAAAATAACTGCTTCCCTTTCCATTCTTTATTTATCCACGTATTTCTAGCTTGCCTTTTATTACTTTTTTGTTTTTTTTCTTTGGATCTTTTTTTTCATCCGGTAATCGAATCTGGATTTTTCCCGCACTTAGTTTTTATCTTTGAACCTTATTAATTTCCATATTAGTAAAACTTTCCTTGTTTATTCAAAATTTTTTCATTATTTATGCTTTTGGTTATATTATTTATAATTTTCTTTTAAACAACGTTGTAAATATTCGTTTTAATATTTATCGATATAAAAAAGAAATTTCTAGATTTGATAGTAATTTGATGTTTTTTTAACTGTATATTAATTATTAAAATTAATATAAATTTAGTATTTATTATTCGATAATATTATTCGAAATTTTTCTTAATGGAAATCTAAGGTAACGATTATAATTTATTGATTGAGATAATAAATTGAATCGTATAAGATTATATACTAATTGTAAAAGATGAACGAATATTCCGCGAATAAATTCTACTCGCAAATTCTACTCGCTATCGTATATGTTTCAATTGCTTCTAAAAAATATTTGATAGCGGGATAGAACAATATGTAAATTTTATTGAGCAGGACATTAAACGATTAATATTTGATAATTTACAAAGATCAGTTTTCCTCCATAAAGTGGATACGTATAGATTTTTAAGATTTAATGGAACGCTTTTTCGATTGGGTCCGTAAAAAAATCTTATCGTCTTCATAATTCGATCGCAATAAGAATTTCTAAGGAAAGAAGGTTTCGATTAATGTTTTGTTAGTATATTTAGTAAAGGTTTTTTTAACGTAAATTCGACGAGCGAAGGAGACATTGTGAATATTGGAGGGTAAACGATATAAAGTTCGATGAGCGTCGAAGGAATGATTTCTGAAATCACGCGAAGATTCGGGCCGAAAAAACCCCGTGGATGTGAAAAGCACGCGATCGGTCGAAAAAGCTTCGGAAAAACGAAGCGAACGAAGCATGGGAGCATCGGCGAAGGCCGTTGACGTTTCGACGTCAGGTTATCTCCGTTACCGAACGCCGACGTCTCAATCCCGCGCTCGAAGCTCGGGTTTGCGCGCACGTGGTGCGAGCGGCGTTGCTATCGAGGAGCGTCCGGGTGCTCGTAGGCGTATTGGAAATCGTGTTTACAATCGAGCTAACGACTCGGCTTTCCTTCGGCCGATGGGAGGAGCCTCCTCGACGTTCCCTCGGCCCGTCTCGCTCCCCACCAGGGCGGCGTTGCTACGTGCTTATGGGAGCGCGGGGCAGGCGGTGCGGGACATCACGTGACGCGCATCCGAACGTGCTCATTGGTGGGGCGCGCCCTTGGAACGCCCGTCGCCGTCGCGGCGCACTACTCCCACGTCCGGGTCGCGGGGAGAGTACGCGGCCTCTGCCTCAGGTACAGTCCCGTCCAGTCTAGTCCCGCACGAGGCCGAGGCAGGACGCGGGCGCGCGCGCTCGCACCTTATCTCGCTCGCACACACCCGCGCAGGCAGGAGTCGCGCTTTCGGCCCCGGACGTCCGACGAGCCTTGTTGTTTACCTCGCGGCCGGTCACGTGTGACTGCGATGAACGGACGGGACGGCGGCACGCGCGCCTCCTAGGACCCGGGTCCTCGAGTACTCGGTCGCGAGAGTCCTCGCGAGTCCCCCTCTTCACCGGACCGTTTCACCGGACCGTTTCACCGGATCGTTTCACCGGACCGTTTCACCGGATCGTTTCACCGGACCGCTTCACCGGCCCGCTCCGGAGAGTCGGTGCGCGATATCGAGACATGTTGCCCTACCAAGTGGCTATGGACTACGGGGGATTTCAACGGCAGAGTCCCGTGGGCGTCGGGGTTGGCGGCCCTCACCACCAAGGGCCCGCTGGGGCACTCAACATCAACCCCGCGTTCACGCACTCCTGGTTCGTACCGGCGGACCTCTGTGTCCCGTACAAACAGAGTCAGGGTCCTCTTCTCGAGCCAGGGCATGTTGTGTTTATATCTTTTATATTTCTTATTTCTCATGAGTAGCTTGTAAAATGCACCTTTATTACTTTTCCTTATTATTTAACTTACGCTGCCTTGGACGTCTTCTCCTAACTCCGAAAGAACCAACTCCAAAGCAACTTACGAACCACCGCGATTATTTACTAATAATAGCCTACCACCTTATCGCTTATAATAACCGAGAGTCCGAGCACTTTTGAGAGACGCGATTCGTCAAATTTATCGGATGAGCAAATTGATCGAGGACCGCTCGGATATGTATTACAACTTGCTCTTCCAAATCACCAACGTGTCACCTTATAATATCGCTCTCTTTTACGTTGTACAATTCTTAGATAACGCAATCCCTTATCAATTTGACAACCTATCAACGTTTGACATTTTTCATAATCGACTAAAAAATACTACGATTCACTCGTATCTCCTCTGAATTCAATACTATATCTCCAATATATTTTATAAAAGTTATCATTCTTATCTGTAGTGATAATATTTACATGACCTATTCAATATTGATGCAAGTGCTACCAAAATTTTCATTTTTTACTTTCGCATGAGTAAACGACGTGTGTAAGATAACTAAATTGCACGGAATGATTTTCTCACTGTTCGTGAAAAATATAGTTTGCATACTTAAATACGCGTCGTTAAAAATCCCTATTAATTTATACTTTGAACAATTTGCTCGGATGCAACTCATCTTACGTAAGCAATTTAACTCTTTTTTAATATATATATATATATATATATATATATATAAGTGCTTGCATACAGGCTTATAGGCACATACATACGAATCTACATGCGAATTAGATTTTACGGCAACCGAGAATTTTTGATCGTTTCCTCTATAAAAAATTGTGAAAAAATATTTAAAATTTTTTTCATTTTCTTTATGTAATCTATGCAATATTATTTCACCATAGATTTTATATACCTTAACGTATAATTAAAGCATATTTCAACTTCCTTTGGCTAATATAAATGGTGTAATATAAGATATATAAGATATATAAGATATATAAGATATATAAGATATATATTACAAAAAATCAACTAATATATATCACTTAACGATCTTCAAAATTAATTTAAAATTTTTTAATCATTTTTGTCTACTTTATGTTGACGGATTTAGTGATACATCGAATCATTATACTTATATGTCTCGTTATCATAGAATTTTATAATCTATAATATGTATAAGTTAAGAAAAAATGATGAATTACGTAGGTATTTATGTATCAAGCGAAAAGTTAATGTTCAAGTACAAATATGTTTAATTTTTTTAATTATTATGATTTTAATAAAATTAATGATTCATTTTCATTGATACACCTTATTATAATTAATTATATAATATATAACAAAACTTAAAGATCTAATTCTTATTCTTATAAATATAAAGATAAACTCTTTATTTTTTGTATTTAGTTAATATAATGGAATAATTTTTATTTCCTTCAATAAAATTACTTGATAAAGTTGATAAGCAATTACATTAATTAAATTAAATAAAATTCGTTTTTTAAATAATAAAAGAATTTAATATATTACATAGATAGAATCACAATGATTCATAATTTAGATTTTTAAAAGTCTTTAAAAACATTGTATTATATAATTTTTAAAATATAACTATTTTTTAAATATTATTTCAATTTATTTAATATTAATTTTATTTTTTTTAAATATCTACATTTTAATGGTATTTTAATTATCGCTATAAGCTAATCTATTCAAAATGTGCTCTAATAATGAAAAATGAACATATAAACTTTTGAAATATCTTATAAAGTAGTATTGAAAATATTGTTTAATAAATATGCATTTGTTTTGAAAATATTTTATGCTAATTGGATTTACAATTATTCTATACCCCTTTTATATATATATTGGATAACTTCTTTTTCTCATGATAGAATTCTTTTTCACATATTTTATTTTTCTTTTTTATGGTTGCATTCTTTACTTTAAATAATAAATACTTTTTGTTGAATAAAAAATTTTTTTTGAATGTCGATAAATTTTGCGTCATTATTATCGATACGATATGCTTTTTATAAAAATCACGAGTAATAGTCATAACGATTGTAAAACGGTAAAAGTTAAAGCAAGTATAAGAGATATTTTAATCCCTTTAATCTTAAATAAGTGTATATTTAAGTAAACGACAAGACAAAGGAATTTAATAACTCGTATTTTAAAGTATCTATTTTGAAATACATTTGAACAAATTAATAGATAATAAATCTTTACAAATTGCAATGATTTTTTATATAGTTATATGATTAAAAACAGTTACTCTAGATATACAGTACCAAATTTAACAATTGCTTTATATTAATTTCGTATCTTATGCATCAATTATATTTTTAAAATGTATAATAGTTACATTTTTTGGATTATAAAGATTAGTAATAAAGTTAAAATTATATTCTCTTTTAATATCTTCAAAAATATATAAAATTTTTATAAAATAAAATTATTCTATAATATAATAAGTATATATAATTAAAATATAAATATATTTTTTTCCATAAAATTTTAAGTTATATCTACTAGAAATTTTGCCACCGCTTTCTTCAATTATTTTAAAAATTATTGAATAAATTTTTTGATTTTTAATAATTCAATAATTCTTCTTTTTTATATTGTAAACATTCGTCTTTTGTTGAAAAAAGTATACAAATATATGTATCTAATGTATTCATCTTTAATGATAAATATTACTATTAATTACTTACATGGTGTTAATTAATTTAAATCTAACAGAACATTATTCTATGAACATAACGACCACTTGAGTCGAAATATTTGACTTAATCAGTTTTCTATGAATTATAAATTTTAAAAAAAAAAAATTCATGTTTTTTGTTACAGTAAAATATTTCAGTCATTAATAATAATCTTTTGATATTTTAATAATTATAGATGAAAGGATATTTATTTTGACTAATACTATTATAAGAATAATACTATTATATAATAATACTATTATATAGAATTAATAACTTTTAAAAGAACTATATAAAAATAAGGATATTATACTATGCAAATTTTTCTTTGAAACGTATGTTTAAAAAATTATCTATCTAATATGTTTTAAAGAAATAATTGAATCTTCAAATCTAAAAACTTATTTTTATTTATTCTAATAAAAAACAATATATTCACAGAATATATCTTAAATATTTCAACAGATATTCATTAGAAAATTAAATATTTGATCTAAGAATTAGACATTGGTCGTTCATTTAAAACGGCAATTTTTTAAAATACTTTTTTCTAGTCAATTAAAATAATAAAATATAAAATTTCAATTATTACTTATTGATTCTATATTATTATATAGAAAACAGAAGTAGATAACAGATGAACGCACGAATAAATATTATTCGTATTAAATTATATATTAATGATAAACAAACTTACAAATTGAATAAATATTTATCTAATTTAAAAGACTAATTTGATTTATTTACAGAAAATATCAGTATTAGAAAAGAAATTTTTAGAAAAAAAATTTCATGTTTTTAATTCATAAAAATTCCAACTTACGTTTCTATAATTAATTATTTTTATATAAAATGAATGTCTATTTTATTTAATAAAATATTTTAATATAAGAAATTAGTAGATGTTGAGAATTGGTGAATTAATAGTGAATTTTATTCATTTTATAGTAGATCGAATAAATTAATTTAAAAAATAAGTTCAGTATTTAGTAAACAATGCACTAATATCAATTTTTTATATTATATAATTGTTTATTAAGTATAAATTGTACAGTTAACGTAATAAATTTGAATATTATAAAATTATTTGAAAAATTTTTAACAATTGCAATACTAAAACTTAAACAATAGCTGCAGAAAATATCTTGTAGATCCATTTATCACATAAAATGTTTTGCAAACTATATCAATCTTTTTTTTCACCCGTGTAATCACCGATAAGAACTTTAAGTAATAAGTACTTTATTAAATACTTGTGAGTTAAGTATTCTATCATCAAGTTATAAAATAGAAATAATAAAATCGAAGTATTCATTATTTACGGTTAACAATTTTATATATTAAAATGCAACTAGTTAAACAATTGGTTTAATTTATTTATTTCTTTCAACAAATTAATCAATTTTTATAATTTCAAATATTTACATACTGATACTAATCATAAAGTTTTTTATGTATGTTTAACAACATGAATTTTATTTGATAATTAATATTAATTTTTTTATTCTATAATATAATTTTATATTAATGTATTAAAATCATTATGTAACTGATCTTAATAATATTAAACCGTAAATTATGGGACTTGAATTTCAAGTTTTTTTTTGTAAATAAATAAATATATGTTTGTTTCACGGAATATATGATTTTTTTAACTGTATTCATGATTGAATTAATTTATAAATATTAAAATAGAATAAAATATGTTTTATACCGAAAAAGATAACATTTTTAACTTAAATATTTTAGTCTGAAAATTTATTTCATATTTAAAAATTTGTAAAATAAGTTTCAAATATTTATACTTAAAATTTATATTAAAAAAGTAATGTTTTTCTACTCAAGTATTCATCTTAATCATATTTGATAATATCATAAAATATTGATAAATAATTTGATAAAAGTGTAGTTATTTTCTACAAAGTTTTACTAGAATATGCTGTGGTCAATAATAATATTAATAACGATTATTACTCAAATATATAACTTTGTTCGAATCGAATGATAACTATAAATGTAGATTTTTAAATTAAAAAAATATTATTAAATATTTTCTTTTTTGATAAATATTAATAATAACAGAGTAATTAAAGTAACAAAATTTACAATTTGATATTATTATTATAAGCAGAAGTAATTAAAATATAAGATTTAATCATATAATTTTAAAGAATTAATAGACTTTCAATAATAGGTAAATACTTAATACTCACACTTTTTATAATCCACTTTTCTTTTGGTTTTTATGATACATTTTTTATCACTTTCTTGCTCAGTTACTTTTTTAATACATAATAAATAATCAATATAATACTTTATTAAAATAAAAATATTATATATATTACGATTTCAATTTGAAATTTTTTATAAAGTGAGAGTTTTGAAAAAATTAAATTAACGTTAGTAAATTACTAAAGTGTACTTTGTTACTAAATGCTTATTGATTAGGTTTATTTTATAAACACAATTCGTATAACTGGATTCGTATAAACACAAACTTTTTTTTAGAAAACTTGATCTTTATTTTATCAATGACACTAAACTTGTTTATACAAAGTTACATTTTACTTTTTATAAAAGTTTCTTATTATTGTCTCACAATTATATGTTATACGCATTTAGAATATACAGTTATAATGTTTAAAAAATTGTAATTTTTTCTCGGCAACCTAAAATTTTAAATCATGAAAAACAATCTTATCAAATGTTTTAACCACAAGCGTCGCATACATTTCATTTTTACCTTTTGTATCTCTTGTTTTGACATAATAATTTTAATATCCTTCCACAATTTTTCTTCCAACTTTTTCGTAATTTACTTCAACATAAAATAATACACCGCAAAATGAATTTTAATTATATTTCAAATGACACTGATATATGTTGAATATTTCTGTCGAATAATATCACGATACTTTTACCGTGACTTACATGACTTATTTAATGATAAAATTCAGTTTTCTAAATTTTATTTTCATACACAAAAAATATAAAAATAAGTCATCGTACATTTTATTTATTATTAAGATACTACTTACGCTATATAATTAGCTTTATAATTATTATTAAAACTATATCAGTTATAACTGAATTTCTATTATGGATAAAATGCCTTGAATTGCAATTATTAATTAAGATTTTTATTTTCACTTTCATTGTTTACATAACTATACATATGCAAATATCTCGTAAGACAATGAGTATTTTCAATTTTAACTGACGTCATTTTCAATTCAATTAAGCTAAACATAACAATCACGCCATAAAAACCTTCAAGTTTTAATTTAATAAATATAGTTACGTTAAAAGTTCGAGTGAAATTAAAAATCTTATTAATATGTAGACACAAAAATATTTTAAATAAAATGTAAACCTTGATACACTGAAAATAAACTTTTATTTTTGTAATTAATATTATGCATTTTTCACATTTTATTAAGAAATATTTAAAAATAAATTGATTTAAAATAGTCGTGTGCAAATTTGAGTACGAATACAACAAATTTGAGTAAGTTGCATATCCAATATTATCGACTAATGCGTCTCCGTTTATAGCTCCACAAGTTATAATGTACGGCCTAAATATGTAATAAAAATGCGCGTTAGGAAGAAAAAGTTTTTATTGCTTTTCAACGAGCGCAAAACTGTAAGTTATTTGCATCGTAGGCGTGAAACGCTCCTTCGCGAATTAATCGCGAGGAAATCGATTAAAATATCGAATTTGCGGGAACTTAATTAAAAACGACGGACGCACGAATTCGAGAGTTGGTAGATGGCATAAAACGTGAAAAAAAACGCGCGTTCTCGAAGAGTTAAAAAGGAGGAACGTCCGAGGAACATCCGAGGAACATCCGAGGCAGATCCGAGGCAGATCCGAGGCAGATCCGAGGCAGATCCGAGGCAGAACCGTGGCAGATCCGAGGCAGATCCGAGGCAGATCCGAGGCACATCCGAGGCACATCCGAGGCACATCCGAGGCACATGCGAGGCTGATAAATGAGAATTCCGAGCGTGCGAGTAAGTTCAATCTTAACGCGCGAGTCCCATAACAACGCATCGTAATCGAGTGTCCGGGAGCGGGAATGGGAAAGAGGTGTTGACGGCTCCCCGGGTTGCCCCGTCAGCGTGTCAGCGTTCCTTGCGACGTCGTGTACGTACATACGTGCAAAGTTTACGGCTGCGGCGTGACACGCTCTCCACCTTCGGCTGTCCCACACACGCGCATACCCACACCTAGACACATACACTATGCGCTAGGCAGATTCACGTACAGCCCATTGCCAGCCATCAGCGCTTCCCATTATCCACTCGCTGTGACAGAGCTCTCCCGGGACTCGGTGCGTACTCCCTTCGCCTATTCCTTCCTCGCCCTTTTATTTTCTTAGCGCTGCCTCCGTGTGTAAGTGCACCGCGCGCGACCGACACATTCACGATGGTTTACGAGGTCGCGCTACGAACCCGTACTGCGTTGATCACTAGGGGTTGCCACTTTTTATCTCGCGCAGGCCTAATCTTTTTTTCGGCTATGCTCCATTTTACCCTAGTCGTTACCCTACTTTTTACAGTTGTATAGAGGTAATGGTAATTACGATTCTTCGCAAAATACGAATGAACCTCGAAATAAAAGAAAGAAATGATAGAAATTTATTTATCGCGCTTATGACACGGATTTTGTTTGAACGATCGCACTGGAAGTTGCCGCGACAATTGAATCTATTATCGAGAATCGAACGCATTTCGGAAAGAACCACAGAAAAGAGAGCGAGAACGGAGCGAGACGAAGCGACAACGGAGCGAAAACGGAGCGAAAACGGAGCGAAAACGGAGCGAAAACGGAGCGAAATGAGAGAGAGAAGAGAGAGAAAAAAGAGATAAAACAAAGAGAAAGAGGAAAAAGGGGTATGAGAGGATTTAAAGAGGGCTGGTCCGAAATGGTACTTCAGGCGAGATTTCCGGGGATTGATACGACGGCTTGTCCAGCAATTCCAAGACATTTTCTTTATCCTTTTTACAGGTTTTTCACGTCGTATCTTTTAAATAGTCGAAGAGATGATTTTTTCGTTAATTGACTTATTAAATATTTATTTACCCTATTAAGATATTAATGTGGCATCGACAATCAACGTTAAAGATATTTTATAACTACGCGGTAGAAAAAAGCTGCTTGTATTTTGTCATTTTTCTAAGATATAATTAACTTTATACATTTACAGTCGAATTTCAAACTCCTCACATAGTCAATTAAATATTCCAATAAAATAAATATTAAATATAAATAAGGAGATTTAAGACATTTAAACAACTTTTATTCAATTTTATCGTACGTAAAAGTTATTACAATTATCTGCCGTGTAATATATATAATATTTTTTTTAATAAAAAATCGATAAATTATTTTTTATGATTTTATCAATTTTTACTTTATATTTAGTTACCATTTTTTTAAAATTCCATTAATATTTTTATCTCTTTTATTTGTATAGTTTTTTAATATTTCTGATTTATATAAATTGGTATCGTTATTTGTAACATAAACATATTCGATTATTATATATACTGTATAAACATTAATTTAATCAAATTTTTTTATAATAAAAGAATTTACACTTCTTAAATTTATAGAAAAATATTTTTTTTATTAATCTAAATAACAAGACAAAAGTAATTAAAAGTAAGAGTATAATGTTAATTATTAATTGTGTTAATTAATTAATTTAAAAAAATATATAGAATATATCGATTCAAATCATAATCATATTTTAGAAAATTATTTTTGCATAAAAATAGATTATATACATTTTTTAATTAACATTACACGATGGAAGTTATTAAATTTTTTTCACTTACCGTTATTTAAATTAGTTTTCGTACATATTAATTTATTTATAATTTAATTTAAAAATATAGTACGCAATATGTATTGTTTCATTATCTCTAATCAATGCTGGTTCAAACTCATCCTTATTAAATTGCGGTCTATGAGACAAGTTAGTGAAACATAAAACTTTATGGATAAGTGCAGTGTCTCAGACATTCGAGAATATATTTAAATGACTGTATCTGTTATTATAAATGAAAGTATCATAAATTAACTCTTAATAAAAACTACGTAATATATAAGCGATAATTATCACAGCATTTACAAATAATTTTATTGCATGATATATTACGATATCTGATTTACATGATTTACTACGGTATCTAAAAAAAACTCTTAAAAGATACTTTTTAATATATTACCTATGTGTATTGCAAATTTTTCACGATGGGCTAATAAACTTAAACTTGCTTTCACTGTTCGATTATAATTTGGTACTCCGGTCATATTTATTCAACCGAATGCATTTATTTAAAAACTTAAAATTCTTTTAAATGGAACAGAATTAATTAATATAATTTCAAAGTAAATTATATTTCATAATCACAAAGATAACTATTATTGATTAATTTACCTAATATATATCATTATTAAATAGCAATACTAATATATTAAAATTCATATATAATAAAATTTATTAAATGAATTTAATTAATACCAAAAATATTATAAAAATCTTAACGTTTACAGAGAAATATTAGAATAAATCGTTAAATGAACGTATAAGAGTATAATGTGTATTACATAACACATTTCGATATTACGCAATTCGTTTAAGAATTGATGTAAATACAATAAATATGGATAAGTCTGTACTAGATTCAATTAAATATAATTTTTAATGTCTAAACAGATATGTTATTTTAAAAATTATTCAGAATTCTTGCGGTATTTCTATTTTAAAAAATATTCCAGGACAAAATATACTTTAATCGAAATATTAAAACATGCTTAAGTACATAAAGTCATATTCTATAGGTTCCAAACTATGAGTTTATATTAAATTTTTAAATAAAAAAATGAAGCAGATTTAAATATAAAAAGGTTATTTTGGCTGAAATCTTGCATCGAACGGAATGACAATTATAGTTTGACATTAGATTTGAATCACAAGGAAAATACAATAAAAAATTGACGCTATTCGTCGATCAGATTAGATAAATAAAAAACTTGTAGATCACGATTCAGAGTACGATATCGCAAACTCCTGTCGGGTGGACGTTGGATCGCTTGTACAAGGGAAGCGTAGGATACATCCGCTTCGCTTAAAATTACGTCAGCAACTCTTCTAACCATGCTGACAGCAGTACATCGTAGTATATAGATATGTACAACATCACAGTCGGTTACGAATCGAAAATCTCAAAATAACGAATAAAATGAGATATTAAACGATAGGTAAGGAAAAAATGTGCGTGTAGAAAAAAAAATGGAGTTAGAAAAGATAGAATATTAAAGAAGAGATAAAAAGAAGCGTAGAGAGTGAAAAAGAAAATGAAGGTAGAGAAGAAGGTGGAGAAAAGGGAGGAAGTAGCGGAGGAAGAGGAGGAAGAGGTTCGCGATGACGCTTAGATAAGGGAGGGCTTAAAGTCTACGTGATGGGTTTCTCGATGCAAAGAACAAGCCTGAGAACTTTTGGTGAACATACTTTCTCTCTCCCTTTTTCCCTCTCACTCTCTCGTAAAGAGAGGAGCAAAATAGCTAGCGCCACAACCACGGCGACTGAAACAAAATTGAAGTGACCTGCAAGAAAGAAAAGCGCCTCGGTGGGACTCTCACGTCCGATGGCTCGTATCCGGACGTCTCCCTCCGTTCGCCGACTTCCGGGAACGTGAGGCCGTAACTACTTGCGTTTGACTTATACCAGTGCAAGCGGTCACTGATCTCTTCATTTACTTTACCACGTACGGCTTAAGATTGCGGCGCCGCCCGCGTCGATTATGAGACTGACCACAAGATGGGAATCCAGCCTTGATGATCGCAGGCGCAAGCCTATTAAATTTTTTATGGAAACTACCGCAAAACTCCTCGTGCGAAAGCCACGATGGACGACTGCGAGAACATATTCTAATAAAAATCACCGATTTATATATTCTAAGCGAGTTTAATTCCATAATTTCGTATAGATAAATGTACCGAGTCCCATGTAAGGTATTATTCGTTCATTATCGCGGAGGACTGTACTCATTTTCAACCCGTTCGTCGATGAAAAATCAGGAGTTCTCCCGTTTCAACCGATCCAAGGGTGATTTATTTTGAATCGTACGCGATAAACAGCTCCGGCGTGCTCAAGAGACTCGTGCATTTTTAACCAGGTTCGCTACGATCTTCAGCCAACGATCTTCAGCCAACGATCTTCAATCCTAGGACGTGGAATTACAACGCATATTGGAGCTAATTGAATGAATCTCTTGTCTCGGCGGATCTCGCGGTGCAACAGCACCTGAGGGCACGTCTCGAGGTTGAACGTAGCCCCTCTCGGATGGTCAGTGCTACGCACGAGAAGAACGATACGCGCACGTGCGAGGCGCCGAGCCCCTTGTTCCCCTTCTGTGCGCACTTCTGCGAGTCTCCCCGGGGAGTCGTCGGGGAGTCGTCGGGGAGTCGTCGGGGAGTCGTAGTCGGGCGCGCGTACAATACAATGCTCCTAATGTTACTCCGGTTAATGTGGCTCCGGTTTCGACCTCCTTCCCTCTCTCCCGCCTTCTCTAGGACCTATCTCAGCCGTAACGCGACGGCGAACCTCGGCTCGTTTGGAAATGCCATTTCCGATCGTTGTCGATGAGAATACGATGACCATCATCGACCCCCTTGCTCTTGCATTGTACCGCTGATTTAAGCTCCTTGCCTTTTCCGTTTCATCGCACCTTCGCGATATTTCACGATATTTCAGTCGTTCTCCTCGAACTTCGTCAAAGCCTCGATAGCCGCAGCTACGATAAAAGAGAATCGTGGTGTAACTCGCAAAATTACTTCAAAGACTGAAATAACTGGATCCACTCCTCCTCGTTCTATCTTTCACGCCCCTCGATAATGCGTCCGACAAAAATTTTTTCCCTCGAGAAGAAGAGAGGTAAGACGATCCCGAAGATGCACACTTATATAAAAGGCATCTGCAGACGCGTGAAAATAAAATTAAGCCTAACTTTCGGTCAAATTGGTTGAAATTGGGCATCGGAGCAAGGTCCGGACGTTCCCGTGGGGTCGAGAGACGCGTCGATACCCCTTCAAATGTACACGCGCTTATTTTGCTCTTTCTTCAACCCACACATGCTGATTTTTTCTTTTCTGGCTTTTCGCTTCCTCGAATAACGTTATATTTACGTTATATTTATACTGTAAAAAGTATTTGCTTTTCGATATCGACACATATACAATTAATATCCGACGATTGTAATAAACGTAACTTTCACTTATCTCCAAGAAAATCTAAATTTGCTTATTTATTTATTTATTTATATACCAAATTCAAATCATTTTTTATTCAAATAGTATTATAATCGAGATAGATTCCTGAATGGAACGAGTCTTTGATTATGGCTTAATTTTCTTATCTTGTTTGATGATTTGAGTTCGATCGTTCTACGCGTGTTTTTTTTCATCTTCAAATTTTATTTCCATTCGTAAAGAAATTTTATTAACGTTACGATGATAAAATCAAAAGAAAAAATATAAAAAATAACGTAACATAAAAATATTTGAATATTTTATGTTTTCCGTTATTTTTTGATACGCCATAATGTTATGAAATATTTATCGTTAATTTGTAAAAAAAATATTTTTATTTAAATGGGATTTGAGCTTAAAGACATTTTTCTTTTTATGAGGGAAATAATTATAACTTTTAATTTTTAATCCGTACAGATTTCATATTCATTTTAGATATTTATAAACATAACTTATTTTCTTAAGCTATTGAAGAAGTTCATGTTAAAAAATTTGTTAAGGAATCCTATAGAAATTTATTAAAGTTAAAAGTATTTCGACTTACTTATTCTTTTTTTGATTACTATTACATTTGATTCTTGTATATTTAAAGCTTACTTCTTAACCGAAGGTTCTGCGATTTCATAAAAATTTAATAAAATTTTAATGTTTTTTGTTCTTAGATTTCGACTTTTTACTGGTCATTTACATTTCTTCTTATCCTAAATCTTTTGGTAAGATAGTCTTTTAGATGTATGGCAACAGTATGGCGCGTAAATTCGCATCGTCGGACGTGAAATAAAAAGGTGCTTGGCGGATCGAATGTGTGTGAGTGTGTTGGTGTGTGTGTGCAGGCGCGAAATGTTCAGGGTTGCCAAGTGCTATTGGTCCATCTATAATTCAACAGCGGACCATGATGAGGTTATCGCACGAAGCCTTTGGATCTCTTTTCTTATTTTTTTTCGATCTCCCTTGTTTGGCAGTGAATTTTTCCAGTTACTCATTTTCAGCCCTTATGGATAAAAATTTGCTACGTTTAATCGCGTCTCGAATTTTTTAAGTTCTTGCGCATCTTTTTAATATTCAGGGAACATCAAAGTGGCGAAGTCTAACTTTGCGTGCACTCAAAGTGATATAAGTAAGATATATGCAGACGAATATTTCATTGTTTAACGTAACCGAAAATCGACAGAGAGAATTATACATTTAAGATGAGCGCTTAAATTAACATATTAGAAATTTTACCAGATTTGTTTTCATTAAAGCAATGTTGTTTGAATGTTGTTATATTTATGGGATGAAATAATAATATTAAAATAAAATATGAATATTATTATAATAATAAAATCGTGTTTACAAATTTATATTAAACGAGTCGATATTAAAAATTCAAATTAAGTAGATTACGGTAAAGGGAATATAGATAAATTTTCTACGAACTTCTTACATAATAAATCCTATCTCAACTTTTTTAAGATCGACGGTATTTGCACTCGGATGAAAGTAAGTTTTACTTTGATCCGAGCAAAATATTACTCCACAAGAGGGATTACCAAACCAACTTTATGGTAACGGTATAACCGCACAGAGAGATTCAGAGATTATCTTTGACTCGTAAAATCTGAGCGTCTCTCGAGAAAGAAACTGCGAATACCGAATACGATTCGTTGCTTCGACACTTCGCGTACATCGCGCGATGTTCCCAAAGTTGGGTCAACGCGTAACGTCCGGAAAGTCGCGGGTGCCGTCGTTAGTTTGCCAAACACGTCCGATGGCTCTTTGCAGCTCCCGAACTGGTTGTCCCGGAAGCCTGCTACGAAGCACCGTTCACCCATCCTTAAAGCAAATCGCTGTATGAGTAGCTCAAGAATGAGGAAAGGGAGAACAAAGCTCTTCGAGTTCTTCTAGCGCGCGATTTTTTCTCCACTTTTCCTTTCTTTACTTACACACTGCGTTATTGGCTTCTCAGCTATTTTACCTTTCACGATTGGAGAGTCGGGACAACCGTAAATAAAAAAACTACTCGACGGATCTTTTGGGATCTTTTAGAATCTTTTGTTCCCCGATCGTTTCCAAGGAAGCATCGACGTTTCAAGCCGATGAGTATAATCAAAAATATAAGTACAAAACAAGTGCACAAAAGCTGATCTCCTATAAAAATGTGACAAACATTTGACGTAGGAGACAAACATCTCCTAGCCTGAATCGTATAGTTTACCAAAAAATCGTATTTTTATAATTCTGTCTATTGTCCCAAGAAAAGTTATCCGCGTTGTAATTATAAGTTATAGTTAAAACTGAATTTATATAATTCTATGCAATCGTTGTACATTTTATTTACAATCTACCGCTTGATTTATATCCTATACCGCGCGATATATATAACTGTAAATTATTCGATGCGTATAAAAAGTAACTGTTCTTACAGTCACGGTCACTGATCAGCTTGCTATCTATTCTCGCAATGTACCCGTTTCTTCCCCATGCATCGACACTCAAACCAAAACGACGAAACGAAATTACATCGCAGGCACACTTCGGAGTAGAAACGGTCTCGGAAGTGTCTACCTATTGGATATCGTATTTACGACTCCTTTGGAGAATGAGCCAATGCTCGAGCGAGTCCTCGAATGCTCAAGATTTTTGAGGATTTGCGTTGTTAACCGCAGCGCGACGATCCCCGCGGACGAAGCTCTTCCGCACGTCCCCGGGGAGGCATTTCAATCAGGAGGCAGCCAAGTGTATATCGTCTACTCTCGATCGTCTTTTTGCTGAATCGCTAAAATTAATCCACCCCGAGTTTGTCGAATCCGGCGGTATCCGAAACCCAATGTTTTGAGTGTCGTTTGAAAAAATTACTCTTTCTCAGGTCTTGATGCATCGATATTTTTATTACTTAATCGTCAAAATAGCTTCGAGTGATACTTCATGCCAACGTTTTCAAAGTTGTCGTGGATGTTCGAACCTAAAAAATTCGTATATGTCACATTTTGCGGAAACTGCGAATACCGATGCATGAAAAACAGAGTGCAGAATGCTAAGAAAGCGAAAAGTTGCATTGACGAAAAGTAGAGAGGGCCTACGTAAAGTAGAGAGGGAAAGTGTCTTTCATTGTCCCACGGGGAGCGAGAGAATGTAGATTCGGCAAGGGACACTTTTCGTGTGTTTGTTCGTTTTGGTTTCCTCCCCTTTATTTCTGTCGTTCTTTCTCGTGTTCTTGCCACGCTTCTTTGTCGTTTTTCTAAGCGCTCATCTCAACCTTCTCATCTGTAAAGTTCCCGAAGTGACAAGACCGTTTAAGCTTCATTAATTTTTGTTCATCGGAAAGACTTTTTAAATTAATACACATAAATCTAATAAAAAGTTCCGATTATTTTGTCATCTTATATTTTTTATTTTTATTTCATAAATAACGAACATTTATAAATAAAAATACAGGAACGGATCGTTTCATGCTAAAAAAATATAAATTTATATTTTTATAAATTAGATTCATGCGATTGGTGAATACTTATATTATATTTTTCTCTTTGAAAAATATTTAAAACCGATAATGTATGATACATTTTATAACTTAAACAAAATAAATAGTTAAATAATTTTAGTTGGCATTAATCATTTTCTTCAACGCGTTAACATGAGTATAATACTGGACCTAACGAGTGTTTCCGTCGTTTACGTATTTTTCATTCCTTACATTACTCTTCGAGTCACTGTTCCTATTTCTTTTGAACTGTTTTATTATACCTTTTCCTACACACATCCATCTCTGCTGCACATTCGTTTCTTTCTCATTTTCTCAATCTCTCCATCGTTCCTTCGTGCTTCGTCTTCGTTTCCTTCATTTCAGCATATAAGAGAACGAATATTCCCAGGCCCAAAAGGTAAAAGAGACCACGGTGCTACTTCTTTACGACTTTTGTCATGCTCAAGGGTAATGGGCGCCTGGCGTGCGCTCCCAAACTCTCTCGCTCTCTCTCTCTCTCTCTCTCTCTCTCTCTCTTGCTTTCTCTCAGAACGACGGCACGACGTCGTTTTACAGTCGTTAAGCGTAATGAGCCACTAATAAAAAGCCATCTTGTTTTCAACCCTTTCGGGGGTCTTGGAATAGCACATTTAATTGTACTACCTCATTTTTTTGGCCGCATAGTCGCGCATCATGAATGAATGATACGCCGGGGATCTCTACGAGGGAGAATTTTGGACGAGTTGTACGTCTTACATCTAAGAATTCGCTTTAAATAGCTTCGTATTCTTGTTCTTTAAAATTTTAACCTTTTTACGTGCTCGATAAATATATTTATCTCATTATCATTATTATTATTATTATTATTATTATTTAATTTTGTGTAAACACTAAATTAAATAAAAGAGTATTTTAAGGAATTTTAATAATAATGTACAGCAAATATTCGTATTATTTATTACACTATTTATAATTATCCCACGATTAATATTTTGTATAAAAAATATTTCTATAAAATTTTTTTAACTTTTTTGTAAAGATAAAATTAAAATTTTTTATATTTGTAATTTAAATACCTATTAATTTAAAAATTTTAGTTTTCGTAAAGAAAGATCAATTCTAATCTATCGGTACTCACACTTTAGTAATAAGATTTTTAAATATATATACTTTTTTAAATTATAAATTTAGTAATCGTTTTTGGAACACGTTATGTTAAAAATTTATAATTCGAATACTCGATCAGAAATAAATTTTTAGACGATTCTTTAAATTATCGCTAAAATTTTCATAAAAGATACGAGTAATATTAATAACGTTTATTATTACCACAGATTCTCGTACATTTTTTACTATTTGTTTACATTCCCTTTCATCTTAAATATTTTGATAAAACAGTCTTCAAACTGTATCGGAAAAGCATTCTGGCCATGAAGGCAAAAAAAAGCTTGTCGGATAAAAAAATATATACATATATAAGCACGAGAAAGTTGTGGTTATCAAATACTATTGGTCCATCTATAATTCAACGGAGAACCACGGCGAAATAATCGATTGACATCTGTGGTTTTTTCCAGTTTTTTCTCGATCTTTCTCATTTGGCAGTTGATTTTTCTCAGCTTAGCTTAGCTCGTATGGAGAAAAATTAATTACGCCAAATCGAATCTTTTTAATACCTAAAGTATTCGACTCTAACTTTGCATATATATACAAAAGTTATTCGATCGAATTCAGTCGGTTAAATTGCCATTTAGTAATGTAAGAAGCGTTATTTTCGAAAAAAAACGATATTTACTTTATTTTTTTTAAAGTTTAGATTTAAATTGAATTTACTCTTGAAGGTAAAAAGTTTGATACAAAGCTGAAGAAGTGATAAATTCGACTCTCTTTAAAATTTCTCTCATAAATATGTTGGGACTGATAGCGATGAATTAAACATGGATAAATTAGTTGTTACGAACGAGCGTTGGCGCATTACCGAATTGCGAATTAGAATAAAGCTCGAACGCGTTACACTTAACTCTCTGGTCATTACACACCTCGCCCAAAAGTAAGAAAGGTAAGCAAAGGGTAGGGGAGCGAGCGGAGCCAGTACCACTACAAAGACGAGCTCGAACCGTCGCGGCGTCATCGACGCATCCAAGTTGATCGCGTCGCGGACGTAACGCCATGTTCCCACTCGAAAATGCGGGCTGCGCTAATCCCTCTACCTCCGTCGTCGGCTTCCATTGGCCCGACGCCCGCTCGTTTGAGGTAAAACCGGAAGCGCGACCAGCGGCCGCGGGGGGCGTGGCCGGGCTCGCCGTTGCATTCGATCGGATGCACTTACTGGCTATTGCCCGTGCGGTAAACGCGGCCTCGGTGGCGAATTGAATGATGCGCGCCGCTTTGCTCGGTTGCGAGTCCACGTCGCCGGATGAGGGGCAAGTGCCACGCCTCCTCGGCGAACCCATACTTTCGGAAATGCCCAAACGCCGGGGCATCGTGACGCGAGAGACGCGAGAGACGCGAGAGACGCGAGACCCATCATTTTTCACGGCGTCGCGAAAACCACTATGATTTTGATTCTTCGCGAATTATGCGCGAGACGTTGCCGCCTCGATCTTCCCCCTCACCGGATACAAGCCTTTGATTCTCGAACCTTTTTATGAACTTCGTTTCGTCTTTTACGAGTATCGAGACTCATCCAGCTAAAAATTTCGCAACCTTACCATCCACCTTGAATAAATCAACCGAAAGAAGAAAATTACGCGTTTGCTGTTAACATATTAATTAGATTGCGATTTATTATTCACGGTGTACATTTTTCATGTAAAATAGTAGATTCGAGGTTTTATAATCTATAGATTACCGATACATTTGTTGTTATATTTTATACAAATTTATAGTTCAATGTCTAGCTTTCGTATTAATTATATACGTGACAATAATTTTGTATATTCAAAGAACCTTGATAATTCTACATAAATTATCGTAATTAATCGAATTTAATTATGCGGAAAATTTGCTTAATTATATTAAATTCATTTTTTGTAAAAATTTTTATTTAATTTGACGTTATTGATATAAAAATTTATACTTTAATCTAACAATAAGTAAACAACAGTTAATAAATTAAAATTATTACTAACTTTTAATCGACGTACATAAATTAATGAAATCTTTATAAATACAAAATAATTATAATAAATATAAAAATATGTACAAAATCCCGTTTCAATGATAATATCATTTTATTTAAACTTCTTTGGTACTATGTCACATTATTTTGTTCTTCAAATTGAATTTTAACATAACCAAAATAGCGTTTTTTTAAAAAATGATATGCTGTAAAAAAGTATTTAAATACGATTATAAAAAAAATAGTACGTACTTGAACGTACTTGTAAAAAAATGTAAACACGTAGATAACTAATGAAACAATTTATATTCTATAACTTTCTGCGTTTTATTCTACAACAATTTTGTTGTACGATATTTACTTTGTATTAGAATATAATCAATGAACGAATAAATGAACTCGAACGCGTATTCCATAACTCCTTTCACCAAGCTTGCTTTTATCAAATACTATATTTTACAAATATAGTACTCTATACAATAGTTGTGAAATAACTAATTGTGAAACTCGATGCCTCGTTATACATTGAAAATCATCGCAAATGCATAAAATAATCCATCTAATGTTTATTTTAATTATACATGAAATAAAATATTGACAAATGTGGATCCGAAAATCATTGTAATAATGGATCTGATCTTATCCCTTTACAGCATCCTCGAGTTACGAAAAGAAAAAAGCAGAGATGCGGCGAGATCGCGCCGTGGCAAAGAGAACTTTGAGTTCTACGAGTTGGCGAAGATGCTTCCACTGCCAGCCGCCATAACCTCGCAGCTGGACAAAGCCTCGATTATAAGGCTGACGATATCCTACCTCAAATTACGCGACTTCTCGGGTCACGGCGATCCCCCGTGGAGCCGCGACACACCGCCGCCCAATAAATCAGTTAAAGGTCAGTCATTCATAAGTTTTACAATTGCATTGTGTATCTTGCGTGACTTCTTCATTTCAAGAACATTTTTTATATACGTATATATATAAATTATTTGTCTGTAATGTTCAAGGTTTGGTTTTTAAATATTAATGTATGCCTGGTTTTTTGTGGTGCACCGAGGTTTTTTATTTTTAAATTTTTTGTTTCGCTTAATATTAAATGTATAATAAGCACTTTAATGTAATCTAATATCAAAATATTTCAAATTATTTGTTTAATTTAAAAATAATATAATGGTATCTGAAAATGTAAATGAAGTATTTATTACAATAACAACTTAAATAAGAAAATTTGATTTTTACGTAACTCATTCGAATTTATCCAAGTAAAAGAGCAATACGTATTAAAATAATGTTTTGAACGTACAATTTTGTGATAACAATTATTAATATTTTCTATTATAATATTTATTAATAAATATTAGTTTGTAACTGGTGTAATTACTTATGCTTAAAATATGAAATAAATAAAGTAAAATATTATACTATTGTCAATTATTTTGATCAATAGTTTGGTATTAAATTTTCTATAATATTATTGATAAACCCATTATATTTCATTAAAATATAGTTAACACAAAATAAATTAGCTTAAAATAACGTTTATTATAAATAAAGAATGGAGAATCTGTGATATCTATTTAGTTTATAATTTATATTTCATAACAACATATTTTTATTACACTTTAACATTAACAAATAAAAATTTAAATAATAATTTTGTATGATTTTACTTTTAAAGATAATAATATATTATAATAAATTTTCTTTCTATAAAGTTCTATAAAATTAACTAAAAAAATTTTATTAAAATTAATTAAACTTTATAATAAACTATTGTTATTAAATCTTAATAATTATCATGTAGAAATAATTATAGAATAGTTTAATAAAATGTTAGACTTCAAAAGTTGATTGATATAATAATCAACAAAACAAAGTGTAATGAAAACATTAAAAATTCATTGATAACACATAAATTTTACCACGTATTTTGGTTTTGATCTAATCAAGTTGTATTAATGAAAACAAGAATATCCAAACATAAAAGGCAGAAAAAATTCTCATCAAACTTGTACAAAAAAATGTATTAGTGCAAATTGTGGAGACGGAATTAGTACTGAAACAACGTCGAAATAAAGCAAGAAGATAAAGGAAGGTTTTTATTTGTTATCTTCCCACCACACATGCGTCAATCAGTCCAAAAGTATTCGCGTGTATTAATACAACTACAATCGCATATGCGCATGAAAGACACGAGACAGTGGCAAACCGAGTTACCGATTGTACTTTCAGCCACGTCACGTCTCGAATGACGTTGACTTCCAGAAATGATCGACAGAATGAAGAGGTAATTTGGAAAATAAAATATTGAACAAGGGAGGCTTTCAAAAAGCAGTAAATTAAAAATAATATTTAGACAATGAAAGGAAATACAAATTTTTAAATCAAACAATTTAATATTTAAATATATTGAATGTCATATATTGAATTTATGAGTTATCTTAACCATTATTAACTTTTAAAAATTTTTAAATTTAGTATTTTTAATATTATTAAATTTTAGTTTAGCCAAAACTGCACTATCATAAATTTATATTATCTCTTTATTTATTTGTATTATCTCATATATTATTATTTTAATAGCTTAAAAAAATCTTTCGTTTCGTAAATTTAAATTTATATATAAAAAAATATTAATTGTCTTGAAAACGTAAAAGTTTTTTAATTTAGAAAACAACTTATTAAATAAAATACTAAAATCTATAAGAAAACCATTAGTGATTCTTCGTTTCCTTTAACTTTTTAATTATATTTTTTGCATTCGTGTATAATCGTATTTTTAAATCGCTTTAAAGGATATGTATTTGTTTAAAAATGAGTCTAATAAATAAAAACCAATTCTAGTCGTCTCCACTTAATATTCCTCCAGAAAATGTCCACGTACATCTTTCGATATTCTGCGAAATACATAAAGTATGTAAGCATGGAATGTGTGACGTAACGCGTTAGATCAGTAGCCAATGCGTATTCCTATGAAGAGAAATGCTAATTATGAAATTCGTATTCGGTCTTTGACACTCGATTACAAACTACATTGATCAATAGCCAAAGTATTGGCTGTGAGAATTTCAACGATATCATGTAATCATCATCCATGTATAATTTCGCGAATAAACTTTTATTTCATAAATTTCATTTTTAAAAAATGATTGAGTTTAAAATATTAAGTATTCGCGTGATTTTTTTGTAAACTACATCGAATTCAATTTCCTTAAAAAGAAGGACAAGAAAACGACTTCGTAACTACGGTGACAAATTTGCGGAATCCCTGCTTCTCTCAATAATTTCCTTTATAGCTCATAGAAAGTCTACGAGCTAAGGTAAGAGCCTTTAAAGAATACGATTGCACTGAAAATCAAACTGCACCGTTAAAAGTGAACGATGTTTTTATGATTTGGTACATTGAACTAAAAATGACGGAAAGGATGATAGAAAAAGGGAATATCGTGAAAAAGAAATTTATCGGATTAAATAAGATTTTAGCCGAGTGCAGATTTGACGGAGCCTTAGTAAAACAATGTTTCTGATTTACTCACTTCCGCGTCAGTTCGTAAGTAAAAAAATGAAACGCGCATCTCGCGCAATGATCGTCGGTAGATGCTTCCTTAAGCATATAAATCCGATAGCGGGGAAAAATACTCGAGGCTCTGATGGAAAAAGCACCGGCGATCTCCCCGGTCGCATGTTCCTGACGTGTTCATCTTACAAGCGATTGGTCGCGCAAGCGCCAACCAAGAATTGCTGCGCGTGTTCTCCATGTCGACTGCCGATGTCGTGCCGCTGATGGATCAGTCGTTATTTCGTCATCGTCGTTGTCCTTGTCCTCGACGTTCCCTCCAAAGAACCGCGTTCGCGATAAGCCGCGGAATTGTTTAATCAAGCGAAGTTCGGTGCAGTCGCGACAAGGAAATTTACGCGAGCGCAAACGAGTCGCGGGAGAAAAGTGCCGAAAGATCGCCGCCGATACATAGTAATGGAAAATTGTTGCCAATCATCGCGAGATAAGATCGCGACGGAGAGCGGATGACCCACGTTGCTTTTGTTCCTTCTCCTTTTCATTTTCGTGGTTCATTTAACGAAAATAGGGGCGGCAAACTGGACACACGTATAATGGAGTTCTGGGTCGATCGACCGAAAGACCTTCGCTCGACCGCCACCGATAAACGTGGAGTTAGGGACTCGAAATATATACGAGCCGATTGTTAGTGGCGAATGGATTTTTTTTCTAGAAATTTAAAAAGAGCTTCACTAGCTCGTTTGCTCGGAACAAGGACATTTTTTTATCTACCGGCGCACTTTTAAAACGATCGTTCCAACTATATCTTATTTAATTTTACAACAAAAATTTATCCACTTGTATCGTTTGCTGCTCGTATTCGTTTATTTATATATTTTCAAAAGTTTTACGATAAATTTAATTAAAATTGAAATAAATTTCATAAGTAAAATTGAAATAAACTATGGGATTATACAAACATTTTCTAATTTATTAGAAAAGATAATTATTAAATATCATAAATTATTCTTATGAATCATTGATAATCCTCTGATCGCCAGAAGTTTCAGCTATCCGAATATATAAGAATAGGATAAAATGCATTTCAAATAAACGAAGCAACTTAGGAATTCGTAGTATATAACGTAAATACAAGGAAACAGAAGAAAATTGACAATGATTCCCCACATCAAACAAATCAACGTAAAGTTACGTGAACCATTATAATTTTACCCGCAATAAAATTATTCAATATCGAAAAAGTAGCATCATATATATATATATATATCTTTACTGGAACAGAAGCGTTCAGTGGAGGAGATTTCGCAAGAAGCTACACTCGCGTGACAATCAAAAAAATTTCTTTCTCTTTCTCAATCATACGCACACACATGGTCTGTCTTCGGGTTGAGTTAATATTTACCGAGGGGTGTAGTCGGGTCTTGACGCGCTTGCATATATCCCGCCTACCCACATGTAAATCTAATCACGGCAGCCCTAACATTGCTTGCGCCACCGCACTAACAAAACTCTGTTTCTGTAGCCTTACGGTCTCTCTCTCTCTCTCCCTCCCTCTTTATATATTTCGCTCGGTACGTCTATCTATCTTTCTCGTTGCTGCCTTCGCTGGATTCTAGCGTCTGCCTGTAACTAAACTAACGGAATTGAGTTAAGCGTTCGCTCACGCGGCTTTGGTACACACTCCTGCTGTATGCGCCGCGCCCGCAACTTCTCATCAAAGTAAATCCAGTCAACTACTGCTCCGTGTAGAGAGACTGCCTCTATTTCCTCTCTTACTCTTACGCGTTCTATCTCTCTGTGAAACTAATGAACGAAAACGAGTTAAAATCTACCGAAGCCTTTCCCTCCTCGTGAATTTCAACTTCGTTCGACAGAAAGAATGGAATATCTTTTTGTCTTGATGTTAATTTATTTTATATGGTTTTATTTTTTCTATTAGCTATATAAATAATTCTAAACGTAATAAATAAATACAGCTTACTCGAAGGATCGACAAAGTGTTCTTACTTCGCTTAACAAACTTAATTTTTTTTTATATCTTTGAGTACGTACAATATTTTTTTATAAACATTTGTATTTTTTTAGTTAAGTAAATTGCTTTTTTTAATTTCTTACCTGATGAATTATACTAACATTGTATATTTTACATACTACCGTGTTATTTCAAATTTAAATTTGAATTACAAAATTAAAAAATGAAATTAAAGTTTCGTAACTTACTTCCATATTTTTATGATTCGAGCATTTTCTTTATTTTAATTATTATTATTGATATTAATGTTTTACAATTCTAAATTCATGATTACGATACAATTTTTTTTTAATTTTCAATTTAATTTCTTATAAGATAAAATATTTCAAAACATATTTTTTTAATATATCCAAAAAATATTTATGTTTAAAACATCCGTAAAATAATATATAAATTTTTTATAATATTTTATAATATATTTTAGTTTTTTTGATAATATATAAGTATTAAATTTAAGATAGCGTTAACTATTTTTTGTATAAAAATAGTAATGTATAAAAAATATAGCATTAAAATGCATAATAAAATAATAAAGAATCAATTTTATTAAATTATGTAAATAATCGATAAATTAACGCTTTAAAAGCATTAAATGTATATCTTTTACACAAATCCAATAAATGAGTTATATTTTTTATATTACATATAAAAAATTGTATTTTTTCTTACAATGAAATTTAGTATAATTAGAAGTTTCATTGATAAAAAAATAGTATTTAAGTTAATAAAAAGAGAAAAGGATAAAAGAGAAAGAGAGAAACCTTCGACTAGTCGACTTCGTTCGGGACCAACATCGGTAAGGGAGAGAAGAATGACAAGAGAGGGGAGTTTAAACCAGTGTTTAACGTAGTTGGCGGCTAGTTAACGACGGGGGAACAACGGTACAGGGTATGGAAAGACAGCGGTGCTCATTTATAAGAACGCTAACTATTCAAAAACATTATACTTAAACGACAACATAAAATTTTCTGCATCTCCAAAGTTTCGGTCATTACACGAAAATAACGGAACTGGAAAATAGCATTGGTCGACACATCGTCCACTGATTTTTTAATGAACCTAAGATATTATCGTATCTTTGAAACTTTGTTAACCACTGACACCCTTACCGAGTCTATCGAGTTCTAATGGAATACAGGGATTAACCGAATACACCTGACTAATTAAGTAGCTCCTAATTAGATCATCGTCACCAATACCCTAATCAACGCCTCGTTAGTGTCATCCTATTTGCTTGATGCAAATAATATGCTAGCTTGAATTTTCTAAACTAAGGGTTTCATAAAGACCGATGCCCTGATATTTTATACGATTGAAAATTCAAATTTGAAGAGAGAGTAATTTAATTCTTATTGTATTTAAATAGGGGTTGTTTTAATGTTGTTCACTGAGAACTTCGAAGATTCGTGTATATTAAATTTCGACTTTACACTACTAAAAACTTATTTAATATTAGATTAATGAATTAATTTTATGCTTATTGAAATTTGTACATTTACTGATTTATTTACAACTAAATAACTTGACAAACATCTAATTAGGGCTCAATTAATAATAAGTAAAATCTACTTTTTATCAAAGTATTTGTTTTTAAATTTATAATATTATAAATTCTAAAAAGATAAAAGTACAAATAAATTATATATTAATAACATGTATAATAGTGTATTATAAAAATTTTATTTTAATTTATTTACATAATATATATATATATATATATATATATATATATATTCTTGTTATAATTAAAAAAAAATTAATAAAAGCAATTTTGTTTTTAAATTGAGATAATTTGAATTTAAGCATATTATATATGAGAAAACTATCGGTTAGTAATTATTTGAAAAACAAATTAAAATAATTAATTTATTTTTATATAACGATATTTTTTATATAAAAATTTATATATTTTATTATAAATGACAAATATAATTGATATTACTATAAATATAAAATATATTATAATTTACAACGAAAAATAGAAAATATATCCTTCAAACAATATACCTTACGTTTTATGAATAATAAACATGCCTCTTTATATATCAAAAATAAGGATTATAAATAAATATATCATTTTTTTAAATTAATCATTTAAATTAATCATTTCATAATATCTAATTATTACTATTTAATACAATGTTTGATTAAAAATAGAAATAAATATAAGATTTTAATAATTTGAAAAATTTAATATTGTATTATATCTTAATTGTATAACAATGAAAAGGTATATTAAACGAGAATACATAGATATAAATAGGTTGAAATGAATTTGCTAATAGAAACCAAAGTGCCTCTTCCATGGGCTATGGATGTAATCTACTGTAAAATTGCTTCAATAATACAGTCGAGTTTGTTCTACATTGTTCTACATTAATATACATATATACATGCGTGAAACTATGCCAAAACTTAAATATCTTTATTTAATAAGATAAATAATTAAATAATTAGGTTTAATTTAATATTAAATTATATGATATTTATTCAATATTACAAAATATAAAGTTTTTATTACATTCTTATTTAGTTTTAATTAAAAATTTTAAATAATAAAAAATTCTGTAATCAGATATTACTGCAAAACTATTTTAAAACTATGGAGATAAGTTTTAATTTAATAATAAAGCAATAAAATTTATATATATTATAAATATTATAAATATTTATATATATATATATATTGTTTTAGAATCTTATTGAAAATTATATGTACATATTAATGTTTATAACAACTTGTACATAAAGAACAAAGTAGTTTTATAAATCTACTTAAATCTTATTATAATTTATATTTATACGATAAAAGTGTATAATGTTTCTTCTAGATACCGTTATTATATTTATTACATAATCGTTGAATTTAACTATATGCTTTACTTTAACTTATAAATAATCAATACTCTGGGCACTATTCCATCGATTACTGTGAAAATATTGATAGATTGAGATAAAAACTGAATTTAATATTATTATTTGCAAATTTACCTTATGTGAATGACTTTACTTGAGAAAATAATAATTCCAATGAATGTTTTGTAAATATGATAAACCAAATTTCATAATAAAGCTGTATTTTCGTGCATTATAAACTGAATTAAAAGTAGTCGAATTTAAAACTTTATTTGTATTGCTAAATCGTTAACACGAGTTCAAAATGAAAGTTTCAATAGTTAAAGCCAAAAACACCAATTTTTTATATATTTTTATAGATAGATTAGCATAAAATATTATATTATATTATCAAACAAGAATAATAATTTTAGAATATAAATATATAGCAAAATAGCAGCTAAATAAAGTTATCGTACGCACAGATTTAAAATTCGAACTGGCGAATTCGGCGATCCAAATTTATATCATCCGAAAAGTCAGGATAGTATTAAATTAGCGACTTCATCGAGTTCCATGTTATGTAAGTAGCCAAGAGAAATGAGTGGGGAGGGGGAAACGTATTGCTACATGGTGCCGAACGATTAATCTTCATACTCCTAGTCGTATTAGACTCGGCAGTTGCCGGATCTTCCCCCGGGGACGAGCAATAACGTTTCACTCGCATCCGACGCAAAAAAAGAACAAATTTTCAGAAGTTTCCCCTCACCTGTTTCGCGTCCCTGAAACTATTATTAATAAAAGTAATCACTTATGCTAACGAGATCGTTATTGACCATCTGATAAATTTGTTACATAATTCGTTATTATGCTCACAAAAAACGAATTCTATATAGTTACAAAGATTTAATAGAAATTTATTCTCTAATTAATTTATTGTTATACCATTAAAGTTATACAGCTTCTGAGTATGCTTATACCGAAATTTAAAGAAACCTAATTCTTAGAAGTATAAACTTTATAATCTTATTTTTCTAATTTATACGAATTTTTATTTTTAATGTACAAAGAATATTTTTAAATATTTTTTATTTGAGAAAAAAATTCGGAACACTTATTTTTCTGTACATTACGTTTATAGAATTTCAAAAATAATCTATTTATATTCTGTTTTAATCACATCCAATTGTCGATAATTTTTATTTTTTTTAAATGCTGTATTTAAAATAGTGTATCTGGATAATACTTTTTTTTTAATAATAAAGCATTAATATAATACCGTATGCAAATTATTATTTATATTTTAATACTTATATTTATCCTGTAATATGATATAAAAAATAAAGAAGAATGTAAGTTATAAATTCAACTAATATTCATGAAATAAAGTGATTTAATTATTTAAATATGCAACACCCAGATAAACAATAATATTAACTAAAATAATAGAATCGGGATTAGTAATTAGTGATAAAATAAAACGATCATCCAACTAAATATAAACAAAGGCTCGTAAAACATTTAAATAATCCAAGATGCGCTTCCGTACTTTTTCTACTCCATTCATTCTTTCGCATACGAAGTGATTTTTTATGAGGCTTTTTAAGAATCGGGGAAATCCTTGTGGCTGCTCCTAATATATAAACGTGACATGCGAAGCGGGGAGAAATATCTTTTATTTCGAGAAAATCGCCGGAAGGCGATCCCCGACAGTAATCGCGTACGGTTATCGCTCGTCATATCACGAGACCATAGTCACAACAATAAGCCAGTGGCTCTCGCACACGAGCCTTGGGCACAAAGACAACAAATTCAGCTATTTTTCATTAAATCCGGCTCCCGACGGAGCAACCGTAGCCCACCAGGCCGAGGGTGTGATATTACATTATATTCCTCGTATGTTCCTTTTCTCTTCTCTCTCTCTCTCTCTCTCTCTCTCTCTCCCTCTCGCTATCTCCATTTTTCTTTCTTTCTTACTTACGTTCTTTCTATCGCTCATGACTTTATCCTTACGCCTCCCCCGACTTCAGTCAAACGCGAAAACGGAAAAGATTTGAACAAGATCTCCAAAGCTTACGACTATAACATCTCCGATGTTTAATTTATCAGACTTTCAGTTATTTTGATATATAAATGACAAATTATTTTCATCGTGAATCCCGAGTTTCCTTCAAAATTCCATTAGAAAAATACCTTGAACAAAAATTATAGCTAGATAAGCAAAATCTATCTTTATAATTTACGAATTTTTACAAAATAATATTTGTATATGTAAACACTTTAAATAATCATATATACAACAATCAAACTAAAGTTAAATAGAAGCAAAAGTAATTTTTAATTTTTTTTTTCTGATGAGTTACAGTTCATGCGTATGATGAGATTTATTTAAGGATCGAATCAGATTTAAAATAAATTATTATTTAAACTTGTTTTCTACCTTTTTATAACACTTAAAAACTAAATACAAGAAAAAAAATAAAAATTTGTTGAAAATTCTTAAAATTACGTATCTAGTCAGTTTTTTTCAAATGCATTATAAAATAATTCTTACATTGAATACACATCATTAGAATTTTTTAATTATTAAATTACTTGAAAAACGAAAGATAAAACCATATTTCAATTTTCTTCAATAAAAATTGTTATCAATATATACATATTGTATTAGTGAAAATATATAATGGACATACATGGACAGAATGTGCCTTTGCGCATCGACATTTAGAAATTATCTAACGATCCGCAATTTATATTTGAATTATAAATTTTGTCGCAAGAATTTATAAATTAATAATTTTTTAAATGATAAAAATATATCGTACCTTGGATAATCTATAAAAGATTATGACTATGCAATCGTAAATTGATAGAAAATATAAATAACGCGGTAACAGAGATAATTATAAAAACACACAGACTAAACGAACAGAGAATTTATTAAAATATAGTACGTATTCATTAAGCAAGTGTATATAGAAGTTGTAATATCGACAAATATGACAAGTTATAAGGGCACGAATGACTGTATAAGCCATATGTTTGGCAGCATCGAGGAAGAATCCCATTTTAACGTAGAATATAAAGGCACATACGCGCTAATGTCTTCATTCTTATGCGAGTCGCCGTTAATGACGGCGTGACACACGTTTATTATTATTGCACCCCATGAATGAAACCGACTTTTAGCTAAGAGAAGAGTCTTAATATTGCTAATATTCCCTGCGCTGGGGAAAAGCAGACGCAGGAGGGAAGTCATAATGTCGTAAATTGACACTGAGATGATGAAACAGGAGAACGCGCGCGACAGAAAGATGTAGGACTTTTTGCCTTTCCTATAACATTTACTCCGGATTTCTTATTAATAAAGTTCCAACGACGTTTTTCATGGACTCATTCAATTTATCAACGTATGCTTTAAAATTTTTTTACCTAAAATGCAATATTATTTTTTTTAAATTAATTTTCTAAAATTAGTTTGAGAAAAGTTAACAAACTTTAAAAAGCTAAAAGTAAAAATTGTATCAAAGTTACTAATTATACTTATTCGAAAGTATAAATCGAGTGACACCGTTTAAATATGAATTAGCTTTTTATCTTCTTGGCTAATTGGACAATCAATTTATATTTATCTGAAAATAAAGAAACTTCTAATAAGATATAAACGAAATAAGCGTTATAAAATAGTAAAATATGTATCTTTATGAAAAGTTGTTTCTCGACGACAGCTTCCTTCATCATATTTTAATATTTTAATAATACAAGGCGCAAAATCTTCGTAATAACGGCAATTTAATATATAAAATATCATTTGTTCAACAACGAAAGTCACCGGGTTTTATTATTTAGCGCAGCATAGAGTAAAAGACTAAGTACACCATCTTATAAATACAGGTTGCAACAGCCACGGCTTCCTTCTACTCACAAATTCCTTCTCCCGTTTTTATTGATTTTCGCGCGTGATAAGTCGACGGGTCTCAGATGGTCCTCGCTTCGTTACAGTCCGCGAGAAGGTGGCGAGAGGCAGTTAGCCGCTGTTTTTCTATCTTCTGAAAATAAATATCGCTGAGTTATGGAACGAGTAATGGGGGAGGATATAAAACACGCCTTTTGTATTTATCAAAATATTGTGATAACTTTTCTACGAAGACAGCGCGGGTGCAACAGCAACAGCTGAGAAACGGCGATCGCGCGAGCCAAAGGGAAAAAAGAAGCCCGAAAACAGCGTAGCGAAAAGATTTATCGGGAAAGGAAAAGGAAAAGGAAAAGGCATACGGGGATGGAAAGAGGAGGGTGAAAACGGGAGAGTGAAAACGGGAGTGTGAAAACGGCTGGGTGAAAACGGGTGGGTGAAAACGGGAGGGTGAAAACGGGAGGGTGAAAACGGGAGGGTGAAAGGTCGCTTGACCGTCGCCAGCACAAAAGAAGGAACAAGAGTGGGGCGCTGCCAATACTACCGATAGCCTCGGGCTGGTTGCTTTTATTTTCTCTTTCTCTCGCTCGATCGTCGCATCCCCTCGCTGGTCGACGCTCGCCGTTGGCGCGATATTAGCGAAGAGGTGCTTTTTTTACTTACTTTTTCCCCTACTCGGAACCTCCCGCTTACTTCGAGAGCTTTACTTATTTAACGCGCTCGACAACGCTCTTTTACACGCCTCTGCAAATAAGACCGATGACAGCTTAAAGGGTTCACGGCTGCTTTAGGAAACTTCGTACTTTATATATTATCGGTTTTATGCTACTCCTACGTTTACGATTGCTACATTATGAATTTACATTTTCTTTTCAATTCGTTATATTTAGAACTATATTTCAAACTTTCTATTGGGCTACATGAAAAAAATGTTTCCCAAAAACTTTTTACGATACAATGTTTACTTACTGCGTAAACAACAATAGCTATTTTAATAGCAACAATTTTAATTTGAAAAAACACTACTGACTTTATGTTTAGATCGAATATGCGATAAAATGTATATTATTATTTTTCGTTACTTCGAGATGATCTCGATTATATTAATATTTGAGTGTAAAATGAACTTTTGCGCGTGTAAAACGTCACAATAGAGTAAGATGATTCCCTGTAAAAATATTTTTAAATTTATGCGAACAAAATTTATCTTGAATCATAATAATGGTTTATTATCGATCAATTTATTAATTTTTAAAATGGATTTCTGCGATTTATAAGTAAGTTAACCGTTCTGTTTTCAACGAGGTAATCATAGTTGTTACTACAAGATCAGATACAGCGATACAATGAAATTATTATTTCCTTACCGTCGATAAATGACGAGTCCAAATGTGCTGTAATCCAACCATACTGCTTAACTTTACGATAAAAAACAAGCAAAGGTGAACGAATCGAATATAAGATAAAATCGATAAAATTTACCATCGCTTCAAAACTATAATAAATCAATGTTCACGAAACCGAAAGACTTGATAAATAAAATCATTTATAATATATGATTATGTGAAAACACGCAAAATTCCATAAATGTTGTCGAAAAATGTTGTCTTACAATTTCATCGCCGTGACAATAAAAAGAAAATGAAATAGACATAAAAAAAATTCGGAATCCTATTATCCACACAGGGTATGGTAAAAACAGGCGTTTTGCGTTTTCCCATCGCTGGAACCAGACCGAGAAAAATATTGAATAGGCGCAGGCTCGATCGCAGCGTTAGGAGTTGATTAGAATTCGATACGCTGGTTATCGAATCAGCTGGTTAAAAGGGAGAAATGAATTCGGCCTCGGCATCTCTGCGCCCGTTCAACCCGTTCAACCCGTTCTTCCTCGACCCTTTTCCAGGCTTTTCCGTGCTTTCGTTTGGCAAACAAACCACACGCTCCTTTTCTCTCGCTCGCTTCTTCGTACTCCTTACCGTAATAATAATCCAGGCACCCTTCGACCACCGCGCACCCGATCCCCTTAATCAAAGACTTAGGAAGACTCGATCAAACTCGTCCGCGAGGAGCGCCACGGCTTAATCTTCCTAACTTCTGCCCGGGGATGAGAGCCTGGCTCTTCTTACCCTCGTTTCCCACTCGGTTACTTTTTCGCTGGGGCAGCTCGAACGATGAGTTTCTTCTTGATATTTCGGCAATCAGCTCGAACCCGAATCATTTCAGTCCGTTATGTATGTATGACCGACGCGTACGACTTAATCCAAGCGTTCGGACCGATCCTACGTCTACGCTAATCCCACTGGGTTACCTACTTCGCGAACCTTTGTCCACTTATGTATATGTATGAATGCTCGCAAGCAAACGGAACTGTCCTGCTTTTTCTATTAAGGCTTACTTGTTATATCGATCTCTTAGACTTTTCCAGAAAGCGTTTCTGTAATTATTATTATCTTTTATAATAAATTAACACAATATTGCATTCAATTGTTCATTTAAATAAATCACACCGCTTCGAATAATATTAATTATAAACATATTTTTCATAAGTTTTGTGTCTTACTTTAATAGTACAGTTGTCTTTTTCTTTCCGTTAAAATGAAACAAAGTAAGCGCCGTTTATACATATTTAATATCCATATTACGCTTTAGTTTTTATTACGGTGATGATTTTGATATAATTCCACTCTCGCTTTCCCTTCGTACATTTACATTTAGCCTATCTGCACGGTACAGATTTCACGTAGTGTTTGCCTTTAACTGTGCACAGCGTTAATACCAAATTTCTTGAAAATATTTATTTCAAAAGAAACCTATACTATATTTGTATCAAAGATTACTCGCTCTCTGAAAATAAAGTAAACTTTCTTACTTGTTAAGTTTTAATTATTACAATTAATATAATACCGTAAAAAATTATTGACGATGCTCATCGCTTCTTTTCTCGACAGGTGCAAATAGAGTCAGGTCACCAGCATCGCTAGCTGTGGACATGTTCGAACAGCATCAAGGCACCCACATCCTACAGGTAATTCATAAATAAGTTATTACCGTGCATCGGTAAGATAAATTTCATTGCATAAAAAAATTAGTAAAATCTTTATAACTTTTTCATCCGAATAATTTTCACTCCGCCTTGTTTCAGTCGCTGGACGGTTTTGCAATGGCTGTAGCAGCTGATGGACGGTTTCTGTATATTTCCGAGACTGTTTCCATTTACCTTGGTCTCTCCCAGGTGAGTTTCTTAATGTGTCCTTTGCGCATTTCTCAGTGCGAAGATAAAAGTCAACGAAATGTAAAGCAGAAAGCACGTACGAATGAATGGAATGGACGAACGGCATCCAAAGAAAATTGAAAAATACCTAGCTTAGAAAAATTCAGCCATTATTAAGAAACTTTACTCGAGTAATTAATAAATTTAAATTACACATATTCATAAATAAATCAAACATTCATTTTATTAATATGCTATAAATCTTTTAAATCGAGTTTTTATTTAAAAAATTATAAAACATTTAGAGTGAATTTTTATTATATAAAAATGTTTTTTAATTTTTAAATTGCGTAAATTGTTGATCATTCATAATTTTTTATATTTTTTATAATTTCAATTTCAATTTAAATATCAATTTTTAATGGATTGAAAAATCATTGATATTTTTTTTGTTTTTTTTTCAAAAGATTTTGTTGAAAACATATAATTATATAGAAAAACGTATAATTTAAAACCAATAACCTTTCATTTACTATAATTACATTGTTCATCGATTGTAATTATTGAAGTTTTTTTTAATGTATACCATCGCGATCGATTACAATTATTTCGATTATACATTTTTTTCTAATATTTTTAACTATTAAGAATTAGTACTTTTCTTATAAATTTATATTTAATGTAAGCGATATTAAGAAATGATATTTCAATCTTCTCGCAAATGATGGAATTTAGATTAGTACCATTTTTCCAAAATTTTTTTATCTTGAATAATAAAAATTTACTATTTTTTTTTTAATAATTTTGTAGTTTCTTTATCGTTATCCTGATAAAATATATTAAAAAGACAAATAATTTTGAATTTATTTAGATTAATATTGCGATATAAATCATAAAATAATATACTTCTACGAATACGTGAATATAATATATTAAATCTATCTTCATTTTTTCACGAAAAATTAAAATTTTAAACCGAATATAATTTTATCTAAAATAGTTTATCATATGCATAAATTAAATATTACTTTGAAAAAATACCAAAATGACAAAAATATATTATGTAATAACACGTTATTATAAATATTGAATTAGCAATTCAATTATTATTTGTATGTTTATAAAAAAGAGTTTTATATTTATTCATAAGTTTTTTTTAGAATAATTTTATATCTTTTTTCTTCTTAATGTTACGGTACGATTTATGAAAAAATTTTGCAAGCAATTTTAAACTATGTTAATTAGCGAATAAACTTAGGAAAACTGAAAAAAAGAAACATCGGAACAAATATATCAAAAATTTACAGAAAAAATTACTTATAGAAGATTGCAAAGTAAAAATGAAAAAAAAAGATTTTAAAAATACATCATAATAAAAAGTCTAAGTTAAACTCGTACGCAAAAAGGTAAAAACCGAGAAGAAAACAGAAATACGAAATGGTAACCGATGTATCGCTGTCTCAACTTTTATTTTACGAGCGCTTCTCTCGGAGAAGCTCTTGCTTCGTTTTGCGAATACTCGTTGGAGAACTTGGTTCGCGCAAGCAGACGATAGATGTAAAAAGTCAGAGAGAATGTAGGTGGAATGAAAAAAGCAAAGGAGTAAAAGGGACGGATGGATAACGGTGTCCGAGGGACGGAAAGGAGAATACTGCGCGGAATAGTGCGCGCAGTCGGTAGAAAAAGGAAGAGTAAAACGAACCGACCAAATTAAAGCCACCGCCACTAGTGCCGCTCAGGAGAATAAGGAGAGGGAAGAGATGGCGGTAGGAGGAGGAACGAAGGCGGTGGAACGGCAGAGGTCGAAACGAAGCTGAGGCACATGTAAAACTGTGTGTGCACGTCGAGGGGTGGCGCGTGACAGAGAGAAACGTCGACTCGCTCTCTCTCTCTCTCTCTCTCTCTCTCTCACTCTCGCTCGTTTCGCGCAAGAGCGAGGGAGTCTCGGGAAGGTGACGAGAAGAGAGAAAGAAGAAGAGGTCAAGGGAGAAAGAGGAAAGAGAAGATTGTACGCGAGCGGCGGCCATATTGGGTGTGCAGCAGGCGCCTGTAAGTAGGAGAGAAAGAACGAGAGAGACGAGAGCGAGTGGAAGGGCGAAAAGAGAGGCACAGCAGGAGCCGAACGAGGGAAGGGAGAAAGCAAGCGGGGTGGGTGCGTTCGTTCGCTGGTCTCGCGATGCCGCTCACGTAGTCTCTGCACGGCGGCGTGTTCGCCATTCCTAATGCCACCGAGCCTAACCCCGACGAAGGTGGACCCCGGGATATATACGCGGAGCGCGAGAGAGAGCGCCGGAGAGAGCGAGAAGAGTGGGAGACAGATAGGCAGACAAAGATAGAGACAGATATAGAAAACGTGAGAGACGAAGACGGAGAGGTGACTAGAGGAAAGGGGAGGGGGAGGAAAGTGGTACCGATCCGATGGTACCACGAGAGGAAGAGAGACCGAGAGTTGTAGGGCAATCAATAGGGTGTTTCGGGGATTCTGGAAACTGCCGCGGCGTCGTCGTCGCCGACATCGACGTCAACGATGTCGTGTCACAAACATGGCCGCGTCCACTTTTGATCAAACCCGACGAATTTGCTTCTTTATACGAAATACCAACCAACGAACTTCTTGTAATTATTATTGATCGTACAACTACGATTTCAGGAAGCGAGAGGATCCTTCGATACCGCGAACTCTACTCCTGGCTTCTTTAATCGAGTACTTTTTAATGGAGAAAAAGAGGAAAAAGAGGAAAAAGAGGAAAAAGAGGAGAAGCACCGAAAGTCTATAATTGGTTAATTAGTAAAAGCAGCGCGTGCGGATCCTGGTTGATTTTCAAATAACATTGGTGCGCTCAAGAACCGTACATTGATATTTTACCGAGGGGAGCTCGAGAAATATTCAGATTTCGATTGATAATATACCGAGAGAATAATATAATCTGGTATTGAAAGAACCCGTTGATGCAGACGATAAGGATACCGCAATTAATAATTTTTACAAATTTAAATCTTCGTTCGCATTCTTATTCAAAACTTTTTTCTAACGATGAAACTCGCGCAAACGATAAAACTACGTCTTTTCATAAAAGAATCATCGACCGCAATTTGGTATAAATAAAAAATATATTACAATTTTGAATTATCACTTTATTTTAGAATTTTATCATAATCGTTTTTTATAAAATACATTTAAAAATACATTTAAAAATACATTTAAATATAATAACGAATTAACTAGACAAAGGCAAAAACGTAGAATGGATCTGCCGATCAATATTTCTATAGACAAGACTTAAAATTCAGTATCGCGGATATTTTAGCGATGTTCATAAATCTATCGGTCACTCGGCTAACGAGAGAAGGGAAAAATCCGATCGTTCCAAAAAGACGTTCCATCCTAACACTTGATCATCATCGGTCACAGAAAAGTAAACGTAAGAACGAAAAAAACGAGAAAAAGGAAAAAAAGGAAAAAAGTCCAAGATGTGCAGAGCAACGGAGTGAACACGATCTAATGAAGACGCACAGGACTACGAACGGGCATCGATTTATTATTCGCGTCGCGATGTCGCGGAATCGACGCCTCATTGTCGGTGCCTCCCTGCAGCCATGTTCAACTCGGCCTAGGAATCACTTGGTTGCAGCCATTCCATTAAACGCCTTCGCTTTCTCGTTTCATTTAGTTTCCGCTTTCTAGGACAGCAACGCTGGTGACTTCTTTTTTCTCCTTTACTCTTCTATTTAAATCAACTTGTACGAACGAATTTTTTTTCTTAAAAGTGCATCAGCTATAGTATTTGTAAAACCATTCCACGATTAAGGACATATCTTTATACATTGTTTTGACAGTTTATGCAAACACACTCGATGTTCAATAATACATTCTTACGTCAAATTTATTTTTTAAAACAAATTCAGATGTAAAAATTCGTTACGATGCTATTCTATTAAATATGCTATCAAAATATGATTTTTTTCTTTTTCGCCCCCTTTTTTTTCATTTATCTATTTTAAATTTTAACGATTGTATATTATATTCGCAAATTATACAACTTTTTACATAATAAATATTACCTAAAATAATTTACAATTTAATTATTAATGTTGATATTATTTAATTTATATTGAATGCGGTTTCTGAAAAATACTAGCTTATTTTTTAAATAATCGAATAATAAACGGTAATATTATTAAATAAACATTTTTGTAATTTATAATGGTTAATGGAAATTTCAACGGATATTTCGGTCAGTATGGAGTGGTTACTTACAAAAGCTCTCTTTTTCTCTTAAATAAGTTACATTTCAGAAGCTTTCACTAGTATATAAAAAACAGTTATTTCACCCCTGAAGTACCTCATAACTGCCTAAATAGCTGTGTGACAAAAAGACCCTTATTTGTACTGTAAAAAGCGCTTTCGTTCGAGGTGTTAGTAAAAGTACGAAGAAATTACCCTTTACATATTAAAAATAAGTGCACTCAAGGTATAGTCCACATTAATTTTTAGTTTATTCCAATGTTATTGTTATAAGTGTAAAAAATGATTACTCGTTTGTAATTTTTTTTTTAATTTGTATAAAGAAATGCAACTATATTATATTATATTACTTATGGTATTTCTTAAGATGTAATAAAATTAAATAAAATTATGATATCTATTATTACGCATAAAATTAAATTTTTTCTCTTTATAATATATAAAAAAATTATATTTATTAATGATATTTATTTGTAAGAAAAATTTATTATAAAAAATAATCTAACAAGTTTTTTAAATAATTTTACTTGCGATTTATTAGAAAATTAGACTTATGCCGAATGAATTAAAATTATAAATTTTAATTACTATTTCTAATTTTTGTCGATAATAATTATACAAATAATTTAATAAGCTATACGGTAGTACGTAAAATAATAAAAAAAGTTTACTTCATAAAATTAAACATACATTTTCATATTATATTCGCAAAAAATATCTTTTAACTATTAATATTTTATTAACGAATACTATATATTAAAAAATTGATTAAAGTATTTGTAAATAGCATGTGTTTTAATGACCTATTCAACTTTAAATCTGACGGTAGCCGGATACGATGCTAACTTTCCATTTACCCGCTTTCTAATTTAATCAGTAGAATATTTGATTGTAAATAATTTCCTAATAAAATAGACACGATTGTTCTTTTATTGAAGTAATTTTACTTTTTAATTCATATACACTTTACAATGCCTATGTATTTTAAAGATGTTTTAAGATTTATAAAAAACTGAAAATATTAACAAAAAATGTATGTTGGTATAAATTTTTAAATACAAATATTTAATTAAATTTTTTATTGCAGTTGTTAATATCTGATTGCAATTATGAATAAGTAATCTAATTCATAGTTAAAAGAATTATATATAATATCTAAAATAAAAAAATTTTTAATAAAAAAATTAATTTTATATTCTAATGTATTAAGTAATACATTTTTTATTTTTTTTGGTTTTAAAATGTATAGTTGTTGAAAAAATTTAAAAATATAAATTTGAAGTAATTAGATGTAACGTGAAAAATTTTTAATATTGTAAGTTACTAGTTCTAAAAATGTAAGATAAACATTACATTAAATTATTTTTATTTAATATAATTACCGTTATCTTTTATATTTATTTCATTTTAATGAATTAAAATTTCTACTTGAATATCTTGAATTAGTTTTTTAAAACTTTTTATTCTTGATAAAAGAAACGTATTTCTAAAAACATATTATTTTGCAACTGAAAAATTATTATTACACATATAACTTACTCGTTTTAATTATTTTTAATACTTATCTTTTTATTTTTATCAATTTAAGTTACAATTTTAACAAAGATATGCTTCAATCGCAAAAAATATGTTCCGTTAAAATGAAACAATTTAAATTTTAAATTATACAAATAATTTAATAAATTTTTAAAGTTAGACTTTTATAATTTTGAAAAAATTAAGATTCTAAATAAATAAAAATTTGATTGTCAAAAGATATTAAGTTGAATTTAAAAATTGGTTAACCGTTTTAGGAAAAATGATTCTATTTATTCGTTTAATAAAATTTATATCCAAAAACATAAATACCATACTTTTTTACATAATTTCAACAATATTTAGGTGAACGAAAAACATTTTATTAAATTTTACAAAAAAAGTTGATCGTAATTAATTAGATTTTTCGTTTTTATCGATTCGAGCATTTATATCTGAAATTCCATACTCGCACGTTTCAGGCCCCAATTCATTTGATCGTACCTTCGAATAGTAGCTCATAGCATAAATTATGATCATGCGCGTACGAAGAATATTATGACTAAAAGAACTTCTTGCTCCGGAAGTCGTTGCCTACGGAGTTTTGTTAAGCTTAGCTTTGCTCGTCCGTGGCGAATGATTTTGTCAAGGTAATTGCATTTATTATCCCGATCGATCCCCTTTCTTCAAAAGTCACCGAATGAAGTACATGTCGAAAAAATGAAAGATTAAAAATATAGCGTGTACCTATTAAATAGTTTACAAAAGGAATACTAAATATAAATTACGAAATATATCATCGCAAAATAATATCTTTTAAATTCAATTAAAACGTAACTTTAAATAGAATTTGTAACTTGCAGTTGTCTTAATAATATATTTTAAACGAATAAACAAATTGGATAGTCTTCTAATATAGAACATACAAAAAAGAACTCATAAAAAAGAAAGAACAAATTATAAGATATTTCAATAAACGAAGATATCAAAGTTTACAACAAATACTCTATAAGTAAAACGAAGAAAGAAAGAAAGAAACAGAAAAAAGAGACCGTTTTCATCGTCGTGTCGTCATGTGGACATCGGTACACATACATCGATGCGCCATCGGATTTTTATTAACTTGGCTCGTATTCCAGGCGCGTATGTTCTCTTCGAGGAATCGATCCTGTACGTATACGAGGTCACGAAATTCATAGACGGATCGAGCGAACCGCTCGGTGTGAAGGAAGACGCGGTCGAAGGTGAAATCACGATGAGCCTTCACGCGGAACGGATAATCAATCGGACCCAGAAATTCACTATTTCGAATACTCTTCAAACACCAAAATTTATATCTATCAAAAATTTATATATGTAAAAATTTAATTACGATTAACAGCAGTGATCGATAAATTTTTACAATTTACAATTTTGTTTGCTCTCTTTAAAACGATCCGTTTAATGTTTTATAGAAATTTTGCATTGATAATATAAAATATTTAAATTAATGATAATTATAATTTGATAAGATTCGTACGAAAATAAACTATTTATACTTGAATATTCTAAAATCATATCGAATGCGTTAATACTTTACAAACTTGGAAAATGGAAGACCATCGTCTAAGACGTAAATTATTTAACGACAAGAATTCTTTTTTGACAATAAATTTCACAAAAAAATTGATTAAAAAAATGTCGATATTACATTCTTGAAAATAATTGAAATTTACAATAGTCTTTGGATTAAAACAACATATTTATCGGTAAAAAAAAAAATCTCCAATTATTTGAGTTTGTAAAAAATTACGGTAATTATTGGAATTTATTTGAAAACGTGTCTACACATAAAATTTAAGGTCAGAGGACATAATCGAGACTGGTGAAAAAGGGTTGGCGGTGGAAAACCGGTATCGTAAAGGTATCGTAAAGCTCTTGCTTGGTTTGATTGCAGGTGGAGATGACGGGCTCGAGTATATTCGACTACGTACACCAGCACGACCACGCGGAGGTCGCGGAGCAGCTCGGTCTCGGGCTAACCAGCTCGACCTCGTCCTCGGGACCGCACTCCTCCAGTTCGGGACTGGCCTCACCGAGCAGCGGCGCATCCGAGGAACACGGTTCGTCATCAACTGCGAACCCCGACGGTATTTTCAGTTGATTTCCAGTAAAGTCGGAGGCCGTCAGTGCGTCGAGCGTCGAGCGTCGCAAACAGACGCGCTCGCACCGTTCGGTTCATTTAATACTGGAAACGTTGGCTGTCTTACTTTTTTTTTGCCAAATTTATCCAAAGTTCAGAGTTTTTTTATTTTCTTTATGTAAATCGAAACTGTCGTTACAAAAGAAAAAATTCAGCCAATCGCTTACTTTCATACCTTATTTGCGTAAACTCAATATTATACTCTTATCTTTCGATAAGGCAGCCATATTTTTTCTGTTTTATTTTATTCAACTTGTAATATACTTTGGTTTTATATAAATAGTCATTTATTTTATAAAATTATTTTTATTAAATTTTTATTAAAGAATATTATAAAAATCATAAAATTTGTATAAATATTTGTATAAATTCAAAGGTATTAAAAATATTTAAAATAATATCAAACTATCGTTTTAAAACAGTTTAAAGAAACGTAAACTATTTTATAAACGTAAAGGAAAATATACGGAATGTGGTTTAAAATTGAACGAAGCTGTGAAAAGTGAAAAGGTTGCCGCTGAAAATGAAACAAGAGTTATCCCGGAGAGCAGATCGTCGAGAGCAGATCGTCCGATGATCGATCGGTCGTTATTCCGCGCGGAGCATCGAATCGGAAACGTTCTCGCGACCATCTTCCGAGCAATTAAGCGCACGTGCACGAATGCATAAGAGCGACACGTACTCGGATGCGTGACGACGTCGCCTAATATTCTCGCGTCCGAGTAGCACGAGCGAGTCTCCGCAACCGCGGAGCACGAGGAAGCCTCGAACCGGGTCCGAGCGGTTGAAGAGCCCTCCCGTGGTCGGGGTCGGCGGGCGACCGCGCGTGCGACGGCAAGGTCGCGCCGACGACGACGTTCGAAGCTCGGGCACGTGATGGCGGTTGCGTGATGCGTCGCCTCGTCTCTCCTCGTCTCTCCTCGTCTCGCCAAATCGAGCTCTTTCCTTTTCGGTCACGCTCCGAGCCGACTGATCGGAAGTCCGGACGACCGCGAGTGACGGAGGCGGGTTTGAATGAACGCGTAACCCGGAAAGCGTGACCAGGGAATGGCGGGCTGGACCGAGGAGCGCTGCGCCCGATAGGAAAGATGATCGCGTGCCGGAGTCCGGAGTCGCGGGGTGCGGCGAAAGACGGAGGCCAAGCGCGAACGTGCCACTGGCGTAGGACGTGCTCGTCGGTTCCACGTGGAGAACCCCCTAGTCGACTGTAGGGGGAGGACCGCTCGTGACGGGGTTCGAAAGAGGGTAGCACGCGCGTGAACAGCCTTACATTCGCGGCTCGGTACCCGCCGAGACGAGGGTCGTCGGACCTCTCGGAGGCAAGGCTCGCGGGTAACGCTCGCATACCGTATGCAGCCCCGCAGTACCCGATTGTTATTCCGCGCGACGTCGACTTCTCCCTCTTTCTCTCCCTCTTTCTCTCCCTCTCTCTCTCCCTCGGGTCGCTCCCTCCGGGAACCGCGAGGCACGTACTTACCTACGTACGCTAGAGATGGCTGACGAGTCTTACAAATACGCGCTCGCGTATCGTTTTGCGTACCTCGTACGAACCTATATTCACTGACGGACTCCCGACGTACGTCTCGTTACGGTGAACGAAAAGTACTTTTCCCAAACTCTCTAAAATCCGTAGTCGCTCTATTCCTTCGAAGATGGCTAAGGTGGTAACCAATCCGTTAAAAATTGGAGACCACGATGCGATTCGATTAACTCTCGTAGTCGATTGCTCCGACCCTGAATTAATTAACACTCGATCCGATTCGTTTGATTCGTAAATTTTGAAACACTCGTTTCAATACAAAAAAATGAATTATATTGGATGATCTACGATGAAAATATTATACGATTAACGATAAGTGACGTAAAATTAGCAACGTAGTTAAGCATGCGTGAAATAATAATATCGATCCTTTTTTGTTGTTAATTTTACAGTGTCTTCGGTAATGTCGTTGACGGCGAGTGGATTGTACAAGGGATACGATCGAGCATTTTGCGTGCGGATGAAATCAACATTGACAAAGAGAGGCTGCCACTTCAAGTCTTCCGGCTACCGCGTAAGTCTCTCGAGTCCTGGTTAACTTTACCTATTTTATTTTTACAATGCTTGATTTTTCCATTTAAAACATTGCAATTTAACCGAATTGTTTTTCCATTTACGCGTGATTAATTTTAAAAACAAATTTAAAAAACGTAAGAACTATTCGCGTTTTTCGTTGATCCACAATCGTTATCGTTAATCTGTAATTATTAATTTTGTAAATATTTTTCTCTCGCGGACGCTGTTATCGTTATTATTTATCATTTCATACTTTTAAGAATGAAACGCATGCGATTAACCTATTAGAACTATTACCTTATGTTAGAATCGAATAAAGAATTCGATTGAATAAAATGATGATTCTGGAATAAAATTTTTGCCAATTTTTAGAGCTGTGCACCGATGCTCGACATCCCCTTACCTCGTTCCATTTTCATAATGATCGAGTACTCGAGCACTCGCCAGGAGGTAACGTTCAACGTATTTATCCGTTGTGTTCGCAGGTTGTTTTGTTGCTCTGTCGATTGAGGCCACAATACACATTCAGTCACTCGAGGAAATCTGCACCGCCGCTCATGGGGATGGTCGGCCTAGCGATCGCGCTTCCGCCACCGAGCGTACACGAAATTAGGCTCGAAGCCGACATGTTTGTCACGCGCATCAATTTCGACTTCCGGATAGCACATTGTGAACCAAAGTGAGTGTACGCTTTGCAGTATTTCGTTGTTTGCTTCGTTTTACTTCACCCGGAGTATCGCAAACCCTTTATCGAAATCAACGATTTTTCAGTCGAATTCGATACGCGATTAACGGTAAACGTTACCTTATCGCTCCATTTATTTAACGATTAATACCCCGATTTAACGAAATATTGCATTTGAAGCTTTACGGTAAATTAATTTTAAATTTGAAATAATGTTAATAACACGATATTTCCAGGGTGTCCGAGCTATTAGACTACACAGCCGACGAATTGACGGGGAAGAATCTGTACACCCTTTGTCACGGTGAAGATGCGAATCGTCTTCGAAAATCTCATATGGATCGTAAGTATAATACTCGTTCATATTTCGTAAAAAAGAAATAAAATGATTTTAAAAATAATATCACGAGCCGAAGATAATTTAAAATGTAAAGAAAGCAATATCAGTGTTTGCGGCGATTCGCGCATCTGCTCGCAAAATATATTTCGATCCGGGGCATGGTTCACTTTCAGACCGATGCATCGCAAGAATGAAAGATGAGACTCGAATAATAAATCTTCTGTATTCGAAGGAAGGCGGTTTTCCATTTGATCATTTGATTCCTTTCAATTTACAAGATCGTAAAGAAAGTAATGATGGTTAGGTGCAGCACCCGAACTCCGATAACTTCCGTGCATCGAAGCGCCGTTAAAAATTGGCGCGGACTAGGGACGAGGAAGCTTCCCTAGCCAGAAACCAGAAGAAACCAGAAACAAAGCGTGAAAATAGCCGATGTTGTTAAACGTTTCTGCTGTAAACCCTACGAGCGCGTTCGACCCTCCCGCGTTCGAGCTCACCGCCACTACCGCCTATACATCTGGCGTTGCGAACCTGGCATTAGGTAGTTGGTATGCATAGCGTGTCGCGGTACGCCGGATGCGGCATCTCCAGCGAGTTGTTACCTCCTCCCACCTGGCGCCCTCCGACGCACCCGCCCCCTTCCCGCCCACCCGGTGCACTTTCCCCGGCCGAGGAAGCCGAGCCCAAAGGAAGAAGGTAGCTTCCCGCACGCGGAACCTGGAGGGATGGGAGGGATGGGAGGGATGAGCCTCGGAAAAGAACGAGCGCAAGAGAAAAACCGACTAACTTGAGTGAAAGTCTTTCTATTTTTCTATTTGTCTCTACGTTCTTAATGAGAGATAATCCACAAAAATTACGACTCTCCAGTCTTTTGCTTCGAGCCATTCGGATGCCAACAGCCCCTATGCCTCGAGCACGTCCCTATAATTATATGAATAATTCTACCGCATCTTATTTATTATCGTAGCTAATTTATAATAATATAATAACAACAAATTTAATAGTTTACCTACTGATTTACAAAGTTATTTCAATATCTACATCGATTACTTCATAATAACATTGATTCACCGACCACTGAATACACATTTAAATAAATATTTAAATAAATAATAATAATTAAAAATAATGTTATTATTTTCGAAACGACTAATTTCGCATTTAATTATCAACGATAATTTTATTAAAAAAAACAATTTATTCGTTTCATTGTAAAATCGATTTATCGTTTATCGTTAATCGTTAATATTATTATAAATTTTACATTTTCATAAGATTTTACTCTATACGTTTTTTCATTAATCGTTAATTCCGTTAAAATTAGTTTTAATATTTCACTTACTGTCAATATATTCGTAAAATAAACTAGTTAAATATAATAATAATAATAATAATAATAATAATAATAATAATAATAATAATAATAATAATAATAATAATAACAATTAAATGCTAATGGTTAAATATAAAACTCTTATAATAGTAAAAGCAAATCAATTCAAAGTATTAGAAAACAAAAACAATAAAATTAAAAAGGTGTAACATATAGAAAAAAATCATAAGAAAAAATTGTTATTACGTGAAAAATGTAACGACGATAATGTAAAGTTTATTATATTTAAATTAATGCTGAAAATTGATTTACATTAATTAATTGTACATACAATTAAAAATTATAAGTACTGCCAAGAGTAGCAATTATTATAAACAAACACAATATTTTAATTTCGAGATATTTTTATCCCATATTAGAATATCATAATCTTTTATATCACTATCTTTTATAATTTTATTTTCTATAACGAAACGACATCGTACACCAATCAAATTTGTATTTATGGAAATTTGGTACTAATTTAAATTGCGAACACAATTTCACTTAAATTATTTTTGAAAATATTCTCGAGTAAATTTATTGGAGAACAGGGCAAAACATAATATATTTTGCTGTATAAGTTAGACGTCGAATAAAACGAATTGGAACAAAAACAAAAATAAATTATTCCACAGCGATCGATCCTTTAAAATATTCTAAAAATTCGACGAAATACTAGATTGAGAATAAGAAAGAAAATAGGACGCGAGTTAGTAGAAAGCATTTGCGTAGCGTTGAGTCCTCGAAAAGGAAAGAGGAGGCGAGCCATTGCAGTCGAATGCCGAAGGCGGTTCAGTGTATGCCTGTGGCTCGTTGGCGGACAAATAGTGGGGGTAAAAAAGGTGGGCCCTCCTCAGGCATCGAATTTCTCATCCCTTTACCGTCTCTCCTCGCCAATCCCTCCGCGTTCCTCCATTCCTCTCTTTTCTTCATATTTTGCTTCTTCTCCTTCCTGCCCCTCTATCTCTCTGTACCGGCGTATACGCAACGCTCGATCAGCTACACACCCTCCGTTTTTTTTCCGCAACAAAACTTCACCTTCCACTCCATCTTTCTTTATCCTCGTACTATCTTCATCGATCTCGTTCTGATTTGCTTCGGTTCTGATCGAGCCACGGCGTCGATGCTCGAACTGCACTCGTTTCCTCTCCCGAACTTTTTATTAACTTCAACAAAATCAAGTCACTATACCTGGATTTTCTATTTTCTATTTCAGAGCGTACGAAAATTTCCCGTTTCTCGACAATGAGAAATGCACTTTAACTTTGTCGCATCGTTTCTATTTACTTTCTATCTACATTTTGAAAATTTATTTACTTCCAGGCAGAATAAATCGTAAATTTATTTCGCGCGTGCATTTTTGTAATCGCGAATAAGACTTTCGTGTAATACATAATAGTGCATCGAAAATGTTACAAAAAATCTTACGCTATTCGATTTAATACGAATTATAAAATCCATACTGTGTATCCATGCGAATCAATAGCAACGATTAAACGTTTTTATCGATATTTATATTATCGTAATTGTTTACGCGTTCGATAGTTTGTAAAAATTGTAAAAATATTTAACTTCTGTCGTTGAAGGTTTGAAACGTTTTATATATTGATCGGGCCAGCGTATTTTAAAAGCAAGCTCAAACGTTTCGCTTTGCTCTCGCATTCATTTACGATTATTTTTTACAGTGATCCACAAGGGACAAGTACTGACACATTACTATCGACTGATGAACAAAAGCGGTGGCTACACGTGGCTGCAGACCTGTGCAACCGTTGTGTGCAATTCTAAAAATGCCGAAGAACAAAATATTATTTGCGTTAACTACGTTATTAGGTTTGTAAAATCAACGATAATACTGGCTTTTATATTTTATTTTAAGAGTTTTGTAATAACATTAAGGTTGATATTTTAAAGTATGTATTATATAAATTTTTTTAGTTTGGTAGAAAAATTAATTCGATGAATTGTTACGTCTTAAGTTTAGGAAAATAAAAAGCTCGATATCGATAAAAAAGTTATAAACTTTTATATAAAACTTGCATCCCGTTAACTTTTGCTCTTGGTAATGTATTTTTTTCATGACTGGACATCATCTTGATAAAATAAAAACTCGATTAAAACTCGATTAAAACTCGATAAAAACTCATCGCAAATAAAACTAAAAATTACCGAGATTTAAAAGCTGGATAACTCAATAAACGATAATGTTAATGATCGTTATTAACGATAATATTATTCTCTTAAAACTGTTACAGTGGTCGAGAGTACGCGAACTTGATTATGGACTGTTGCCAACTCGAGGACGGTGTTCCGGGCGTCAAACGCGAAGACGCTGCCGGTAACGATCCTGAAAACGGTTCTCCCGACGCCGATAGAGGAGGTGAGAAAACGATGGTTTCTTCATTTATATTTCTCGTTTCTCGTTGAGACCTTTCAATTTTACGATTCTTAATATTACGATACGCATTTCGTGAATTTGCGAATACAATAAACTACTTTATAAAACTGTGTATTAAATAATTATTTTACTGGATATTTTGTTTTGATACAAATAAGAAAATTATTAAACAACTTGAAGCAAACATAAATTAAAAATTTATAATTTTAACATTATATGTAAATTATAAATTTTTTTATTACAATACGTTTGTAATAAGTCACTGCTTTTAAAAATTAGCTACCAAAAATTTAACCGTACAATTTCAAATTAGTTTAAATATATAATTTGTATCTCGATATTAATCTTCGTAAACTGCCTACAATTTATCAAGATACAATAAAGTGATAATTATACTTCTTATGCTTTCGTCTTTAAATATAATATATAATATTCTATATAAATAATAACTCTTAAGATTTATGATTTGTGTTTCGTTTTTATTTAATAAATTACTCGGTAATATTTCATCTTAATAAACCAAATTAACAAAGGGTCTGATTTAACATCGCTCTCAATCATAGCTTTTGAGCTCGACACAAATTATATTTAAATAGGGATTTGTTGGATTTAAAAATGTCGTCTATTCTAAGTAAGTATACAACTATCCGTAACTCCGTTGCTTCGTATTGCTTCGTTTTTTCATATAGATCTAATCTCATGGCATTCCTTTTTAAATTTCATTTCAAAAATAACATAAAAGGAAAACTCACATAGCAAGTATCAGAAAAAGAAGTTATAACCTTACAGGAAACGCGTTTGCAAAAGTTGTGTATAAATAAAAATTAAAGTGAGTAAAATTATATTTATTATAAAAATTGAAATATAAATAAATTTGATTTAAAATGATAGTATTATAACCGTTAGCATTAAAATTTTTACATTTTTATCAATAATCGAAGATATACAATATATAAATATATATATAAAATAATTTAAATAGATAGAATAAAAATAAAAATTAGATTTTAACAGTAATATTACTCATGAATATTAAATATGAAACGGTATAAAAACATTGGATTTTAAAAATAAAATTTTTGTATTAAAAATTAATTGTCAATATTGTTCGATGAATTTACAATTGTTTTTTTGTTTGAATATTGTCCGTATATCATAAATAGTATCATTCGCATTTTGTTAACATTAATAAACGGTAAAAGTTTCCATTTTTTTCGGATACTGCTACTTTTTCGTTCTGCTCTCCAATGTCACCTATATTCTATATTCTTACTAAGCTAAATAAAAAATACGTAAAATACAAAGGAAGGCAAATGAAAAATCGAGCGTTTCTAAAAAGCGTACAGCAACAAATGCGTCGGAACGCTTAAACGGCCGTATCGAGGTTTTCGAGCTATCAATAGCGGAGATCCATAAAAAAAACGCTGGTTTTCATTGCGTCGGCACGTAATAAAACTACAAAGACGCTAGTTGAGGAAAGCAACGGCCTCGGAACAATAAAAAGCCGACACGTTACTTCTTCATTGTTGAATTAGCATACGAAGACGTCTGTTCTCTCGAATCATAGAAGAACCTACATCGATTTAAGCCGCGCTTTCGTTCGCCTCGCGTACTCTTTGTACTTCTTTAAATTTAAGTGACAGTCGGTGCTACTCAAGGAAGCCAAGATTTTGCGCCGTTCTTTCTAAACATTGAATATGTCGAACAATGCATTGATATTGTATATTTATAAACGTATCGTTAGAAAAGGAATTTTACAGGGAAAATGAAACAAAAAAATTAAATGGAATTTAATTAAACCTTAACGCTACATATTTTTTTCTAATATTTGTGTAACTCATTGCTATATTTACATTACAAAAATATATTTGTAATACTTATACTTTTCTTATAGTTTAAATATAAAGATTATTTTACATAATTTTTTTATATTTGAACAATAGTAATGAATATATTTTATATTTACGCGTTTTTATTTATTTATTATATTTTTTTTAAATAAACCTATAAAGAAATTGTAAATAAAAATAATTCTAAAAGAATAACGAGAAAAACTTAATGTAAATAATTATAAATTATAATTACAATTATCGCACTTTCACCGATCGTACAATAATCGGTTCTTTTACATTCGCAATTTATTTTATCAGAAGGCCGGAGCAGCGGTGGTCCGACGAACCAACACCCCGAACATCCGCACCGCTCGCCTCCCGAGGACCGCGACGAGACACGGGGCTCGGAAACGGACGTACCGGGTCGAGGAGGTCGTCACCACGATAACGTCGTTGCCCAGCTGCAGCAACAGGAGTCCCAGGGAACGACGGCGACGGGTCTCGCGAAGCTTCAGCAACGCGGACCGAAACGAAAGCTCGCGACTGCTACCGAAGACGAAAGCAGCTCGGGGGACGAGGACGACGACGAAGAGCCGACGCTCAAGTCGACCTCCAACGGTAGGAGCCTCGCGCTTAGTCCAGCCTCCTCCAGTCACTCCGTACCGACGAGCGACCAGCTCCTGAGGACCGGCAGTCCGAAGGTGAGCCTTCTCGAACGGTCCACAAGTTTCCTACTCGATGTAAGGATGTCGCCTGGCTCGACTGTGTTTCTAATTTTTACGAACGACAACGTTTCTTTCATGCTTTGCATTATTTTTATTGGTAACGGTAAAAACCTGCTGTATCGGATATATATATATATATATATATATTGTTGACTTGAAGAAACAACGCTTTCTTTGAAATACTTTGATCGCGTTATTTATCATGATTTAATTATGCAAACGACCTTGATTATTATGATTGTAATTTACAATTACATCCATTTTTAAGAAAATGAAGAAATCAGTTTTATTATTAAATTGCTAAAAATTAATCAAAATCATAGAATGTAAAAAATATTAGAGTCGAAGCACAGACCATAACGCATATAATAAAGATATTTCAAACAAAAAATATTTAAAAATTAATTATACATGCTTACGATGACGACTGCAATTTCTCAACAAATGCAATTTCTCAACGTTGAAAGATCGACGAATCTTTATAATATAAGTAAATAAAAGCTTTTGTTTAAAATTAATATAATAATTGGAAAAACGAAGGAGAAAAAAGTTAGGCACTAATGGAACTAACGGAAAGTGGGTAATCGGACAGATACGACGAACGGAGGATCTTACCGACGCTCACCACGGAGCATCAACGGGAGGTGGGGGCACGTCGGTGAAGGACCTCGAACAGGCCATGTCGAAGCACCTACCTGGCGCGGCTCTCGCAAAGGCGGACTCCCCGGCTCTTCACCAGCCCACAGACTTCAGCACCGACGCCCTGCTCAAGCAGCAACAGCAGAAATCAACGATCCAGTGGATCGGCGCGCACCACCACCTCGGCCACCTGAGCCCCCAGCAATCCGGAGGCGGTCTCCCCGCCTCGGCTCTGCTGCGGCAGCTCTACGCTAGCCGCGAGAGCGTCATCCGCGCGAACGTCCACGGGATCACGTCAGGCGGTGGCGCGGGTGGCAGAACCCCGTCCGCGGGCGGATACTACACCGGTACTGAAAATCCTCAAACGGGTCCGCTGCCGACGCCGCCGGGCTCCGAGGGCTCGTCCACCTACGGCGAGCATCAGTTCGCGCTCGCGGCGCACGGACAAAAGATTTCCGGCGCAGGCGCCGACGCCTTCACCAGCCTCGTCTCCTCTTACACCTCCACAGCCGCCGGTTACGCTTTGGATTACCATTCGGCAATGACGCCGCCCTCCTCCGTCTCGCCCCGCGACAAGCAGCAGCAGCAGCAGCAGCAGCAACAGCAGCAACAGCAGCAACAGCAGCAACAACACCAGCAACAGCAGCAACAGCAACAACAGCAGCAACAGCAACAACAGCAGCAACAGCAGCAACAGCAGCAACAGCAGCAGCAGCAGCAGCAGCAACAACAACAACAGCAACAACAGCAACAACAGCTGGCGGTGAACAGCTACGAGGCCTCGGTGTACGGCGACCCCGTGCTGAGGCATCAATACGAACCCGCCCAGCCGCTCCCGCTTAAGCCCCAGGTATACTCGGCCGTCCACCCCAGCGCCCTGGACGCAGCCGCGGCCTACGCCACCGCGAGCCTTGCAGCCGAGCAGCCGCAATTCTACCATCACCCCGCGGCCGGACCCGGCTTCCACCTCTATCACCCCTCCAACAAGACGGCCAGCAGCGGATGGTACAGCTCGGCCTCCTAGTGGCGAGGTCTCGCCGGCTGCTGCGGGACGCGTACTTAAGCGAGCGCCGATCCTCGGGCTCATCTCTGGCCTTCACTCGTCCGTTCGAGCACCCGTTTCGGAACCCGAGCCCCGCGCTCGCGAGTCAACCTCGACGTCTTTCCGATCCGTCGTCGTAACCACCAGCGATACCGAGACTCTTCCGAGACGAATCCAGCCCCGCTGACTCGGGCATTCGAAGGTGCCCCGACCTACTGATTTTTTAGAAATCTCGGTAGATCTCGATTTCCGAGTCGCGTGGCATTTTGTAACATATAGGGGAATTCACAAGCGTAACTTTACTACTTTTCTCTTGGTGCAAAAACAGCTATTCGCCTCGATACGATTTACTTTGGGAACGTCCGCTCGGTCGAAGCGTTTCCTGATAATTCGCTTCGACACGCGGTAGCCAAGCTTTTCGTAACGAGGAAAGACCTATTTTGTCGCCGTCGTCAAAATTCTTCTCTCATCGCCGATGCAATTTTCAGAGGCATGCGCGTTCACGTATACGTGGAAGCTCATGAAATGAGCGGAATTAGCCATTGTACCGTAGAACTAATCGCGCCAACCTCAAAGGTCAAGGGAGTTCACGAGGCGAACGATCGTGTGATTATGGGTTTGGGACGACTGTGCATTATAGATTTTTTTAATTCGTGGCTTTATGCGTGCAATGTGTCGTGAACGTAGGGCCGAACTCGGCCGAGCTCGACCGCCGCAACGGTGGAGCGAAGTTTACTTAAAGTAAAGTCTACATAGTATTTCACGGGGATGGACATCATCCGAAAGATTTTTTTTTCGTCGCCAATGCGATAGTTTATTAGAAAAAATTTGTTATCGTGTAAATTAATAATTATTCGTTACTAATCAATGAAACAAATAACCAATAAGTATTTAATACGAAACGATTCCTATTGCTCTGGGATATCTTAATCATTAACATCTAACAACGTTTATTCGATTTATTTTGTCGGTTCGACCACCCCTGAAACCAATTTACTGTTTACTTTCTATTTGTCTTTTTTCAAAAGTCAACCGTTTCTAATTATTAGCGATTAAGTTGGTCGTATATTTCATCGTAAGTAAAGATCTTATACCATAAATTGAATAAAAATTAATTTACCCACATTTTGTTATATAATCGATCGTTGTAAAGCCGTTTATTGTTTTTAATAAAATCGTAAACGATTAGTCGAAGAAGCGATTGTATCGTTCGAAAATTATTTTTTATCTTTTAAATTATAACAAAAATGTTGCTAACTTTTTAAATCATTTCGTCGATGTTAAATGGCTAACGATTGTTCGGTGCATTATATACGTTCCACCGTTATTACATTTTTATAAATACTCCGCAATACGTTGTTTTATCGAATGGTAAAATTTAGTTGTTAAATTGATTTGATTCAAGACTCTTCGACAGCATTGCGTATTTTATCGATTTTATCATCGATATATCGATGAAAGGAATCATTTTGATCTCGACGCGAATAAATATTTCTTCTTCGTTTTATAATCCGCTTATAAATAATACGTGAAATTTTTGTGTAAACTATGGTAAGTTAGCGTTCGTACTCCGTTCGATCGAGACAAAATAATCTTTTCATCGGTACATCATAGACATCGTCATTTATGAAATAAAATAATGTATATATTAAACTAGACCGATTATTGGTATAGATAAAAATATCGCGTTAAAATGAAAAGAGGAAATAACGACACCGAGGAGAGGGAACTTTCGGCGAAGGATAGCCGTACGAGCGTAAAAAAATTTTCCGTTGGCTTGTACAAAAAAAAAAAAAGCATAAAAAGGTGATCTCGTGTCGCGACCGTAGATGAACGGATGGACGCACTGACACACTGATACGCGCGTGCATACGCCCACGAACAAACGAACGGAGAAAAAAGCGTTTTCCGTGTTGTACGAAACGCGATTCGTACGTTTAATCGTTCGTAGTCATATCATAGAAAGAAGGTGCGTCTTTTGCCTCGCGCTTAGATGGCGAGGAGCGAGTGGGAGTTGTTGGTCGAGGGGTTGGGATTGGGGCAGGCGAACGGCAAAATTATAAAATTATAAACGACTTTTCTTTGTAAATACATTGGAAAGAGAGAAAAAAATAGACGCAACCTCGTGCAACGCGATGCGGTTCACTTGTATTCGTGTAAATAATCGCACGCACCGATTACGATAACCTCGCGACTTTACTCGCTCTTGAGTCAAAGACTACGTTGTAAGTGCAATAAAAGAGACACGGGGCGGGGCACGACACGAGAACCGATGAACTTGTATATCTCAAGAGTTCCTCGTAATGGGATAGATACTGTGTAGTCGTCACGTTATATCATAAAGTATATTATGTATAATCGACCGAACATGCGAATCCACCGTTTGGAATGGTGAAAACGAGATGCGACGAGATGCGACGAGATGCAACGAGATAAGACGGTGGAGTTGTAAGTGGAATTGTACGGAAAGTGTTTAACCTTTCGAATAGCGTTCGAATAGCCGCGTCGCCGCCGGTCCTATACATATTGTAAGTAAGCGTCGCGTGCAACTTTCGCATAAGCCTCTTCGCTTTGCTCCGTCTTTTGTCATTCTTCGAAAGAATCGCGTAGTCGCAAGGATCGAGAAAGGAGGAGAACGACGATGAGTCCTGCAGTGCGCGTGCGCGATGTGTGATATAGCGAAGATGAATTATATATTATAAATAATGCATATAAACTATGTAAACGATGGCTGGACGAATGAGTGGATGAGCGTAAAGAGGAGAAATTATAATGATACAAAAATTGCGAACTTGAGGATCGTATCGAATTTTGATGGTCGTAAATGAGAAAACCACTAAGTTAGGCGCTACTACAGGTGTTATCATTTTTTTTATATTCGTTGACTCAGCTGTACAGATTTATTTTACGAATGTTAACTTTAAAATGAACGCGAAGTGAAGCGAACACGTTTGCGTCGCCGTCGTCGTCGTCGTCGTCGTCGTCGTCGTCGTCGTCGTCGTCGTCGCCGTCTTCGTCGTCGCCGTTGTTGTGAATCTACGTACTTTACTTTTTAACCAATCGTAACTTTTTTGCTCGTCTCTTTTATTTATGAAAAGGCACGGATATCCTCGCGTAATTCGTACAGATCGAAGGATTCGATCATTAAAAATACCATTGTACCGATCGAGCACGTTTCGAGTATTCGAGGTTGAAATTGAAATGAAAAAATTGAATCGACTCGATAAGCAAAATTTTGTCGCGCGAAGCATTCCATTAAATTCGAGCACCGATACGAACGTAGGCGAGTTTCGCTGTTGCGTTGGCTTCCGATAAATTTAACCAAACCAAATCGTTACCTAACGGTATAAACATTCAAAACATTCAAGCCACGATCAAAATTATCGATGATCGAGTAACGCGATCTTTTTTCTATGTTATCGCTTTGGAACGAAGGACAAAGGCGCAACAACAACAACAACAACAACAACCACGATCGTTTCATTCTTTTCGGTGGCGTGCGTCGATAGAATAGGAAAAGGAACGCGCGTATTTGAAAATCCTGTACCGATACGAGATCTCTCGGAAAATCGAAAATTGCGCAAAGTGGTCCATTACCGGTGACTATACTTAATCTCTCTATTTCTCTCCGGGACGCAAACTGTCGTTTGTTTTCTTTTGTAACGTATGAAAATTGACACAATACATGGATTTTATATGAAAAAGCAACGAAAAATAATCTGTTCTCCATTTCTTTTTCCTCGACTCGTTTCTTTCGCTTATTCGTACCCGCATAAAAATTGAACGCATCCTAATCTACTTCGAAGATTGCGAATACATTTGCAACCGATCTCACGCATTAATTAGCAGTGCGTTTCTTCAACGAAATTGATTTATTTGAATTTTAAAGATAAATGCATCGAAATCTATTCCTATGTAGTTTTAAAAAAATAACTATTTATTATAAATTTTTTAATTATTTTCCCCTCTGTTTTAAAGCTTGATTAAATTTTCGTTAAATATAAATATGTTTCTAACGTAAAATATTAATTTTGTTTGGTATTACTTAAATATGTAATAAATTATTTGGAAATTTCGTAATTTGATTCGGAGGTTTGATTCCACGAACGATTTACAATAACCGATACGTACAGTTTATCGTCGCGCGCAGCGCATCAAAAACAAATCACTTTTATCAAAATTTCAGGAAGTATCGTCCAGAAGATACGCATCGAAAAGATAATTGTTTATCGGATTTTTGGACGACAGATTTATCGAAGCGGAGGAATATTGAGTTATGGAAGATAAACCGCTTACCGATAAAGACCAAATCGTACTTACCACCCGTAGCATAAATACCTTGCACCCGTAGTCGGTAAAAATTGTAATAATACGGACACCGTTCCTTCCTCTCCTTCCTCTCCTTCCGCTCCTTCCTCTCCATAGAACGTCTTACCGACGGTCCAACCTCCTACCTGGGATCCCTCTTTCGACTTATCGACGGGGATATTTTTTCTAACGATGCGCCAACGGCTCGTTTCGTTAAACCTACTTTTAGTTTCAGCGTTTCTGCGTTTCTGTGTTTCTGCGTTTCTACGTCTTAACGTTGCACCTTCAATTTCTACATTTTTTCTTCGTTTGTAATATACCTAAATTATGCACTCGATGCAAAGAACGCACCGCGCGACATCGCGAATAGATATCGCAGAAAATAGACGTATGTGACGCGACGCGAGTGGAATAGGGAAAATTTCCGCGATCGTAAGAAATTTTCCGCGGATTACGGCATCGATAACGCAACGATGATCCGATCGCAGCCACCGGACCGACAATCCGCCAAAGCGCGATTAAATTAATTATGGTATTTTTAAAGAGAAAGGGAGGTAAGAAATTTTTCTAGTCGTGTTTCGTTCGATTTCATTTATCCTGGATGACAGCTGACCGACAAACAGGTACGTATTTTCGATCTGCGTGTAAACGCTGTTCCATCTTATGCAATGGAACCCTCGTTTTTCATTTCAAATTAGTCTTCAAATTTTCTTTGGTATCTTCCTCGGTTTTAGATTATTCTGTGTATCAAGTTATACGATTATATTTATCGCATTTGTACGGTCGATTAAACCGGGACTAATTCTTAACATCTAGTTTTATAGATTATTTAACTGTAAACGCATACATTTACAAATTACGAAACGAATGAAAAATTATGATACAAAATGATGCGTAGAAGATTAAAATTTAAATGACGAAACAATGAATCCTTTGGTTGGTACTATATTTCATATTACTTATATTATCGCGGAAGCGTTTCTAATTGTAAGTGATCAACTTGAATTGGTGTGCGCTGCACTCTTTGAACGTATCGAATCGTGCTTTTAAATCGATGATCGACGACTCGGAAAAGGCTTCAAAAAACACGTTGATTACGATTACGATTACGCGCTATTCCGAACTTTCGCTTTTAATAGCGTATCAAAGAAACCTTGTTCATCGAGAGATTTCGTCAAAATTATATTTCCCTAAAATAATGAAAGCGCAAGATTAAAATTGCTTATAAATATCGTTTGAAAGTATTCGAATTGGCAAATTCTATCGAATCTGTCTGTGCAGGTTTTTAAATTTCCACCCGTACTTTCATCAATTTTTATGTAATCTTAACCTTTGAGTTTTTTATCGTAACGGTAAGTAAAATGCGTAAGAGCTTCCGATGAATTTTGAAATGCCAACCATCCGAGCCCGAGGATCATCGATACGGTGGTCTCAAGATCCGAACGAACGATCCATTCGTACCGGATGAAACTTTACGCTTTGCGTAGCTAAGATCGACTACTTTGCCAAAAGTTACGGTACGTTGGGTTCGAATGCTTCAATTTCTTTTTGGTAATCGAATATCGGCTGAACTTGAAATGTACGCAATGTTCGGATCACCACCCGATCATCTATGATTTTACATTGGTTACGATCGAAAAAAAAGTATTCCTCGGTGCGAGAAGTAATTTTGATACAAGTTATTTTTACCGTATGAGACAATTTAAAGCATTTTCTTTATCGATGCTTATTATTTATTTCTATTCGAAATATACGCATGTTTATTTTTATACTTTTTAGATAATTTATCGAATGTAATGAGTGAGTGATCCAAGATATGAGTCTCGGAAGGAATTTTACATTTTTAACACAAAATCAAAGATCGTCTTATTTTTTTTCTTTGTACGATGTAATTTATCGCAATGGAATGACTCTATTCGACTCGCGCCGATTTAATTGATTGAAAATTTGTTACGGTAAACTTTAAAATAAATAATTTAAAACCGTAAAGTTGTACCCTATACTTGTGGAGAAAACCAAAGGAAAAAAGCGAGCATTTTTTCGGTTCGCGTTAACTCCTTCAAACGATCCAAGTGACATCTTTCTTTTTAAATATCGTTCGCGTGATCTTTATCCCGTATTTATCGACGTTACTCGACGATATCTCCATAAAATATCTTATTCTGTTTCTAAACGAGATTACAAAATTTTAAAATGTTTATCCCTAACGTTCTTCCATTATACATTAATGTATATCGGATAGTGGGGGAAAAAGTATAAGGACAGGTCTCCAATAATATCGATAAAAACGAAAATGGAGAAAACAAACAAATTTCAGAATAATGGATACCGATGAAAGAATCGAGTGAAACGATGTCGTCGATAAAACGCTGTAGTTACGGTATCGAGGATCGCGGAGAAAAAAATCTGAAAGAACGTTATGGTTAAAGAAAAGAAAGCGTTAGGGATGAAAATTTCCCAATGCACCATATGATATTCTCTAACGGAACGAGATATTTGGTGGAGATATGGAAAGTGTTAATCGTGAAAGATTTATTCGTGTTGAATGTAGATGATGCATTTATCTTCATCTTTTATTGTAATTTACGTGTAATCGTTGTAAGAAATTTATGATTCGTTCTTTTTCCTAATTTATGTTTGATTGAAGTAAGTATCTTTAATAATTTTATGTTGATATATTCTAATGCTATAAAAATAATAAATTTAAAGAACCATGAAATTATAAAATAAGAATCATTTCTTGAATTCAAACTTTAATTATGCATACATTTATATATACATATAAATGTAAATTTTTTTTTAATTTTTTTGTTTTAAATAAAAATTTTAATTAATTTAATATTTATTAATCAACGCAATTTTTAATGAAATGTTTTTACTCGTTAATACATAATTTTGTAAAAATCAGTATGATCATTTTTTATCAGTCAACAACTTTTTATAAATTTAAATTTATAAGATAACGAAAATAGTTAAACGAGATTATATATATGTATAATTATTTTATGAATTCATATATAAATTTTTAAGAATATAAATAAATGAACTATAAAGTAAATGTAATAAACGAGTAAAAGAAAAGTTTAAAAACTTCTCTTGTCGAAATTAATAACATCTTACAATAATAAGATTTACCGTAAATCATTTTTATCGGATGAAAACATTGATCCTTATGAATTTATTTATATTCAAATAATATCGTATAGTGAAGGTCGTGTGATTAAATTTAATTTTAATCAAAAACATCGATTATTAAAACTTGATATTAAAACGATTATTAACAAATGACCGATCCATTGAAACATTCGCTCGTGTTCTAACCTACAAATTAAAAATGTACTAAAATTCGAATACGAAGCGAAAACTAAAAATTTTAGTAAAACTAAAAATGTGATTCTTATCAACTTTTATACTTCGATGAATAAAAATAAAAGAAAAATAAAATATTATCGAAAGCGAACGAATTAATTCATAATATTAACAAAAACTAAGTATGAAAAGTATATAATGTTACGTTTCTTAAAATTGTACCGTTGTTACGTATAAAAATATTGAATTTTACTATCGAAGATGTGGAAAATTTAAGAATTTTGTAACAATCAAATATATTACAGAGGTACGAAATTATTTTCATTGTTTTAAATATTTATGAAATTTAAAATATCTTCTACGTAACGAAAATCAATGGGAAACATTAAAAAAATATACTTTGCGTTCGTTGCAACGATTCATCGTAAACACAATTTATGGATTTTATTTCGATGGTATAATACGTAGAACAAACATAAATAAGTTTCCGTTTTATATTAACCAAATAACTAAATTCAATATTGAAAAAACGTATAGCGTTAGTCGTTTAAAGAAATCCATGGCATACAGTCGGTATCCGAATGAATAACGACTTCGACAAAACAGATTTCATCCATGATTTTCAAATCAATCGCTAAACCATAGAAACCATACACAAAAAGTAAGCCGTAGCTCTATTTACCCTCTAACTTCCTATATGTGCACACATTCCGAAATAGAGATTTCAAAACATTTCCCAAAAACTATTCATCTCTGCGAGACACTTTGTACCCCGGAGCTATAAACTCTCACGCGCGTCGACGCAGCTTCCAACAATAATAAATGTATGCACGAGAAAGAGTAAGAAGAGACAGTGGACAGAGAGAGCGAGTGAAAGAGAGGGGAGTAGTGGGAGGGGGCGGAAGATGAATATCGCGTGAATAAGATACGACTGGTGTCAAAGAAACGAATATACGTTCTCCCACTTGCTCGCAGCGGTAAACGATATCGTATTAAGAGCTCCGCTGGGCCGCTGTCGGACTTCAGGGCGTTCCTCAGGGGCTAAATCAATTTTCCTTCGAGAGACCGTTGACCGTTAAATTCTGCGGGGAGTGCAGCTGTTTTTTATATCCTCCCTTTTCTCCTTTGCTCGGGTCGTCCTCGCCGCCTCGGTCCGGCTCCTCTCCTCCTCTACTCTCCTCCTCTCCCCCCGCCCCGAATCCGGGCTTTCGTGCTCCTCGTGGCCCGATGCACAGGTTACCAGGTATACGCTCGGGAAAGCGCGAGACTTCTCAATTCCAGAGGAGGCGAAGGTGGAGGAAGATGAGGAAGATGAGTTGCCACGCGTCACAAATCTTCGGTCAGTGCCAGCCGCGAACCACAGCCGTTACCGCGGTTGCGGAGTCGAGCCTCGGAAAATCCCCCGACAATGGCTTCCCCCATCTGCGCAATAGGATAGAGAAAAGCAACCGTTTCCAAAAAATTATAAACACTGTATTTATCGACAGGGGTATCGTTATAGTTACTTTTCTTCTTCGAGGGAGAACTGCTCTTCGCTACAACTGCTACGCCCTCCAAGGCAAACAAAAACGAATATTGCAATTCTTACCGTCGAATCCGCAATATTTCGAAAAAACTGTCCTTTCGACCAATTTTTTACTTTAATTTTTATTTATTTCGATCGATCAAGCGATACGTGTAAATACGATTATATTGGTGACGATTTTTCTGATTCGATGATTCGTGATTTTAACAAAAATTTCAACAAAAGTTTCAAGTTAAATGGTAATTAATAAAATATAAAAGATTCCTTGCAAATGTACGATTATATATCGCCTTCTTGTTTGATATAGAACGCCTACGTAGTTTTTTTTTTTAATACATTAAGATAATAATTTTAATGTGCTAGAGAATACGGAGTGCGTTACAAATTACACGGTTCTAAAAAGCCAAACACATCTTCCCTTGTACGTTAAAATTATATTTATGTAAGCATTTATACGCACATTCATTGTTTATATTCTAATAGAAAATAATTAAAATAGACATACAAACTTCAAAAAAAGGAAAATATAAGAATAAATAAATAAATTAATATGTGTATCGAATTGATAGAAATTGGTAGAATGAATAAATTATAAACAAAATAATACTAGATATCGCCATACAGAAAATTATAGTAAAAAACAAAAAGCAACTTTGCGTCACAATTTATATATATATATATATATATATATATATATGCGGATCAAAAAATATCAAGAAGAAAGTGAAAAATTCTCTACTTTATTATTATACATTATTTATAAATTATAGTAATTTCTGTTTGTCGGTCTGTCAAGTATAAATCCAATACGTGACTTCCTTATGCAAATATTTAATTTCATATTTGATAAAATTCTGAAATTCACTATCTATTCAAAATAATCGACTAAACTTTGTAACTGATTTCTTCATTTTGTTGCTAAAATATAAACGCTTGACTTTCATTTTTGTTGCTAAAATATAAACGCTTGACTTTCCTTTTTTCTAAAATTGAATGAATAATTTAGAAAAGGATAATTTATTTATATATTCAACTTATATATACGTTATAACGTGTAGTAAATACATGTGTGTGAATTTTACAAATTTTACAGACGAACACACGTAGATACAAACACATTAGATACTTCTTTTTTTATCAAATATAAATTAAATTAAATAGATAAAAATTTATTTTAATATATAATAAATTATAAAAGTTTTAGAATTTTTAGAAACTGTCTATAAATTATATTTTGTAAAATAAGCGATATATAATAAATTTTATATACAGTGTTCTTATATCTTATTTAGTATTTTATTTTAATTTTCTTATTAATTGAATGATTATCACAAATAAATTATAGCTTTTTTATTTAAAATTGAATTACTTCATTAATAATGTAGTCAATAATTCAAATTAACTTTTTATTTTATTATAAATAATTAATTATCTATTATATTAATAGAATAAATTTTTTATTTTAGATTACTGAAACGATATAATCTATAAATTTATCTAGAATTATATTTCAAATTTATCTGTGCTTTTTTAAAATTTATTTTATATCTTTATTAAGCCTTTTGTATTCTTTAAATTACAATTTATATTTGTTTTTAAATTTTATGGTGCATATATATTTATTTTTATTTAGTCAAATGAAACCAAATTATCAAAAATCTTAAAAATTTATTATTCATCTGCATTTATACAGAAGTATATAAATTTTATTTTATTTTAATTGTTTCTTAATAATTTATCAACATTAAATATATTATTGTGTACAACTAGAAATATACTACTGTAGTATTTATACACACGTTATATTTTATTTTTTACTTTATTTTACTTTTTAAACTGCCATGTATCATATTCTGATATGTAAAATTTTCATTATTATTATATTTTATTTCGTTTAAAAATAAATTTTTTTTTAAATATACGAAATTTTGTTTGTTATATTTAACATTTTAAAAATTAATATTTAATCAATAAATGTCTATCATCTTTTTTAATTTAAAATTAAAGTGATATTAATTTAATTACCAATAAAATAATATTTCTCTAATAACAATCCCATATAAAAATTTATCATTTCGAAATATACTTATCGAATATATTTTACATTTCACTTTATAATTCACTACTAAATCCTTTCTATATACTTTTTACTTTTAATTTTTCAATCTTTTAGAAAAATAATGTAAATAAATTTGAAACTCTGTAAATAGACATAAGTTATATCAAACATACATATTATTTTAAATACAATTTATTTTTAAAAATAATTTAATCGTTTTTGTTACATTATTTATAGTGTTAAAACAAATTGAATTACAAGAAATTTATAAGGAAAAATATTAATATCTAGTATTTTTTTTAATTTCGTATATTAGTTAGCATCAAAATTTAATTTAATTCCTTTAAAAAATTTGAAAACGATAGTATTTCATAATAAACATAAAAATTCTACACTCTGACATAATCTTTGATTTTTTCGAAATAAGACTACAAATCAAGCAAAAATATTACAGTTTTCATACTTTAGACAAATACATAAGTGATTAAATTAATTTGAATTGTACATTCAACATAAAGTATAGATTAAATATTTTCAAAATTTATGTATACAGAGCTTTAAAAATGAAAAAAAAAATTAGTAATAAATCTTATATTTTTATAAAATTTAAAATCTCTTTGTGATATTATTATTTGTTTTTATACAATTATACTATTTTTGAATGAAATGTATGATTTTATCTAATCATATTTAAATGTTACTTTCAATGGTATTAAAGTAGTAGTTTCTTAAACTGAAATTTACTAGATTCCTATTCGTTTCAATTTGAGAATAATTATTAAAAGTAAGCAAATGTGTTCATATTGAAAAAAAAATATAGAAAATATAATAAGATAGATATTAAACAATACATTAAATATAAAGATTACGTTATAAATTGAATTGTTATTTATTCAAAATAAAATTTAAAATAATCATATGGATTATATAAATATAAATTATTAGTTCAACAATATTAATTGACTAAACGTAATAAGCCACTTTTACACTTTTATAGCTTCGAAAGGAAATTGTAAAAATGTGTACAATATATGTCGTGATAATGACGTAATCGATCATATTTAGTGAAATGATAGAGTTTGACCAGTGTTTTGAATGGGAAAATGAAAATATTAAACGAACTTAAATAAAAATGTAAAGTAGTAGGCAGAGGTAGAAAGGGAGACAAATGCCTAAAAATTCTTAAAAAATAAGAAAAAATAAGGAAAAATAAGAAAAAATAAGAAAAATTAAGAGAAGTTAAGAAGCAGGGGGTAAGAAAAAAATCTGGTAATAATGGAAAGAACAAGAAGCGAGACAGAGAAGAAGCATCTTTCTGGGTTTTCCTCGGTTTTACTCGCTTATAGAGACATCTGACTCTTTCATTTATCTCGCAAAGAGCGAGTGTTCAAAATTTGAAGAAAAGCCTTGGGCAGCTTTGGAAGAGGCGAGTGACCATCGTTAACTGAGCTCTCCTACGTGGCTTTTTCGAAATTTAAAGCAAACGTCAGAGAAAAGAAAAGTCCTTTCTATTCCTCAAAAACTTAGTCCATAAATCGTCTTTACGTAGCAAACAGTTTATTGGTGGAACTTAGCGCTTAATCGGGTCATTCGAACTAGAAAGCGCACCGATCCCTGTGGTGTTTTCTCACACTCTCGGAAGACTGTAGGGAACCAAGACGTGTTTTGGAATTAATGATTTTCCTTGCTGGCTACGCGAGGGCGTTTCTCTCCCTCCTTCCGCGAGCCGTATCATCGATTTTTCCTGCTTCCAAGTGCTGCTCGAAAGGATTTTCGAACTCAAATATTTATTCAAATCGGAAGTCTATTTTAAATCGCTACCATATCATTTTTTGCTCCGCGTGAATAATAAACTAATTATCGTTAAATCACTTTTAATTCTTAGGTTGCATTAACGTTACACAAATTTTCTTTCTACTTTTAAAATTCGGTACCGGTCGTCTTACTTCGATCATTTTACCAATCTTTTTTTAATGTTTCGCAAAAGATGCTGATATTTTAAATAAATTAATGTACTCGTAAATATTGATATTACATTAGAAACCCTATTATAATTAATTCTTTTTATTGCGATCATTTTTTTAAAGTAATTATTTCAAACATTTTCTTTATTATTATTATTATTATTTAATTACAATGAAAATAATTATTCATTTTTGAAAATTCCATGGTTTTTTATCTAATTAAAAATTATAAAATTCTTGTATTTATTTTCTATGTAGAACATTTTTTTTAATTTTGACCTTTTACATAATAAAAATATCTCTAATTTCAAATTGCATATATGGTTAACAGTTTTTTAATTACAACTCATCGATATAAAACTACCTTAAACGTAATCGAATAAATATGCACTCGATGGAAGGATATTAAATAGAAGAGCCTTGCAAAAATGTTTCGAATATGTGATTAAATCACTACTTTATTAGTTATAAAATAGCGATTTCCTAAATCTATAAAACTGAACACATAATAAACAAAATTTTATCACGAATATTATTAAATTTTAATTTTTCTTATTTTACGACATTATTCCATACTGTTGACAGGATAATAATAAAATTATTTATTAGTATTTTTACGATTAAATAAAACTTTTCATTTTTATCATGGATTAGCAGGTTTTGAAAACTAGAATTTTTAACGATAGAAATACTGATTAATTATATGATAAATATATTGCTTAATTATTTGTCATCAAATATACTTCGGATTTTAAATTTCGATTTATCAAATTTAATATTATGTTTCCATCTTTGTTCTTTGTTAACCTAAAAATCTTTAATTTCAAATTTTACCAGTAAAGAAATATATATGTTGTACTGATACTGTTCGTTCAAGCTTGGTACAATATATGTACATTAATATTAATAATACGTGATATATATTAATTTATGTAATTTATTTATTTTTTCAATTATTTATTTATCCAATTTATTATTTATTTTATTATTCCATATACTTTACATCTTCATTGTACATTTTACAATATATTTATCTAAACATATTTTACATTTGTTTCTTAGTGATATATCTTTTGATATTAATAATACTACAAATTAATATTTTTTTATATATTTACAAATTAATACATTATAAATTACGTCATCACAGTAACACCTAAGAAAAATATACAATATTTAAATTAATATTTAAAAACAAAATTTTTGATGATAAGTCATAAAACTTATTTGAAAAATGAAGATGTTAATTTATTATGTAATCTTAATTCATTCAATAACTGAAAAGATCGCTTCTACAATTATATCTATATTTATATTACATAAAATAATTCGTTCTTTACTTATACCTGAATCTACATTTTTGGATTTAAATTTTCTATCCGAATTAAATACTTTTCTTACAAACTAGACAAATATTTTTATTATTACATAGTTTAATTTTCATCTAAAAAAATAATAAAAAATGTATTCGCTCGTAATATGTGAATTTATGCATAAGATTTATAATATATTTATAATAAACTTATAACATATTCATTATATATTTACATAGTATTATAATAAATTTACAAAGTATGATATTCTAAACTAGTTAAACAACGATTTATGAATCCGTTATAAATTGAGGTGAGTGAATTATATCAGTTAGTTTATATTACAAAACATTTAAAAAAAGACATTAGATAATTAGTAAAGAATATAATAAGATATACATTGTACTTCATAATATTGCAATTAAAATGTACAGTATAAAAAATATTCACAGAGGGCGTTGTATATTTTCCTTTACACAAATATGTGCACTCGTGTACGAGATCCTAAGTTTTAGATATATTTTAATGTACTTTATTATAACAATAATATGTGTTTGAATGTTCAAGATTAAAAATTTTAATTGAGTTTTTATAAATTATACGTACCTGAATTTTATAGATTTATATTGTCTAAATTAGCTTAACTTTTTCTAAAGATATTTTCTAGTTACACAAAAATACGTATATAACCTAAGTATCAAACATTATAAGCTTTTATTATATTATATAATATTATTAAAAACTATTTTATATTGATATAATGTTTAGCAAAATAATATCATTGTATAATTGCATAATATATTGTAAATGGTAGTAAAATATATAATATGTCATTGTATAGTTCCCAGTTTAAATATACATTCCTAGACGAGTTTGTAGTTTTAATTAAATCTTAAATATAAGTTTGTGAGTTTTAATTTAACATTCATCGCATTTTTTATTTAATTACAGTTTTAACAATATTCATTTCGTTATTATAATGTGATTTATATTCCTACATTATATGTTCAATGTTTCAGTATATGGATAAAATTGTACATTATTAAAAATTGAGAATTAAGTTAAAAATGAAATTGCATTACTATTATTTATAAATTTTAAACAAATTTTTTGTTAAAATATGATATAATAAAACAAATCATCAATAAAGTACAAATTTGAGATATAAAATTTATTCTACATAATTTGAAAAAAGTAAATTTAAAAAAGTAATTTTAAAAGTTTTGAGTAATTTTTTTATATAAAGAAAAATTGCAAAATATTTTAAAATAAATATTTGACTTAAAAATTTGATTGACATTATTCAAATTATTGAAAATAAACATGGTTCATTATTAATTTAGTAATGTATTATAAACTGTCATTAATTTTTTTCTATCATTTCAAAAATACATTATTCGTGAAAATAATTTTTGAATTTGTTAAAATATTAAGTTTTTCAATTATCTATTATATTTTATTTAATTTATTTAAGTTTTATAAAAATTGCGTTGATTAATTATTGCTCATTTATTTAGTAATGAACTTATAAAGTATGTATTTTCTAGAACTATATAAATCTGTTAACCAAAGTAGGAAGAAAATATGAAAAATTGTTACATTATTGAAAGAAAGATAATTTAAGAGGCCAAACCGAATGAAAAAAATATTAGCTATAGTCTGAAAATAAGAAAAGATAATAGTCGTAACGAAGAAAGTTAATGCAAACAAAAAACAGAGAAGATAAAGTAGAAAATTCAATATATCTTAATAAAAAAAATCATTTTAATTTATATTATAGGTTATAAGATTCAACTTAAAAACTGATTTCAAAATTATAAATGTTTAACGTAATTGATCTTTTAATGAAAAGTTTAAGCTTTGAAATCAAATTTTATAAAACAAAAATTTTAGTAACTGAACTAAAAATAAATAATTTTAATAACTTATTACTTAGTCTAAATTTTGATTAAGTTTTCTTTTTCTTTTATAAAATAAAAATGTTTTTAAGAATAATCTACATAAAAAATGTGTAACTATTTATTAACATTTAAAATTTTATGCTTGTAAAATATAAACTATAAATGTTTAATATTTTAACTATTTGTTAATTAGTTGATTATATATTTTCTTAATTTTACAATAAATAAGTTTACCGTGCATAAAATCGATGCAACGTTCTATACATTTTTATTAAAAAATTATACAATTTATGGATACAAATCAAATTATATTATTTTTACTTCATGCACACGAATACATAATACTTAAATTCTAATTATACTATCTATATAGTGCTGAAAAATATTCTAATACTAGGTCACCTTATTTACGTGAAATATTATCAACCATGATTTCTAAATTTATCATTATTTATAAAATAGTTGTCATAAAATTAACATCTTCGATCCATGAATACATAATAAAAACTTTAGTTTTTAAACTGTATAATGAAATTAATCGTATTGAACGTATGCATAAAATTTTTATATTCGATTCTATGTTTTCCATTATTTTTTCAATATAAATATCATTTAAAATAAATCAAGCAAGGAATTATAATTACTCTACTATAAATTCCCATCGCCATTATAAAAAAATATGGACATTCTTTTCATTTGGTTATACTTAAAATGATATATTAATTTGTAAAAGCTACTCTTGGAAAAAGTCACAGGGAAGATAAATCCTACTTTAACCATGGTCTGGTGCATCATTGGCACACAAAAAAAAGATCGTTTATTGAATTCCGGAAGATAAGTCAGAAGTGGAATACTCGAATGTTTTAAAGAGTCGGGCGGATATTCTCTTCCCTTTTAAAATTTAAAGATAAGGCACTCGTACGCAGTCCATGTCGACACTCGTCATCCATTACGAGACCTCTAGTCTACAGCACAATCGCATGCAAAGATCGAAGTGCTCGTTAGAAAAACAAAGCTGACTGCGGAGAAAAAGTATTGCGTACCAGGATTACGTGGAAATCTACTCTCGTCATCGCAAAAGATTCGACGTCTCAGGTAAAGCACTGGAAATGCGCGGGACCGCCGACGTCGCGACCACTTTCGAGTCGGAAGCCCATCGTTAGCCTTTTTCGAGTTCTTCTGGGACTTTTCCTTCTTCCACGTGTTGCAAAAGCAGACCTTAAAGCCCGAGGAAAGGAGAAGGACGAAGCAGATTTCGCTACAAAACAAAACTGAGAGAAATGAGTTTTAGCCTCTTCTCGTTCGGTCGTTTACTTTAGTGAGTGAGAAATAGAGAGAGAAATGGAGAGAGAAATGGAGAGAGAAATGGAGAGAGAAATTGAGAGAGAAATTGAGAGAGAAATTGAGAGAGAAAAAGATGACAACAACGAGGGTTATATAAATCTAAACGTACGGATGTGCGCGAGACCCTCGCAGCAGGAACCTCAAGTTAGGAGAGAGGAGACTGCAACCAAAGAAAAGGAGAGATCGTGACTGTATCGTCCTTTAAGCGAGTACGTGTTTTGATCTCGTTGCAAGCTCAATGAATTGAATTTTACCTTGCTACTTTTTATGACATACTTTTGGCTCGAATTCAAACTTAGTTTTCCCACAGTGTAGGCAAGTTTTTGCTGCTTCGTGCGTCTTTTTTTCTTTACGCCAATTAATTTCTTAATTAATTTAGATTAGTTTGAGTTGATTTTTAGCTAAGAGATTTGTATCTGGATAAAAGATATATATCGAATATAATTTAAAAGATTCAATAATTCGCGTACGTGTATGTACTTAGTTAATTTATTACATCGATTGTTATTGTAAGTGCACAAAAATTATATTAATAAACATAGTTATTTTAAATTCTATCTAATTCAGAAGAAAAAATATATTTATAGTAATAAAAATATTGATAAATTAAAAAAATTATAAAATTATTTTAAAGAAATAGTTCGATTTTATACATTTTTTAATAGACATATATTTTAATAGCAATTTCATATGGATATTACAAAAGCTTTTGTTGGTTATATTGAGTTTTTATGCATTTCTAATAATCAAGATTGGTACAAGGAAAGTTTTTAGAAAAAATTTTTCAAGTTTTTATGCGTATTTACGAATCAAAAATTTATATAAGTTTATCGATTACAATTTAATTGTCTACTATATCATCACATTATATCGTCTCCGTTATACCGAATAGCCATTTATATTTTATAGGGGGCAACCTCGAGGTATTAGGATACTATAAATGCTATGGAATCCCGACAAATGTTTTATTTAAATTCACTTATATTATATTTTATTTGATATTGAAGAATAATTACATGCAAATCAATACTGAAAAGTGCAGAAAATATTTGTATTATACTTTTTTTTCTTATTTATTTCAATAAGTTTGTTAATTTAAAATTAAAAATTACCGTTATTTTTCATAAAATAATAATATTTGCTCAACGGATAATGCATATCTGTTTTAATTATCATACGTAAGTATTATGACTTCGGATACCTTGTACCTGATTTTGCAATATACGTTTTATATAGTAACAATCATAATTACAATAGAATTAAAGCAGAAGTCACATTTTTAATCAAAATTTGTAAACCTGTTTATTTTAGTATAAAATTATGAAAATGTTTATTAATCGTTATTATTAATAAAATTCCTTAATGATAATCCTTTTATAAAAAGCTATCGAATTTTTTATCATCAAAAGTTTATCAACCTTTGAATTGTTTAAAAATGTATACGTTACATAGATTATGATATAAAAAATTTTTTAATTAATACTTAATTTTTGAACTTATAGAATATGATATAAAATATTTCGTTATATACTTTAATGTAAATCTTAATTAACAATGCTATCATAATAGATTGTTGTGATTTAAAAAAAATGTAAGTGCGTCGCAAAAGATTCAACAAAGATTCATCATCCATCGAACGTTTTAACAAATGGAAACATCGCATTATATTCAATTACCGACGCTCGTATAAACCATAAATTTCTAATTTTAACATTTTATTCACGAAATCCATGCACTCGATTAATTTTATAAATATATCTATAGATATTGGAAAGCGATCGTTTTGTTTCTTTTATTAAATATAAACCGAAATTATATTAAGCTCGAAGTAACCATTCATTTATAATGGATCCGTCGGCAATAGAGTAAACAAATAAACGTCATAAATTAATATTTAACCTCACAAGATGTTAGCTTACGTCTTATACGGTTTTTTCCTTTAAGGAAATACGCTAAACCGTGGAGTTTCGACGATACATTGTATCCGTCTTTCTTCGAAAAAATATTTGTTTTTCCAGTCTCTAAAGTCTCGGTATACTGCAGAGCAAAAAGTAAATAAAAAACAATCCAAACAACCATACAAGCAACAGTTTATATTACGGTTTCGAACTATCAAAATTCAAAATTCAAAATTCACGAAATTTAACGAGTAAAGAGGAAGGGGTGGGGAGAAGGGTTGTTACATAAATCTGCCCGAGCGCTAAGCGTGTATACGCGGCATACGAGACCCTCGCAGCGGGACCCAAAAAGCAAGAGAGGAGAGAGCGAGAGAGCGAGAGAGCGGACCATTTTAACGCTCTCTTTCTTTCTCTTTTCCTCCCTCCCTTTCTCCCGTAAGAACCGGAGAGATCGTCGCCGCATTTACGTAGCCTAAAAAAAACTTTCGGTTTTCGGGGTCCGGAGGATCGGCCCTCGGCCATGGGAGAGAGAGAAAGACAAAGAGACCCGACAGGAGGGAGGGAGAGAGAGAGAAAGAATTCGGAGTGGGAGCGAGAAAAATAGACGTAGTACGCCAAAAAGGAAGAGAGCGAGAGAGAAAGAGAGAAAACGAAATATCGGATGGAGTGGGGATGAGGCTATATAGGCCTTAGGGTAGGTCGCCCGAGGGACGAGTCGTATGGTGATCGTAGTGGTATAAAGAGAAAGAGAAGGAGAGAGTGAGCGAGAGAGAGGCGCGTTCTTTTGAGTTGGGCCGTGCCACTACCGCGATTGAAACTCGTGTCGTGAACTGTTTTCGAGTACACTTGTAACGGGTAAAGCGATGCGTACGAAGATGACTGCTGCCACCGAAATCGATTCACCGAAAATCACGGCGATATTTTGAGTTTTGTGATTTCTTTTTATGCTACTGCCGATACACCTTCATCTCTACAACCGCAGAATGGGAAGCGATCGTAGAATGGATTGTGTTTTCTTTCTCTTGTGCGTCCTCGCTTTCGGTGAGTTTGAAGTTTGGATATTGTTTGCTTTTGGGATGTCTCGTATACACAGTGAATTATACCGTACCGAATCGCGATCAGAATTGTTTGTCTATAATCGTATAATCGTTTAATCGTATAATCGTATAATCGTATAATCGTTTGCGCTTCTGTTTCGCTGCGGACAAAAAAAATCCGATCGGACTCTATTCTGGAATTCGACAACTCGCGATCGATTTCTGTTACTAGCTAATAAAAAGTGTAAAAAAACTTTGGGCCGTGATATTTTGAGATACATCCGTCTTTATAATAATAATAGTTCTATCCGATTACCAGAACTCCTATTCGTTAAACATTTTTAACCTACGCGATTCGCGGCAGATCAGCTGTTTCCGAAACACAAATTCACTTCCCTTTTTATCGCGTCAACGTTCGTACTTTGGTAAATAAAACCCGAGCGTCTCCGTATAAATTACGTATCGTCTGATACAGCATTGGCAAACGTGTATCACCAACCATTGTAAATTTCCAATTGGCCTTTACGTTCCAAGGCTTCGTTTCAAAACGTCCTATTAAGTAAGAGCGGGGGAAGCGGTACAAAATAAATCTGTGATATATCTCGTGCACGAACGAAGAGACCAAACGGTATCGCGCAAAGAGAAGGAAATCGCGGTGATGGATTTAAAAAATCCGGATAAAACACGCGCGTGTTTGAATACTCACAGTTCTGTAAACCGGTACGCGTTAACGTAACGTATGCATGCGTTCGTATCGCGCATAACTTCACGCGCGCGTCGACGTCTTCGGCTTCGTTGGAATATCAATCGAAACCATAGCAACGATCGAACAAAAAAAGCCCACGCCACGATGAGAGACACAATGAAGGAAATCACGGGACATGGGAGGATTCGAAAATGTGGACGTGAAGAAAAAGAGAGAGAGAGAGAGAGAGAGAGAGAGAGAGAGAGAAACAGGGTCAGAGAGATACGTATGATAAAATGAGAGGACACGGATTTGACGACCAAAATAGTATTTCAATAAAGACTAGATTTTTTCCCAAACTCGGTCTCATTTGTTTTTGAATTTCTATTTATTTGATTCGTTAATGAAAGAGTCGTTTATTGTACTCGTGCATAATGACGATTCTCGTAAAATATTTTGAAGAGTCGACGCCATACGGTCGAAAATTAAATTTCAAACAACTCGTGAGTTAACGTTAATTTTAAATACTCGCACTCTTCGAAACCTATTCCATACTGATTTCAGTTACTCGCATTCTACGGTACCCCAGTAGCAGCTAGGAGCACAGTTTACTGAAAGATAAAGGTAAACAAGGTATGATAAAGTATCGAATATTGGCGAACGCGGTACAATGACAAATTTCTAGCCTGCGAACTTTACGGATTGGAACGTTCGTGTCGGTACAATACGTTACCGGTGTCTTATAAAATTGTGCGACGCGTGCATCGGAAAGAAAAAAGGGCGATACCCTCGAGGCGAAGAGGAATAACAGGCGGTTGAAAAACGTACGGAAAAACGTCGGAATAGCGTTCGTGCAAACGAATATTAAGCAGAGGCGGGTGGGAAGCGAATCCCATCGAGAGAAGAGAACATTTTTCCTTATTTTTCAGGATCAGCATCTTTCCCGATTCCGCGCCCTTTCTATCCACTTTACGAAATTCGTCGCGCAGTCAGGCGGCACCTTTTGCGCGCGTCGTAAGCTCGTAATTCAAGCTACTATCAGCTTTCGCGGGCAATATCGGAGGATTATCGCCGGTTCCTCAACCGCCTGCTGCTGCTTTTTCGGCCCGTTTTACGTGCTGTCGATTTTATGCTTTTTGTCCCCAGGATTCCTTTTCCCTGTCGCCGCAGTAATCTCGAGGTCGATCTGCGGTTGCTTTTTTATTTTTCTCGAAACTCACGCGCGCAACTTTGTTCCGCGCTGAATTTCAATTCCGTATTCATGGATTTATATTCCTTGTTTCTTCTATGAAATCCACTGGCGCGGCGCGACACCGTAATGCTTCGCGATTAAAGATTTTTGTCGATCTCGCTCTTTGGATATCAATGGATACGATTTACGATGATTACGATCGAGATATTTTGTAGGATAATACGAGCGTATTTTCTAGGATAGAAAGGAAGATTTCGGTCGTTCCACGTTCGAACGATCCATCGATGCGGTGCAGCTTCCCTCGAAACCCAAAGCAAAGAAAACGAACTCCCTTTCGCGAAATGTTATTAAAAGACCCCGTTAATTGGAGCTGAAGCTTCTTAGAAATAAAATTAGCGAGGAGCAAGGGAGAATAACTCGGGAATAAAAAGTCCTCGAAAAAACGACACCCAAATTTGGAAGCCAGCGTGACAAGTCTCACGCGTATATTTCAGCGTGACCTTTCGCCCCGATGAGAGCCAAGTTGAGAGAAGAGGAAGAAGAAAAAAGTCGACGAGCTTCCTTTACCCGAGGATCGAGATTTTGTCTTCTGTTGGCTCTCCGGGCCAACAGTTGGCCCGCCCACCCCGTGTCCCGTCAATGTAATTCCAGAAACGCAGGAGGCATGCGACGCTATTAAGTCCCGCGCGGGCGCCGACATTCTCGCTGCTCCCGTGACATTCTACACTCGCCGAAAGCCACTTGAGCGCCATATGGACCCCGGCGGCACATGTCGTTGCCGCGCGCAACTCTCGAAGACGTCTACTCGCGCCCACGAACCCGCCGAATCGCGAACAGAGGAAGCGAGAAAAACGGTTCCAGGCTTTTTGCGTCTGTGTCCCACCTCGGCTCGAGTCGCCGGTTCGATGGTGAGACCGATTTCCCTTGGCATCTGCGATCGACCCGATCTCTTCTCTTTCTTGCTTCTCTGCAACACGGGGTTCTGTCTGCTTTTTCTTGCTCGTATCTCCGGCCCGACTTTCAATATACGTTCACTTATGATCGATTACCGGGGGATACCGGAGAAGTTCCCCTCGAACCGACGCGAGTGTTCCTGGTAGTTAGAAATTCGGGGACCCACGAGATGTATTGCTTTTTAATTAGGAGTAAACTAGGCAAACTTGTAGGAACTTGAGGCGGCGTAAGCTTTCCAAACATCTTTTTTCGTATTTAGAATAATATTTTACTTTGAAAATTAACAGATATTAACGGATATTAACGGATATTAACGGTAATTAATGGAAATTTTCATTCGTTCTTCGAATTCTTTCTTTTTCAATTTTCTAAGTAAATAACAAAAAAAAACCTTTATAATTCGAATCAGTTAATGTAATAATAAAGAAAAACATAAGTGATTCTCGGAAGTTTTAACGAAATATTGTTATAGGTAACGAAAACGTTTTTTCTCGATGTTCGGTCTTGCGATCGTGGTCAAATAAGTGGAATAAATTAATATTTTGAGTTTTCATAACTTCCTTTGAAACTTTCCAAGGAAAATAATCAGAACTGAAATTTACTGTTTTTCTTTTTCTTTCGGCCTTTTTTCCTTTTATATTTCGAAATCTAACGCGTAATTACACTTTAACAAACCCTTGTTTTTTTAGGTGAAAATCTTTTGAAGTTTTAGACGCATTCACGACCCTTTTTTTATACAAACAATACAATTTTTCAAATCCACTAATCCTGTTGTGGTCGGTATTATGCGTTGCACCACTAAAGTATTTAGGTTTCGTTCCAACAAAGATAGAAAATGTTCCGATCGATCTCGATCTTTCTCGCTGCGTTCTAATCACGATCTAATAATTCTACACGAAAGCTATTAAGGGAGTTTTTGAAAGATCTATAACTCTCGCTTCGGTGGATGCGGAAAATAGGGAAATCACTATCTTATAACGCGTTTACATCTATTTTTATTCTATTTAGCAGCTATAGGAAAAAATAAAAATACTTTTTTAATATCGTTCGATTGCAAGTAGAACTAATTGTAAAAACATTGGCGGTGACAATATTTAAAATGCTCTTTGATGTCTAGGTTTGTTTACGATGCATTATACATAATAGAACCTGTGTCGAGAAGCTTTATTTATTTTACCCTTAAATTTCACGTAAAACACAACAGTCAAAGTTACGTTTTGAAGCTGTAACCAAGCGTAACGAGGCACACAATCCGCATACAAGAATTCCTTCCCCGTCGGTCAAAACTCTGTTTATTCCGTAAAGTATTGCAAGCGGTGAACCTAAAACGAGCGAAAATTGATTATCCATGGCGGGACAAATTCCGTGAGAGGGGAATTCACTCCATTGTAAGAAGCTGCTTTAAACACGGCCGCGCGACAAAAGTCTCGCCTCGTGTGTCATTCGCGCAATCACGCGCGCGTCTCCGGAAAAGGGGATTTCCCAATTCTCGGAGAATGCAAATCCCATCTCGTTTGGCGAGATTCGTCAGCAACGGGGAGGGTACAAACGATCAGCCTTCGAACGAACCAAGGCCCAGGTAGGAGCGGTGGCAGGCATTCGGGGCCTTGCCGTCGCAAACGAGATAATCCAATATAGGAAAAGTATTTATCTCGACGGATTCGTCGGAGCCCTAAATCACCCAGTAGCTCAGCGGGCTGGCCGCCTGAAAACTTCTACCTGCCGCACTCTTGTTCGCCTTCCTAACACATGTGACGAACCATTTATTTATTTATTTATTTATCCATCCATCCATCTATCTATCCAGCAACATCACCCACTCCCTCGTACCCGCGAGTCCACGTCGTATTTTGCGCCGAGTGATTCATGGTTTTGGTTTATGGACAACTGCACTTTACCTTCGTACGATTCTGACCGAATGCGTTACATTGTCTACGCATTATCCGTTGTATTGTTTGACCGTTACTTTTCACACTGCCCGTATCGATTGATTCGCCACAGCGAACGTACGAGTTTTATAAAACGATTCCCGTTGCGTTGCGATAAATAGCTCGTAACGATCGATCGATTAGAAGGAAAGAATGATTGAAAAACTCGCTCGCTAGTTTTCTTATACTATACTACGAATCATCGAGTAAATTAACATTAAAATTATACATTCAAATTATACATTCAAATTATACATTCAAATATCCCGTCCGAGCTTATCACGCTAGGAGTAAAGAAAGGCAGAGCAATGATTTCTTCTCGGCCGACGTTTAACGATCGTTACTGTTATTATTAGAATGCATCGGAAATTCCACCGGTGTCGAAAAAAAATGTCGACGAACCTCGCCGGAATCAAAATGTAAATCTTCCCGTTTTTCTCGTTGTACTTTGCCTCATCCGCTGCATCCACACGCTTCGCGTTTACGCGGGGCCCAGAAGGAGGCCCGAGTCTCCCGGCGTGCGCCAGATATTATTATGCATTCCTGTATTTTATCGTAGGCTTAATCGAGTTAGAACGAGAAGTAGAAAAAACGATAAAGGATGCACGTCGTGACCAGGATATATCTTTTTTTCCCTTCGATTTTTGCAGGTTGCTTTGAAAATGAGGTCTTTGCGCTGTGGGACGCGGCGGAGGCCAACGAAGATCAGTGCGACATCGCCGTCCGGGAGATCATGAATGAGGACCGGGCGACGGTCGTCGATGAGTCCACCTCGAGACTTCATGCGGTTTGGATATCTCAGGAGTGAGTATCTCTTTCGACTTATTTTCCTACTCTTGCTCTTCCTACTTTTATGAACCGAGAGAAGAGCCCCTTTGTTTTCTTTCCTGCGTTCGATATTGTCCACCTCTTTCTTTGCGACATTATTTATTTAGCAATTTGTCGTATTATAAGTCTCGAATAAACGTTCGTTTCACCCGCTGTCGTAAACTTGAAGACGTAATTATTCGAAAGCCGTTAAAATAATTTCTTCAAATTAATTTTTTATTAAATACATTACCCGGAATAATGTTTTTTTTAAACTGAATTTATAAATTAAAAAACGTTTTCAAAATTTTCACGCGTGGTAAAAATGATCGTTTATTTAATTTTTTACAGTTTACATTTTATGAAATATCAAAATATTACTTTCGATATAAAATTAATATTAACCGAAATTAATTTATGAGTATACTTCTCGATCTTACGGTGTTCTTTTTTTTCCTTTTTCAATAAATTTAACAGTTTTGATTCACTTTTAACAGATAGAAATTCTGTTCAATTGGGATCAATTGGCAAGATGTTATTGACAGCTATATAATTGGAACTGATTTTGATAAGGGTTTTAATAAAAAAGTTTAATATGTTTGTAATTTTTTACATTCAAAATTGAAAGTATCGATAAATCTTTCATTTAAAACAATTTATGAAAACAAATTTCAATTTAAAAGTATTTCGCAAAAATATTCGTCAAGATTTCAACTTGATCTCACTCCAAAATACGTTTGAATATAATATACCATAAAAAATAATGTATCATCTAACTAATCTTTAATCTCTTAACTTGGTCGTAAATAAAAATCTACGAATACCGAAATAAATTAAAAGTTAGCTAAAACATATGGTTAACGTAGAAAATTTATTTATCGATAGCTTCGATAGCGAAAAAAAGGATTGCGAAAAACAGAATTTGCGAAGGGCGAGGAATAAAGATCGACGTAAGAAAATGAAGTTTCCGCGACTTTAAATATAAAGTCGCGTTATCCGTTGGCGCGCGTTTCGACGAGCCTCGGGAAATACTCGTGCAACATTCGCATTCACGCCACGGCTTCGGAGGACGAGTATCGCGAGTCCATCGTGAGTCCATCGTGAGTCCAACGCGAGTCCAACGCGAGTCCAACGCGAGTTCAACGCGAGTCCATCGCTTCGAATTCCTCCTCGATCGAAACGTTGTCGTCGATTTAACGAACGCGAAACTCGTTTCAAATAAAAATGAAGGAAAATCGCGACGGCGCGTCGATGCGCTTTGGAATCATCGTCGTCGGTAAGTGAACTGTCGTCGGGGATAAAGCATCTAACGAATAAGATAAAAAGAAGAAAGAAGGAGACGATAATTTAATGGACTGCGAGCGAACAGACGCGTTTATAACGCGAGCAGTTCCACGGGGACAATTTAAGATCCGTCTTCGTGTTTCTCTTGCATCTGCTGTCGATTTATTAGTACTGTTGTACAATGAGCGCTGCTAAGCTTCGTCTCATAACCTCGTAACGGAATATGTGTTCGGCACTTTGGAAAATCACGTAGCGAGGTAAAAAGAAATGTCTCGCTTTGCTGGTCTTTCTTGAGTCGCACGCAACTATACTTCCTGTATCCTACGTTTACACATTACATAGTAGCCCAAATACACAGCCGGTCTTGCTCTTATTTTTTATTTGATTCCTTATGTATATATTTCTCTTGTATTCTTCATAACTTTCGCGTAATCTTCTACATTTATAAATAAACGGATTTCGCTCTTGAAAGATAAATACATTAAGCTATTTCTTTTAAAGTATTTCTTCTCGAATTACGTTGCCTTGAATTAGAATAAAAATAAAAAAATTCCATTCGTGTACTCACTTATACTGGACGTAAATTCAAAAATTACTTTGTTTTCATTGTTGTATGACATTGTTAGATAAATACGTTTCTGATCGTATTTTATTAACCATTTCATCGTCATATTTTTATTAAGTGAAACCGTGCAAAAATAATTTAGTTCTTACTTAATAAAATATAAATAATACAAAGAATATAAAATTAACTTATATATATATATATATATATAAACTTGTTGTTATATTATATTATTTAAACAAAAAAAAAATGTAATTAATTGCATTATTATATTCGAACGTATCGTATAAAATATGAAATAGTGGTACAGCAATATGGTTTAAATTACAATTCCATATGGATCCGATTTTAACTTTTATAAATATTTTAAAGCATTTATTAAAGATAAGAAATTAATAATTGTGTCTTTGCGAAAAATGTAATTAAATGTAAGCATAATTTTATTCCTACCTATAGAAATAATTAATTTTATCATTTAAATTGCCTTTTTTGTCAATAATATTACTGGACACTTCAAGAAATTGTTTATTACATAAAAAATATAAATTTTTTTCAAAAAAATTTCAACTAAAATGTTTTTTATTTGAACAATGCTTTGGTAAATATTTAATTTTACAAAAGAAACATGGGCAAAGTTAGAAAATATTAAGGTACTAAAATAACAATTTATCCTCTTCCTTATTTTCCTTCTCCCAAATGATTTAGAAAACGAGAAAGCGAGAGTCAACTTCGGTTCTGTGCCTAGGACTTTCAAAGGAAAACGTTTCAGCTGATCCAGGTATAAAGAGGACGACGCGTCCTTTTTTCCTTTTCCCTCGTCCGCTCCTTCTCTCGGGCACACGCACGAACGCATGCACAAAACATACTTTTCTATCCTCATCTAGCGCATCAGCAGGTAGGAAGGAGAAAACAGAAAGCAGAAAGGGAGACGAGGGACACAATGCGTTCTTTTATACATCAAGAAGAGATAGAGATAGATAGATAGATAGATAGATAGAGAGAGAGAGAGAGAGAGAGAGAGAGAGAGAAAGAGAGAGAAACAAACATAAGCAGAACACGTTCTCTCTCTTTCTCTCTCCCTCTCTCTCCCACTCTCTCCCACTCTTCATTCCGACCCTTACTAGCTTTAAAATTTCTAGTTCAATTTTGGAAGCACGAAAACTTCACTTCTCTCGTTTTCCTCGAAAAGTGTACTTTTTCGTCACGTAAAAATGGACCTCAAACAATATTCTGAGTTTTCTTGTTTTTATGCTTCTTCTTGCAAGACCCCTTGGGGCGACGACGCGAACCTGCCGTCACTTTTAATGTCGGCCGCTCGTCTGGAGCTCCTCTTTTTCACGTGATTCGTATGAGACGCGTTTTTCTTGACAAGGCCAGAAGAAAAATATCTATTTTCCGATGTCGTCTTTCTCGACGACGCGTCTCAAACTACGGTTGTTTCTAGGAGGAGAAGGCCAGGATGATCGATGAATCGTCTCCTTACCCGCGATATATTTTCCTCTTTCGTATCGACGTAGAAGATTCTAGTACAGACGAACGTTCTTCTATTTGAATTTTTTGTAGACGTATGAACTTGCCTTCTAAATCCATTGGCAAAGGATTACCATGAATATTTTTGACGTAAAAAAATCACACTTTTTTCTTTTTTCTTTATAAACATGTAGATAAACTCATCAAAATGTATACTATTATATTAAAAATTTTTTAATTTTTCATATTTTCAAATATAAACAAAGTATTCTCAAATAAGATTTCTGTCTCGATAACTCGAACAAGTTTGCGGTGAATTAATTAAATGACGCTAGAATAAAATCTATTACTAGTTCGATAGGAGGTAGAATTTACAAAAAACCAATTCCCCTATATCTGTATCTATTTCTTATATTTATATTAATTTAATGACATTATTAATAATTATTAATCTATTCATTTAAGAGAACAATATAATTAACATATAATAAAATATAATGAAATATAACAAGAAATTTTTTAAATATTATCAAAGGCCTTCGAATAATGTAAATGTACATGCAAATGTTTTTTAATATTAAAATTGTGTATTATAACGGCTTATGCACATGAGTTATCGAGTAGAAATGTAGTTAATTATAAAATAATTATTAATTTTGTCCTCTATGTATAAAATAAAAATCGGTCATCAGAGCCAAGCTCAATGTGGAACAAACGCTTTGTTTGCAGGTGTGAGATCCGCGCAGGACCGGAGTTCATCATAAGAAAGTATACGTTCTTTGACAATGGAACTTTCCTGCTGATGAGACATTATTATGCCGAAGAGTCGTGCAGTATCGCAACTCATACGGTGACGGCGCGAGGGGTTATCAAAATCCTGGGAAACTCACTCGTCACGCCTGGCGCCACCGAAGCGCGTTATCAGTTGGATACGGTGCATGTCTCACCACTCAATCGACAGGTAACCTTATTTTTCCTTCCGAGCCACGTATGTAACCGTGTTCTCGAGATTATTACGAGAACTTCGGTATAGCGGACTTCAGAGGCAAATAACTTTACAGAACAATTTTTCGAAACATTAATAATACCCGTCTACTTGTAATTCAATAGCTCGATTATATATTTTTTTTAATTTACCGTGTATCTGAATTTCCTCGTATAGTTGCCCTAAGTTGCCCTAAACAAAATGTATTTAATGATATAATTGTACAAATTCAGAATGTATAAATTTCATTTCTTATCAAAAATTTATATTTTATCCTATTTCTTCTTATACTTTTAAACTTCTCGTTTCTAAAAGAATTACGAGGGTAGTAAGATCATAAATTTTTTACAAGAAAACAAAAAAACTTTTAAATCTAAAAGTATACAGTTTGTTTTACCGTTGCGAAAAAACCAAATTTATGAGCTAGTAAAATTCCAACCCAATGGTGGTAGCGATGTTATCTTTTTAAATGCAAATATTGATTTTGCACCGTTGAACTTACTATAAACTAATTGTAAACGAAAATTTTATCAAATTTAGTTATCAATCGCGGTAAATAAAGATGTATTTTTTTTATATTCGTGCCATACGGTACATAAAATTTAACTTAATACTACTATAATTTAAAAATGTAATTACTTAAACTCGTGTATTGAAAATAAAAAAAATCATTTTTCAATAAACTCTTGAATTTTTTATGATAAAATTTTGTATATTTACAACCGCTGACTTTCTTTTTACGAGAATATGTAAGAATCGAATGGTTTATTTTTTAAAAAATATATAATATTATCACTTTTTTTCGTTGAAAATAAGTATCAATATAAGTCGAGAATTTATGTTTGCAATAAAGAAAGTTGAAGGTAACAAACAATGACATGGCATAATTGAAAATCACCCTCTACAGGTAGATTTCTTTTAAATACACATCCCCCAGAGTACGAATGAGCCACGCTACAACTAAAAGTGTTGAGCCAAGTCGTGTAGTCGTGGTAATGGTATCTTCGTGTCGCCCAGTTTCCTTTCGTTTTTCTCGTCTCTCTCGTCTCTCTCGTCTCTCTCGTCTCTCTCGTCTCTCTCGTTTGCTCAGCCTTGAATTTTCTCAACCGACAGGTCGCGCATAAATTGGGCCATCGCGTGAACGTGTCCTGTGGACCCCAGTCGCGTTGGAAGCCCTACGTCGCACAACTGATTTACGAGCGCGCACCGGAACGCTTCGGACCTGGAGGCTCGCTCACGTGGCAAGGTCCGAGGTACAATTCGCTGCAGGGACACCAGGGAATCATCGGCCCTGGAGGCACGCGCATCAGCAAGAGCGTCGATTGTCTCGCACCTCTGGGCATCGACTTTGACGAGCTAAGGCTACTCAGGGTCCAGCGTCGGCCGACGGGATTCAGGTCGGTCGGTTTTGGCGGTAGCGATAGGCCGAGGATCGAGCTTTTCCTCGGAAGTCTGCCTCCCGATCAGGTTTCCAGGAGGTCGCACAAACACACCTCGTTGCAAGCTTCAGCGCTACTCAGGACCGACACTGTACGTATCATCTTTTTGCACTATTTCGTTTCGGATACGTTTTTTTTAATATTTTTTTTTTATACTCACGTAACGAATCAATAAAAATAGCCTTAATTGTAGTTTTAAAAATCTTTTTTTATTTGAAGACAAATGTGAAACATTTTTTTACATATTAATACAACAGATTTTCTTAATCTGTTGCAAATATATTTATATATTTTATGGTTAAAAAAACAATCTTAAAAATTCTACCGGCATTTATACATTGCAAATACTAAATTCCTTTCAATTCTTAAGGATAAAAAAGACTTATTATTTTTATAGGAAGATGTTTTTTTTATTTTTTTTTATTTATATACGAGTTCTTTCTTCTCAAAATCGTTTAAAGTTATTATTTAGTTCATAATAATATTGATGTTTTTATCATTACATTGCCTCAATAATATTTAAAAAAATTCAATTTTTAATAAAAGTTTGAATATTTATATAAAAAACTTATTATTATTTTACTAATATTTTGAGTCTTTTTCAGAACTATGTATGTTTTTACAAAAATATTATTTAACCATAGATTTTTTTAAATATAATACAATAATAATAATAATAATTTTGTTTAAATTGTTCACAAAATATTTAAATTCGTTTAAATAAAAATTCTCCTTGTTCTTTATGTTGAAAATCTTCCAAGTAAATTGAGATAAGTTTATTAACTTAAAATAATATTGCATGCTTTCTAATTTCCCTTAACGTGGAAAATTCATAAGAATTCTGAGAAACTCTTATTTAGTTTTAACAGCCCTTATGTTCATTTTAACATCGTATCATCTTTCAACAACAGTAGGTTCGATGTTTTTCTTTCGGTAAGATGGAACTAGACGAAAGAATTTGAAAATTCTATGGGATATGGTTTTTCGTAATATTACTACAAATGCTCGATCTTTCTAAAGCAATATTCAAATAATGAGAACTTTAATAATTTTAATGATTATACTTTTTATCGATTATCGTATTATATAATTTGAATAATAAATAAAATAAGTTTAGTACAAATCTTAATTGAACAATTTTATTTCACGATATAATAAATAACTATGTGTAATATATTTCTAGATAAAGTACAAATGATATTGAAATTTTTTTAATTTAGTTGTACATAAAATTTAGTTTCAAGTCTATTCATTCGATAAGATCAGAAAGACATAGTAAAACATACATCGATGTGACTCATGAACTTTCTGATTTTATCAATTCATCCATATACTTCAAAATATTCATCTGAGAATTTAAAAACTGATATTCATCTTGAAACGAAGAACAATAAGTCACTATTTTATGGAGGCTCATCAATCTTTACGATCCTGTACTTCATCGTACATTATTATTATTATTATTATTATTATTATTATTTATAGATAAAAAGTGATTTCTCGTTTGAAACGAGAAATGTAATAACGCTTAATATTGAAATTTATAATCGATGAATTATTTTATTTTATTTTATTATATCTGTAATAGCACTTTTATTAGTTTTTTATTGCATAATAATATTAATCACCGTACGCGAAAAACTTATATTGATAGTAACAAATGAAATTTTCATAAACTTTCAGATCCATAATTGTCCAATATGCGGAGCGATATCTCGGGGCACTGAAAACAGTCCACCACTGCTTCACGAAGTGGTCGCTTTGCCCACACTTCTCGGTGGCTCTTGGATTAGTCCTTCGTGCGAAAGTCATCCGGGTGGTGTTTGGCTACGACGTCAGCTACGCGTTTACGCCGGTGATAAATTATGGACTGGCCGTTGGGACTATTTCAGCGATCCTCGGTGCAACAATTTCCTTTACGGCATCACCGCCGCCGGAAGTTACGTACTGCGCGCTCGTCGACATCGCCGCCACGACTTGAGTATGAGTACCGGCACCGGGGACTTCATGGAGGACGAAATATTCTCCCGTGTTAGAAGGGAAACCGATGTCGAGCTCAAAAGTAAGAAGAAGAAGAAGCTCTCGATTGAAATTGGTCCGCGTACCCAAAAAGGACTCGCCGAGTGGATGACACCCAAGCTCGCAAAGGACATCTTTGATATTCCCGTTAAGGTTGAAAAAGAGCCGGTACGACGGACTTCCTACGAAGTACCTGATAATATTAACTCAAAGCATAAGGAGGCAATTTCCATGGAACCCGAACTGGAGGCAAAGCGAACGATGTCTAAGATAGTGGATAGCATCGAGGAGGTTGGTGACAATACCGTGTCTGCTAAATCGAGGTCCGTTCGAAGTCTCGACGAGATCGATTACTACCGTCAACTTCTTCAGAGCGCCCAACCATCTATGGCCGAATCCTTCGCTGCGATGCTTCGAGGAAATCAGCGCCGCGAGGAAACGACGAAAAAACCTCTACAGTCGACTACTCCGAGTGGGACGAGCGAGCTCGACTTACACGTAGCCGAGAGTCTACTCATAGCCGGGGACTTCGGGTTGGCCAAACGCTGTGGGGCCGCCCTGACCGAGAGCAACGCTCCTAAAACTCCGAGACTCTTGAATTGGCCCTCGAGCTGCGTACCGCATTCCCTCGACGCACCCTCGACGCTCGGTCTCAGAGCAAGGATCAGCGTTGATTGGTACGGACAGTATACGCTACTCTTGGGTGCTAGAGATAAGAGCATGTGGGACGCACCTCTTCTGCAATGCGGACCTACGAGCATGAAGAACCCACTACTAAGGTCGCATCTTAGGAGGAGCGTAGGTTTGAGGTTTGGAATTCTCTTCAACGCGTCCGTGAAAAGTGGATCTAGTTTCAACATAAGAACGATATTGTTTTGGCAGCTGTTAGTGATTCGCCTTATTTCTTACTGGACAAATACGGCTTAGTATGTAGCTTATGGTGCTGGGCACCGATCAAAATTTTTACTTTCATGCCAGTTGAACGAATACTTTAACCTTGTATGTTGCGTCGCTCCAATCATCTCATTTGAAAAGTGATATTTGTATAATAACAAACGTATGTTCATGTTCTTTATTGTGCGTAAGTCACGCGTAAATACCTTGAAGGAGCATATTAAATCCAAATATTATTCTTTAATCAATTCTGCATAGAATATAAGTTAATGCAAAATAACCGAATGTATCGTTGGCCACGATTCTCATGAAAGTTATGCATTGGGCAAAAACATTTATGATAAACGAAACAATGCTTTCGATGTCTGACTGAGGTACTTCGCGAGAATGAGTATTCACAGAGTTTAGGATTTTATAAAACATTGTGATTTATGTCTAAAAGCGATATGGTATAGTCTCATTTTGTAAAAACAGTTACTTAGTAATTTTAACAATCTTACGTGTTTTTAAAATTAACGCATGAATTTTATAGTCGTCTTCAATCGATTATTTTACAACTATTTTACAATTTTTTTTTTTACTCTATATTCGGTATTCGAATTGTTATTTTTTTTAGTACTATCCCAATAACACTCTATACTATTAAAATATATAAGAGGAAGTTTTTAGCTATTTATTTTTAAATCAACAAAATTCTTCATAAACTTAATTTATGTATTTATATATAAAAATTGGTACATAATTCTTATTTTAAAACATAACTATTTCATTTATGAATATTTTTACTACACACATTCGATTTTTTTTATCTCTCAATAGTTAACAATTTTTCTTATGCATTAGAAACACTCGTATTCATTTATAATAAATTTTTTTAAATTATATTTATAAAATTAAAATTTTAATAGCAAGGTATTTTAATCGATTGATTTTAAAATAAAAAGTTATACATCTTTCAAATATTAAAATTATCCATTTTACTCGGTATAGTATATTTCTTATAAAAAATTACTTTGAATCGGTAACATAATAACAGCTATTAAAAATTTAGTGAAAGTTTTAATATTGATATGTAAAACATTAAATTTTTTATAAATATTACCATATTACAATTATTATTTATTAATGTATAATACGATGAAGCAAAATGCATGATAATTTTTGTATTTAAATTTTTTTTAAACCTGAAATCTAATTCTTATCAGGCATAGTATAAACTGTTTTTTTTAAACAAGACAAGGGTATAATTAAAAGTTAGCATAATATACCAACAAACCGTATTTTATTTAGAAATTTTCTTCTGTACACACGAATATCTTTAGGACATTATTAACTTTTATCTCTATAAATGCTGTATATTAGGATTCGTACACTCTCGGTTGCTATATATAATCGATATTATTTTTTTTGTCCCAGAGTTTATATATTTTATAGTATACACTTTCTAAACAGTTGAAACTTTTTTACTTCGATACTAAAGAATGAAAGAAATGTTTGATAAAAAACTGAAAATTTTTCTTTTGTATCGTGCAGTTTTTTGTAAATGTATATATATTTTGAAATTTAATATTATAAGAATATTTAAATTTAAAAACATAAATATTAAAGTATTTGAAATTTAATAAAGTGTAATAAATTTCTATCCATTAATATAAATTTTATATTACATTTATAATATTTTTTAATAACTGGTTCGTAATAACAAATTATTTTACAGCTTATATAAATGAACGGCTACACGCTAAGAATATTTGATTATCTAGTCTACAATGTACTCATCTTATCTCCCTGAAAAACAGATATTAACAAATTAAATTTAACACCGTCTTTTTCTCTTATCCACTCGGCGGAGACTCTCTTTGAAGAAACTTCAAAGAAAACGGCAACATGACAAAAAATCGCCATGAAATAAATTTGCTAATTAGTGCAAAATATACTTTCATATAATAACAACTTCACTTTATTAAAGCTAAGAACTTATATATTATAATCCAGAGCGGTTCGTGATAAATCTTCGTATAAATAATATATCTCCCTCTCTATGGAGTCTTACGTTTTGTAAATATGTAAATAGCCATCAGCGGTAGTAGTTGTGGCCTAGACTGTAGATTAGAACTAGTTTTTAAAACCAGGCTCGAATTAGGGACGAACGCCAACCAGTGATCTTTTAGACTTAAGCGAAGACGCGAGGAGAAGGAGGCAGGAGATAAAAAACGAAACGGGCGCCGTCGTACCGACTTTGATCCGTGCTTTTGCCGCTGACGACTCTCGCGCTCACGCTTGTAAATACCAAAAATTACGTCGCCTCGAGAAAAAGCCTGGGACAGAAATAAGAAAAGAATAAAGTTAAGAAAAAGAAAAAGAAAGAGAGAGAGAGAGAGAGAGAGAGTGTGAGAGTGAGTGCGCGTTTTCAACGAAAGAAAGATCAAAATCGATCTATGTCCGCGATCGTTCAGTGACCTTATACATACACATGCATACGCATACATACGCATACATACGCATACATACGCATACATACGCATACATACGCATACATACGCATACATACGCATACATACGCATACTTAGATACGACGTAAGAAATCTTAGACTTTAAGATATAGCTTAGATTAGGATTAGTTCTTAGGTTAATCTTAAGCGACGGAAGACCACTCGTTGGCTTCGTCATGGGATGCGTACTCCAGTGAATAAAATAGTAATCTTAGTTAATCTGCCAGTAATGTTTCTGGGATGTTATAAGGTGTAATATATGGAATTTAAGATGTGTATTTGTAATCTTTTTTATAATTTACTACCTTTTTATAATACGTGATTATTATTTTCATTCAAATTAATTGTCGTTCTCTTAGAATGGAGTCGAGCATGAACACTTAAAACATTTGAGTTGACGATTGGATTGTGACGATGTGGAAATAACGATTAACGCATTTAATTTTTAATAAAATTTATGAAACAAAAATTTGTTTCTCTGTTCGAAGAAATTTTTCTATAAATATTTTAATCAATACTTCACTTATTAAAAGACATAATTTTATTAAAATCCAAAAACTACAATTTATAATGTAAATAATATAAGCATAAAAGCATTTTTTTATATAAAAATTTTATTGTATAAATTGTATAAATATTATATTATAGAAAATATTTCACGAAAGATAAATTTAAATTATGTATGATGATTCGTACTTATTTTTTGCTGTTTTATAAAGCGTTGCAAATTAAAAATACTGTTTAAAATATTATAAAATAATTTTATACTTACTGTTAATAATGAAGCTAATATAAAATAAATATTATTGTACTTTATATTCGCCTAAATTATTACTTATCTTTGTTTATAATTTAATATTTATTCCTCTTTAATCTTATTTTTTATTCCAGATAATATTCGGAAAAAAAATTTCATATATTTTAATTTATATCTTTTTATACATTTATCTATATATATATATATATATATATATATATTTGTAAATAATTGTGTAAACGTAATTGCATTATCTACAGCTTAAGTTGATAGTAACCTATACAATATTCTATCCATTTGATTAAATAAGAATGCATTTCCTCTTATTTTAAGATACTATATTCAAAATTACATCCATTTATCGGTTTCTTTGATATTTTTAATATTGAAATTATTTTATTCACTTCTCATTGATATTTAATTTTTAAACGGGCAAGTTTTTATTGTATTATTTTGATATTGAGAAGATTCTCATTATATATGTATTACTCTTTTTATTCTTTGTTGTTCATTTTAAAATTTGTATTTTTCTATTACTTAAATATATGTAGGCATATATTTAATTAATAACTACTAATGTAAGTTTCATAAAAATTTAAGTAATAATTTATTTTTAACTTTTTATTATTTAATTATCTTTATAACACTTTCATGTATCGATTATTATCAATTATTCAAAAGCATATCTATTAAATTTTAAACTTTTTAAAATTGATACATGTATTATTTTTTTTTTAATATTTTTTTTAAATATTTTTAATATTATTTTCATCTTGATCCATTTTATAATAAAATTTGATTAATATGTATTTTAAAAATTGACCATTTCAGATAGTTTAATTCTTTATTAACAAATTTTTTTAAATATAAGTTTTATAATTTTATGATATTGTATACGTAGTTATTTTATTAAATAAAGAGATAACGATGCTTTTAATGAACAGATAATATATAATAAATATAATAATTATTATTCAATTTCAAAATTTGGTATGTAAAAGTAATTTTTTAAGCATTGATATGCAAAATCAATTTCTAAATAATATACAATGTCTAATCATTCTGTATTGAAATGTATGACAATCTGATATTTAATACAAAACTGAACATTGATCAATGTTTTTGTGTGAATAAAAAATTTGCCTTCTACCATTAAAAATATAACATATTTCTTTAATTCCTTAATTCTTGAAAAAATTCGTGTCGTACCGATAATGTTTACTATTATTTCTTTAATACCTAATAAAAAAGGAAGAACATTTATGGGGTGTTTGCGGTAAATTTTATCATAGATTTTCTTAAGTTCGTTGCGTGTGGTTGAGGTGGAAATTTATGTACGACTGAGTTCGGTTACTATTGGTTACAGCTTTCTGAGCATTTTTCAAATCTTCACAATTCTTTTAATATATTTTGTTATCATAGATAAAATTAAGATATATTTTAAGTTTATTTTGTAAAATTTCCTGTGAATTAAAAAACTATTTAATATTTTGGTTACATGTGAAAATTATGCTGAATATATTAATAAATTGTAATCGATTAATGAATAAATAATTTAGTAATTAAACGAAATCAAATTTAAAATTTATATAAAATAAATAACATAATAATATTCTTTTCCCAATTTGAAAGTATAAAAATTTTAAATCCATATTTATCCAGTTTTGTTTTTTATCATAATTTTTTAGACTTATATTTACGCAAGCTGTTAAGTTAAACTTCATCATTGGTTAATAAGGTATTATTTAAACAAATTTTATAAAAAATGTATTAAATATTTAATAAATTATAAAAAATTAAAGTTATAAAGTACATTTAACAGAATTAATATAAAAGTGCTTTACTTAGAATTTTTAATTTAATATTTGTAATTTCACAGAAATCTATGATCTAAAAAAATAATAATCAATGTTTTGACTTATATGTCATAATTCATAATAAAAAAAATATCTAAATTCGTGTAAAAAATTTATATATAGAAATTTTGTTAAATATTGAATTTATTAGAAAGTATCTGTCATTTGTACATATCGATATGCTTATCTTAAATTTACTTGAATTTAATTAAAACATCTGTTTACATAAAGTAGATTATTGTCAAAGATGTTAATATGTAAATCATTTAGATTTAGTATAAATGTGTATCATTGTTTGGAAAATATTTATCAACTTTAGATGAGTGACGTATAAAATAACTAATTCGTTCAAAATATTGATATATGAATATGATATATTACTTTTTATTTTACAGTACGTGACAATTGTACAAGTCAATTATATACTTTTGGGTAAATTGAAGACAAATTTAATATTTGAATATATAAAGTTGTTTATCTTATAGTATTTTAATAATAAATATTTTATTTTTGATTTATATAAAAATAATATTGTTTAAATACCATTTGTTGACTATGTGCATACAAACTATAAGATAAGCTTTTTTTTAAATATTTATAGGAATTAATACATTTGAAAAAATGATTGATTATTATAATTTAATATGAAAAATTTAAGCACTTTTTTTATATTTTCTACTTTAAAGTTCAAAGTGTATTTTTACATTTTATATTACAAAGTATAAATGTAAATATTTATTATCAAAGTTGTGTCGTTTTGTTCGACTTTCAATAATAATTAACCATGAGTTGTTTTAATTCTTTGAAGTTCCTTGTACATATAATATTTATCCTTATCTGCGTATTTTGTAATTAAACAGTATAAGTTCAACCCATGTGTTCCAAACAGAATTTTTCTTAAAAAATATTTTTAAAGATTCCCTTAATTTTATATTAGATTACTGTAGAAATTTATGCAAAACTGAATTATATATCGTAAAGTTTAATTATAAAATATCATTCCTTCATAATTTAAATATCTACTGAATATATAAATTGTTTATTTGACAAATTTATAAGCAGTTTATATTTTAATGTTGAAAATAATGCTATATTTAAAATTTTGCAAATTAATCGTGCATAGTTGAAATGTTATAAATCATTGATTGTAAAATTTACTACGAAATGAACTTACTAATTATAATTAATTTTTTTTTGAAAATTTGTTTTGATTGATATAATACTTACAATCAAAGTTTTTCTTTGTTTTATACTAACTAAGTAGAATAAATTTTAATTAAAATTTGTTTATAAAAATTTTGATAGATAAATAGAAACAGCTTATCATAATTTTAATAATTTATGTTAGTATATATATGGTTTTTCTTAAAGTTTTTATTTTCTACAGGCAAAACTTCTTTATGAAGAATTTTTGAACTATTACTTCTCTATTACATATAATTTTTATCTTTTTCTAGTTTTTTATCAATAATTATGCTAATAATTTCATGTAAAAATATTGTCTTTTTCATTCACTTTTAAAATTTTAAAGTATTTACTGATAAGAAAAATTATAAAAGTAAAAAAATCTAGAAAAGTATCATTGGTTACTAATAGAAATAAAGTTTATGTAAAAGTTAGTATTTAAACACTCTATGTAATGAGATAGATATGAAAATTGCTATTTAAATAAATGTTATAATATAAGTAATATATTTGGGTTCGAACGTTATAACCTCAAAATATTTTTAATTATATTTTTTATAAATTTAATAAGGTAAAATCACAATGCTAATATTTTTGTAATGTCTTATTGATTATTACGAAATTTATAAAAATGAGATCAATTTTTTTTTAATTTGAACATATTAATATAGGTTAAATAATAATAATTATATATATATATTAATATTTAGAATATTTTTTTCATAATAATTTTATTTTTAAAAATATCACAATATAATTTTGTATCAAATTTATGTGAAATAAAATTTAAATATTATCTTTTTTAATTTTTACTAAGCTATAAAAATAGACAAAATTTAAAATATAAATATATTACGATTTTATATCTCAAAGTTATTTTTTAATAATATTTGATAGTAAAATAATTGATATAAATAAATAAAGAATAAATTAACAAAAATTTTTTTTTTATTCTATGAACATTTTTTGTATAAGGTTAATTAATCAATATAATATTTACACATATATTTGAATATTATAAATAATTTATACTTATTTTCATAGATTAAATATATATTTTACTTATATACCGATAGAAATAATAAAGTTAAATATTTTAAATTATATTTTAAAATAATAATAAGTACAGAAATAATAATTTTACAATTTTTTCGATAAATGATTAGAGATATATTATTATATTGAAGAATAATATAAATATTTTAAATTCAAATTATTTCAATATCTCGGGTTTTCATAATATTCGTACTTTTGTAATGATTACATAAATTAGGTATAAGTAATTAATTAGTCTATCCATAACTGCAAAGAAAAAATATAATTCAATTAAAAATCAATTGTACTTTATTTTTTATTATTTATTCAATAAAAAATTTTTTATTAATAAGATTGTATTATTACCATTAATAATAGTGTCATTACATAGATTTTTAGAGTGTAAATGCTTGAATGTATGTGTTTTATTAAGTAAGTATTAAAATATAAAACATTTAGTTTTTGTGTAACTATAATTGTACTACTCGTTTAATATATTTTATATTGAATTTAAATATCCTTATATCATGATATTTTTCTTAAAATAATAACATTTTAGGTACTTACTTTTAAAATTTTAAATTTAAAGAACGATTTAAATTTTTATTAAAAATATTATAAATTCATTATTATGTCATAAATTCATCGTTTTATAAATTGGGAAAATTATATAATTTCTTTTTACTTTTTAAAATTAGATAGAAATAATATCATACGGTTAATAAAGCATGAAATAAATGAGAAAATCATTTCTGATTTTTCTTTTTTATTTCAATAAACTAAAAAAATTTATCTTCCTATTATCCTTTTCTTATACTTACGAACGTTACCTTCACTTTCTAGATTAATTTATTTGAAATTTTAAATAGATATACTAATTGAAATTTTATTTGTTTCAGCTCATTATCTTTAAAAATAAAAAAGATAACAAAAACAATTTTTAATAACGCAAATATATTTTAATTAATTATGTAGAATTTTAGTGCACAAGTATTGACAGTGAATATTAACAGACAAGGAGGTGAAAAGTCTAGCACATGATTTTTAACATTTAACTTATTAAAAATAGCCCAGATACATTATCTACGTTCAGTAATATTTTTTCATTTTTATCAATTATTCTTTTCAGTAATCATGATGTATCTGATGATTCGAATCGTACTATATAAATAGTATGAGTAATTTAATTTTATTTATTTTGAATTTTGTAAAAAATCAGAAAATAAATTTTCTTTTTCCAAGACGTAAGATTGACATAACACTTTAATATACCTAGCGGAAATTTATAGATACGGCTTAGCCTATTTATATTCATCTTACCATTTTTCATTGTGATATACATATTCTTTCTTTTTCTTCGGAAGCTTTAATTTCTCTAGTATCTATTAGTATCGCAAGATTTGATATATACAGATATTCCTATTACTATTATATATTTTTATTCTTTACAATATTACTAATGCCAATAGCCATTTATTCACCGGCATCTTATCTTAAATTACTGAATTAAATATTCAAACAACGACAGCCGTGTTTTCAATCATTTTCATTGTAAAAACAAGAGTAACAAAGATTTTTATTTTATCAATTTAGATAAGTTATAAATAATATTTTTTTAGTTATAACATATAATACTAAGCATTAAATAATAAATTGATTATAGACACGATATATATTTAACTATTAAAACAATAAATATTTATTCTAAAATCAAAAAAGCATTATTATAAAGCAATAAATTATTTTTGTAATGTAAATATTATAATTAGAAGAAGTGAAAATATTTGACTTTTTTAATATTCGTTTAAACGTATTTTACGAAAATCAGTTTTTTAAATACAGCTTCAGATGTTATAAATACACTATTTATAAAAATAAATTATATATTTTATATTAATATATACGAAAATATTTTTATAAATGAGCAGTATTAATTTTTATAAATTAAAGGGTTTTATAAAAATGTTTTTAAAGTTACTACTATTTGATAAAATTTGAAATGTTTATAAAAAATGATGAGCATTTATGATTAAAATTAGTCGAGAAAGAAATTGAAAATTTCACTATATCGTTCTGTTTAAATTGTATATAATTTATATTATTTTAATATTTTTATAAATAAATGTTATTGCATATGTTTTATTTGTTTTAAAAATCTTGAAAACAATAAATTTTTTCAGATTTCATAGTAGCAAGTATTTAAAAAAAAGAGTTTCAAAGGCGTATAAAACTAAAAACATAAATAGCTTTTGAAATAGAAACTAAGTAAATTAATAAAAATTTAGTAAACGAAGTAATAAATTTAAATCGTTTGATGAATAAGTAGTAGAATGAAGAGCAATTGACAGCAATGCTACAATAAAAAATTATCTTTTTATTATGTAAAAACTATTAAATTATTTCTAATACTATATTATATTATTTGAAAACTGAAAATTATAATAAGGTCTTGAAGGAATTTAGGGCAAAACAGTAAAATTTAGAGAATACAAGAAAATATATAATATAATTTAATTCTTTAATATTATTATAATTTTTTAACTTTTTAAAAATGAATGATTTATTTTAAATTAGGATTTTATATATATTATTTAATAATAAATTTTTATACTTCAATTATTCTGCATAAATTTGATTAGATTTTAATACAAATGATTCATATAGAGGATTGTTTTTAAAAATATATTTTTTAAATTTATTAATTTTTAATTTTGTTTTTACATAAAATTTATGTATGATTTTGTATTTAATTTTATTTAATGAATTATTAATGTAAGACATATCTACATAATCTGTTCGTTTGTATTTTCTGCAATAATAAATTCTATTTACTTTTTTATTTTATTCATTGAATATTACTCTATTTTAGATCCTATAATTGTTTTCTAGTGAGTTTCTTGATAGATTTGTGAATTGGAGAATTTATTCTATAAATTACATCATCAAAATATTTGTTCTTTCCTCAATAATTTTACTAATTAATGGTCTAAAGAGTTCAAATAAAAATATTAAATCAGCTACTAATACGTTTATTTCATAAAATTTAATAAGTTTTTAACTGCACGTGTCTAATACTTTGTTTTATAAGTAAATTATTTTTTCTGACTCTAATTTATACTTAAAATTTTCAATGACAGTTAATTAATAATGAACTTGAACATAATAATTTGATAATAATTTTAAATATTATTTGAATTTACTTATCAATAACACTTATCTTGATAATTTATTTAGAGTGGTGTATATACATTTGAGATTATATTATGTGATACTTATCTAGTCATAATAACATTACTATTATTATTATCCTTATCGATTGATTGAAGTATATTATTTTAACGAAAATAAAAAATATTTAATTTATTTTCAAATATGTTGATATATGCCGTATATGGATTTATATTAAAAAAAACTCTTGAGATTTAATTGATCATTAATTTAACAAAGTTAAAAAAATTAAACATTTTGACATTATATTTTATATGCTAAAAATAAGTTTTTAAAAACATTACTTTGATAACATTATTAAATATAAACATTTATTTATTATTATTGAATAGCTTTATTATGGATCAATTGATTTCAAATAATTATCTGCTCAAAAATATTGTATATTTAAAATTACGAAAATGTGTAATATTACCTTGTATTACAATGCTTAATATTTTATTGATTTTACAGAAATATACTTTGAATCTATTACATTTTATATTTTAGAAGTGAATTTTCGTATTATATATATATATATATTGTTTTCATATACATATGTAAGTAAGAAATCTTGAAAACATGAAATAATTACATTAACAAGCATATTTATTACTAACGCTAATGAATTTTACCGTTAAATTTTATTTGAAAAAATAGTTTATTTTGTTTTTAATACATATTTAATCATAGCTGTACGAAATTTATAGTAAGTATTTCATATTATTAGTATTTGATAATATTTTTATTATAATATTTAATTATTCAAAACGAAATTTTTTACTTAAAATTGAATTGAAGTAATTAGCAATTACATAAATCAATTACATAAATAACATAATAACACAAATTACATAAATAAGGTATAGTACTTATTCAAATTTAAATACTATATTATTAAAAAATTAAATATGTTAAAAATGTATAATATAAATGCTTTCAATCCTTGTGATAAAAAATATTTATATTTAAAAGTTTGTATCTGATAATATTAAAAAAGACACATAGAAGAAAAGTTGACAAACGTTTGACTACTGTATTTACTCATGGTTGAAATCTGGATACAGTAACACTCGTAATAACATTTGTATCTACATATATATATATTTATATCTCCATAGTTTTTCCTCCTATAATGCCTAAATATTTTTTTGTTATTCTGAATCTAATGCGAATGGTTTTTCTCATTTTGATTCCGCACTCCAGTATGATTTATTGAATATTAAATTTACAAAGTAGCGTCATTAATTTCTTTTTAGATTCTTTGTAATTTGCTTTATATTATTAAAGGTGAATCGAGTGGTTACTATGCTCGACATTCCTCTAATTCATTTGTTATACACTATTTTCTCATCGGCACTGAGTGAATTATTTATATTCTTCTAAAGATCTGTTTTTTCTTTATTAAAATTAGGATCAGAAAAAATAAAAATTGCACGTCCTTGGTAAAAATCGACGAGTTGATCTTTTCGCGTTAAACATCAACATTTCACTTTAATATGTTCAAAATTTTAATAACATGATCTTAAACTCATGTGTTATTTCATTATCAGGAAAATTGATATATAATTCAAACTATTTCATTTGCTAATGTGTAGCTATCATAATTACATGCCATGAATAAACTATTATAGATGAAAATATTTTTGTCAACTTCACAAATACTAACAATATTAAGCATTATTATTATGCAAGAAACAAAATTTTAAATTGTATTTGAGTATCACTGTGGAAAATGTGTATTTAGTTAAATTTATTAGAAGGTTATTAATAGAACGGTTGTATAATTAATCACAGGATAATTATTATACTTTTTAAAGATTAGAGATATAAATAGACAGAATAATAAATTAATTATTATAATTAATTCTACGAATTCTAAAATTATGTTAATATTTTACAATAAAGTATATAACAAGTACTAAATTTAAGTATAAAGATAATATATTTTTTTAATTTAATGTATCTATTATAATTGCATCTATGCAGATAATAAATTTAAAATTTTGTATGTTGGGATATAATTCATAAATATTAAAAAAATATATTTTATTTTATTATCTTTTATCATTTATAAAAATATTAATTATATATATATATATACAAATTATTTCAAAAGAAAAAAATTGAAAATGTCACCGAAAATTTCTTTCGGTGGAAAAAAAATAACAACAAAATTAAAAGGAATTTTTAGAATAACTTATAAACACCTATAAAATATGCTTTCAGAAAATTAAAAATTTCCCGTCATCTTATTTATCAATTATGAAGATATTTACTCAACTAAAAAATAATCAACTAATTTTAAGAAACATTAGACATATACATTTGTATAAAGCATATAATTGACAAAATTTAATTTTATCACATCATAGTTTTATTTATTTTTATGTATATCTGAAAGCTTAAATGTAAGGACATGATTATGCATTAATTTCTTATTATTAAATATTATAAAGTATATATTGTAAAACAAAATACATATATAAACATGTAAAAATTATTTTAAGTTTTGGTGTTATTTAATACCATAAATATTTTGTATAAAACTTACATTACATCAAAATTTCATTTGATCAACTTATTACAGACATTCATTTTATCGTTTTAAAACATTCGTTAAGTTTATGAGTTATATATATATATATTACTTATTTTTTCGAAACAATTTTAAGAATAACAATAATAAAGAACTTTTTAAAAATAGATAGACCATTAAATATTTAAATATTATTTTTATTTTATACTAAAAGAAAATTTGTATACAAAAGATTTTGATTTAAAATACAGTATCATTGCACTTTTAGCTTCGTGCACTTAATAGATAAAAATCGGATCAATGCGATTTTTTATTTTAAATATTTAAACATGTGTTTGAAGCGATGAAGGGAATATGCCACTCTAATAAAGTACTCTGATAAAATTCAAATATAATAATTTATTACCTTTTTATCTTATAACAAGCAACTGATATATATTATAATATGAGTAGTTATTGTCACATCATTCGTTTTACTTTTCAAACAAAGTATGATTACCTTGTTTTTTATTAATCGTAATTGCACATAACATGCCTAATTTCTATTAATAATATACTAAATTTTATTTACTTGTAATTTTCATCAATCTATAAACTGTATGAAATATTTTAAATGAAATAATTGTATGCTATTATTTAATCTTGAGAATAAAATGAATTATGTAAAAAATATAACAATAAAGTGCACAAATTGTACAATTTGTGGTCAAATTTTATTGGGAAAAAATAATATTATGTATCATTATAGTACGTATATATAAATAATACTACACTTTTTATTTAATTTTTAATGTAAATAATGTAGTTAGAAAATTATATAACCGTTAAAAAGTAATTTATTTATATTTGCTTAAATTGTGTTTATTATAATTGTATTATATTGAACTTAATGAGTAAATGCAGCATTTTTCATGAAATATTTGTATGAAATTATAAAGTTTATTTGCAATAACATATTTTTAATCACCCAACTTTTTCAGAATTAAAAATATTTCTATTTATAGAGTAAAAAATTTATATTGAACGTAATAATATTATTTTAATATATAAAAATATATTTAGATCAAAATGAATCATTTACTATTTCACCATGATTCAATGAACTTCCATAGTTGTAGCAATAAATATTGTAACATATCTTATATCTTATCTAATATCGTAACTTTTGACTTTTACAATTGTAAAATTAGTCTTGCAAATAAAGTAAAGAAAATATAATTGTTTTATACTCAACAAATTTTATTGCAAACATTACGTTTTAATTTTAATACTTTGTGCTTCTATATTTCTAAAATAAGTAATGGCATTAAATGATAATACTAATTTTTTTTATTAGTGACCATGGCTTTTATTCAACTAAATTTTGATTTATAATTTAATAAATTATTATATCGTATATACATATATCCAAGAAAAAAGAAATCTAATTTTAATTTTTATAAAAAAAATAAGTACTTTTTCTATTGTAAAAAATTTATGTTAAAAAAAGTACATTCTTATTAAATTCAGTACTGATTTATTATATACAATTAATTTAAAGGATTTTTTTATTACTGTATTCGAATTAAATGTAAATGAATAAGATCTGAACCAGATAAAACATATATTTTATTATATATAAAGTATACTTTAGGTACATTAAAATTAACATTTATCTTACGCTTACACAAAATTCTTTTTGACACTTGTTTCAACTAATTATAATGAAATAATTTAAAATTTACGAATTCACAGACTTAGTTAGTTTTTAATCATTTTTCGTCATTATTATTTTTTAATTACTTCATTTGTTATTTTTAAATGAAATTATGAAGTATATATAATTTAAAGCAAATATTAAGATTATAATCTTAATCTTAATCAATAATGAGAATTTAATTGAATTATCTTAAAAACAAATTGTTTAAAACTTTTAAACTAGTCAATTCAATAACATTTAAACTAACATTTATTATGCATTATATACAATAAAAATTAAATTATTGAGTATAAATTATTCCTGTACTTAAATATATAATCTAATTTATTTACAATAATATATATTTTAAAGCAATGATAAATTAATTAAAAAAATATTATTACTTTTCTATCTTTAAACTAACAAAAAATACTATTATATCGAATAGTAAACTAATAATTTCTAAAATAATAAATAAACTTAAACTAATAACTAATAAACTAATAAACTTAATAATTTATACTACTAAATTACTAGTAAAAAATTCAAAATTTTATATATATATATTTGAAAAATTTTTTATAATTATTATTTACAAATATTCTTAATAATATTGCTTAAAAAATAATGCCACTGTGTACTACATTTATCTTAAAAATACTTGTATACTTTTTTGTGTTTCTAAAATACATAATTCACATGTGTTGGGATGTAATATTAACTAAAAAAAGAAAAAGAAAAAAGATAACTACGGTAGATATTGCCGTATCTTTATTATGTTCCTTGTTAATCAAAGTAACTCGTTTTAGTTATCAGTTGCATTCCTTTGACGCTATTCCAACGTTATGTAGTTTAAGTAAAGTTAATAATGATAGTTATATTGTGTATATTTATTAATTAAAATTATATTAAACTACATTGAATTACTAATCTAAGAAAAATGGAACATTTAACATTCAATTGGTTAGACTATTTTGTTTTTAGTACCTTACTCGGTACTAGTTTGATTATAGGAGTATATTTTGGATTCTTTAGCAAACAAGACACTACTAATGAGTATCTTTTTGGAGGAAAAAATATGGGATATTTTCCTGTAGCTATTAGTTTATTATCCAGGTAATTATATCAATCACAAAATATTATTATTATTATTATTATAGTTTTTAACATTTCATTTAAATATGCATATAACATAATATACATATATATCTTCGGATATTAAAATATTATTACATCTATTACATAAATTCAGTACATGAAAACCACATGATGTATTACCTATTGGTTACTAATTAATTAATTAATCAGTTGTTTTATTTTAATTCTATTCTAATTTATAATAATTATTTTAATTTGTAAATATTTACTAGAAAAAGATTATTTAGAAAAATATTCGAATTGAAGTAATAAAATTGTATAGTAAAAATTTTTCAAGATCGAATTATAAGAAATTTTACGAATAAGTGTATCAAAGAGTATAAAATTTATAAATAAAAGCTTTATTATTTAAAAATATTATTTAAAAATAAAGAAAAATTTTGTATTCAAGATTTTTTCAGCAAAATTTACGTATAATATCAATATTAGTTTGTTATTACACAAATTTTATTATTGGAATATATTGGTTTATAAAATTTTTTAATCACCAAGTATAAAAGATTTAAATAAAATAATTATAGGTTAATAAAATTATTAGAAAATATCGTATAAAAAATATTTTTTTATATGAAGTAATATGAAATAAAATAAGATTTATGTTTTAGTATTTATGCATTGGATATATTATATAACTATATATTAATTGCAGTACATTTCAATTAGATATTTTGATTAGGAATCTTTTAATGAATGCCTATCACAATATATATATAGGATACTTTTAATTTTTAAATAGCTTACCCGATAATTCAATATTTGAAACATTTTCTCAATTTTTTCAATTTTCATAACATATACCAAAATATTTTAAAGTAGTTTTGATGTTTTATTTATATAATTTAAAAATTTTATATTTTAAAGCTTAAAAAATTTTTAATACTAATTTTACATATTTTGGTAAAACATTATTTAAATAATTAAAAAAAAATCAATGTAGAAATTTAAAAACAATTTATATTTTAATTATTTTTATATTAATTTTAAAAATATTAAAAATTATTATATGATAATTATTTATGTACACTTATACATTCAAACTACTTATAAATTCTAATATAAAAAATGAAATCTATTCTACAATTTATAAATTAGGAAATTTTTATGTTATCATTAAAAAAGTAACTGAAAAAAGATGTTTTGATTTTATTTATATCTGTATTCGTGGTATGCTTGTCATCATGTTTGATTAAGAAAAAGCTACGTTTAACAATTCACATTAAATAATTTAAAAAATACTTTGTTCATATTTTACCTAATTTATGCTTGACGATTTAAAATATTTCAAAAAGTAAATCAAATCCGATTAAAAATTAGTTCACATTGTATTTAAAAAATAGAACAACAAAATACAGTTGATAAAAAAATATGAGAATTAAAAATAATTTCTTATATATAGAGTAAAATACATTAATAAATTAAAAATTACAAAAATCTATCAACAAAAATGTTTAAATAATTAATTATTAAGTAAATATACTTTTAATATATATATATATGAGTATCATAGGAATTAAAAAATTTTTTTATTTGAACATATTATCTAAAACTATCGATTTTCCATCTTTTGAAATTATTATATGAATTTATTTCATAAATTTATATTAATTTTAAATGTATAGAATATTTTATTACAAATATTTTTACATCTTTAATGCCTCGCTTGATAATTAAAAAAAAGCGCAAGTTTAGTATTGTTTTTTATATATTTGATTGTTATTAAATACTATAATTAATTTTTATATCATGAAATACGTCATGGTCGATGGTATCTCGAATTTTAATATTGACCAGATTACATAAAGTATTTATTATTAGTCATGCGATTGAAAACCTATGGGTGAATTATTTATTAATACTAATACTTTGATTTGAAATCGATCTATTTTAGGATAGGATTTGTAACTTATTAGAGAAAGGTGTATAAGTGACCGCGAATATGATTCATGGCTCGAATAATTAAAACTAAACTGTATTCATAAGCAATAATAATATTACAATTAGAATCGCGTATTTATTTCGATATGCGTGAGTTATGGCTTTGGCGAATGCGTACGGCGAAGTAACTATCGATGGAATTATTGCCTCGATGCATTGCCGAAACTTTTACCTCTTAGGACGTTTAATTTGATTACACGAACGTAGAACCAGTTGATTTTTTTACTTCGAAAATTACAAGATTTCGACATCAGTGCATCAATTTGGCGAAATCGCATTGTTTAACTGCGTTTACGCCGAAACGAACTAATAATTGTGTTCGTTACATCTCCAAAATTAAATAATTTAAACCCTAAACAAATTTAAGTTTTTTAAAATTGAATTTTATAAATTTGAAATGAAAAATATTATTTAAATAATGAGCAGAAATGCTTAATATTATAAATCAGAAACTGCTAATCCTTAAAATATTTTAATATATAATAACTTCACTTATGTAATCGTGTAATCATTGAATACTTATGATGTCCTTTTAAAGACGAAAGATGCCAGGATCAATCATTACAAAAAGGAAATAATTGAACAGAAAAAGGATAGAAAAACTTAAAAACAAGTTGTTTTTATTGGTCTAAGATTAAATTTGATTGTCGAGAAGAGTAATAGAGCATACAAAATAATATATATATATGCGCGATTGTTGCGATGATATACACGAAGGTGGCGTTAGTACAGTGATACCATATCTTCAAGAGATTTATTTATATATCACAGACAAAACTTTTCTGTGGTTTATTTACTGGGAATTTATCTGTAGTTTTAAAAATATTTTCTATATGTAAATTCTATATCTGAAATATACTAAATTTTAATTTAAACAAAAAATAACTTATGATTCAATAAATTTATTAAGTTAATATGATAAATATTTTTAACAAAATGATTTTTTAAAAAATCTAATTACGTATTTGTAGTTTATTTATTTTTTTTTTAACTTAAAAATTAGAAATTTAATATTACTAAGTCAAAGGCATAATTTATAAATTAATAATAAAAGCTGAAATGAGTGACAGAAGAAACAGTTTATTATTTTATATATGATATGATATGATATATATATATATATATATATATATATTTATTTAATCTAACAAGTATGTTATTATTACTGAAAATTTAGATTAATTTCTAACGATATATAAACAGTTAATTTTCAATAAATAAAAGATGAATTTATTATTAAAACAGTAAATTGAGTGTTATATACCGAGAGGCAATTCGGAGGATTCAATCAGATATTAATTGAACACTATGCACATTCTTATAATGAAATATCCATCAGCATCAACTGATATTATTCTTTCTCGGTTTTCAAGTATTTTTTTAATCAATTATGTAAATATTTCAACTATATATAAAAATTTTTATTATAACTTTTATTTTTAAAAATATATTTTAAAAATAAATTTTTTTTTAAAAATATACTCATTTTCGGATTTTACTTTTAATTCGTGAGTAGATGTCTGTGAGTACATGAAGCTACTACAGCAGTTGTTGACTGATTTTAATTTATTTGAAATATTTACTTTTATTTGCTTTCTACTTGTACAAACTTATTTAAACTTATTTTTTAAATAAATTATAAGAATTTTCAATGTTTAACACATCACTTTAATGCGTTTATCATAGAAACAAAGACAAATAATTAAGATTATTTATGTTTTGCATAGTGCTATAGCCATTTTTCGAGAACTATAATTTCATATAAAAACAATAGTAACACATTTGATCAAATACAATTGTATAAAGTTTTTGTATATTATAAATATTTATATTTTTTTTTACTTAAGAATTATTATTAATAAAAAATAAAAAATGAAAATTATGTAAAATTTTCTCATTTCGATATTTTTTTGAATAAATATAATAAATAAAAAAGTAATAATCATACAAAAAAAATTATTTTTCATTATATAGTTCGATCAGATATTTAAAAATTAAAAAATGGAATTAATTATTATTATATTTATAAGAACTTTTAAAAGTAATTTAAAAGCAAAATTGTATTTATAAAATATTGAAAGTTATATAATACTAAGTTTGTATAACATTTATTTGATGTAAATCTTAATTCATTTAAAGAGCTTTATGACTTAATAAAAATGTATAAAAGTCAGTTTAATATAATAGTTGGTAAAAATTTTATTTCATTGTTTTATAAAGAAAAATATAAAATACTTATGTATGTATTGATAATTATTAACTACTATATTTTTCAGTTTTTTATCAGGCATTACATTTCTGGGATCGCCTACTGAAGTTTATTTATTTGGAAGTGCATACTTAAATATAGCAATCGCAGCAGTAATTGTTGGTTTTATTACAGTATACGTTTTTCTACCAACACTGTTTAAACTTCAACTCTCGTGCACAAATGAATATATGGAATTACGATTTTCTAAAAGTGTCAGAAAATTATCATCAATTGTATATCTCATTGGTTTACTTGCAGTAACAGCAGTGATAATTTATGTGCCTGCCTTAGCATTTTCTCAAGTTACATCGTATAGTGTTCACACTATAACGCCATTACTCACAATCATATGTATAACTTATACTAGTATGGTAGGTTGAATAATAAACTGAAAATTTTTATGATAATGAAGTCGAAGTAAAATTTAAAATTCCGTAAAAATTAATATAATAATCTTATTTAAATTAATAATTACGCATAAAATAAGATTCGAAACATAAATTAAATTGAAACATTCATTCCCTTTATTATAACTCAAGGATGAAATATATTTAATATAAATATATATATATATATATATATATATACATACGTATATTCATAATTAATCTGACTCATTCTTACATTAAACGTAGAAAAGTTTTAAAAATAGAATGTTTAAATCTATGAAAGCTCTTGTAATTATAATTTTGTCAACTATGTAACATAAGAGTAAATATTTCACGTTTTGTTTTATTTTATACTTCCTTATATGAGAATTATTTTATATAAAAAATTATAAATATGTGTAAATTAGTTAAAAAGAGAATTCATCAAAATAAAATGACGTATTCCACATTTTTAAGTTTATATTATATACTTGTACTTATAGCATTTCAACATATACCAAGTATTTTAAAATTTTTCTTTGAATAATTGTCAGTAGTTAAAAAAAATGATATCAGAAATAAAAATTAAGATTGATTATTATGAATTTTAAAACATTTATAAACTTTTAGAAAAATAAATAATTCAAAATAATTTAAACAATAATATCAATGTACGAATTCAAATTAATTTTAATATATTATAATCAAATACTTATTATATGTGTAATACTGATCTAATATATTGTATTATATAATTTAAAAAAAATTTTTTATCTAAAATATACGAATACGTTCATAATAAATTTAAATTAATATTTATAAAAATATCAATAATAAATTTGAAAATAAAAAAAAATGCCATTTACCCAAATTATAAATACTAACAATTTTAAAAGAATCGGTACCATTCTCTAGTCCTTAACTCTTAGGATCTTTGAATTTGTTCAACGTATAAGTTTTATGCTTTAATTTACTTATGAAAATTTTATAATAAAACTTGTATTGTTTTATTTTTTACATTTAATGCATCGATTAAATTCATACAATTTTTTCTGAGAATTCTACACCAACTTTTAATAAAAATATATTCATTTATTTAAAGTGTAATTTATGTTTAAAAGCTGAAAAAGTAGTATATGTTTCTTTATTAATCCACATTTTTCAAGTATTTACCAAATACTAATAAATTTTTTATTTATACATAATGTAATGCTTCGTAATAGATTTTAAATAATAATTATTATAAATAGAATAAAATATCACAAGTTAGTATCAATTCTAAATTACTTTTAGAAATTACTATTATAAGAGATTAATGTCTAATAATGTTCTAAAATTTTCGATTTTGAAAGAAAAAGTTATGTAATAATTTGAAAAAAATTTAATTACAACTTCTTCAATTTCAATACTTTCAATTTGTATAAAGAATTATATAGTAATAAGTAAAATTTATTATTTAAAAAGCTCGAAAAGTACATAAAAAATAATTAAATGGTAACTTTAAATTATATAAAAAAATAGAATAACAAAATATTATAAAATATATAAAAATTAAATTATATTAATTTAAAATTGATTTTGTTAATTAACATATTTATTTCAGGGTGGCGTAAAAGCCGTTATATGGACAGATACTTTTCAATTTATTTTTACTTTAATTGGAGTATTCACTGTTCTTGGAGTTGCACTAACTTCAGTTGGTGGAATTTCAGAAGTATGGAATATTGCTAAAGAAGGAAAGCGAACAGAAATATTCGAGTAAAACTAATACTATTCATTTATTTAAATTTATTATTAATGAATCAATAATTAAAAATTAATGTAAATTGAAATATTTAGAATCAAATTATTATATTTATCTAAGTTTATTCATATTATTATTACAACTTAATTTTTCTATCAATCTATTGTGTATTTGTATCTATTGTTCATCAATCATTAAAAGTATTATCCATGTATTACTTTTAGCATGAGTCCTAGTATGTTTAGGCGAAATACTTTTTGGGCAGTGCAGTCAGCCATATTAACATCGAGTATTAGTCGATTTAGCGTTGGACAAAAATTTGTTCAAAAATTTCTATCTGTAAAGGAAGAAAAAAATGCAAGAAAGTAATATGTTAAAAGTTTTAAAATTAGTGTGAGTATGATAGTTATTAAAAATTAATATAAATATAATTTTTTTTTAATAACAGAGCTATTTGGATAATGATATTTGGTTGGGTAACTATTGTCATCGTCTGCACTATAATTGGATTAACCATGTACGCGAAATATCAAGGATGTGATCCTCTTAAAGCCAATGTAAGTACATTAATTCGTTAATTCCAAGCTTTCAAAGCAATATATTTTTTAACACTTTTACTATGATTCATTATATTTTTTATTTTACGTGTAAAAGTTAATAAAATTTTTTTTAATTTTCCAAAGTAAACGTATTAATTCTAAAATTTGATATCGTGGATACAAAAATTGATGAATTTTTATTCAGCAAATTTTAATTGATACCTTCTACTAATTAATAAAAAATATAAAAGTGATTATTTATTATATTGTTCTATAAAAAATATATATTAAAAGTAACGAAATTCTACATAATAATTACTTAATAATTACCATAATAATACCATATTCTTTGATTATTTTTTATTAAAATAAAATAAAAATAAAATAAAATAAAATAAAAATAAAATAAAAATTTATTTCCATTTGTAAATTCGTTATTGATCGGTCATCATATTTTATTATTGTCTTTGCAGCTCGTAAGCCGCAGTGATCAAACGCTTGTCTATTTTGTTTTGGATATTGCTGGTCATATTCCAGGACTTCCAGGTATTTTTTTGGCAGGTCTTGTCAGCTCGTCACTTTCAACTATGAGTGCTTGCTTGAATACTCTCAGTGGAATGATTTATGATGATTTCATAGTCCAGTGGCTTCCCCTTAGTTCTAACCGAGAGTCAAAAGCTGCAAATATAATGAAGGTTTTATAAATAAATTATTATACGATATTTTATATTCTTTATAAAAGATAATTTTTTTAGTTTTTCTAATTACATATTTTAAATATAGGGTAAATTACTTTTATTTTACGTTAAAAAAAATAATTAAAACATTGAAATTTGAACGGATATATGAAATACGACGTTGCATAAGAATTTTATTATTTTAATTAGCTACGTGTGAAATCTCATTAGTTCCACAACTTCATTCGAATCAAATGTTTGCATATGATTTTTATACCTAATTTTTATGTATTTTACATATTAATTTAAAAATTTCAATTTTTAATATAATATTGTTTAAAGAATCTTATATAAAGATCTTATATAAAGATAATTAATTATATCTTATATAGATATAAAGAATATTATATCTACGTAGAAAATAAAAAACAGCTTGAATGGTTATGTTAATAACGGTCATGGTTCATTGAAATTTTTCTTTTCATTTTAAAAGAATAACTTACAGTATAAGTATCTTTAAGTATATAATATTTAATATGACAATTTCTATCGATATTTGAGCATTTCACTTTCTTAAGTACGTTTATATATATTTTTTCTATTTAATTAAAAATAATTTCAAATGTAGATCTTACCTAAAATTTTAATTTAAATATTAAATTAAATATATAATTGTTAAATAAAAATATTTAATAATGATACAATTTTTTATAAAATATATTTCATAGTGCAATGTAAACTGACTCTGAATACAAAGATGATACATTAAATTTTTTACGTTTTATCAATTTATTTAAACGATAAAATAATAAAGAATATTTTATGATTCGTTTGTAAAATTTTATTTATATTTTCGGATTAAAAATATAAATTATATTAATTATGAATCATATTGCAGGAACATACTTTTATATTCAAGTTATAATTTTTTTTCAATAGGTCACAGTTTTGATTGTTGGTATAATTTCAATTGGGCTAGTGTTTATAATGGAAAAATTGGGGACTATTTATGAGATGATATTTACCATCGGAAGTATACTAGATGCACCAATTTTGACAATTTTTATTTTGGGAATGTTGATTCCATGGTGTGGAAAAAAAGGTGCCTTAGTTGGTGGATACTCTTGTCTCTTATTTATGATATGGTTGGTCGTTGGATCACAGTGGCATGTAATAAATAAGAGCGTACATTTCGCACATCTTCCAACTACCACTGAAAAATGCAATTTTACTACAAATGAAACAATAACAAAGATTTCGCAGTCACCTATAAATCCATCGGATGAACCTTTCTTTCTTTTTCGTATTTCAATGATGTATTATACGTTATTAGGAGCTACATTTGGAATTTCTATTGCTGTGATCACTAGTTTTATTACTAATGAGATGGATACTTCTACTGTTAATCCAGATTATATAGTTCCATTTCTCCACAGGTTAATATTACAATTATTTCATATATAATATTAATTTTTTTATATATGTTTATATTATCAATTTACCATTTTCAACTTTTTCAAATAAAAATTTCTTATTCGATATTACTTTGAAAATTATTAATATTAATAATAAATTTTTATTTTTAACATATTTATAATATTATATCTTCAAATATTCTTTAATACAGCCTAATATTTACAATTTAAATTTAATACTGAAGAATAATCTTTAGTACAATCAATTTAACCTTTAAATTCTTGAATTACTTTTACGTGTTTATAATTATCTAACACTTTATTTTTGTGCAAAAATTTATTTCTTATTATTTTTTATAAGTTTAAAATAATATAAATATTATTATAAATAATTATAAGTTCATATGACACAAAAATAAACAAGATTATTATTATAATTTAATAAAAACTTATAAACATACATCGCAAATTGATATTCTACAAATTTGATGTTTTTTCATATTTTAATATTGTAAAAGGTATAAATTTATTCTTAAAATACTAGAAATATCATATTTAAATTAATTATTATATACAAACATTAAATTACATAACAACAATGGTTGATCTATAATTTTTTCTATCATCTTATCATTAATTAAGTAATTTAAGTAATTCAAATAAATCTCTAATTTCTTTTTTTTTAAATGCTTTAAAACTTTTTGTAACTTTGATAATGATTTAGCTCGAATATAAATTATCAGAATGTAGAATAATGCAAATATTTAGTTGAATTAGAATATTTTCTTCAAAATACGTTATTGTGAATGATAAAAGTATTTTCAAGTAGCAAACCCAATTTTGTTTACTAAAAGTATTACTTATCAAGATTTACAAAAAATATTACTATTTGTTGCTGTTACATCATAAATCAATCTTTTAACTTATTTATTAATATATATACATATATATATATATATAATTATATATAATTATATACTATTTGATATTTAATCATTTAAACAATTAAAGATCATATGGGTAATATAAATTTAACTTGGTGCAATTAAAATAAAAATCCAAGTTGAAAATTTTATGACCTGAAATAAGATATTAAGACTTTTATGGTTAGGTTCATCAGTAACGTTTTCAGTAACGACCAAAAATTCGAGGACAGTATTAACAATGAAATTCAGCTATCATTGGAGAAAGTAAAGAAGGAATTGAGTGAAGTTTCCGCGATCCTGTGCGTTGTAAAATTCAAATTTAACACGAGAGAAAAAATTGCGTTATTTCATCGTAAAAAATGTATATTCAAATGGAAACGTGAAATAAATCGCTTATAATATTGATATAATGGCATTAATGCTGTATGTGAGCGATACCTAAAAGTAACTTTATCAATCCATCAGATCTAAAACTTCCGACAAAGAAAAAGTAATTTCAGAAAACGAAAAAAGAAAATGTATGATATATATATATATATGAAGGGAGAGAGAGAACAGTGCTTAAACAAATAGGCTAAGTAGAATTATTCTTTTCTAAGAAATAGTGGTCATTTGATTATTGCGCGATACATTATTCGATTAACGACTGTCTTTTCTTGCTTCGTATAATGGAAATTCTTTCAAAACTCGATATCCCTCGGTATTCCTTTTTTCGGTAATTAAATTTGCTATAATTACATTAAAGGTGATAGAATATATTATATTGATTTTTTTTACAGGTAAAATTAGAAATTACTATTAATGTTTTATATAAATTTGTGACTCTACATTTGAGTTTCATTACATTAAATTATGTATTACTGAAAAAATGAAATCATATAAATTGAATATAAAATAATTTATTTATATATATATATATATATTGATAAGTAATAAAATTATCTATTTATTTATTCTTAATACTCAAAATTTTTTAATTAAATACAACCGACATATGTTATTCTACTTAATTGCAAGAAAAAAAATATTGTAATATGAAAATTAAAATTTAATTTGGAAATTGTATATCCTTTTTATTATAATTTAATCAATTTTATTCATTTAAAAATTCTAATATTTTTAAAATTAAATGAAAAATTCATAGTATTTTGTTTTTTGTTATAATATTATTATATTACCTAATATATAGATACATGCAGTAGTTTGATTAAATTTATGTAAAAAATTTATAGAATAATTTGTATCTGCTACTTATTAGTAAATAACTTATCCCATAAACAAATATATTTAATAATGAAAAGAATAAGTATGTCAAAAATTTGTATGGAAACTATGATATATTAATAATTTCATTTTCTTTGTTGCTGTAAAATTTTGTATATATATATTATTATAACTTTTTTTAATAATTTTTATAAAATTTATTGTTTGAATTTTAGTCAATAATTAAAAATATTTAACTTAGTTTTAAAAATTATTTGATATAATAAATAATAGTTATCAAAATTCTAATTGAATAAAGTTTTAATATTATCTCTCTAAAAAGAAATGTAACATTTTTGAAATTGCTAACTCTAAATAAATTTAATTATAATAAAAATAAGTATATTGAATATTAAAAAACGTTAAAATATTGAAGTTTTATATTCATAATTATTAAATAAATTAATATTTTTTTATAAATATTCATTTAAAATGATAATCACATTTTTTCAAATTATATTTGGTAATGTTAATTAAATTTTGTTAGTAAAAATTTTGTCTGTTAAAATGCAGTAAATTGATACAAGAAACATTATTTATTTATTTATCAACAAATTAAAAAATGTAAACAATAACAAATTTTTTAAATTGTATTGATTAAATACTAAAATTAAAAAAAATAAATTATAACTAAAGAACGATTAAAAAGTTTTAAAGCAAAATTATTATTTTAATACCTAAAAGGTATATTTAGATTTTCATTATTTAAAAATGATATAACTTATATTTAAAAAATAATATATTTTATGTTGAAATAACTTTTCCTTATTATATTTGCAGGTTCATGTCTAAAAACAACTACATTGAAGTACCTCTTAAAAACATTTATCCACAAAATAAAATAGAAATTGATGTATCGTCAAAGTTTAATAGTAAAACTTAAGTAATCAGAGAATAATTTTGTAAAATATTACTGTTGTTATGGATCGTTGGTCAATCACTTGTAATAAATAATTTTTATAAAAAGGTGTGTGTATGTACTTTCGCGATCGCGCGAACTCACACGATCATTTATATTTGTTTAGTAAAACTTTTTTACAAAGTTTTTTAGTTGTTAAAAACTTATTTTATTTTTGTTGCTAGATGTGAATAAATTAAATTATAAGTGAAAGAAAAATAATGATTTGTTGTAATTGTATATACTAATATAAATTTTTTATTATTATTATTAAAAAATAATATTAGTATTGATAAAGGAACCTTAAATTATTTTATAACTTTAAAAAGAACAAAATATTATTATTTAATTGTTAAATGATTTATAAACAAAAATATATATTATTATCTGTTTTTATCTGTGCATGCTAATATGTATTATGAATTATTTTGCAAAATGTATCTTAATCTTATTTAAAAGATAAGATATCATTTGTACATATACAAACTGCATATACTACAGTTTATTTCTATTTGCCATGATTTAATGAGTGTAATCAATTTGATATTACTTTTATTTACGCGGTAAAATATATGTGTACATATGTCATGAAACCATCCATTACAAAAATTTATTACTACAATAATAATATTTTGAAATATTTTAATCTACCAAATACTTACTATTTAATTTAACTATTTAATTTTCTTACGACAAGTATTGCTAATAACTTCGTTAAGCATACTAATACTTTTAGTTATTTTTATTGTCTTAAAAAAATAATAATGCGTTATAATTATACACAGATTCAAAATCAACGTTATTGATTTGAATTAATTCAAAAATAATATTTCTTTAAGTCATTCCGCGTTTGCATAAATTATTAAACATGAAAATTAAATATTATACGTGTATTCTAATCTATCATAATCAATTAAATAAATATAATTTTATAAAAAAATAAAATATAATGTAATTTGTCGTTATTAAAATTTTAAGAATATAAAATTAATTCTAAATACTCTATATTATGATAATGTTAAATATTTCAAGTATAAAAACCACATCTTTTAAATGTTAAGTAATAAATTTAAATGTAAAAATAATTTGATTTTTTCCGATAAATAGTACATTAAATATTTTTTTCAAAACAATTGCAAAACTAGTAAAATTCAATAAATGAATATATTAATATTACTAAACGTGTCGTAGGAATATTCTTAAGTTATAATTTTACTATCCATAATACAACGCTGAAACGTAGTTCGATATAGTGCGAGAAGATAGAGATACAGGCATTATATAATCCGTACCATTTGGAGAGATTTAGTCCACTATTTAATGAGCTGGTACCTACTAAATGATTACCTGGGATTAACCAGAAGCAGAATCAGCAAATGACCATGAATTTAAGCAAATCGAAAAATCGGTAAATCTTACGATCTTTTTCGTATAAAAAGGTTTGAAGATTTAATTCGACGAAATATTTTAATAATCATTCAAGGAGTCAGTGTCAATCACTAGGAAGTTTTCCATAAAGGAAGTCATTATCAATAATTAGACGAGTCTCTGCAATCAATTCGTAACATTAGCAATTTTAATATTAGTAAAAATTTGACAGTTGATCAAATACATAGAAAAACGAAAGGCATAATTGAATCGTCTATAAATTAATAATATGATAATGATTATATTCAATATATTTGTATACTTCGAATCATTATTTTTACAGCATTTATTTTAGATATCCTAATATTTTTTAAAAACCATAACTTTGAGTTCTGAATTGAATTCTGAGTAGTTTTTATATTATGTTACTCAAATAAATGTAATTGATAATAGGCAAATAACAACAGGTTTCATAGCAATAATAAAAAGACAATATTTTTTAGGAATAATTATTTTGGTAATTCTATACATTCTAATAAGTTATTGTTACTTCTAATAGAAATACATTGTGAAACTGTTATACAAATATATTTAAATTATAATAATATTGTATAATTTACTTATTCTATGGGGAAAAAATAAACAGCCATTTCCAGTTAACAATAAATAAATCTATTTATTTATTTATTATTAACATTATAAAATACATACAGTTCTTTATTTTTTATGGAGTACTTTTACACGACCTCCTTTCTCTTCTTACACAAACACCTACGCTTTCTCCCCACTATCCATTCGCAAATATTCCTTGCAGTACACAAATCATCTACGCGCACACACGAGCGCGCGCACACACACACACACACACACACACACACACATATATATATATATATATATATATACATTATCTCTCTTCAACACTCTCTCTCTATACATATATATTTTTTTTATTTTTATACATACATACTCGTATTTCTTTACTATTGCGAAAAAAAGTCTTTTCGTAGTCAAAATCAATAATTTCCTCTGTCTAAAAAGATTTATAAAAACGATATTTTAGTAATTAATTATATTATAAAAGTTTGATAAGTTTCATTTCCTTTATAAAGAATGTAAATATTAAAAATACACATTCTAACAATAATTTCTTAGTAACTGATTTATATAAATATGTCTAGGCTGTAAGTTTATTGATCCGTTTAAAATGTTTCTTGTTAATATACGGTGGTATTACAGCTATGATATAAATAGATAACACAATTTCTTTTTATATACGAGGTTTCCTTGCTTTTATAATTGTTGGTTTGATAAACAGTTTAGGTGATTTCTCAAAACTCTAGAGAATCTCTAATGATGGACATTGTATGCATTTTTTTTGAGATAATATTAAATTAATATTTATAATTATTTGGAAAATAATCAAACAATAATAAAACATGTGTAAAAAATTATCGATAATAATATTTTTATTTAATTCAATACGTAATTTGTAATTTAATATACATGCATAAATATTTTTACATTCTATGAATGAATATGTAATTTTCAATATTAAAATAATTTAATTAAAAATATATATAAACAACATAAAAATTATTCAATATAATACGATATAATGAAAATATTAGCATCTGCTGTTGAAAAGAACAAAAATTTCATAATGCAATAATAAAACCGTTAATTTAAGATTTATTATTTCTAGATTAATAAAATACACAAAAGCATAATTTATTTAGAAGAATAATAAAATATGATACGTGATATTTTATTTAGGATGATAATTGTTTTAGGTAAACATGAATTGTTATACTTCTTTTGAAATGAATTTATAATATTTAATATATTAGTTAATTTTCATATATCAATATCATAATTGAATACGGTAGCAATTGAATAGTTAAACAATACTTAATTTATTTTGCTTACTTAATGTAATTTATTGAATACATTTTTTTTCTGTAAGTAAATTCAAGTATAATAAAGATATAAATTTAGATTTAGATTCAGATTTCTATTTTTTAAGTAATAGAATTTAAATATGAACTCAAAGAATAATTTAATATTTTGACGAATTACCTCATTTTTAAACTGAAAAGAACTATTATAAATAAATACGTATAAAAATGAATGAAGTCGTTTTATTATTGATTATTTTATTCTAATGACAATATTGATAAAATCTTAATCTCACGCGGAATTTGTAAAAGAATCATTACTCAATTAAAATGAAATTTAGATTATAATGTTTGTAATGGGATTCGCGATTATCTCTAATTTTTTTATCGATTGATTAGATATAATTTTCAAAATTACTATTAACCTCAAAAGTATAGCGGAAAAAACACTTTTGCGGTTCTCATTTGAAATACTATTTTCATGTCTTGACAAAACAGAAACATTAATAGGTGGTTTCGCACCCTTCGTAATTATTAATTGAATTATCATTGTAGCTGATTGGCATACCTTAAATAAGAGGATCTCCAAAAGAGTTTACCAATCACAGTTGAACTTGTTCTCATAATATTAACATGACTTTAATATGTGAAAGCGTAAATAGCATTAATAAATCACTAATTAATCACCAACGAAGAGCCAATGTTTCTCTATCACATTCCAGTATTATATTATAGACTTTAAAGAATTACTATCAGTATCGTTTAGATTCAGCAGTAGATTTATCCCATACATAGAGCAACTTTATTCAAATAGATTATCAAAAGTTATGAGAAAATAAACTACATTAATAAGACGTAGATTATTGTTTTATTTTTTAAAATTTTGTTTAATTTATCATACAATAAAATAAAAAATTCAATTAAATTTATATTATTATATTAAATATGTACTCACAATCTAAATTGCAAAATAAAGTATTAAGTCTTTTATTAATAAATATATTTTTTAAAAAAAAATGTAGAAAAAATGTTAATATTAGTCTTAAAATATTTTTAAAAAGTAGTATATTTTATAATTTTTTAAAGTATATTTTTAATAATATTAATATTATTCTTAATTTTTCTATTATTTATATAACTACTAAATTTATTTCTATATATTACAAATTTTTATCGCAAAAAAATTTTACATGTATATTCTAATCGATAAGTTAATATGAAAAATATTATAAATGTTAAAAAATCAGAAATTATAATCATTAAAAAAATAATTTTTGTTGATATAAGATTGATTAAATAATACTTTCAACTATTAGCGATGTAATAATATTTCGAGTGGTTTACAACAAGAAGCTTAAATTATATTTTAAAAAGTATTATAAATATTTATTTAAAATCATAACAACTATATATATCTTATTAAAAACTTTAAGAAGCTTAATTATAATTTAATAAACTTTTTTGAGTTCTTTCAAGGTCATGTTGAAACTAAGAATAATTTTTTTTTCCAATCTACATTTTATGTTACTAACAAATGTATACAACGTTAATTACATTCATTCATGATTTATTCAAGTTTTTCCGATAAAGATTTTCTCTGCTTTCTTCTTCTCAGGATAATTGGCAAAATTTCTTCGACTCACCGTTATCTATATTTATATACTTAATTGCATATTAACAACGATAATTAATTAAAATTAATAGAAATAACAAATTCTATGTATAAATAGTAAAATAAAAATAAATCATGTAAAAATGAATAATTAATAATCAAATGCATAAAATAAAAATCATAGTAATAATAAAAATTAAATTGTTATTATTGAATTTAATTATTTTTAAACGCAAAAATCTTGTTTAGTTACATTTATTAAGAAAAATTATATACAACATAATGGATTGAATTTTTTGTTCAAAACGAACCTTATAACTTCTGTACACTTAAAATATTTAAATTACATAGTGAATTATAATCATTGGTACTTCTTTATAAGATTTATTTTATCACTTATTTAAAATGTGTATAATATTATTTTCTATAACTTTTTAAATAAAATAAGCACATATTTGGGTAATTTAAATTAGTAATACTACAACGCTCTTTAAAAATTATATAAAATAAAATATATTTAATTCAAGTAAAATTTTAGTACTTTGTAAATAATTTAATCAGAGTTAAATATAAATTTTCAAGCGGAGATTAAAACTCTTTAACCGTAGGGTAAATCCATAACGTATTCACAGGTGAAAATTTTAAAAATAATATTTCTATTTATTTGCACATAAATGTATGCTGCGATACAGGCGAAACTAATCCTGTTGCATTCAGGATTGAAAAGGTAACATTTTACATATCGTATGAAAATGAAATCGTGTTTTTCTTAATGTACGTTGCATAAAAAAATTTAAAAAATTATCCGCTTTCAAAGCAGTTATCACGATTTTAATTATTATAAAAACATTTTTTATACAAAGGATTTCTGAATTACGTTTAGGAAACGGAATACTAGTTCAATATATTTTACAATTGAAATATCTACAATTGAGTTATCAGCTTTAGATCAGAATATAATATTCGTACGATGTTTTAAAATATTATACAGATAATGAATTTTTTATTGTACAGCTATATTTAGAAATTTTTTCTAAAATAAATTCTTTACGAGTATGTAAAAATACGGAAAATTATTTTTACAGTAGACATGTTAATGATTTATAAAATGCATCATAAATATTAAGAGTTTTATAATTTCCAGATCAATTAATACACTGAGTACACTTAAAACGGAAATTAGGTAAATTTTGTACATTACCATATTTTATATAAAAAAAATACATCGTATACTTAATATACTTAATACAATAAAAAAAATGTAATGTGGAATAATATATAAAGTTCAACGAGACGATAAATTATGAAGATTAAATCTAAATTTTAGTCCTTCGAAGAGTGCTCTCGTGAAAAGCTCCGCGTAAGTGTTTCCGTTCGCAATTCCACACCCACAAAGATTCCTTCGACCGTCCTCGCGCTAATCGTCGACACGCCCGAGGCCTCTAACCCTTTCGTCCAGGAGCATCGGGCCGATGCACTCTTACCCACACAATCGTCTACGGGGCACACCGAGAGGCAAAAGGACAACACGGCGATGCTCGCGTGGACACTTATCGATCAGCGTATGCGCACGCGTATCTTCACCGAAAAATAAAGCGAGAGGGAAACTCTCTAGACTCCGATAGCAAGGCACCGGCACTTTCGCCCTCGGATGTGTATTAAACGGCGGACGTATATTACGAGTCGCGAGCTTCATCTTTCGAAATCTCGGCGCCGGTGGGGTAACTCGAGTTTCGGTATCCGATCGTGTAATACTAGCGCCCAACTCTCGAAAACCCATGCGCCCATGACTGTCTCGCGTCGAAAACGTAAATATTGCGTTTCGCTAAGATGAAATCGCCGATGTTCAGAAATATAACGATGCGTATCGAGTGGTTGCTGTTTCACGCGATCTCACCCTACCGAAGGACGACTTCGAGCTCGATGTCCAGGATGAGCGAGTAATCTTCGAGGAACTCCGGACGAAGAAACGAGAGCAGAGCTCAAGGTAGAGAAGGTTATCGCGTGTGCAAGGGTGAGAGGAGGACGGAGAGAGAGAGAGAGAGAGAGGGAGAGCGAGGCACGGGACTAGAACCGCGCCTACACGTGGGGGATCGGATAGAAAACCACCCTCTCCCATCCCTCGCAACCTCGGACGACTCGCGATACCACGTCAGTCGCTTCGCAGGCATTTTCCACTATGGATCGATGCACCTGCGCCACGGCAACAAGTATCAGCTCTTATCGAGGTCGCCCGGGACGGCCATAAGTCGCGCAGGTGAGCATCTCCTCGGACCCTCCCCCAGTTCGCACCACCGGCATTCGGGGTGATTCCGAGGAAGAAAGCGGTTTCTTCGGTCGTTCGGTTTACTTTCACGAGTATTAAGTAAATAATCGAATCACGACCTATCGATTCTATCCGACAAACGTGAATTTCAAAAAATTTCAACGTGGGATCGGTCGAACGCGTTATCGCTACATTTATGTCGATTTATGTCTTGTTCGATCCGTAACAAGTTTTTCTCAAAACTAATAGAAAGTCACGAATAAAAGTATATATTAAACGTAACGCTTTGCAATTATGTGCAACAGCGCGTAATTTCAATCACATCTCACTCTTTTAATTTTCATTCTATTTCTTCGATTCAGCGATACACGTTTCACGAAATATATCTATTGTGTTTCGAACTGGATTTCTATAATTAAAAATTTAGATTTTTTTTACTTTACATAGATTTATTTTTTGAAAAAAGATAAAATTTGAAAAACAAGTTTGGAATAAAATATTCCCATTTTTGTTCAATATAAGCTACTGCTTGTTAATCCATTTTGTTAAATAAATATATCCAAAAATGGAATTCTAAAGATATCATAATTTCAATTCAAAAACTGTGCATCTCGGTTCGTATAAAAAATCGAAGACATTTCAAGTTTTAAACTAAAAATAACTTCATTGTAATCGATGAAATAGCAATTTCATTTATAATTACTTAATTTATAATTTGTAATTATCATTGGATACGTTTTCGATTTAATACAACATAAAAAGTAATAAAATTGATAAACTAGACTAAAAAATTCAATATTCTTATATACGTTAACGTTCAAGAAAATTTAACAAGAATATTTTTGTTTTTTATTTTATTTTTAACAAACGATTAAAATAATATTAAAAATAATATATTTAACATATCTACATTATTATATTATTTTACATAAATATTTTATGAATAATATATTGTTATCGGTATAAAACATATCTTAAAGTATATCAAATTTACGCCTATAATATAATCATTTTAATATTAAAAAAAAACAATAGAAAACCTATTGAAAAATAGTATTTGGAAATTTTATTTTAAAAATTTTATAAAAGTTTTATCTAAATAATGTAAAAATATTTATATACGAAAAATATATTTTTAATACACGGATAATTTAATAGTTCAATATTTTATTAAAGTAGATTAGGACAAATAGTAAAATTTTATAAAACTGTATGAAGGTGTTAAATTTAATACTGTATATCGGCCATCTGTCTTGACATTCATCTCCAGTTTACAAAATGTAATATGATCTCTGGTGAATGCTCACTAACTAAATTTGTTTTAATAAAAAATTTATAAAAATAAAATTTCTAAGATCTTCTATACAGACGATAAAATATATTAATAATTTTATTTCATTATTTAATTGAATTTCAAAACTAATTTTCGGAAAATATATTTTTATTCGATTTAAATAAAAATAAGCAATAAATTAATTTGCAACGAATTATTAAAAATATTTTTTCCTAAAGAATGAAAATAGAATGCCAAATAATTTAAAAAATTCGATTTGATAAATTGTACAATAAATCAAAGTGAAATAAATTTTGAATGGTTTTATATAGTTTATTACATTGAATGTTTTAAAGAAAACTGAACATGAGTACATTTAAATTTTTATTTGTTATCGAACAGAAATAAAATTAAAAGAAATAATCGAATTAACTTAATCAACGATAAATTTCAATAAAACTGAAATATATTTTTGTACAGACTATGACATAATATTTTTAACTATCGAAGGTCAAAAACTCAACAATTAGAACATGTGCATTTCGGTTATGTATTTCTGTGATATGCAATATCTGACATTTGCTGTACAGTGTATTTTACAAAAAATTGATTATTTGTGGCTTTCTACTCATAATTTATTTTTTAATGCTTTCTTTATTTTTGAAAATTATCATTTTTATTTACATAATGTTGATTATAATTTGGTTTCAACAATATTTCATCTTCCTTTTTGAATTGATATTATTTATAAATTTCATGAATCAACTAAAGCACATAATATTAAACAAATAATATTACTAAATTTCATACTTTAACAACATATCATATTTCTTTGTTTTGATTATGTTCTACCATCTGTACCACATAAATTAACGTTTTGCAAATTTTCCATTTACGTAATTTTAAAATTAAATACATTTTAAACAAAATAAATGTATTGTATGATGATTTTATTATAGATATGTATATTTAATTAGTTTATTAGCTGATTGCGATATGACTATTTAAATATTGATTTTTTTTAATTAAACATTATAATTATTTCTAATGATAACTATGTAAAATATGGCATTAATAAATTAAATTGAAATCATAAGGTTTGTCACATTTAATTTATTTCAGTATATATTAATAATGTTACTAAATATTATTTGATAAATTAGTAAAAAGTACTATAATTATAGTTTAAAAAAAAATTATTGTGCATATTTTAGTTTTATTATTTTCAAATATAAATTACACGTTTTTCAAATAAGTCATCTATAATAATAAAAAATTTTTTAATCGACAGAATATTTTTCGTGATCGGTAATACAAAACTTAATTATGTAATATAAATAATATCAAAGAGGGATTTGGTTACTTAGCTTACAAAGGCAAAGAAATTATGATATAAATTTAATTAAAATTTTTAAAACTGTTCTCTGCATATCGGTATTTTATTGTTTCAAATTTAAAGATTACCAATTATTCATTACAATAAAATTGAAGAATAATGATATCGATAATGGTTTTCGTAAAATTCTCATATGCAGTAAAAAGTTTTACACGCAAAAAGTCTAGAATTTTCTGAATTTGAAGAAAAAAAAATCTATATCGTTAAAACAATATGTAGTTATACTAGTTATAATTTTCGCGATTTCCTTGCTTTTCACGCAATAATCGGATGCATTTTTCTTGGCTCATCATATTTGTCGATTTGTAAAATATTTACAATTATGCCTCTCTCTCTCTCTCTCTCTCTCTCTCTCTCCTGCTTACTCTCTTCATATCAACATTCGACAGTAGTACTTAGCATCGCAATTAATAGACGGCCCGGAGGTCACAACTCCTGTCGAACATCCGGTGAAGCTTCTCAAGCAACTATCCTAACTAACGCGACAAGCAAAGGAGCCATACAGATCCGAAGTTGCAAGAGAAGGAGAAATTGGACGAAGAAAGAAGATAACGGTCGCGTAATATTAGACGAAAACGGTGCGAAGAGAATGTTTACTAGAAAGTAAACAATTGTTGAATCGGTGGAAATTAATCGATTGAGAGATACTTTCGCGAGTTCGACGGTGATTCCACACTTTTCTTGAAATTTTTCCCCGGAAATTATACCGCCTAAATAGTTTTGAGACAAATGGTCGTTGTTGTCTATCCAGAATCGTGTCAGATTTTACGAACGAATTTTCGTTATTTTAAAAGAACATTCGCAAATTATTTTTAAGCTTAATGAAAACGCATGCAAATAAGTTTGTGAAAAAAACTTGTAATACGCTTAAAAACAAGTCATTGCTGCGGTAGTAAAGATGAATTATGTATCAACGCGTTACTAGTATTATACGTATGTAATTGAAAATTGTTTTAATGTAAAGTTTTAAAACAAGAATTGATGAGGCAGTAACACGTAATTAACTTATAAAATATTTCAATCCTCGTTAGATGACACCTCTAATGAAACGTGATTTGATAAATTGCTCGAATGAATCGAATGCATAATTAGTTGTAATTCATCACAATTGTTAACACCCGTATCTAAAAGTATCGAACAGTCTCAACTATTATTTGGTCTATAATTCATTCCGAATACGAAATTTATGGATATTTTAATTTATTAACTTAACAAAATTTTTCGCTCCGTGTTGATTAATACGAATATAAAATTTATCGTTTAGCATCAGTGATATAGTTCACTTCTCGTGTATTTTCAATTATTGTAAAATTTTATTATGCAATGAGATAGGGTCTAAAATAGGGTTTTAAAGCAAATACAAATATATTATAATATTTAAATAATAATCTAAATATTTATAAAACTTTGATATTATTGCAAAATTTAAACGTACGCGTAAAAGGAAATTAAAGCAAAATATTAGATTCATTTATATCGTGATTAAATAATTAACCATTTACCGTGATAAACTGTTACTGTATTTCCATTTTAAATTGTTATCTAAGAGATTTTATCACGCGTTTATTATATATTATATTATAGTACTTGAAACCCGAATTCTCAGGCTTGTCCAAAAGAAAAGCAATGAATCGAATCAATAATGTATCGATTATGTCATCGTTTTTAAACGCGAACGCGCAACGTAAATTCGACAGAAATTAAAAATAAAAAATTTCAAGGGTGCAATGTGAGTAGAAACGCGAAAAAAGGAGTGATGAGCCCCCATTGGTCGTCGCTGTCACCAGAAGTATCAGAAGTACCGTTGTCATGTCATCGTCGTCTTCCGCTTCGAGTCTACCCTCGCTGCAGAAGGCGCTCCTGGCTATGAGCCTCACGGTCGCACTTCTGCTCCTGTGCGGATTGGCGCGACGTCGACTGGAAGCATCCCGAACACGTAGCAGCCTCTTCGTCGAAGTTCTCGCGAACGTGAACGAGGGACTCGACCGACTCGAGGCGGGCCTCGATGACATCGCGACGCGCGCCGCAGCTGCCAAAACAAGGCTGAGACGATTGGCTGCAGCAGCTAAGACGAGGCTTAAACAACTGGCCGCTGCCAGGAGACAAAACCTCCTGGCTTGCACGCTATCGAAGGAGCGAGGACAGCGGAGCTTGGGAACATCGGCCGCGAGAAGTGACGATGAAGTAGAGCCGAGGATTTAGCTCCGAGGATTTAGCTCCGAGGATTTAGCTCCGAGGATTTAGCTCCGAGGATTTAGCTCCAAACACCGGTAACGAAACGAGTGTTTCGGCCGATGTCATAACAGTCGATAACTTCTTCCCTGATTCCCTCATTCATATTTTTTCTGTCTCTGCGCGAGTTACCAACAGTCGGATGCGTTACGAAGAAACTTTAAATTAAAAGACGAACCTATCGACTAAGCGAATTACATTCATTTTTCTGTCGGTGTAATTTTTTCAACTTTTATCAGCAAAATTTATTATAGATTCAAACATTTTTAGTTTAAATTATTTAAACTATATTAAACTATATTTCAATTTTATCTAAATTCAAAAATATTAGTCGATTAATTATATTTAATATCCTTTCGTAAGATACGTACTCCAAATTCCAATCCGTTAATAATCATGACGAATTATGAAGATTCATAAATTGTTAATAAAAACCACTAAATTGAAGTCTTTCATAAATATCCATATTAGTGGATTCAAAATGATTTTACGATAAATATTTTAAACGTCAGTTTTTAAAATTCGGTATTTGTATACGTATAAAAAATTGATCGATTGCCATATTCAATTTTATGTTTCTATAAAATTTTAAAATTAAATTGAATGAAATATAACTTCAATTATATGATGAATCTTTTTAGGAATTTTAAAAAAATGTTAATACCGTTCCAAAAATTTGGAAATATATATTATACGATTAATTCAATTTATTAATTCACCAATAATAGATTAAATAATATATAATTAAATGTTATAGTAAAATTTGGAAAAGTTATTAATCAAACTAAATATCAATGCTGTTTCTTATATTTCAATTTATTGAATAATATTTTCACGAAATCCTAAAAAATTAAACACACCATGCTTTACAGTGCTTTAAAAATTATTTTAAAAATACCGCATTTTACAATAAGTATCATTGCCAAATTAAAAAATAATAATTTTTAGCAATTAAATTATAAATTTTATAATTTAAAGTGAGATATAATATCTTTTAGATAAATGACAAAATTTGTATTATCAGTCTGAATTTGTATTTTGATAGATAAATTAATTGTTATAATTTCAAGCAAAATATATTAATTTATAAACATTTTAGAAACGTTAAAAATAAAAAATTTCGTACTCTATATATAAACATATATAAATTATTCCATTTTCTATATTTTAATGGATCATGAAAATAGAATTTATATTTGATTTAATAATGTTTTTAAAATTAAATAGTAAATATAAATTGGTTTAATAAAATTATGTTTTCCAAATTTTTAAAATGTAAATAAAAATAAAAAAATAATAGAATACAATAAGAATCTATTTTTATATAATTATATAATTTATTTATATTGATTATTTAAAAAATCAGTTTAAAATTTAATTACAATTTCAAATTATTTGTTACTATAATAAAAATCATTATAGTTACACTTATAAAGTGATATTTTTTGCATCGAAAATACTCAGGGTATTATAATAAAGATTAAAGGTAAAACTAGTAAATATTTTTATTAAAACTTAATCTAGAATTATCGTACTTTATTTATTAGTGATATAACATGATTTTTTTAAAGAACTATAGCTAAATGTTAACTTTTATTTATTATACTAAATTATTTCACTAAAGTTATATTATTAAAGTTAGGGAATTGAATCCAAAAATAAGGTTATGTGATACAACTCACCGTTAAAAATATATTATAAAATCTTTTATTACATAATTTTTGAGAATGAAAATATAATAAAGTGTACGGAATTGTGCTTTAAAAATGTGTGTATAAAATTTGATTCATTTTTTTAAATATTTTCATCATTTATTTTAATTTACTAATTTTAATTAAATAATCTCAGAAATAATAATGATATATTTAGAAATTATGTTTTGAAAATAGAATTTTTGGCCAAATAGAATATAAAAATGCACACGATATTAATGTAAGTTTACAATTTAAAATTTTTATAAATTTCATAAGAATAAAATACTTGGAATAAGAATTTCTGTAAAGAATAAAAAAATGAATTACATATATATAATATATTTAATACATTAGCTTATATTACTATTTTCATTTATAGAACAAATAGTTCAATTTTTATATGGGTAATAAATAAAAAAATTCGTAATGCAAAATTATGTTTTTCAATAATAATGTATTGTATAAAAATTTCGTATTTAATATAATATATTTATTTTTTATTACAATTGTATTTCATAGAATTTTTCAAGTATTTGTATATTTTGTAACACCATAAAATTTTTAAGGAATATATATATTTGTATCCATACGTACATATATTTAATTTAGTTTTAAGAATAGTATAAAAATAAAAAAATTCGTTTATTTTTACTTATCATCAATAAAAATAAATTAAATGATTGTATTTTGTATTATAATACTTACAATTCTATTGAATTGTCTAAATTATTTTCGATTAAGAGATTGTAATTTCAAGTATATTTAAAATACAGTCAGCTAATTAATTTTAATAGAACAAATATATTTTAAGTGATTACAATAAATATTTTCATAAACATAAATTAAAATTTAAAATCTGAATATTTATTAGATGTAAATATGTTTATAATATATATAATTATTTTTTAGTTCATGTTAATACTTTTAGAAATATATTATAATAAAAGTTACTATTTATTAGTCATACAAGGATTTGTTTTAAGTACTGTCTTCTTTCAATTATTTACAATTTTGCTAAAAAAGAAATTTATATAATGAATTTGATTAAATCAGACTGCAAAGACTTTTATATATTTAACGAATTATTTTAAAAAACATAAAATAAATCCATAAAAATAAAATAATAATTTTCTTTCTATTCTTATGAAAAAGAAACGAAGCAAATAAGTATTAATATTAAATTTTTAATATTCATTTTCTTAGCATAAATAAAAATTTGTTCTATCTATAAATAGATTCAAATAGATTCTATTGCACTTCAATAAATTACGTTTTAAATGACTTAATATATTACATTATTTTTACTTTAGTATAAACAAATTTTAATCGCATAAGCTGTTATTACACAAGTAATCTATTTAGAATTTGAATATGAAATTGATATAACATTTGTAATGTAAGAATAATGAATTATAATTATAAAAAAGGATTATAAAATTAAATTAATATTTAAAAAAAAGAAATGTTTTCTTATTAGAAGTGGTAATGTTTAGTATCGAGTTTAATGTATATTAAACTATAATTTTATAACATTAATTATTATTACAATCCAGGATACATCATGAAACGTAGTTTAAAATAATAGATATATAGTTTATATGTATACATGAACATAAAATAGTTATTCTCTTCGTATATTTATTGTAATATTTTATTTAACATGTTTAATCGTAAAAATAATATTAATTGGTGTACTTATTACTATATTGTACAATTTTATATTTGAATATAATATCGAAAAATTTGTAATGTCAATACTATATTGTGTAACAAAAATTTTAATAATCACCAATTTTTAAAGCTAGTATGCTTTAATATATTATTTCAAATAAAATAATGCACCATAAGCGTTTGAAGTGAAAATTTTCAGTGACAAAATTATGTAGATTTTATAATAAACCAAGTGTGTAAAATTATATGATTATAGACTCGATGTAAGACTTTACAGTTTTATATTTTAGTTGAAGTAGACTTGAAAGAATAATAATATATCAAAAAAGTACAAGATTTCGTCGGAATATAATAGTGTCGAAAAATTTGGTAACGCAGGGAACAATATCAGTGATTGTAAAACAAATAAACTTGAATCGATATTAAAGAGGAAAAAAATACGAAACTCTGACACGTTTTGTAAAAACAGAGTTAACTGTATTTACAAGAAAAAACTATTTTATTTTTGCACTGTAAAAATGTTAAAGACGAAAATAAAATAATTTCTGAATAGAAATGGAAATGATGAGAGATAAATGGGACAGTCATATTGTGGTATTGAAAAACAGATATTCTCCACTCGACGTCTAATGATTGAAGTATGAAAAAATTACGAATATGTACAATAGATTTCAGCGGCTCTAACATACAAGCTTCAAACACATAAATTAAAAAAGAATGAAAATATAAAGAGAATTATATTTACTTGATTGTTCCGAAGGCATAATTATACTATTTTGGATGGAAGTATAATATATTCGTATAATGACCTAAAATAAATATTACTTACTTATTAAGATACCGCAATTAAAATTATTATTCAAAATAATTTTATCTAGAGTATTATTATATGTAAAAATTTTCTTGTTCAAATCATAAACTATATGAATTATATAATAAACAAAGTAAAATATAATAAATGTAATATAAACAGTAAGTAATACATTTATTTACCTTTTCATTATTGTTAAATTATTTTTTTTAATATATAAATATTTAAATTATTCGATATATATTTATTACTCGATAAAATTTATAAATGTCGTAGTTTTAATTCACCCTTAAAGTAAATTAATTACAAGCTTTATTGAATTCATTTAAATTAAAAAGGAAAACTAAATTATTGGAATAATAATGTAAACAATGTGATACGAATAAATAACAGAAGAGGTTATCACCTTTGTGTGTCAGTTTATAACAAAATATTTATACTTTATTTTAATACTTCCGAAAGAATGAATTAACATAATTAATATATTTATCGCATTTTACACAAAGAATAATTACAAATTGTAAAAATTTTATAAAAATTATGAAAAGAAATTAAAAAAAAAAATTGTACATAAAACAGAACCTACTTTACTAACGATAAACATATAATTAAAAAGCAAACATTAAATTATTGTACCTCCCACCAATAATGTTTATAAATAATATTTAGTTATCGATTAAGCAATTTAACTCAAATTTTTTATTGCATATGTTTACAAAAACTAAACTTATTTTAACATGAGACGAAAAAAAGGCGTCGAGGTATTTATTTTCCTCTATAATATAAGAACACTGAAAATATGTTTACTGTTTTTCGTAAAATATTCGTAATCGATAGTAAAGTTAAAAGTTTTTAATAATAAGTAATTAAAATGTATAGCTCGATCACTGGCACAACAATAATTATCTTTACGATTAATTTATGCTTAACAAGAAGGAAATTCCAATAATAACTAACGATTGCACAAAATTTTGTTGTGGAAATGCATCTGATTCGTTAATAAATTTTTGAATTAAATTTTAAATTACTTTTTAATCTCGGCAGATTGAACGTAACTATTTATGTGATAATTAGCAAAGGACAGGAGCGGCGATATATGGTCCGTATAAAAACTGTCAGCGCTACATATGGCAAAGAGCCGTAGCTTATCGAGGAGCTGCAGAAACGACTCGGCAGTTCAGTCGAGACCGCAGCATCGAGACGTGCATATGTCCTCCTTGTCATAAACAACTCGAAAACGCGTAAAATGCCCGGGGCCAACGGACGTAAGTGCATTATTCCTTTTACTCGTAAACTGCGTGTGCTTAGGAACCTCGAGCGCTGAAAATTTAATGTGATAGACTAGTTTTCGAGTGCAGTACTTATTTTCGAGTACTATTTTTAAGTGCCAGCGGTATATTCGCGCTTTATATATTGAAAGAAACGAACAATTTCTTCATACTGCTAAGAATACTCCCGAATTCCACTCTCTGAACAAGACACCATTGATTTTCCCCTCCACCTTTACTCGATTTTTCAGACGATCGTGTTTAACTCTCTACCGGTTTGTTTACCAGTCAAACGTTCCAATTTACCAATCTACTTTTCATCTATTAATTAATATTGCATTTCTTTGCCCTTGTCTGTCATCTGGAAAGAGAACATTAGACGCATGATTCGCAGGCCATCTAAGAAAAATAACTTAACGATACTTAAAATGAAAATTACTTAAATTTCATAATTAATAATGTAATTTATTTCATAAAGAAATTTTATTAAATTTATTACATAATATATGACAATAATGATACAATTTATAAATAAAATCATAGATTATATTCCCTAAATTTATATTCTATTGCTTAATAAATAAGTTTAATAAATTATTTGGAGGAAAAGAGTACGTTTTCATTTTTTATATAATTAATAATTTATTGATGTATTAATATTATTTATTTCTTATTAATATTTTAGGTATTATAAAATAAAATGTCAGTCAAAAGTTAAAAAATGATATAAAATATCAACAAGAATATAATATTAATAATTGATAATTTACCGTTACTTTTTTCATAATAAATAAATAAACTACAGATAAACAACTCGAGTAATGTATTATTTTCATCGAACGATATAATTGAATACAATTATTTGAATATAATTTAAATAAGAATATTTTTAAATCTTCGTCAAAATAAAGTAATGCTCGTTCAATATTCTCATATAATTAAATTTTGGTAATGACTCGAATAATTATTCTAAAATTTGATTTTGTAGTAATGTCTAATTACTATAAAATATCAAATATTGATAAATAAAGTCGTTATACTTTTGTTTTCACTAATTGTCATCTTATAGTATTTGAGTTCTTATGCCGTTAATTCTTTTTATTTACATATAATGCTGATTTATGCGACCGATTCATTAATTTTTTACATGTTGCATATATTAGTATAAATTACAGCTGAGAATATACTTGTATAATTTAATATTTAAATAGCATTTCTCTTTTGTTTTACTTTTGACAAGTTAGTATGATAATTAGTGAGTCAAACTAGTTTTGATTAATTAATATCACTTATCCACTTCTTGAATGGGTTTTTACTCTTTTATGCTTTAAAAAAATAATTCTTAAAAATGTGCTGACAGAAAACATTTAATACATAAACAGTTTTTCACTTAACTATTTTTAATTGAAATTTTTTACTTTTAAATGTTATTTATCTTTAGGAATGATAATGATAATAATAAAAATCTAAATAAAATAATAATAATAATAATAATCCCATTAATAATTAATATAAATATATTATTTATTCAAAATTATAAAAAAATTCTTAAAATAGTCCTAAAACTAATAATAATTTGTAGATATATATTTTAAAACATACAATAAAAATATTCTATTTTTTTCACTAAATATATATTCAAGTACTCGATAATTTTATAATCTTTTTTTTTAATTTAAGAATAATTGTTTGAATTTGATTTAAAAAATTAAATATATCTTAGTATAAAATTTTAAAACAGAGCTTCATAGTTATTTTTAGTTTTCGGAACTAATTAATATCTTATGATCATTAATTAAGATTACTACATTAAGTTTTATAGAAAAAAATGAAAAGTATTTTAAAGCATTATTTAAAAACATTTTAAGCCATTATTTAATGTACTAATTAAATTTTTATTCATATGACTTGATGAAATCTCGTTACAAATAAACTTTTCTATTACAATTATATACCTTCTTTTTAAAAATTGTAAATATCTACTTCAATATAAATCAAATATATTAAACAAAATAAACAAATTTATTCTGTAATTAAATTAAATCCTTAAACAATTTTTCATTCTCTCGTATTTACATTTTATATCTTATAAATCTGTGTAACATTTGTATGTTATTTAAAATTTTTATTCAAATACATAATAATGCACTACAAAAAGATTTTGATAATCAGTAATAAATTATTAGAGATATATTTAAAACACTAATTACATGTTTCTTCCCATAAAAAATACTTGTATATTACATACGTTTTGAAATTTTTTAAAAAATTAGGAAAGTATTATTCTATAATTTTTATGGTATAATTGTATAACTTAAAATATATTTATATGTATATAAAATATATTATAATGTACTTATTTAATAACATATGTTTTTAAAAGTTTGAAATTATTTCCAAATTTATATCAATTACTACAAATATTCTGATATTAATGACAATAATCAGTAATAACGATAAACAAATATATTTCTTTTTAATGAACTATAAATTAATATCAATCACTTGAATTATTGCATACTAATAACAAATATTAAGTATGAAAACTAATTTTAAAAAAATAATATCGTATCAGTTGATTTCTTAATCCGTTTTGAAAACAAAATAAAACTTTTCTTATCACTGCATAATCAATAATACAATTTTACATTTTTAAGAATATTCTTGAATTTGATTTTATATATTTCTAAAAAATTTGTTTTTAATATTTATATCTACTATAATATAATGTTACATCATGTATATACTTTTTTATTTATAAAAGATTATAAGAAGACATTATTCATGAACTAATCATCAGACCTTATTTAATCTATTCAAGTAAAATATTAGATCAACATATTTATAATCTAATCATTTTGAAAGTATATATACTAATATATATATATACACTTTGTATACAAATGTATATATACTAATTAATGGTTTATTTATTTTAAATTATATCACCTATTTATTTTATTTAAATTTTTTCGTGATCCACCAAAATATAATTTTATCGTATTTGTGTTAATTTACTATTTATAATAATAATCACAATTAATTATTATATAAATTGAGTAGAATGGTGCAATAATTTTAAAGTTGTGAAAAAATGACGTATTAAATTTATAACCTAATACATCAAATAACATTGCATAACTCACATCGACTGGTATTGCGATTGATACTTTGTATTTGCCAATGGTTCGAAGATAATTCTCACTAACGGTACAAACTACTAATCAGCAAACACTTAATGATAACTTTTGTTTTTAATTTTATATAAATACTTATGTATACTATTACATAAAAATAAATTATGTAATATTTATAATAATATAGTATTTGGCTTAAATAATATATTTTTTAAATAATTACTTGTTAGGATTATTTTCATTCGTCGTAATACTTAAGTATTGCTTAAATGTATTTTAAATATTAACATATTAAAAATAATGTTATTGGTATTGTATTGTTTATTTAAATTTATAAAAATTTGTCAATAAATACATTTTACTATTTTATTTTCTTAGTATGAGAAACAATTAAAAAAATTTATTTTCTCTTATTTTTGTAAATGAATAAGAATAAATCATTATGTAAATAATTAAGTATTTTATTATTTTCTTAGATTATTTTGCAATGTAATTGAAAATTGTATTTATAATTATATACTTATCATCGATTATGCTTTGATTTATTAATGTGAATACATAAAAATATAATTATTTAAAATATATACAAAAGTTTTTTATTACATATAGTTAAAAATACTAATAAAAATATTTACGAAAACTAAATTTAAACTTCCAGACCGTTTGATAATTAGTCTTATGTACACCTCCATGAGTTCACAGAGCTAAAACGTTCATTTTTTACGAATAAAAAACTAATTGACTATTGAAACAGAACAACTATATATTATAATTAATAGCTATCATTATAACTGTCAATAAATTCTATCATATTCATTATTTTTCATATATTTCGAGATAGAAATATAAGTATTTATTAAATAATCTAATGTCATGTTTATATAATTTTGTATACTTATTTATATGACCGTTAGTTATGCTTTCTCAACAGAAAATCAAGGTTTTAATAGAATTTATAGATATATTTTATGCATTTGTAAGTTTTAAATTTAAGTTCTTGCAAAAAGTTTTAAATATATAGAGGATTTTTAAACTTTCAAAATAACTTGTCAATTTTTTTGTCAAATAAATTTAAACTAAAAAATATTTTTCCAATCTACTAAAATAAATCTATTGTAAATAAAAATATATATTGACGTACATTTTTACATTATATTCATATTATGTTTTATCACTATCAAATAAAATGTTTTTATGTAAATATGTTATATTTAACAAAACTTCTCTAATACTTCTTTTAGTATAGCATTTAATATTTTAAAAGTGAAAAAATACATCATTTATTTAATGTAAATGCAATAGTTGTTAATAATCCAGTACTTTTTGACAAATTTTTATTAATTGTTTAATAATTTAAGATATTATTGTAATACATATTTTTAAAACTGTTCTTTAAATTTAACTACATTGATATAAATTGATAGTTTATCATAAATATTATTAATTATATAATTTCGAGAAATAATTTTTATAATTTAGTAATATAATAATTTTATCAATAACTTCATTTATATTCTATAAAAATATCCTTTTGATTCTCTTTCAAATTTTAATTCTGACGATTAGAACTTTTTTTATTTTCATATTCATATATTTATATATATCTAATAAATAAAAAATAATTATTTAAAATTTCAACATATTTAACTAATTTATTACAAAAATTATAATAAAAATAATTTTATTCAAAATATGGAATATCAGTTTTTTCATTAAGTTTTGTAATAGAGATTTATAACCAATAATCAATTTTTACTTCTCTTTTTCTTTAGTTATGTTCAAGATATTACCAGTTTTAACTGATATACGATCATTTTTAAAATATATTAAAATTTGTAAACTATTTTTCTTTAATTTTCAATATTATAATGTTTTTTAAAAATTAAAAAAAAATATTTATAAGTTTAATAATAATATGTAATATAAAAAATATAAATTTCTATATTTGTATAAATTAAATTATGAAATAATAATAATAATACTAATAATTTAATTAAATTGAATTATGAAGTCACTGAAGTTTAATGTAAGTCTAATGTAAGTTGAATAACAAAAATAAATAAAATTCTATTAATCGTACATGAATCATATAGTAAAGTTTAATTTTAATTCTAGTACACAAAATAAATTTATATATTAAAATCTTTTTAATTCACTAACGTTAAATAATAAAAAAATAATAATGTTTCTTTAAATAATTTTCTGTAAAAATTTGTTATTTTAGAAGAGTAAATTATAGTTCTAGAATGTAAAAAAATATTTTTTTCTAGAACACGTAGCTTGTGGTCCGGGATATCCAAGTCCGCGAGATGCAATGCTTCATGGACCACGTGAGAAATTACTCTACGTTAACTGCATTCACACTGATCCGAACAAACCAGATGTCTTCGCAACCGTTGACGTTGATCCTACGAGTTCTACTTTTTGCCAGGTGTGTTATAGTATATGTTCAATGCTTTGTTACCAAGCTATACCTTATTTATCTTCTTCATTTCTTAACTTAGTACAAGCACATTTTCAAATCTGTAGTTAATAATAATAAAAATATACTTGAAGATCTTCTTTTTAGGAATATTAATTACAAAAGAAGGTTAATGTTTTATTATTCCTTGTTACAATTTTTATAATAAGAAACTAAGTATTAATATTTTATGCTGTTAATTAATATTGTACTCTTTAAACCCACCTGAAAATTAAATAGTTTTATATCATCGTTAAAGTGAATAATCATTTAGTATACCAGATAATAAATAATTAAATATTTAAATTGTTTTCCTAAAATTGGCAAATTCAATAAAATAAAATATTTATACTTTCAATTTTATACTTTCAATTTATTTTTATGTTATACAACGTTCGCGACAACACTTCATAAATAATCGACAATCTTAAACGATAAATAATGTAAATACCTTTTTATGTTATACAACGTTCGCGACAACACTTCATAAATAATCGACAATCTTAAACGATAAATAATGTAAATAATACACACTTAAACATTTGAATCCTCAGACGTATACCTTAGCGATCATCTAAAATTCTTATTAAAAATCATCGTAAATCATCGACCATCTATCGTCGAGTCATTAATCAGTAATTCGGTTATCTACATTCGTTATCAGTTGCACCAGCTAAAGAAATCGCGGTGAAAAATGTTCCGCGATCGTTCCCATGTCCACAATCCGAAGTCGCGGTCTTTATTATCAGCAAAGGAAACGAGATTATCGTAAACATTATCAAAAATTCCAGCGCTAAGCTTTCACTTTTTTCTTGTTTCATATCGCGCACCATCAGATAATCCACAAGTTGAGAATGCGGGAAGTAGGCGATGAACTTCACCACAGTGGTTGGAATATTTGCAGCAGCTGCCATGGAAAGTCGATAAAGCGCGATACGCTCGTGCTGCCTTGCTTGGTTTCCGACCGAATCTACTTCGTCGACGTGACGAACGAAAGGGCACCGAAGATCAAGAAGGTTGAGTACACTTGGGTCATCGGCTCGGTCGACCTTAATCAACGCGAACATGCTCAGTTTTATCTCCCCTTTGTATTTGCATTTTTGCTTTTACTCATCGGCGAATTAAATTTTTATTCGCTGCAATTAACTATCTTTACGATCGCCTTCTCTCAACACATTCGCTTTTCTTTAACCACTTCTCAAATGTCCGTACAACGAGTCTCTGATCGTACCGCGCGTTTACTTAAAATACAAAATGAAGAAACTCGATGACTAACCCATTAAATACACAGCGATATTTTACTATGTGGCAGTAGAATGTAATTTATACTTAATTTATATACATTGGCATTAAGAATTTAATTTCAATGTTGGATTTATCTATATAATAACGTAAACATACTTATAAAACACGAAAAAATGAAGTATCCTTCGGATAAACAGTTTCGCAACGAGCCAGACTAGATTGGCGTATACTTAGCATATTTTATATCAAATGCACTACTGGCCAATAAAATGGCATTCCCTTGCAGATTCTGGACCCCGAAGAAATGCATAAACACGGAGTGGCGACACCACATACGTCACACTGTTCTCCCACCGGTGAGATCATGATATCGACTCTGGGAAATCCAGACGGCGACGCTCTCGGCAATTTTCTCTGCATCGACAGCGAGACCCTCGAGGTTACGGGCACGTGGGTGAAAAGCGAAAAAAAGGCCAAATTCGGATATGATTTCTGGTACCAACCTTATCATGATGCTCTCATTGCAACGGAGTGGGGAGTACCTAATGTATTCAAGCGGGGATTTTCCACGGATGATCCTGATAGCGTAGGTAAAATTTGCGAGCAATGCTAGCCTTTTACACAAGAACGATTAAGCATTTCGATTAAATTACAGTATTGGAAATTTTATTCAAAACCAGTATCTAAATTTTATCATAGTCATAAAAATCAATAGAAAAAAAAGAAATTATATTTTTATCTATGAAATTAAATCATCGATAATAATAATCAATATATCATAAAATTATCGAATTAATTAAGTGAGAGTAAATTAGATTAATATAATACATAAGTAGAAATTCTAGTTGATATGAATTAATCATTGCTTAAAATATGATAAATCATGTTTTATAAGACAAGTAAAAAATACACTAAGTTTTTTATTTCTATCGATATTTAAAATTTAAAAGCTAATATCGAAATATCCTAATTGATTTTGTAAGAAAAGAAAATACTTGATTTCATTAACTTGTATAAATATGCATTTATTTCATCAACTCATATAAATATTACTGCATTAGAATCAAAAAATTATTCGATATATATTACTTTATAATCAGTAAAATAATCTTTAAAAATTAAATCAAACTAAAAATTTATAATTGAAAATAAAAAATTTTGGTATTTACATTTTTTTATTGATTTTACAAATATAATATAACTTGATCTTGCGTAAAATGGTTTATGAATACCATTATAATCGATTTATTTAAAACTAATTAATTGAACTAAAGTTTACAGTAATATTTTTAAAATATAAATTAAATATATTTTTTATCTATTAGAAAATAACTTAATACATTTCATAATGAATTGCTATAAAAACTAAATAATATAAGGTATATTAAAAAATGTATAAGATCTGTCTAAATTGATATTTTTGTAACATAGGTATAATATGTTTTTTGAAATACATTTATAAATAAAAATGTACTTATCAGTTCATTGATTCGACACTTTGTATAAATATTATTACAATAAATAAATTTTATGACAAAATTTTATTTGAAAATATATAACGACAGTCTTAATTTGATAGAATAGATATAAAAATAACAATTAATCATAGATAGTTTTATACATTCGTATTAATATTACAATATTTTAGGAATAAAATTAGTAATAAATATCCCAATCGTTAAAGAACGACTCTTCTATCTTATTGTAGACTATAATATTATCTTAAATATATAAAAGTTTTTAATATAAGATCACCTATTTTTTCGATATTATTTCCGTCATATAATTTCAATTACATATATTGAATTATGATTGAAAATGCTAATAAATGGAATCATTTTTAAAAAGTTTTAGGTTAATATAAAAATAAATATATTCACGCCATAATTCGTTACAAAAAAAATTTTGAAATCATGTAATATATCATTTTTTTAACAATATTTAAAGCAATATTAAATACAGCGCAAAGCTTTTGTTTGAAGAAAGATACGAAATTTAAGCTTAATAGCTTGTCAATTTATTTACGTATTTACTGATTTTATATAAGGTATAGAGTTCAGATGTATCATATTATCAAATCTTCCAAAAAATTAAAGTGGAAACATTTTTGAAAACCAATTTATATATCATCTATAGTAAAATGTGTAATGAAATGAGATTGTTATTTAATTACGTAGGATGTAGATATAATAAAAGTTTTTATAATTCAAGTTACAATTACCTTTTCATCGATATTTAAACTATATTGATATTTTTTTTACATAAATAATAAAATGATCATATATTTTGATGAATAAATCATTATAAAAAATTTTAATTTATAAAGCGTTTGATAAAATTGCAATATATTATAACATTTAAAATTTATTTTACCGAGTATTATTTTCAAAAAATTTACAAAGCATATTTTTATTTTAATAAAACACTTAAATTTGTTTAATTATTTCATGTATTTGCCGTATAATAGTAATAAAATTAAAAATCTACTATTAAAAAATTAAATTTTTTTTCAGCATCATATAAGGGTTTGTAGCTTTAAATATCTTATTAAACCTAATTTTATATATAGTTTTAAAATTTAAATTAAATAATATAGCATAAGAAGCTTTTATACATAATATTTTTGAATAAATAACACATTAAATTTGACCTACTGATATGCAAATAATTAATAAAATTTTAACGTAATTAATAATTTAATTATTATTCTATTAGTATTTCATAATATAAAATACGATTAATAATTTTATTTAAGGTATACGATTTTTAATTCAATTATTTATTCTATTAATTAAAGTGATCCGAATCATTTACATCGTATAGGTTAATTTTTAATTCCAATATAAAAAATGTAATTATCAGAAATATCAGAATTCAAGTCATAATTTGTTTTTAAGATCTATATTAATAAATTGTTTATTTTAATATTATTATCACATTCATTTAATTTTATTTATCTACATATAAAATTATAGCAATCGAATATTCAAGAAAATTAATTTATTTATTGGGAACTTCCATGTACCATCTTTTGTTATTATTATAAGATTTTTTCAGAATAATTGAATATTATACAAGTAAAATCTTTCTAACATATAAAATAATAAAAAAAAATTTATTATTTATTTTAAATATTTTTATTTAATCCTTTAA